>JAZARR010000213.1:5314854-6058973 GCA_037389465.1 Baylisascaris procyonis | reverse complement strand
AGAAATAGCGCCATCAAGGGAGCAATGAGAACTAATCGACATTTTGCTCTACCGACGCGAAGCATTTAGCCAGTGTCGAATTCCGGTTGTTACCGAATATGTTTGAGAAATGCCGATTAGTTGCCGGACTAAGATATGCGAAAAAAACTGAACTGCTGTTGCAACCGGAAGAGACAATCCATTCACTGAGAAACAGATGAAACCTTGGTCTCCAAACAAGATTTCTACTGAAAGGTGTTTGTGACAAATCATGTGAACCTTGTTTTGCTAATGTAGCCTCCTTGGCTTTATTCCAGCGGCAATTGCAAAATGGCTAAGGAATAGGTCCGACGTCGAGTTCGGTCCAGTCTCCCTTATAGAGAGTAACAGTTTGAACAACTGAATACCCAAAAGTTTCATTCCGTTCTTGCCCTCATCCAAGGTGCACTAATCCTCTTGACTTTTCAGCATAATCATGAATTCAGTCTAAGGTATGACTGGATACTATGGAATACCTGTCTTCACCCAAGTGAACGACAGTATTTTCCTCCATTTCCTCAACAAATCCACCTTGTTCGAGAACATTTCTTTGCAGAGGTCGCCATCTGTGGAGGTCGTGGGTGTATTCGGGGAAGTAGTCTGGTGAAGATTTGTCGCAAAAATCCTCTCCTTGATCCCTTCTTCACTGGACACCTAAAAATCCCTAAAAATATTGCAAGAATCGCCCCTATGTATTATTTTCTCGTTTTCAATTGTTTTCAACGCATTTAGCAACTGTTGGGCTTGGCGCCTCACACGTCATATCTCGTAGTTGGATGGGGAGAGACAATTCCGATTTTCCTTGTTTTGAATGACCTGCACATAATGCATTCGTTTATTGAGTCCACAGTGGATCCACTGTTTCTTTTTTCGCAGTAACTCGCCACCTCGTAATCTGCAAATGGCAAATGGCTCATAATTTCCCACTGTCTTTAATTAATCAAACATTTCGATTTTTACTGACTGCGAATTTTTTCCGCATCATCTGCAAAAATGATGAACAATGACATAAAAAGGCGAAGATATCGAAACTTTAGTGTTTAAAAAATCCCCTTTTAAAATTTTTTTGTGATGATGTTTTTGATAGTAACCAAAGATTATGACACGGCAATTAAATTATGACATTAAAAGGATGGTATTTTCCATCCTCTCATATTTTCTTCTCAAGACCTGTTCAGCTAGTTAGCAAGAACTGATCACTGCCCTCGTTTCACGATATCGTTACATTTGTTGAGTAATTCTGATCGATTCATCTATGACAAACAAATGGTGGTCGTGAGTGTACTGTAGAAGTCTTCTCATGAGAGCATTTTCTCATCCGTATCGTATCCCGTTGCATATATGCTCATAGATGAATGTATTACAGATGCGCAACCTTCATCCATTACCCTTGGATTCGAAAATATACGAAAACTATTCGCTGAAGGAGTTGGATGAGAAGCTCTCTGAAGCATTGCAACACTTACGCGAGTGTAAGGATGTTAATGAGGCAGCGGTTTATCAGTATGAAGAGGCGAACGCACAGTGGGAGGAACACAAGAGAAGTTTCGAGAATAAAGAGAAGTTTCGATCAGAATAGAGCCGATCTAAAGGCTGGCTTTTTTTACCGTCTCGCTTAGAAATATTGCTTGCGGATACCTCATAGAGGATTGCATTTCTATTACTCAGTTGCTTAGTAGGATCGGAGAGGAAAATTACGTGGACGATAGCGTCCGGTGAAATGGAAACGTTTGCAACAAGTTGCATACAAAAAGCTTTTCCAGTTCTTAAGCCATGTGTAAGAGTAAAATATGGCAGACTGTCGTGAACAAAACGAAGTTGATGGTCGTATGTAGACGACAGAAAAAGATAAAGAAGAGATCGACGGTTTATTAGAAAAGAGATCAAAAAAGTTAAGGTCACAATGCACGCGAAGTAAAACCAACAAGCTGCGCAGGCCTGTCAAAAATTCGGCAATATAAAAGCAATAAACGAAACAACGACAATCGAAGGCAAAAGCCTTGATTTAGGGCAGGTTAAGCGAATTGAGCGATATAGTACCGAATAAACGTGACACACCTTTAGAATATGGCACTTATTGTCAACTGTCTCGCGGCCTGATACAATGAAGCGCAATATAAGCACAAGAGAAACGAGGTGTCGGGCGACTGCTTTCGTGCCGACACCCAGTTATCAATGTATCACCGTCTAACTCGTGCGGCTGACTCTATTCACCGCAGTTTCTTTTCTCCCGCGCTGGGGTTGATTCTTCGGGCTTGTGGCTACTCGACAACTCGAACAGTGAATGAACTATAATTGGTTTCAACAAAGGAACTGGCCTGTTTTGACGAGGGCTCGTCCGCTTGCGCCCTTTTCCTTCTTTTTGCGCTTGGCTACACCAACCTTCTGGTTGGTCCGTCCCAAGTTTGTTCACACGGTTCGGGAGACACCTTTCTGCTTGGCGATTCGCCCGACACCTCAAACTTGGGTAATGAAACCTTTAACGTACTTCGGAAACAACGTAAAAACGCGATATACTCGAAAGACGAATGCAAAACCATCATAAAACATGATCTGAGTCAAATGCGATGATTCTGGTGATGAGCTAACGAAAAGGTACAAACAAATGACAAGGAGAAAGCAAAGAACGTCACAAACTATTGACGAGATCGCAGAACTTTGGGGCAATCAACAAGTAACCATGAGAATCAAGTTTAAATTCAGAAAAAACAATAAAGAAGAAAGTACTGACAATTAAAGCAAAGCCGCTACACTTACACGCTTATACACGACGCATTAGAAGACACGCGCTTACACACGACCGCAACGCAGCATTAGAAGACGCTATAGTCGCTACAGCCAGAGATCAACTTAGATCGTTCTTTGAGTTATTGCGTTGATACACAGTTTGATTTACTGTGTGCAGCAGCCCACTAACTCACTCGCGAATCTTCGCGACACAGAGGATAGACTAGAACAAAATTATGAATTTTGACGTATTTTGCGATGATAGTATTTGCATCTGCATCATTTCGGTGTTCGTATTTTAGTGCTAAATGGTGTTTTTATAATTTAATTTTGAGGTGAGGGTAACATTAGCCACAAGCGCAGGCGCAAGAGAGAGACGGAGAGAGACCGCGCGCGTCTTCAGCGAGCGACGCGGCACTGGTCACTCTGAAATAAATCGTCGCAATAAATGTGAAAATATACAGTAAGGAAATGAGATTCGAACAACGGATTTCGACACATTCGAAACAGCATTAAAGGCTCTATCAGAATCAAAAATAATCTCGGACAAAAACAAGAACTTTTCTATTAGATCGATCATTTATATGACGTGCAATTGAGAAAAATTGCATAGTCATCGATAAATGAGGGCCTATAACTGTATAAAGGAACAAGATTTGGGAAGAGTGACTAGGTACATTCGAAAGAGCATTAAAAGCTCTATCAGAATCAAAAATAATCTCGGACAAAAACAAGAACTTTTCTATTAGATCGATCATTTATATGACGTGCAATTGAGAAAAATTGCATAGTCATCGATAAATGAGGGCCTATAACTGTATAAAGGAACAAGATTTGGGAAGAGTGACTAGGTACATTCGAAAGAGCATTAAAAGCTCTATCAGAATCAAAAATAATCTCGGACAAAAACAAGAACTTTTCTATTAGATCGATCATTTATATGACGTGCAATTGAGAAAAATTGCATAGTCATCGATAAATGAGGGCCTATAACTGTATAAAGGAACAAGATTTGGGAAGAGTGACTAGGTACATTCGAAAGAGCATTAAAAGCTCTATCAGAATCAAAAATAATCTCGGACAAAAACAAGAACTTTTCTATTAGATCGATCATTTATATGACGTGCAATTGAGAAAATTGCATAGTCATCGATAAATGAGGGCCTATAACTGTATAAAGGAACAAGATTTGGGAAGAGTGACTAGTACATTCGAAAGAGCATTAAAAGCTCTATCAGAATCAAAAATAACCTCGGACAAAAACAAGAACTTTTCTATTAGATCGATCATTTATATGACGTGCAATTGAGAAAAATTGCATAGTCATCGATAAATGAGGGCCTATAACTGTATAAAGGAACAAGATTTGGGAAGAGTGATTAGGTATTAGCATTAAAGCTCTATCAGAATCAAAAATAACCTCGGACAAAAACAAGAACTTTCTATTAGATCGATCATTTATATGACGTGCAATTGAGAAAAATTGCATGGTCATCGATAAATGAGGGCCTATAACTGTATAAAGGAACAAGATTTGGGAAGAGTGACTAGGTACCTGAGCATTAAAAGCTCTATCAGAATCAAAAATAATCTCGGACAAAAACAAGAACTTTTCTATTAGATCGATCATTTATATGACGTGCAATTGAGAAAAATTGCATGGTCATCGATAAATGAGGGCCTATAACTGTATAAAGGAATAAGATTTGGGAAGAGTGACTACGCATAAAAGAGCATTGCTCTATCAGAATCAAAAATAATCTGACAAAAACAAGAACTTTTTTAGATCGATCATTTATATGACGTGCAATTGAGAAAAATTGCATGGTCATCGATAAATGAGGGCCTATAACTGTAGTACCGAAGAAGATACGTACCGAAAGAGCATTAAAAGTTTATCAGAATCAAAATAATCTGACAAAAACAAGAACTTTTCTATTAGATCGAATTTTTATATGACGTGCAATTGAGAAAAATAGACGTGCTGACATGTAGAGCGATGGAAGAAAGAAATCGCTCGTTGAACTATGAATCCTATTACTGGCGAAGTCCAGCCGCTGTCAAAATGGCAGAATTCGGTCTCTGACGGAGGCGAGAGCAACATCTGAATGTTAAATATAATGATGATCACGACGAAAGCATACTACATAAGTAATGGAAGTTTTGTATAGCTTGAATTAATAACATTAAAGATATAATTTTTCTCTTTCTTAATTTCGGTGAGTTTGGTGCTATTTCAACTGATATTTATCGAAAAATCAGAGATGTGCAGTCTATGTTTGACGTAGGAAATCATAGCCTGTAGCTGGATGTAGCTATTTCGCGAAATTCTGCCAGATTCCATTCATCCTACGTAGATTCCGTCGAAGCGAAGCAATGTATATATATATATATATATATATATATATATATATATACATAAAATATATATATATATATAATTGACATAACGCGAATCAAATTTTATTTCCTCACCCCAGCCTGTTATGCGCAAGAAAAACAGTTAGACTACGAACTGCTGAGTGCACGCGTCCACAACTAATATATAAATAAATAAATAAATGAATAAATAAATAAATAAATAAATGTAAATAAATAAATAAATATATATATATATATGTATTTATTTATTTATTTATATATTAGTTGTGGACGCGTGCACTCAGCAGTTCGTAGTCTAACTGTTTTTCTTGCGCATAACAGGCTGGGGTGAGGGAAATAAAATTTGATTCGCGTTATTCAATTATATATATATATATATATTTGTATATATATATATATATATATATATATATACATTGCTTCGCTTCGACTTGAACATCTACGTGTACACTGGGATGAATGGAATCTGCAAGGATACTTCGAAGAAATACTACATCCGGCTCGGCAGGCTATATTTCCTACATTATCGTCAAACATAGACTGCACATCTCTGATTTTTTCCACGATAAGCTATCAGTTGAAATAGCACCAAACTCATCGAAATTTAAGAAAGAGAAAAAATTATTCTTTAATGTTATTAATTCAAGCTCTCAAAACTTCCATTACTTATGTAGTATGCTTTCGTCGTGATCATCATTATATTTAACATTCCAGATGTTGGATTCGCTCAACGACAGAGACCGACGATTCTGCCAAGAAACGACAGCGGCTGCCACTTCGAACCAGTAATAGGATTTCCATAGTTCAACGAGCGATTTCTTTCTTCCATCGCCTCTACATGTCAGCACGTCTATTTTTTCTCAATTGCACGTCATATAAAAATTCGATCTAATAGAAAAGTTCTTGTTTTTGTCCGAGAATATTTTTGATTCTGATAAAGCTTTTAATGCTCTTTCGAATGTACGTAGTCACTCTTCCCAAATCTTGTTCCTTTATACAGTTATAGGCCCTCATTTATCGATGACCATGCAATTTTTCTCAATTGCACGTCATATAAATGATCGATCTAATAGAAAAGTTCTGTTTTTGTCCGAGGTTATTTTTGATTCTGATAGAGCGAATAAATGCTCTTTCGAATGTACCTAGTCACTCTTCCCAAATCTTGTTCCTTATACAGTTATAGGCCCTCATTTATCGATGACTATGCAATTTTTCTCAATTGCACGTCATATAAATGATCGATCTAATAGAAAAGTTCTTGTTTTTGTCCGAGGTTATTTTTGATTCTGATAGAGCTTAATGCTCTTTCGAATGTACCTAGTCACTCTTCCCAAATCTTGTTCCTTTATACAGTTATGGCCCTCATTTATCGATGACTATGCAATTTTTCTCAATTGCACGTCATATAAATGATCGATCTAATAGAAAAGTTCTTGTTTTTGTCCGAGATTATTTTTGATTCTGATAGAGCTTTTAATGCTCTTTCGAATGTACCTAGTCACTCTTCCCAAATCTTGTTCCTTTATACAGTTATAGGCCCTCATTTATCGATGACTATGCAATTTTTCTCAATTGCACGTCATATAAATGATCGATCTAATAGAAAAGTTCTAAAACATGTCCGAGAAATTTTTGATTCTGATAGAGCTTTTAATGCTCTTTCGAATGTACCTAGTCACTCTTCCCAAATCTTGTTCCTTTATACAGTTATAGGCCCTCATTTATCGATGACTATGCAATTTTTCTCAATTACACGTCATATAAATGACGATTAAAGAAAAGTTCTTGTTTTTGACCGAGATTATTTTTGATTCTGATAGACGCCTTTAATGCTCTTTCGAATGTGTCGAAATCCGTTGTTCGAATCTCATTTCGTTACTGTATATTTTCACATTTATTGCGACGATTTATTTCAGAGTGACCAGTGCCGCGTCGCTCGCTGAAGACGCGCGCGGTATCTTTGACGTATTTTGCGATGATAGTATTTGCATCTGCATCATTTCGGTGTTCGTATTTTAGTGCTAAATGGTGTTTTTATAATTTAATTTTGATGACCAGTAGGCTTATATTTCTGAAATATTTCGAAGAACGGAAGAATCATTTTTTCTCGAAGGTGTTTGTTTGTTGATTGGACGCAATGAGTTTCTTTTTTGAGATGTATGGGAAGCGGCTTTCAATTGTGATAGCTTTTCTTTGCTATTTTCGATGCTTTCTTTCTTGAGTTTTTCTTAGGTAATGTTGCTGGTTTTGGATAGTATTAAACGGAAAGTTGCTTATAATTTGTTATCGGCTAACGAAGGTGCTGTCTTTTTAGGCCATTGAAGATACGCTGAAGGTGTCGAATCAACGTAAATATGACGCCATTGAGCTGACATTCAGACAAGTATCGAAAGAGTTTCGCTCGGTGTTCCAAAAGCTGGTGCCTGGTGGATGTGGCAGCATCGTCATGCGAATGAGTCGGGTAGGTCACCGCTTTATATGCATAATCTGTTAACAAGGCTCTCTTGAATCTTGCATTGTACTTGTGCCACTTTTTATGGGTCTTCTCAATCCGGAGTTCCCAACCATGCAAATTCGAACAGAGGCAGCTTTCTTCTGCATGAAACTTGGGTGGTTCATTCCTCTATTGTAGAGGACGTTGAAGCCTAGATGCACATAGTATGCCGTAATCAGATTGATCTCATTCGGAGGTTTTTTCTACGGATTGGAGTGGATTTGCAATGTCTTATTTTCAGAGTGATTCAGAGCGTGGCGATCGACCCAATGCATATCCAGTCGAGGCGTTTGTCGGCGTTTCGGTGAAGGTGGGTTTTATACTTTCCGCTTCGATATTCTCCTTCCCTCATCTTCCCAGATTTTTAGAGTCTGGAGTTTCCTACCTGCTCCCCCATGCTCCCCCCTCTTTCCCCGATCATTCGATTGAAAAGAAATTAGTGCAACAATGTTGTGTAGCCTGAAGATGCGGGGATAACTTTAATGAGTGCATCATGGCGACGTGTACACTTACCTATATCTGTTTGGCACTAGTTTCGGCTTGTTGGTTACGGAGTTTGCATGATGATTTTTTTGATAAAGATGGTCTGCATCATTTGGGTCCATTAACGCCAGTCCCAGCTTAATTTCACTCGTCATCATTGTTAATATTTATGGGTCGTATAAGATCTCCTAAATAATTTTCCTTCGCTTGAAAGGAAATTTTTTTGTTTAAGATCTCATTATACAAAGGTCCATGGCACGAAAAAGCTGTTTAGAGATCTGTGACAAAGACAGCGCAATATATATTCATGCAAATCATCGCAATAGGCTAGCTGATTTCTTACGCTAGTGAGAAATTATGTGACGCATCCTGTATTTCAAGCGATTCGAACTCTCATGCGAATCTCTTAAAAGGAATGTTTTTGTGTTCTTGCAAGTTCGTGTTTGCAATGCGCGTCATGACGGTGTTATGTTTGTGCACGTTAGTGTCTGTATATATCTGTGTTGGCGTTTCAATTGAGGAACCGCTAAAGCTAAAGTTGTGGCATTGATGGATATGCCACTGGATGATTTCATATACCACACGTTCTTCCTTCAGGTCAGGAAGAGTTGTAAATATATAGAGACGTTTCATGTCCAGTCGGATTGTATTTGACTCCGGTTGAGTCACAGCGAATGAAAAAGACGCAATCTTCCAGAGGGATCGGCACGGTATATGTCGCGTAAAGTGCGAAAGTCATAATAAAATTCCAGCGAAATAACTGAGAAGATTTCGCTGCAGATTTGATGGGAATGGAAACATAGAATCGCCACATTGCTGTGAGAAGATCGTATGTTTCCTCCCTTTGTTGTCATTCCAGACAACTGTATTTAACTCGTCATCTCATGCCTTTGTCTTTGTCTTCCTTAGTGCGAAGCTATCCCCCGCTTAGCCCTCGCTGCCGCCGCATTTTATTTTTGCCGCATTTGCGACAAAATTTGGCGACCCAGGCAGGATCGACGGATTTATTTCCTCCGGATCCTGCAAATCTTCGATTTCTGCGCACTGCTTTCTGCGACTGATTCGCAACTTGCGGTTCTGCTGAATATATTTGCTGCACAATGGCCCGTCGAATGAAAGCCTGGCTCGAGCCCATGATCCAAGAGCTAAAATCGATCGTCGGACGGATCCCACCAACTGAGGAGGACATCGATATATTCCAGGAAAGTCCTTTTCAGATTACCGCTTTTATAAAACGTAGAGATTGCCTGCGACATTGCTTGAAAACTGTAACGCGCCTCATTTCGCAAATTGAAAGCAAGCACGAAAAGTGGGTTGAATTTTTGGAAACTCTAAGTGATCCGCGAGCGACAGAAGCAGAGACTAAGGCGTACGAAGATTACGTCACCTCGCCAAATAGCTTTCTCTATCTGTGCGAGCAAGCCAAAACCATTGCTGATCAACTAAACGCTAGAATCTCTAACATCACTGACGTTCTGAAAACTTTACAGTCTTCGGCTTCGTCACGCACCGCGCTATTGACGCAAGAGTGTCCTCGAACTTACAAGCAATTTCTGCTGCTTCGCCTTCTGAACCACAAATAAGCAGCCACGTTGCTTTGCCTCAGATCCAACTCAGAAAATTTTCTGGAAATCCTAAAGAGTGTACTGGATTCTGGGAAACATTTAATTCTGCTGTCGGCCACTTGCCAAAAGTGCAGCGCTTAAATTACCTGCTTTCGCTACTTGAAGGCCCAGCAGCAACCGTTGCCCAGGGCTACACTATAACGGAAAGCAGCTTTGATTTGGTGGTAACTGCGCTAAAATGAAATTACGGAAATGCGGCCGTAATAACAGCCAGCTTACACACCGAGTTGCAAAATCTGCCCAGCGACAATGGGTCACAACTCGTGCCAACTGTACAGGCAGTCGAAAGAATACTAAGGCAGCTTGAGCAAGCAGGCGAAAATCTTGACTCACCTTTGCTGGCATTTACAATTGAGCAGAAACTTTCGCAGCGAATAAAAAGACGAATCAGCGAATGTAAGGCTCTAGACCCAGAATGGAATGTAGGAAAATTACGAGCGAAACTTCAAGAATTAATGACAGCCGAGCTGTTATACATACAGTCCTATCAGCAAGCGCATCAAATAATACGCAGCATGCCGAAAGAGCCGCAAATCAAAACATCTTCGTTTTTCGCTGAGCAAAAACAAGAGGAAAAGCCGTCAAAGCCATGTGCGTTCTGCGGTGAATCACATTGGAATCGTAACTGCCCTTCGTACAACACAACAGAAAAAAGAATTCAGCGAGCGAATAAACTTCAGTTGTGCACAAGATGTTTGAAAAGGGGACATGCACTACAAAATTGCAGAGCAACGCATCACTGCTACTACTGCCGAAACTCTAATCAAAATTCACTCCTGTGCATACAGAGATGCAAATCGCAGGAAAAAGGGAAGAGTGGTAAAGACCAGCCCACTTCACCTGAAGAAGTGATTGGTGCAAATATGGCAGCTGGAAATAAAGCACTGCTGTTCTGTAAAGAGGTAGTGGTCTCCAACCCTTATAAAGCAAACTGTCGAACAAATGCTCTAATGTTTTTTGACTCGGGCAGTCAAAAGTGGTACATAGCAGCGCGCTTAGCGAATCGGCTGCGGCTGACCACAACACCACAAAAGCTGAGCATAAGCACTTTTGGTGATAGTGCGCCGCAATTATTCAGTCAAATCGAACTTTTATTTCCTTTCAACTTCAGAACGGTACCTGCAAAGCTGTCAGAGTAAGCACAATTAAGCGAATCACTAGCAACCTAGAAGTTGTCGGTGATAACATTGAAGCGAACTTTGGTGATCTGAAGCCATCAGAGCTGCCGCGAAAAATTCGCTCTCCAGACATTCTGATCGGTCATGACTATTTCAGTGACTTTATTCCACTTGCGGGAATCAAACGCCTAGGAAACGGCTACGAATTAATTTCCACTAAAGTTGGCTATATTTTGTCGTCCAAACAGGCCGAAAAGAATGAAATAGCCCAGGCGGTGGTATGTACTGATGAACAAATGCCAGAAGACGCTCACGAAGAAATGGAATTTGCAAACGAGCATCCTTCCGACCAAATCGAGCAGATGTCCAACTACTGGAATTTGGAGTTACTTGGTATTCGAGATTCATCAACCGAGCACGAAGACTAACAGGCAATGGACATGTTTAAGGGAACGGTGAAGAGAATCGATGGTCGCTATTCAGTGAGCCTCCCATTCAGAGACTCTGTTCCATATATTCCACTGAATTTTGGCCTAGCATTTGGTCGATTACTTTCAACTTAGAAGCGCCTACAGAACGATCGCGAGCTTCTCGAAAAATATGACGCAATCTTCTCTCAGCAGAAGGACTGTGGAATCATCGAAGAAGTACTACCTAGAGAGGAACTAAAACCCGCTTCCAACGTTGTCCACTATCTGCCACATCAAGCAGTAATTAACCCCCATAAGACGACTACAAAGATTCGTGTAGTTTTCGACTGCTCTTCCAAATCGAGAGGTACTAAAAGCATCAACGAAGCAATTATGAGAGGATCAGTTTTACCTTCGAATTTAGGCGGTATACTGCTTCGATTCCGCTCAATGCCTATCGCTATCACAGGAGATTTAGAGAAGGCGTTTCTACAAGTGGCTCTCAATAAACCAGACCGAGATGCGACTCGCTTTCTATGGTTGTCTGATATCAACTCACCGCCATCTCACAGCAACCTAAAGATCTTTCGCTTTGCGAGAGTCCCGTTTGGACTCAACGCAAGTCTCTTCCTCCTCGCAGCAACAATCAAAACGCACCTGGACTCGTACGATGACGTAGCGTTAGCTGAAGAAATTTGGAAGAACATTTATGTGGATAACGTGCTGATCAGTGCACGTACGACGGAGGAGGCTCTCGATAAGTTCGAACGCATGAAGAAACTATTCGAAGACGCACGAATGAACATTTGCGAATTTCTGAGCAACGATGCGACCTTCAATGAAACAATTCCAGAAAAGGATCGTCACGGAACAGCTAACACGAAAATACTAGGAGTGCGTTGGGATACTGTAGCAGACTATATTCAGTGGAAAGTAACTCCACCGAAGCAGCCAGTGATGACCAAACGGCAACTATTGTCCTATATCGCTGCTCAATAAGATCCTACCGGTCATATTTCTCCACTATTCACTCCATTGAAAGTAATTCTACAAGACCTATGGAGAAAGAATCAGAAGTGGGACGAGAGATTACCGAAAATATAACCGAGCAGATTAATAGCATATGCGGCGAATGGAGTGACCGCACAATTAAAGTACCGCGATTCGTCATAAAAGGCTAAACTGCACGGCAACTTCATTGTTTCACGGATGCATCGAAGACAGCGTACGCTTCAGCCGTTTACATTCGAACAGAAACGAACTCAGAAGTTGAATGTCATCTGCTAATATGCAAGACTCGACTTGCCCCATTCAAAGGATCCACCATTCCGCGTCTGGAACTTATGGGAGTTCTTATTGGAACGAGGCTGCTTGAATACACATCACAACAGCTGCAGTTGGAAGACGTCGACAAATATATTTGGACCGACAGTCAGTGTACTTTACAACGAATTCGCTCCAATGACGCGCATCAGAAAGATCGATTCGTAGAAAATCGGCTGAGAGAAATTCGGAAAACGGGTGCCATATTTGGATACATTCCTTCAGATTCCAATCCGGCCGATATTCCTACGAGGGGTAGTGACATCAGCGATCTGATCAATAACAAATTATGGTGGCACGGACCACATTGGCTTCTCCATTCTAGTGACCACTGGCCACAATTGGTAACTAACAAGGCTGGCTCAAAAGACGATGCCACCCAGAAGACTTGGTGACAGAAATAACAACGACGATGCGCACACACTGCAGACCTGTGAAATACACGATCGTTCATCGACTATTATCAACGTCACGCGTTTCAGCAAATGGTCCCGTCTACTGCGAACGACAGCATGGGCATTGCGAGCAGTAGCCTGCTGCAGAGGAAAATGTCCTGAAAAGGGACCGCTAAAGGGCATCGAAATATCTCGAGCTGAAGAACTACTGGTGAAGCAAGCTCAAAGAGAGGACAATTGTCTGCAGGAGAGAGAAAAGTGGAACGCTCATCTCGACAATGATGACTTGTGGAAGTGCGAAGGTAGAATGAAATATGCTTCATCACCACTGTTGATCTATTTGCCTGCAGACAACCGCATAACTCAGTTGCTTATTTTGCACATCCATGAGGAACTTTTGCATGCTGGAATCTCTTCAGTTCTCGCGAAGATGCGTGAGGCATACTGGATCCCTCGTGGTCCTCAGGCCACAAAACGAGCTCTAAATAATTGTTTTCATTGTCGACGATGGAAGTCGAAGCCCTTTCAAATGCCCCGAATGCCACCTTATCCACCGGAACGAGTATCGAAGCATCCTCCTTTCGAAAACACAGGTGTCGATTATATAGGACCGTTCACGGTACGTTCCGATGAAAAGGATGGCACAAAACGATGGATTTGTCTGTTTACTTGTTTCTCGACTAGAGCAGTACATCTCGAAGTCCCATCTGACCTATCCGGGCCAGGTTTCATTCAGTGTTTGCATCGCTTTGTCTCGAGAAGAGGACTCCCTAAGAGAATGCTGTCGGACAACGGCACACAGTTCGTCTGGGCTCGATCTGTACTAACCACTGCATCTAAAGTGCACCAAATGGACAACGAAATTCTCGACTACTGCGCTGCACACAATATTCAGTGGTCATTCATTACTCCACTCGCGCCATGGCAAGGCGGCATCTATGAGAGAATGGTCGGTCTCGTGAAAAGCAGTATGAAGAAGACAATTGGACGCAAAATGCTGACGCAAGAAGAGCTTCAAACGCTGACAACAGATATTGAAGCAGTGGCAAATTGCCGTCCAATTACCCCCCTATCATCGGAGAATACGATAGTTCTACGACCAATCGACTTTCTGCTGCCACACGGTAATTCTTCACCAGGAATATTCAGAAGCCTGGAAAATGATGTGCAAGATCCAACATACCGTGACCCTAACGACATTCGTGGAAAACTTTTGAAATACTGGGAGGAAACGACAGCAAAACTCGATAACTTTTGGACGATATGGCGAGAAGAATACCTCATGATGTTGAGGGAACGGTACCAAACATCATAAACAACCATTCAGCACTGAAAAGAGATGTCCTGAGGTTAACGAAATAGTGCTGCTGAACGAGTCACCATATCCTCGAGGCACCTGGGCGCTCGGAATTATCGAAGCTCTACATCCCGAACCGTCGAAAGTGAGAACAGCAACCATTCGTCTTTCAAACGGCAAAAAGGTGCAAAGAACAATCAATAATCTCTTCCCACTCGAAATTCGAGCCAAAGAAGATGCAACAATAACAACGGCAGCAACAGCAATTTCCACGACTGTTATCCGAGACATATCCGTAAACCGGTCAAAAAACGAAAGCACCTCCTACCCTTTTACCTACTGCCCTGCCTCCTTATCTCGGGGCTACTAACTTCAGTCGTCGGGAGCGCCGCAACCAGCGGAACTCAGGGTATACACCCATCAATTCCAAAAATTCAGAACTGTACAGTAGAACGGTTCACCCATCTTACGACGACAAGAATAAGCGTTTTCGAAAGAAAACCGAAACGAGTGGAAGCTATTAGCTGTTTCCAGATCACTCATCAGATCTGCACCCGAGCGTTTTTCCGACTCAGTATGCACGAAACCATTGAAGAACCAGTTATATCGGCCATCACAGCTCAAGCATGTGAAGAGATGAGGAGTACCAAATGCTTTGGCGGGCTTCAACTCGAAAAGATTGGTGCGAAAAGGTGGAAGAGCTCTCAACCGTCAGCCGCTTCTTATGCCATCTTCGGCGAAAGATGTACTGCTACTGTGAATTACGAGTTGGATGAAGGCCACGTATTGACTGCTGATGATATGCATATCGATTCTTGTCTGGCAGACGTCACGGCTTGCGCAATGCTTCCACTGGAAAATGCATGGCTGAAGGTCGAATTATCCTATGGGATAGAAAAGTGCTCGTTGAACAGTGTGCATGGCATCGAGTGGGCACATATCTTGCGCAGGTCACAGAGAAGAGGGTCGTCGTTGACAAACTTCATGCTTCATTCATTCCACTCGACGTATTTGATGAAAGCTGGACACAAGCGGAACAGTGTCAACTTCAGTCGTTAGCACCCATGCAAAATGGCATACTCATTACGTTCGATGACTGGAAACAGCAAGATGACATCGATTGGTACCGAAAGGCAAGAGTTCACGCACCCAATATATCTTCCGTTGAACTCGGATCAAGATTCGATCGAGAGAACGCGAAATTTCAATACGCCTCTGATAAGTGGCTACACCAGTTCAAACTGCACCTGAACAAGGAGAAACAATTTCCTCATTCTTATTCGAAGCATCAGTCGAAGTGACCCATCAATGGCAGCTAAACTGTTGCTTCACAGGAATGACGTGTCGGCTGTACGAGAAGGCGACAAACTAATTGTGTTTCCTCATAATGGAATTATTGAAAGCAGCGACGAAGAAGCCCACGGTAGGCGAATTGAGAACGACCTCGTGTTCTGGTCCAGCACCCTTCAAGATACATCAATAAAGCAAGCTCAAGCGCAGATCGATCTGCTCAAATCGCCAAGTGCTCGTTGGGGCTTAAGAGCAAAACCGTCAATGTTCTCGGATAGCAGCACAGCTCTCTCGGACTTCGGGAGCGAAATTGAAACGCTTGCAGAAGAAGCCAACAACAATGTTCAACGCATCTTTGATGCTTTCCAGTACTGGGAAATTTTACTCATCGTTATTGCAGTCATCGCAGTATCTGTAATAATTACTTTTGCAGCGATCAAATGTATGGCCGTAGTGAAGAAACTTCGCAAGAAAGGCGAGACACCCCATCCGACAGTTATTTTCATCAAGGAAAACATCGAGGAACCGACAACGACAGAAAACCTTCAGCAACAAGCAACACGTCGATCGGATGCGTTTCGAACCAGTCGTCGTCGGGCGTAAGGATCGTCGCCTCGGAAGTGTCGCGTAGAGTGCAAAAGTCATAATAAAATTCCAGCGAAATAACTGAGAAGATTTCGCTGGAGATTTGATGGGAATGGAAACATAGAATCGCCACATTGCTGTGAGAAGATTCTATGTTTCCTCCCCTTGTTGTCATTCCAGACAACTGTATTTAACTCGTCATCTGTTGCCTTTGTCTTTGTCTTCCTTAGTGCGAAGCTATCCCCCGCTTAGCCCTCGCTGCCGCCGCATTTTATTTTTGCCGCATTTGCGACAGTATACGCTTTCACATTTTCGCTCGGAGCAAACCAGTTTGGAAATTTGTTCATTGCAAAAATTCGTCTGTGCAGATTAGCACTCACAATTTTTTGGAAACCTTGAACTAGCATTTGAAAATCGAGGTTATGCTTCTGTCTGTGTGTATGTGTATGTCTGTCTGGATCTTTAAGGCGACTTTTATGTCAAAATATAAGCGCATTAGGTGCATGTTTTTTCAACTGCAAAAGCTTTTGTCGTGCGAACTCGTTTGGTGGGTCGTGCCATTTATCTGTAAGCTTTGCGTTGCGACGGTTGTAAATCATCTTTTAATGTGCAGACTTTGAATGTGCAGACATTCATCCTCTCCTCCAGCCGACAGAGCGGCTAGAAATTCCCTGCGAAGATCATCCTTTCTTGCAGGTTAAACTCAACACCTACTTAGTTTCCTATCTCCGGCTTCATTATTCCTCCAGTTGAACCCGCCAGAAAGGTGGGTAGACGCGTTTTGGCCATGGCAACTCCGTAGTGTACCGCATTGTCTTCTTTTTCCCTATTGTAGGAAGTAATCATTCCAAGGAGTTTATGTCTTGGAATTAGGTACGATGTGTCCAATAAAATATGTGGTTATTTTGCTAAGATTTATGATTGTAACTTAAGGTTTCGTTTGCGGGGATGACGGAGGTTCGCGATGTGCAGAATTTATCTGGTGGGCAGAAATCTGTGGTGGCATTGGCTCTCATTTTTGCCATTCAAAAGTCGATCATGCACCGTTCTACTTCTTCGATGAAGTCGACGCCGCTCTTGACACACAGTACCGTGAAGCGTTAGCAGGTTATTGAGAACTTCTCTTTCATTTCTTTACCAGTGTGGCTAGAAATGATAGATGCTATAAAAGCGCAGTATTCAGATTTTTTGTCCATGGGCTTGAGTGGCTGATACTGTCACCAATAAACCAGTTTCTTCAACGAAGTCATTTGCAGCGGTTTTGGTCTCTTCAACCAAGTCCTTGACAGGCCTATCGGAATGTTTATTAAGAACCAGCTTATTGAGTTTTCTTGAGATGAGAATTTTAATGCACAACAGCCATTTTCATTGCTTTCATTGCTGGGCTGAGTTTGCAGATATGTTTTAGGAATGTAAATTTGAACGAAGTAGACGTGGTTTTCGTTTTACTACGAAAACAAGCGGAATTCATTCAAGCGGGTACGGTTGTTTTGTTGGTTGTTCACATTGTATTTTGCTGAGATGGTTGTTTCCTCTTATTCTTCTTGTCGCTGCTGATTGCTTCGAGTATTCCCTTCGGCATGAAAAGTCCTGATTGCAGGTTATTTAAGTTCATGCAGGCACAGATTGGGTCACATCCACCTCTCCAATATGAGCAGTTAGCCTTTTCTTGGGCATTTGCGTTAGATGAGGAAATGGAATTACGAGCATTAAGTATCCTCGATGCGTACTTAGTGCTGCTGTACAATTAAATGTGTTTGTAGATATGATTCATATGCTTTCTGAGGAGTCACAGTTCATAACGACGACATTTTGACCGGAATTGATTGCATCAGCGGACAGGTGTTACGGCGTCACTTTTCGCAATAAGGTTACTTTCAAACTTCGAGTTAAGTTGATTTTATTATGTGATTAAGTCTATGACGAAATGACTCCGGACTCGAAATAGCAGTGGAAGACAAGTTTCATTTGTTGTTGCCGCAAGTTAGAGTCTTGTTTGCAGGAATCACATATTGAAGCGATCACAAAGGAGCAGGCGTATGGCTTCGTTAAGCGTCCCCACATTGGCCATTGATTAATGAGTATCTACTGCGTTGCTTTCTAATGCGCTCTTTGTTTCACCAGTTTTTGTTTTCTATTTCTTGTTCACTCTTACCTCCATTGTATCTGAATCGTTCTATTCATAATCTTCTCTAATCTTATGGATCGGTTTTTTGATCTATTTCTGCAATTCTCTTCAGTGTTCTCACTTCTTTATTTTCCTTATTTTGTTGGATGTTGCAGATATTTCATTTATTCATTCACTGATTGTCATTTCAATGCGGCAGTGCTCTCAATTCGTTGCTTTATTGATTGATTATCTCGTACCCTGTATTATCCCATACCGTTCTTGTTACCCTCAGCTGAAGTGCAAAATGGTTTGTTATCCATATATGCGCTATGGTGTTAGTAGTTATTTGCTGCCTGGTGAACTTAGTTCACATCATCAACTCGCACCGTGTCGTGATGGTCATTCTCCATGATTTTTATGTTCCAATTTTTGCTATTTCTGAAGTATTGTATTGATGTGTTTCGCTCACATGAGATCACCACATCAAGTATCCATATGGTCAATTATTTCGTTTTGTTATTTACCCAGGAAGATTTCTTTCCATTCTTCGGTTTACTGCTGTACATTTGTATGTGTTATGAAGTAACCAAAGTAAAGAACCCTTTCGTAGTTGTTACACGTGAATCATTTCCTACTAACCGCTTATTTGCTGTTTAAAAAGAGGAACGCACATCTGATAGCTGTGTTTCTTTTATGTATTTCGTTAGCAGGTTCGTTGGTACACAGGAATTTGAGACGCTTAGCCTAAAGAAGCGTATCCATTGACTGTTATGCAGACGTTGTTCTGATACTGGAAACATGTAATTTCGGTCTTCTTAAATATCTCATTCTTTCATTCACCATCCTTGTTTATTGTTGCTGTCATTTACACAGAGACTTCCCAATTGCTGCATTCTGCTCCTATTCCTCCTCATCTTTCGTGCCTTTCCTCTCATCCTTACAATATTCCCTTCTGAAAATTCACCAATGTTTTCTCAATCGCTCATCTTCAGTATATTATTACGATGTCACTCATGTTGATTCTTATGCGATTTATTAATGCACCTTTATTGTGCTAATGTGCTGTAGATTTCTGAATAAAGACTTGCCTTGTTATATGCCACGGCTAAGTATTGCGCTTTTCATATTTCCAACGAAAGTATATTCATTTTCCTTCCTTTCAACAGCTGTGCGAGAGTGTCTGTGCTTATAAAGAAATAAGTTAGGACATCATTTTCAATTAAGAAATCTCAATAGGCTTTGAAAGGTTATTGAAGACATCGGCTCTGCGGTATGTAGCTTGAGCTTGAGGAAAGAAACTTCTTTAACGCACTGAAAGCCCTTGAAGAGGTTGCGGAGGACGCAACGACGGAGACGGATACCCACGTGGGGCTACATAGTGCAAGCAGCTGCCGTTCCAGAGACAACCGTTAGCAGGCTGTTCCATTATCAAACGGGTGCGATCGGTAAACCCGACCATTAGAGCTAAGCTCTGAACATGCTAAAATCTCTGGCATGGTGGTGGTTTCGAAGACAATACGACGACAGTGCTTTTTAATTAACGGTGTGGGGGGAAGGGCGAGGGATATACCACGGTCGAAAAGTGTTCGCGAAGAAAGCGCAAATTTCTACGAAGGAATCGATGCAAAAAAGGCTAACATCCATTCACAATTAGTTAGTTTTTTGGTGTTGGCTCCATGGTTGTTGCACATTACAGCGTAACCTAAATAAATTTTTGCCATTCTTTGTTGCGCACAAGCATCGCCTCCTAATTCAGCATGGAAGGTACACGGCATCTGTATCGACGTCGTTTTATGCAGCCGTCTTACATACAACGTTCTTATCTTTTTTTCGATGTTGTATCGTTAACACTTCAAGAAATAGGCTTGACTGAGTCGAGGTTATTGGCGCTCAGAAGGGGCTTTAGTAGGATGAACATTGAGTTTTTAGAGAAGATAACGGAAAAATGACCAGAGAATTGATACAAGGCGTCACTAGTATGTGTTCTCCTTTCGCCGACAACCGCATGCATCAAGTGGACATGAAAGGTGTTGTGGGAACGACCACGCAGCGACACTTTCCTTGCGCATCAAGCTCAGTGGCATGTGTTTCTCCTTTGCTCCATTATACTGCGTACCTCCCCTGTTTATGTGGATGTGTGTTGCCAACCCGGTTGAGATTGTGTGAGTTATGCTCGGTTTTTGATGGTTTTTGGTGTTGTGCGCTTATGCTTTATTCCCGAGGCAGTCCAGCTCTCAATGTCATTTCGTTTATGCAACAGCAATGCAACAATTAGGAAAGAACGGATAGCTTCTTTGTCGAACATTAGAAAGGTGGGACTGTGCGTTAGCTGATTCATGAAAGAAACATTTAAATGATTGCGATGGGACTTGTCATTTGAACTGGTGCGGCAAGTTGTTTTTTTTTTAATATCACGCAACTGGATGGATTAAATCCCGTTGATAGGTACTCATAGAAAGATCGTTCACGTGGAGAAATTAGAAAGATAACGAGCTGCCGGTTTGCCATTAACAATTTACCCTCAGGTCAAACCTTGTTTAGACAGTAGTTTCTAGACAGTAGAATGTACGTTTCTATTCGTTCCGAATACGTGACGTTCAGTGAGAGCAGCAATTCCACGATTTATTCACAGTTCGACGGACATTCGTTATAGATGAAACGTACTTTGTGAAACATAACAAAAGAAACACTCAAGTGACATATAAAAATGCAGCAATTACGCATAACTGCGGCTCATCCTTTTAAGCTCTCAAATGTGTCGCTGAAAGTCGTCAAACAACATACGTCCAAAAGAAAAGAGAGTGCTGATGAAATTATGGATACAAAATTTCTTTCAGCGAAGCAGCAAAACCTCAAGAACTCGTTTTAAAAAAGATGGAAGGGAAAACGAGAAGACAAGAAGCTGCACGTGAATCCGTGGCAGGCATAACCATTTCCCGAAATTAGGTTGATGCTTACCATTACATACCCCATCACTTCAAAGATTAATGATCAGATTCATACAACTGTTCATGAATTATCCGCAAGCAAATGAACGGTTCCGGTGAGAGAGGATTATCTGGATTATAGGCTGCCGCGAGTTGCGAGAGAAGAACGAGATTCGCTTTTGGCGATTTCAGTCCACTTCGATCCTTATTTCTTCCTGAAACGAATGTTCCTTTTTTCATGTTTGAACACTTATGTTAACTATGTTATGTTCTGAAATTGCCTAGTTGAGATTACCGTTGCAAACAGACTGATGCTCTCTTCAGCGTTTTCCAACACAATAACATCGCGTATTAGAGCACCTTCGCGTGCCTTACAGTCCAGAATGGTGCACATCCCTTTTTTCCAAGAAAGTTTTGTTACCGCTTGCTTTTCCCTATCCATGTTCATGGGAAAAAAGCAGTCACAAAAATGGCGTATCTTCTGCTGATATCTGAAGAAGTCCCCGGTGGTCCCTGCATGTTGCCTCCATGACAAACATGGAATACTGCACCTCACCGTCTTGAATGAACTTTCTAACAGTGTTGTCTCCACATCGCTTAGCGTGCTGCTTAATACCATTCATGCGAGGGGATGAGGGAGAAAATAGGGGAGGAGAAGCAGGATGAGTCACTAAGTGAGCGGACCCTGTGTTTACGTAATTATACATTACTTACCAAGAATATGAATGCTTACCAAGAGTGCCTTTTTCTGCATAGGGCAATTTTCGTGGATAGCGTCAATCATTTCCTCGGCAATCCGCCTTCGTTTTCTGAAAAACGCATCCAAGGATCGATACCTTTGTTCAGCATTTTTTTATCGTCCGTGTTTACCGCGTGTTGATT
Source organism: Baylisascaris procyonis (assembly GCA_037389465.1). Taxonomy (NCBI): domain Eukaryota; kingdom Metazoa; phylum Nematoda; class Chromadorea; order Rhabditida; family Ascarididae; genus Baylisascaris; species Baylisascaris procyonis. The sequence continues at coordinate 6,036,907 of JAZARR010000213.1, read as the reverse complement.
TGCTTCTAGTTCACTTTTGCGCTTCTCCATTCCCGATATCTAAACAATAAGTGATTCATCAACCCCTCTCTTACTGGGTCCCATCAATCATAACTGTCCAAAAACTGAAAGCGAAGTTATTCCTACCAACCTGGCTAAAATAAGCAAGGTTCCTGGTCTCTACCGGACCCTCCTTTTATTTGGTAGACTATGAATGCTGAAGTGCAACCCGTTGGCACAAGCACCTCACAGCTAAATCATAAACTTATTGTTGAGTACATCTCCATTAAAAAACCCATAGAAATGAGATCACAGCATGTCAGGTTGGAGGATGCTATCGAAAATTATCTAAGAAAGCTCAGTGGTTTCTATATTGTGCCAGCTATTGAAGCTATTGAATTCGCCCTAGTGCCGGATGAAAGTACACAGTGAAGAGATGCATGTCCCAGAGGAAAGTACAAAATCAAACTTCGTCACGTGGAAGACAAGCTCAGATGAGATAAGCAGAGCTGCAATTACAAGGGAATTCGCTGACTTCCATATATTCGTGCTGCAGAAACGAGTAGGGGACTGAATTTCCGCTCACATCACTGTCTACCTTGGACCACTGAGTTCTGATATTGCCATCGCAAAATTGCAAAACACAAGTTTCAACTGCAATTAATTTCGTCTCTCTAGCTTAATCGCTTATCAGGATATATAAAAATGTTGTTACAAAAATCTTCCAACCGATGAAAGCTGCAAGTACAAGTAGGCGCAGGCATGACTGCGATTTATTAAGAAAGACACTTCGATGGCAAAAATGATAAGACACAGCCTGGATACAGTGGCTGCAGGTCCCTGGTTGAAGTGCACCCACCAAACACTCATCAGACAACCACAAAAGAAACCTGGATTTCAAGGGAGTTCGTCGCTTCAGCAAGCTCGGGTGTTGTGAGCGTTGACTCGAGCGACTTGAGCTCTGAAAAGCAAAGTTATCAACATCACTTGCAACCATCTTTGAACCAATGGAAACCATCACGTTGGCACTCTCATATAACGAATTAATAAAGTTTAGGCGGCTCGCAAATTGAGTTCTACCTGCCTTAATAATGCAACCAATTGCATGCTTATTGTGAGAAAATGAAAGTTGAGAATAAGCAGCAATTCTAGAGTGAGCTATAACTTCCCACTTGTCATCTGAAGAAGAAAGGAGTACCGTTAAGCATCGACTTCAGCTGAGCATTGAATTCGTTTAAGCGTTTGCTCTTCTCGGTGATTTCGCGATTCATCGCCATCAATTCGTTCTCCTCACACGTCTCCAGATTATCCTGCACGAATCACAATTAGGACGCACAAACTAACTGTCCACACACTTGTTTTAAGAAAACTCGTTTTAAAGTGCTTTAAAGCTCCCTGTAAGGGTTGGACTAAACTGCGCTGCTATGCAACCCTTCAGTACCATATGTGCTACCCCGACCACATACTGGATCTGCTCGTTTGCTTACTATTGCACAGAAGGTGTCGTTTTACCTATATTTTTCGTGCAACGTTAAGGCAACATGCAGCTGTCATTCCTCCTTATTCAGCCCACTTTTTACAGTGCAGCTGCTATACTACTTGGGCCACTCCCTTCGGTGGCAAAGGAAGCCCGTGCCAGAATTGCTGTATTCTCTGCATTAATATGTTCGGGGGCTAAGTTTCGTTTTGCAATGAACACGAACCCTCCAATTTTTATCCGGTTGCTGTGATTGGTACCCAAGACAGGAATCGAGCCTGTGTCGTCACGACCACAACGTAAAGTACTAACCACTATACTACTTGCGCCGTCCGCTTCCGAGGCAAAGGAAGCCCGTGTTAGAAGCGCTGTATTCTCTGCAGTAATGTGTTGCGAGCGCCAGGTTCCTTTCCCGTTGAACATGAATCCCTAAATTTTGATCTGGTTACCGTGATTGGTCCCAAAACAGGAACCGAACCTATGTCGCCACGGCTACAACGTCGAGTACTAACCACTGTACTACTTGGGCCGTCCGCTTCCGTGGCGAAGGAAGCCCGTGTCAGAAACGGCGTACGTGATGCGCTAATATACGCGAGGGCTGGTTTCGTTTTCCAATGAACACGAACCCTCAAATTTTGACCCGGTTGCCGTGATTGGTGCCCAAGACAGGAACCGAACCTGTGTCGGCACGGCCAGAGCTTCGAGTATTAACCACTGTGCTACCACTAGCTGACTTTTATGGCGACATTAGTTCGTTATCAAAAAGCGTCCGCTCTTCGCAGTAGCGTGTTCAGGTTGCGAGAGTGAGACGGTTCCATTCACGTCGTCGAGAATCTTAGTGTAAAGCGTTGTCTAGATGTTGCATCTATTTACTGGGCGAAAGCAGCAGACACTTAAAAAGCGGATGGAAAGGTTTGTGGAATGAAGTTCTTTGCTTCGTTCAAAGTGATCGATTATTTGCACATTCAACAAATGTCATAACAGACTAAATTCAAAAAGAAACTCTTTTCTCAGAAATATTCACGAAAAAAAGTAGAGAACTGATGGGAAATGAGAAGTGGGAGACTAGGAATGGTGTTGATATGATACGCATGGAAGGAATATTTGCTGATCAGAATTACAGAGCATTGTGAAGAAATGCAAAATATTTGGTAGAAATCATAATGTGCTCATGAAAATGGCGAGTTGGAAATTTTTCTCGCAAAGAGATTCTATAAAGCGAGCTACACTTCAAGCATGCTAGTTATTCCTGCCGTTTATCAACCACATTGGCCTCAGATCACATTTTTTTTCTGCGCTCCGTGCATTATTGTTTAACTGTATGTGCTGTTGCTTACTTCGTTGGCTACAGCCTATCGTGAAGTCTTATACAACTGCCTTTAAGGGACTCTACATTCCCCTCAAAAAGTTGATTTACATAAGGCAGAATACTGCCTAGATCACAAGCAAATTGTTCCACTACGCGGTCACTGCATGGTTAGGTCGCTTTAACGACTTTCTACAACTATTGACTGGGTTACTGCTACGCTTCAATGCCGGTCCATAATACGTCCATAATACTTTTATTTTAAATTGTGTTTACCATCTTTATTTTATTATCGTCACTTCGCATAAGATTCCGCCACAAAAGCTAATTTTATCACTTTTAATGACAAATTCCGGTATGTTTGTTCCGCACTCCTTTCATTTAAATTTTTTCATAATATTTTCAATTTAGCCATTTTACCGATGTATGTGTATAAAAATTGTACACACGATGCACATTAAGATATAAACGTATAGGACAAAATTATATGGAAGTAACTTCTCGCTTAACTATAATAAATAGATATTTATATAAATCTCCAATTATTTAATCACTCTTTAAGATATTATATTCATCGTTTAGTATTGCTTGCTGCGCTGTTCGTTTTAGGAGGCCCTGACCAGACTCTTTGGCTTCGTCCTACCGAATCGCTCCGACCAGCGGCCTCATTGGGACAAGGACCCTGGACCAAGTCCGATCTCTCTTCTTGAGTGGATAAACGATGAACTGGCTCGTCGACATTCGATGGGCAGGAGACGGACCCAAGTCCCTAACCTTCGCGAGACCTTACAACTTCAGCTAAGCGGAGGTGGAAGCGATACGAAGATACATTTATTCGTAGTGAACGTTTTGTCGAATAGAGTAAATAAAAATAAAGTCGTATACCTTAATATACAGGGAATAAAAGTTTGTAGACAAATTCCTATGAAATTTATAACCGAATTCTGAAAGCAAATGTTTGGGTCTCCAGGTGGGCTTTTAGGTGAGTGACAATGACGACAACTGCTTAAATGGAGCAAGATATGAAATGATGAAAACTAGTCCAATAACTACGGTCACATTCCTCCACATTTTCATAGCAATTATAAAGCAACGGAAGGATGATGAGCACGAGACGTAGTTTGGTCACTGCTACACGAAGAACACTTCCAAGTTATCATAAAGGGCCTATTTGTATCCTAAATTCTGTGATCGCAAGCAACTATTCACATATCTAGACGCCTCTTGAAAGAATTCAATGAGATTTGTATATTAAACATAACACTTACACTGAATGCAGTACAACATATCGGAGATGTGACAACCACAGTAAGAAATTAGAGAGACAAAAATACTAGAAATGCAGAATGCAAATAAAAAAAATAGTGGACATATGAGATATATTAATTAAAAGATAAAGATGACGTAGCCTATCTCGATTTCAAAGAAGAGTCTTGCCAGCACTGACTCTAAATCCTAAAAAAAATCCCAACCAAATAAGTTCACAAGTGCCGGTTTTCGCACTTGTCTTTGTACAAATGAAATGAAAATGTTTCAAAAGAATTTTCAAACAAACAGCGAAATGTGCTTGCTAATTACTTTCCGTTCGCGCATTTTACTCTGCACTGGAAAGTAGTATTCACTTTTTAAAGAATTTGAAGTATTTGAAATACTTGAAATTCGTGTGAAACACTCGCAAATAAACGTTTCCTAACGTTGAAGTCAGTTTATTATTAATTTATTTCAATAACAATTCCCTAAAATACCGGAACAATCCTCCTCACTATTGATCTTGCACGATGTGGACCCTCTAGAACACTTATCCCTTACATATTTATATGGCCAACAGTTAGAAAATGCCAAGAATGTGCTTTCTAGTATTCAGAAATTAAAAAATTCGATGGCCCTAGCTCAAAAAATAAAAATGAATCGCGAATGGGCTTAAAAACAAAACTTCTTATCCAATCTCTTTGAAATCAAATTCAGTCTAATACAATGCACAAAGCAATCAACAGTATTATTACCTTTCACCAACAAGCTAACATATATTCATCTACTTCACTTCAGTAATAAAATGCTGAAGTAAAACCTTGGAAAGATTAAAAGAAAGAACAATAACAACAACAAAATTAATCAAATGAATTCTCCAAATTACAGAATTCAATACGCCAACAATCAAACAAAATTTCAGCATTTAATCAGTGGATTTTGATCAAAACACAAAATACCTCAAATGTTTAAAGATGCACAACTTTTAAGGTAAGTAAGATTAAAAATAACCAAAATAGATAAGATATAAAAATGTTATTTACTTTGACCAATTTATCGAACAACACAATAACAGTCATTGTGTTATGGTTCCCCTACTTCTTTTCCACTCCTAAAGTATATGGATTACTATACCTGCGCAATATGAATCCTTCACATACATAAAATTGCGCTCCAAAATATGCTGCGCTAAAGACGAGAAAAAGGGAAAAACGGAAAAAAAAGTTTTTGTAACTCCGAAGATTTCCAAAATTCTTCTTTAAGGGTCATGATTTCTTTTTTGCAGTTAGAAAATTACTGAATCATAGCACACTTCAATTTGAGATAAACAATTCACCACTATCGACTCACAGTAGCCGTAGCCTTATTATGAATGCTGATAAGACGACGAGTGAGTTCAACGATCGCAATGACAAGGAAAATCCATAACGGAACCATAATCCACAAAGGTCGTATATGCCCAGTTTTCAAACGTACGAAGAGAACAACCTCGAAAAACGCTTTCATCATTAATAATGCTGAAATTTAACGACCACTTAGTCATGAACACCCACTTCGATTTTGTTAGATATTGGTGATGATTCAGCACATCGGAAATTATACTGCGCAATATATGGTCACTGGCAAAGAGTGTGATTCACATGGTCATTGATTTCCAGGCACAATATCATGATGAAGACTACGTGACTACACAGCACTGAGTTCATACTTCAACATAAATTATCACGTGGCGACCGCTATATAAGCTGTGCTTTTTGGTCATATTTCAACTGATCAGTGCAATTCAGTCGTATAAGTTCGCTTAAATAAAGTGTTAATAATCTAAGATGTGAGGTGATCCAATTGCGATCTCAAATTTTCGGTGATTAATCTTCCTGTAAAATTAAAAGAAACAATAAGAAACTAGTGGGAACACGTCAACTGAATAAATGGCAGCTTGTTAAAAGTCCCTTATAAAATATGCAAATTATTTAAATCAGTGAATGGATTTAGTGAACGACTGCTGAACGAATTGCAAATGAATTGGTGAATTCAGTGAATTCAGTTAGCAGAAGTATTGGAGAACAACCTGACCAGTCCAAAGTAAATTTAGTATTCAAATATGCGTGCAGACAATTAGATGCATGCAAGAACAACACTGGGAATTATTGCGTGAAAGACAGGCGATAACTCGATTCACGTTGTGATAACAAGAATCTCAGCAGTATAAAACAAAATGAATGAAAATCTCAGGAAACAAAGACTACTACGTATATCGTGTGGGCTTGGGCCTTCCAGTAATACATACTAACTTGCAGAGTACGACAATGGCTTATGAACCAGGCGTGATTTATAGGTGACTTATGTGATACCTGGCTTATAATTTTAAGATTGCTTTTGGATCACCTCTAAATCGTCTGCTTGCTTCAAGGATATGCTATCGGACAGCCTAAGCGTCTAGCAAAATAGCGGGTTCAGAATATGCCGGATCCCAGCTCGACGAGCAAAATAAAGAGAAATTTAAATTTAAATGCGATACTTCCCATCTCTAAATCTGGCCAATTTAATAAAGACTGTCGAGTATGCGAGGGTAATAAATTTGCTCTTAGCTCTGATGCTCCCATTATTATTATCAGAATTCTTTAGAGTAACCTAGTATAACTACTATAACTTACTGCCATGATCCATATCATGAACACTATTAATATTATCACTGCCATTACTAGTAATACTACTATTACTATGAACTATGACTGTTACTATTAGTACCGCTATCGCTGTTATTGTCACTAATGTTATTGCTATCGGCGTTATGAATATTGTTATAATGAATCATCACTGTTAAGAAGATTATTATACTATGCCCTTCCCGTTCATCTTACCACTCCACAGCACATGTGACAGCTAGATGAAGCAGTTAATTTTCTCATCCAGCAGGTTTCATGATCTAGAATTAAGGCCAACATCCCAAATCGAAGCAATTAATAATATGCAATATGAATATCGGCTCGTCGGAAGAAAAACAGCCTTAGCATTAGCTGAGCACTTGTTTTTCAAAAATACTCTCCCATCTTAGCACTTTTCAAAAAGCCAAATTACCAAAATTATCGAATAAAACTACCTTTCAAACATCAAATTATAAAATCACCTATCAAAATGATAACTGGAGCTAGGCTGCAAAAATTTAACAATAGCCAATAAAGTAACTCACCGGCTGCTAATGCTGAAGCTCTTTTGTCGAGAGGAAATACGATAGGAAAGTGATTATTCACACCCATTGTATTGTTCGGGTCGAAGCCATGTCTTCCGATGCCGAATAAATTGTAATGACGCACAACACGTACCCCAATTAAGACCAGTGATACAAGGTCAAAGAACCACAACAGCATAAAGAAGATCGACGGTTCGCGATCTAGGCCTCCATCCTAACAATAGCCATATTAGCTGTATCAAAAGATAAGCGAATTTTTCCGACCCAGAAGCCCAGGTGCATCAGGCACATTTTACACCTAGTTCCTGCTCAGTTCGATGTTGCCGAACCCTTCTTCTATCCAACAGGCTATTGGTGACCGAGCTTCGAATCTAGAGAAAAATCATCTTCACCTGTCGAACAACTATTCCACTGGGAAACACCTGAGCAAAAATCCACTCTCGAAGCAACACTTTTTACGCCTCACTAATGTGAGCAGATCGCAGTAGAGAAAACTGTTTGAATCCATTAAGAAAACTGCATTATATCGAAAATAACCAATTATTTCTATGAAATCATCTCAATTATATTTGTTGTGCTATATTAATTCTTCGAATATTACCTCTGCAAAGAATTGTAACGCCTTCAGATTAAACGACTCGGAAGCGAAAAAGCAGTTGCCTAATTTTGTTTTACAATTACTAATGCAAAGTGGTAGTCATCACCTCAGACTTTTTTCGATGAATAGAATATATCAATCATTAACGATTTAATGTGCAAGTTAAAGCGTTTTCGATGAGCAAATATCTCACACCGCATAAAAGCCACAATGCCTAACAAATACAACTAAGAAAATTTTCATTATAGGCCCTCCACCGCAACTAAAAACCACACACAATGGCATCCCTTTCCCTCAATCATCTTTAATTTTTCCCTCAGTTACGAATGCCTAAAAATATAAAACGTCGAACGTCACAACTTCTATACCGATGAACAGATTTATGTTCAAAATGCTGACGTCAACAGCATGAAGCAGCACTTTCGGTTGTTAAATATTCTGCTTCTGATATGAGGTGAGAACTGAACAGATTTTTTAAGGCAAGGCGAACGAAACAAATCGAGAAAAGCCTTGAAATGTGAAGCAATCCTAAGTTTTAGAATTATCTGTTTTGGCATTTCAAACTTCCTTCATTTCCCCTATTTGATTTTTGATCATCGCCGGTGATACTATCGGCGTCTCCATAGCCGATTGCCACCAAGTGTACGCTGGCAATCGCTTCCTGTAAACGAAGGGAGCTGGAAAACTGCTTTTTAACGGTTTCTCCGTAAGCTTGTGCTACCGCGAAACGCACAGATCAGATGTAGGTTTTGGGAAATGATCGAGTGCATATACCAAGACCACCTTTCCTAATTAATGGAGGAAGAAAGGGAGGGAGGCAGAGTACAGCTGCTTTTATATAGAAGGTTATTCCACATTTCTAATATACATCGTAAAGAAAAGATGGTAAAGAAAATGAAGAAAAGATACCAAATAAACCACAAGGAAGACTAATACCAACAACAATTGCACCCATACAATTATTGCTCTGTGGCCTGTTCCCATCACTGCAAATATGACTCATAAAAGAATAATTCTGAAAGTTCATCTCCATCTCAACTCGAAAAATACGAACATAGTTGTTATTAGTAACTGATAAATCGATGAGAATCTTTTAGATAGCGTAATATCAATGAATCTTCCATGTACTAAAAATTAGTCGACTCATATTGATGTCTCTTTTTTTAAATCGACATTCCTCAAAAACGCCGCTAAAATATTGACTACTGCAATATGCTAATCTAAAAGCATATTTATGATGACTATCAACGGAGTCTAAATGCAAATTCGATAAATTTTTGTATTATGCCTTCAACATATTTCTGTGAATGGGAACGTCCCATATGCCTTCTGCTAAAATGGGGAGAGAATAAAATGAGAAATCTATATAAATAATAAAAATAAATACATGTACCATAGCTACGTACATATGGGGCTATATTTAGATTAGCTTTCACATTCGAAAACTTATCCCATATAGATGAACTGAACAAAAAATACAACCTTTGCAAATAACTAACCAACAGGAATAGATTTAAGTCAGCACCGCTGACTTTGTTGACAAAAGAAAGAATTCGTCGCTGCTATACTTTTATGAGAAATAAAGGAATCATTCGTATACTTTCGAAATGATCCCCAAAATTTCATGGCAAACACTGCGGCATCCTGAACAATTCATCAAAATTTACACGCAATTAAATGATTCATTCAAATTTGATTTATTGTGGCATCCTAAATAATTTGCATGACAAACACTGCACTTAAAAATATTATCTATTGTTCAAAAAACTACCTCATCTCTTCACTTTGGATTTATTAACACAGCGATGGATATACATTTTCCCATCCTAACCAAAAAAATCGACCGAAATATTCTAAAACTGAATGAAGCATGCGAAAAGCCGTATTCTTCAGGTCAAACTTCCGTTAGCATGAATTTGACCAGTAAAGGTCAACGCTCCACATCTCAAGCAACATAGAACATTCCTCGAAACGGCTTAAAGAATTCAGCTTTGCACATAGGCTTACTACCTATCTTGGTTAATACCTCGGTGCTCTCTTGCAGCATCCACTGAACGAAAGTAAAGCCCTAATCGGGCATCCTACACTTATTACTGGTTTCAATCAGTACCAAAACTTTCTGCGGTGCTATTTTGCATAAAAGAGTGAAGTCACTAAGCACAGTCGATGAAGTCGCTGGTGTGGGAGAGACCGAAAGCGTTATAAAGGCATCACCTAACAGCAATCATGACCAAAGGTACCTAGTGCTCAAGAAGATTCTCCCTCTCCCCTCTCTTGGCCATCATTCTTTGGCTATCGGCCTTCCCATACTACGCATTTGCTAAATGTGCAACCAAAAAACGTGACAGCCGTCCATGGTAACCGTTTACAATTGCAAGACGTAACTGATTAAATTATCAAATAAAACCACATAAAAGACAACTCGTCGACGCTTCCCGAATGTGATCCGAAGCAGTTACTCTGTATAAACTACCAGCCAATTTTTCTACTTACAGTTTCGCTTTTTCCAACATTTTTGCACATTTCCTGTACCTAATTGTTAACACATAACCAACTATCCAATCAGCGTGAAAAAATATCTAAAAACAAAAACGATCAATTCACCTGAGCTCAACTGTTTCCGCACAATATAAAGTGGGAAAACGTGTCTGATGCACTGGCGCAATATGTGCTTTCGCACTTCAATGAGCCAACATCTAAAATCTAAGATGTTTGTGATAAGCAAACTTCTCTATGAGAGTTATCGGTCGTACTTAGCTTGAAGTAAGAAGACGCTCTTGAATTACATGCAACCGGCATCAGAACGGATTTGACTCAAAACTTACATCTCGCCTTTAAATGTCCTTTAATCATTAACAGAACAACGAGCTGCAACGAAATCGAAAATAGGAGGTTATCTTATAGATCACCTTGTAGCCATCAAATCCAACTGTGTTAGGTTATGCGGACTGCAAGCCGAAGTAGTCCAAAAGACAGACACTAACAAAAATTTGAACACGTGTACAATGGAAAGATGTGACGTCGCCCACAGGTTTTTTAATAAGAACCTGTTCAGGTGCGTTAAAAGAATTAGTTTCCTTAGGTCTCAACTTTTGCTGACCACAATTCAATGTTTTCTATTAAAAAATATTTTGCAGCCGCAATATTTAATCAATTTCAAAGAAGTGGGGAAGGAACGGGAGGGCAAAAGAGAGTACGGCAAGTTCATGTCCTTTCATTTCCTCACGTCCAGAACATATGCATCAATTATCTTTCACAGATAGAAATTGCGAGTTGATTAAAACGCTTCTAAGTGTGAATCAACGCTTCAACAGTGGACATTCATAAGTAACCGTGATTTATTACAGCAAGAAGTGCCCACAAATCAAACACTAACAATAATTACAATTATTTTAGAAAAGCGGTAATAACGAAAACAAAATCACAGTATTTTTAAACGATTCCGCACTACGAACATACCTCTATCGATATATACCCGAGTATATCAGACATATACACAGTAATAACAATAATCCAGTGAGCGCAATATCTGAGCCAATTCAGTTTAGACCTTTTATGTGGAGTGCATGCTTTAATCATAAACGATCATGTTCGATCTACAGTTTCATTCCCCATCTGAAAGGCAAATCAGTTCCATAATTTTCAACTATCATAATACTGTCAAGATTCCAGTGGATGAAATGATTAAGGAAAATTGCGAAAGAAAATAAGCAAAACTACGGTCCAACTATATTGTGGATATATTTGAGCGTTAGGAGAATAAAATTTTAATGATAAAATGGAACGAAAATGAGGAAAAGAATAATTCGAGAAAAAAATAACTCGCATGTACAAAATAAACATACGAAAAACTTGCTAAATTAGTGGTATCCACTTTCATTACTGTCACCATGGAGGCCCTGTGAAATTATTTAAGATCGCACACCACTCTATATTTCGTAGGCTTTCTTTGAAAAACACTGCTCGAACATAGCTACTTTTTAATAAAAGACATAACGAAACGAAAAACTGGAATTAGCTCAAATATCGGATAACAATGAGTATAATGTTAGAGACATTGCTACAAGCAGAAATCTGCAGATAGGAAGGCATTTCACAACGATTTCCCGGGTTTCCGATAACAATAGTGAATGCGCAAACAAATCTGCGAAATACTGAGAGAAAACCAAGAATATACTAGAGCAGCTAATCAGGCGAAGCGATTTCGCTGAACCGGGGCAAATTATACGGTTTAAATGATTAAGATTAATCCAACGCAACTGACTAGCGAATAATTAGGGGTGTCGAATTTTCTATAGGAAAACTAATTGTTAAGAAATCGTCGGTTTTTTCGTAAATCTCAAATTCATGCATTATCACTAGACTACTACTGTGAAATAATACCTTCTTTCGTTGTATTGCTCAAATAAAATAATAAGTATAGAAAAACAAACATCAAACCTCCAAGTAAACACTTAAATATTGAAAACAAAAGAATGTGAATCCGCAAATCAATTAGAACCTTTTAAAATTCTTTCGATGCAAACTAAGTTCACTCTCTAAAAGATGCAATCATTTTCTCGTGTCATATCTACTTTCGAAAGATTATTTTTTTCAGCATAAGCATTTAAAGTAGATATTTTTAGAAGTTTTTCCTTTTCTGCCTTTTCTCGTTAAATTGTCTTTTTCTTAAAAAAAAAATTCGTTTTCAGTACTGTTTTGTTCTCTATGGTGACAGGGAAAGATGGAGTGAAAGGAACAGGATGTACATCGATAACCGACATTACATCAACGAATCAAGATATTGCAAACGCTCGTATAATAATTCGAGTGAAAAACACTCTAAAGACTCGATCACGCACACCAAAGTTTCGTATCAGATTGTCAGTTGTTGGCAAAGGAAGTAATAAATAAAGGTTTTCGACTACATTTCCACCTTTACCGAGGCTTCTACACTGTAAGCTGTAACCGTTTGAAGACCCGCCCAATCCGAAAAGATACAAAAATTGCAGATGCGCACTAGGGCCCCTATTCAACATTTAATTCATAAGTCCTCAGAGTTCCATTCGAATTACGAATCACATATGAAAGCACGATATGGTGAACCTTATCAAGGCTGTTGAGTATCAACGATTGTATAATCGCAAGTGAATTTGGGCAAGGCTACTTGGAGGATTCCCGACTGAATTGTATTGGCGCTAGCCTTGCGTGAGCTATCCACATTTAGCGCGAGACATGCGTAGTCAAGTTGCGGCTCCCCGTCGACTAACTGTCTCGGAACCTGCGATAAGCACACTGCTGTACCTTCCACGTAGTCGCCCACGTCACTTGGTGCTATCTTCAAAAACACAATATTAGCCAGCTGAACGCAATGCTTTGCAAATCGGATTAACTTCACTTCAAACTGAACACTGCTTTAACATTACAATACCATCACCCAGCAGTGATAATGTCCGAGACGCTACCTAGATGCTGCTCACTCTACAGCAAATAAATTAACACCCTTAGATAAAGCAGTTTCACTCCTCATTCAAGGATCCCAAAAACAATCTTGTTCATACTTCAAAGTTCCACCGAATTCCGAGTCTGTCAGTCCATTATCAACGCCTATTTCGTAACACACCTAGACATACTTTCCAAGTTGCGCAGTGGAAGGCTTCTAATAAGTAAGCGTTTTTTCGGAGTATCTTACGAACGCAGACAATATTTATAAAAGTATCAAATAAAGCATTCTTACCCCAATTGTTTCCCCACCTTCAATGAAATATCGCCTCCTTGGAATCCTTAGCAAAACTCCTTTAATGATAAACACTCCCCTCTTTTACCACAAAGCTAAAACGATGTTTTCATACGAATCAGACATTACATACTGCCGCTGCAGCATGCTCGAAATTCGGGAGCAAAAAATCCCCTTCGCAGTAAAATCCGTCTCCTAAATACATCACTTTCTGGAAATATGAAGGGATTCTCAATTTTGTGTTTCATTTGGGATAATACGACCTTAAAAATATTTACAATGGAAGCCGCCACGAAGCCCAAGACGTCTTCCTCAGCTGCTAGGTGGGCTCGAGTGAAAAATTAAATAAGTGAAGCAAGCCGTGTAAAAATATTCGTATGTTAATAGGCAATATTGGCATATTTATTTCTCTATTTCATAAATATTGCCAGTAATTGGTGCGTTGCAATACTGAAATAAGATAAAATGTTACATGTCGAGTAAGAAGGTTCTTTGATATGCCATCCTCCTCCAAGTATCTCCGCTTGTCCATCTCATTTCGTAATAATGAATCCTCTATTGAAAGCGCTTTCAATGATTTCGGTGAAGCGGAGCTGCAAGCAGTTTCATATGAATTGAAGAAATTCCAAATACTTTTCAGAAATTTATTCCGAAAAATCTCACTTTAAGAAATATTACGTAATGAAAACAGAAAAGCTATTGTTTATCGCTTAGTTAATCATTCAACAATTGACTCATCAGTTCCATTATTGAATTGAAAAGAATTGTTGAGCACATTACTGGATACAAATTAATCATTCTTCTGAAGCTTTATTCAAAATAATAAAATGGACATCATTATTTGATGAAATAATATCTCGAATAAATTTCCGCAAACTGATTTCTTTCAAATCAAATCAAATCAAACAAAACTCTCCATCTCTCCATTGATTTTAAAGAAATCAGTTTGCGGAAATTTTAAAGAACAGAACTCTCCATTCTCTAGCACATTAATAAGCCAATCACCCTTTTCACATATAACAAATGCTGACTGGTCGAATGAACAGGTGAAGAGACACTGAGGGATGCGAACGAACGACGAAACCATCCTATCAATCAACTAACAGCATGGGAAGAAAAAATCACAGTTTTCTTCATGATTCAGCTAAACTGTCTATTACAATTTGATGCAGTATAGAAGGAAAAACTGCTTAAGCAGAAGTGAGTCTTACCGACTGGAGCTGCTCGAAGCGTTCATTTCAAGGATGGTACCGATAATGCGTTGGGATGTGCTAGCTGGTGACAGCTCGGTCCCAGCTGCTCTGCGCTCTTCTTCGTTCGCACCGAACGATGAGAGCACATACTCGTCGTCATCCTCGCCAATCAATATCCTTTCCATGCTTTCTTTCATCTGAAATAGCTCGAAGCTAACCTCTCATGCGAATACATAAATTCGTAACTTCCAACTAACTACGAATGAATATTAGAGATGAATTGCATTTTCGAAATCATGGTACTTTTGGAGTACAAACTCACTACATGTCCTCTCCCCACTGTGCTTGAATGCATCCTCGAAAGAGACCCGGGGAGAGAGCGAAGATGGAAAAGAAGGAATGATCGTCGGATGACTCCAGTTATTAACTCGTCATCAATGCGCTTTGCAGCAGAAATAAACCAAAAAGCTTGTATGCTAAGTCAGACTGCGTTGCCCTAAAAGCACATCCTGATCTCAAGAAGAGTGTAACATTAGAAGACCACTTCTTGCACGCTTTTTTTCCCTCAAGCTACTCATTTTAACCTTCACTCTTATAGCAATATTTTTCCTATCCATTTGCTACTTTGATCCAAAATCAGTCTTTATTTTGTTGCAAAACCTCCCAAATTGAATAGGGTAACAGTGAATGAACACGATCAAAATACAAGCTTATAAATAAAAACCTGGAAGTGAAGACAACCGCAAGGAGAAGAAGTGAAGATGTGATGCAGATCAATACAATCCCGCTTTTAAATAGCCTTGAAATAGGGGCGGGCTTTTTGAATAGATAAGCATATAATGGTGTGTAAACATTTGACAGTCAAATAACGATAACACATTCAACTTTGAAAAAAAAGGTGATTACGAAGTATAAGGCCACCTCGTTATTTGTTTCATGACGTAATCGTTCGGCGTTCTTTTCTGCTCTATTCATGACTTGCTCGACTGCACTTCTTAGTAGTATAGCGCCCGAAACACCGAAGGAGCTTGTCCGAGACTGACTAGGACTTTCGATTGATGCCACTGAACTACTACCGCTTCTTCCCATTCCAGCCGCTTAAATATGAACAACACTTTAATCAATATCAAACATAGGTGGGAAGCATGGCCATTTAAGACTGCTGCAAAATTTAAACCCAAAATGATGTGTAAAGCAAGTACCAATTTTCCGCTATATTATTTATTAATTGTCCTTTATTGCATTCAGTAAATTTTCCAAGGACTATTTGGCCTCGATATTTTCGGTTTACCTATATATTTTTAAATGCTTCATTGTCTTTCTGGGCCATCATTTTTTATTTTTCTAGACCACTGGATGCAAGGATATTTTTTTGCTTCTCGATCATCACAGAGAAGTAAAAAATTTCAGTGTGCTTGTAATATGCAAATGTCTACTTTCCTCATTTCTATATTCTAACAAAACATCAATATTACCCATTTTACTAGCAACAATTAACAAAAACAACATAATTAATGTGCAATCATATTGTTATTTGAACATTCTCATCGCCATATCAACGAGCTATAAACAAGAACATAACGCTAAAATGTCTCAGCCTCAAAACAATTCGCATAAATTTCGCCAATAACATCATTCCTCTTACTAGCGGTGATGATCTTCATGCGGATCCATGCCTAAGAATTCCTACAACTACTGCAATGCAAATGTATCGTTGCTTTCAAGTGCAGCAATGATAATTAAGGGCAACACAGCTGCAACAGAGATACCAACTATGAAGATATGAAGAAACGAATGATATTTTGGTAGTAATCATTAGGCATAAAATATGTCAATTCTGTGATGTTATTAGCAATTTAATAATTCCTTTCGATGCCACGAGGACGTCAAATATTATTTCAGACGCCCATGACAATATGACCCATAACTTGCTTCGCAATGAACTGCGACGCGCATAAAGGGTATGGCACCCATGTTTTGCATATCATCGAATTCGTCCAAATATTCGTAACTTTCATAACAGACTGCATGCTCGAAAATAATTCTGTCAATTATTTTCTTTCACTTTCTTAATGCGGCTCCTATTATTTCAAACTAAGGGGCAAATTAAAACAAACATCAACGTTTGAATGTGTAATGCCTATAGATTCCCTCATACCCATAAAGATCGTCATATAAATATGAAGGATCGTTGGTCTAAACAGTTCGACAAAATAAGCAACCTGCTAACAAATGACGAATCAAGCAGTTGTGCAATGAAATAATGCACTCTCGTGGAAGCTTTAAACTATTTCAAAAAAAAAAAGAGTATCATCAAGTGACATAAACAACACTTTAGTTTCTCATAACTACTAAGAGCGAATATGTGAATAACAAATATATTGCTGGCATCGAATGCTTTGCTGCAAAAATGGTCACGCAACTTAAAAAAGTTGATGTCCCGTCTGAGTAAATTAAAATGAAACAGATTCTCCTCAATCTCTGACTTGCATTAGTGAAATTCTCTATGAGTCGCTTTGATATATCGTTTCACAACATACACAACATACGTACTCACGAATGTGTTCTAGTATCAGTCAGAATTAAGTGCAATCACTATGCGGTCCATTATCTAGTGAAAAATTGCAACGTGGTGTACTTAATGAGTAAATAGCAGCATAGTTGAAAACTGCTACTTAACAATTGGTTATCAAACAATTGAAAAAAACGGATTAAACCATGACAGACTTGGTCAGGTTGCTAAAAATTCTGTTCTCTGGTTAGAATTGATATGAAAATAGCTTCTTTCTCAATACTCGTTAATAAAACAAAAACGAAATTCGAAGTACTTTTCAAAAAACCTCGACAAGCCTTAACTTACCTTTTTTTCAAATATTCTCCAAAACGATCAGTTGTTTCCGATCATTCCGCTGATATGTAACAAAAAATATACATAAAATGAAATAAGCGTACTCATCGAAGTATCACAACTCATGCAAGCAAACGCAATCGGCAAACCGGAAGTGCAACAAGAAAAACTCAAAATATAAAAACAGTGGTGAAGCTAAAAGGAAGCAAAAATGCAGAAAGCACAAAACATAATAGAGTCCTGAGTAAGGCTGTGTGTACAGAAAATTTGTGACTGCTGATATAAAAGGTAAATGACAATTACAAACCTTCCATTTAATATATACAAGCAACCTGAACGATGACTAAGTGATAAGAGGGGAATCAACAAACCTCCGAAATCCCACTCGGTGAGATCGTCTGTGTGATCACGATCATGTGTCGTCGATGAAAGGCGAGCTCCTTTACGCGCGTCTCTTTGGGCGGAAAATGAGGCAGCTCGCGAACCCGTACCTGTAATGGCAGACAGCTGAGTATAGGACATCAAAAATATAAAAAGATCCTCAGGATCGCGGTTGCGAAGTTTGACCGATGCTAGTGAAAGATACTTTAGTCAAGTTCAAAATAAGGAATATTATATGAACCTAGATCGCAGAAACATCCCTGCGACCGCACATAGTCTATGGCTCAATTTCGTCAACGTGCACGATGAAAAATCCTGATGAGTGTCATCATCAAATCACGCCAGTTAAGACCGTGGAATTTCCATCACTCAATTGTTTACATTGACGAAAGACAGAGGTTTTGGAAAAATTTCAAGACACCACATTGCCCATGCATTTTCACCCTAAATGGTTTAAATATCGTTGCTTTGGATTAAATCTCATATCTTGCTTTAAATTATTTATGATTCCTCCGATACTGAATTCGATCTAATATTCCCTTATTTCAATCGACCTAACTTACTAGGCGCATAATTGTAAATCGTTCCTGCGAATCTCAACTTTAAACTCAGTTTAAGATTCTTTTCTTCTCGGGTCGCCGGGGTGTGGAACAAACTTCCTGCACTAGTCTCACCTAAAACATCTTGGCTTCGAGAAAACCTATGAATTTGTATTTAAATGACGTCGGCTTTCCGACTATCGTGATCGCATGCCATATTTCCTTTTTTGCATAGTTTTATTTTTTGAACATTCTTTGCTTTGCTTGCGTAATTAAGATTTAAAGACAAAAGCATCGGGAATTCACGTGAACAAGTGACAAATTGAACTACAGAACGTGGCACGGCGCGCAATTCAACTGCTCCATTTAATTGAAAAAAGAGCAACAAACAACCAAAAACTGGACGCTGTTATCTTTTCCGGTGTAAGCGGCTATAAAAATTAAGTACTTTTTTTGGCGCCCATCTCATCATGAGTGCCCTTATCACGTGTCTATCATGTGAAGTACAACACGTAAGTTTCATGGAGTCCATAAATGCTCGCAATTCACGTGGATAGGCTGTGGAATAAAAACATGTAACAAACGTGCATAAAATCGAACCGTTGGATGAACCAAAACTATCAGAACGTTGTCGCACGCCATTCGCATCAGAACATTCACTACCTGATCGTATGCCTGAGGACTTCCGCAAAGGTTTCATCCTTCAAAAAAAGCATTCCTCACACAAACTTCTTCGTCATATATTTCATCAAACGATGAGGAATTGCAATAACTAGATGAGTAATACTTCTATTTGCTGCAGTAAATAGCGATTCTTTTGTTAGCCCTTATACGTTGAGATTAACCAACGTCATAACGAACCCCGTTATGAAAAGCGTCAAAATTAAAATAGCTCTTTTCCACAAAGTGCTCAGCAAAATCCAGAGATTATTTCACGAAAAAATATATGCTGCAGTATAAATCGATATCCAATAGCTGTCATATCTCATGTTCTTCCGATTAGCGCACATAGTTGATAAATATTTTTAAATCACGGCTATATAAAGCACAGATAGAAAGAAAGAAAGAAACACGACACCGACTAAACGAGATTATTTTTCTCTCAAACAAAAAGCTTTTGTTATCATATTTTTCAGTCCGTTATAATGATGGCTGTCAAACGAATAGGGCGCAAAACTGATTTTATAGATAAAACATGATGAAAAAAGAGTAAAAGTGAAATATGGAATATTACTAAGGAAACCGCATCTAATAAGTTAGCAAGAGCTACCATGATTTACTGCCGAGTGAATGAGCACGTTTGCGAGGATCGTCGAATTGCTTTGTGACAGTTTCGTCGATTACATCATTGCTGACCCTACAATGTAGATGCCTCGTGGCTGAGAGTGGAACCACCGTTTGCGGCACTGGCCTCGAACCAAGTGAGTAGGCACGCTGACTGTCCCCACTCGCTTAAAAAATTCTTATAAACAAGCTGCAAACAGGCTGTTACAAAGTTATAAATCACCCACTTATGAAAGAGTGAAAATTTCTTAAAGGAAATCATAAAAAACCGGGAGAAAGCGTAAATTACTCGCAGTTTTAAAAAACTAACATCCGTCATTGATTCGTTGAATAATCATCAAATATACCTTTCAAGTAGCGTCTTAAATTTCGACATAAGGACTTCCAAAAAATTGGTGTAAATTCGTAAACTCCATTAATCCGTAAACAAACGTGCAAATCAATCAAATCACACAGGTTCTGATTCACACTGAAATTCACACAGGAAGAATTTTATTAAATCCACAACAAAATCTTAGCAACAAAACGATTGTATGTGCCTTGATGTTAACGCGTACGGCGGAAACTTTTCGATGGTGTTCATAATAAATTCAAAGTTACATTCAAAAATTGCTAATGTAGCATATGTGCAATTAATTAACAAAACCACATTGCCTAGACGTGTAGAAAATCAAGACATTTCAGGCTTATGCATTTAAATAACTTTGAAAAATACAAAACAGACTTTACAATGGAAATGATTTTAGGAGCATTACTTCATATAGTCCATACCACTCGATCTCTATACTAGATTTTGGCACAAGAACAAAATGGTGCATATTTTTAAACCTTTCCATCGTAATACATAAAACGTAGTGGCAATATTCGAAATTTAATTAAATGTAGTAGAACAACAACAATAACAAAAAACTTCCATCCCTTTACTTGGCACGTCAAACTATGGATGAGAAAACAAATCTGATCGATCAAACGATGAAGGTTGTTATCATCTGAAGTATTCCATTCACAAGTTGGTTACTGACAAACACAACGATACATCCGACACGATGAGTTTCTCTCTTTTTAAATTTCATATGTCATGATAAACACGACAAGATGGGAGCGCTAATACGCAAATGCGATTTTGGTATACATTTCTCAGGACTATATATATATATATATATATATATATATATATATATATATATATATATATATATATATATATATAGGGGGCATACACACGCGCATAGATAAACACAAATATATTTAAATATTACAGCGGTGATTTTGCGATATAGCTGCAGTCGAATATTGAGACGTTATTTAAATTTTATTACCTGATGTGTGAAATCAAGAAGAAGCAGGCGTAGATGCAATATCTCAGACACATGCAAAGTAAGATGGACGCGGACGCATAAAGCAGCAACAAATAATATGGAAATTTAAGAAATGGGTCGAAATAATAACAAAATAAAAAGGAAATGAAAGAGAGCAATAAGCGAACGCACTTTCAGCAGTGGGAATCGATCGGCTGGAAAAAGCACCTGAATGACAACTTTCCGTGCTATCCGACACATACGAACGCACTTCGGTGAGGTTGAAATTTTGATCTGCTGAAAGATGGAAGCAATAAATCAACGTCTGAATCAAATGTATTAAATGGAAGGCAAGGTCTGTTGGCTCTCGTTTAGAAGGATTACAGAGCCTATAATCGCACAAATCATCACGCATTCCGGAACACATTATACCAACACCTTTATTAACTCCTTTGAATCTAACTGCTGTAAAGTGATTTTTAAGGAGGTTGCGTTCCATTGATGAAAACTTTTGGCAGTCATTCGTTGCTTAAAACAGCGTACACAGGCAATGCTCTCATTCAAAAATAATCCTTCTAAACAAACCATGAGAAGAGGGGCAAATCCGTCAATAGTGAAAAGTAAATAACTGCAAAATTCGAGAGCGCAGTTACAGTCTGCAACAACGGATAGCAAAATATGATGAAAAGCCATTTCAAATACCAGAAGTTAGAGCAAGATATAGGAGCACAGCATCATCAGTAATTTCATAGATAGCCGTTGACTGACACCATTAACTTCCCTTTTCACCGGTTAGCTGTCATATCGCAAAGCGAATTTTGAAAACAAATGATCATTCGCTATAACAATCGAATACCAAATACACTAGTCAGTCCTCACCTAGTCCTCACCTAGGTCTTATACGAACTTTCAGTCCCCTTCTTTCTACGATAGCCTACAACGAAATTGATTTTCCTGCAACAGTTTGTTCCCCATTAGAAGCAATTGACCTACGCGTCAATCTATATTACTGCTAAAATTTCTTTGGTGATACCATACAGAACGTACCATTCCTTCTTTTTTAAGGGAATTTTGCTAGCGCAATTTTCGGAGAAATTAGCGACGCATACTATCCCCCTCCCTCTCCCCCTCCGCTCCCTTAATTTTTGAGTAGATGCAAGTGGGATCAGCTGCCAATTGTTAGAGACTTCCAAGGCCTTGAGGATGGCCGAAAAGGAATAAGAGCACCCCTCGCATTCCGACAGCAAATAGTCCACAATGAGGAAAAAAAGACATACGGTTAGGTACAGGTAAATGGATCGATTCGGCAGCGCATTCCATTTGTGTATATTCACCATCAGGAATCTCATATGCTTCCTTCGTTGAATGCACAGAAATTTCTGTAATAAGCATACATATTTACGGGGAAAACAGCCAAAATCTTACATCAATATGAGGGAGGAGAAAGCGTAGCCATCCGTAAACAAATAAAAATAAGTGGAAAGGCGTGCCAGAAAAGATATCCAATTTTATAAATTCATCTCCACACTTGAAAAAATGGCCGCAACGAAGTCATACTGTAAATAATCCGACCGCCTACAGTTATCTTTTAAAAAAGATTCGTTTTTCTGCGATAAGACTGACGGAAATGAAAACCCGATCGATAGAAAAATTGCTAGCAAATTTATAGGTCTCTCTGAATAATAACTATTTTTCTTAAAACTGCTGGTACAGCAAGCCACGCCATGTCGTATTCTACGCACCTCACACTCATCATTTATAGCTTCACCATTTCCGAGGGAAAACTGCTGTGGCGAGAAACCAATACGTCTGTGCAAATGAATAATCACGACTAATACGATCTGTGAATGCAAATTTGTAGAACAGCATCAAAAACTAAAATAACATGGTCGAAAGATCTTAATCTCTGCCCAAATAAACGAGTGCAATAAAGCGAACGAAAAACAGAATTCAAATAATGCACAAGATGTAATAGTGTTATCAAAGAGACGCGTGGCTGCTATTCTTTTTTGTCCCACACCTGCATAAATCGTCATCCAGGTAAGCCCCATTTGAAAAATGCACAGCTCTCCATGTCGATCATGCATATAAACAGGATTTACTTAGCTAATTTTTACATAAATGGACAAAGAGAATCGAATAACAATCAAAAACTGTCAATGGTGATCACGTTAATATTTTCGAATGCTTATTTTTTTAACTTTTTTTCGGAGAAGTAAGTCGAATCGATGAGAGACTTGACAAAAAACAGTAAGATAGTAAACAATTCCAAAGTTCACTCGCCGATCACTTCAAGGCGATGGTAGGAACTCTTTGTGAAATGTTCAGTCAAAAACATCCCAAAATCACTGGTAATGTTACTTCTGGCCATTCAGTAAAACAACATTTTTATGATGCAAACGCGTACGCTTGGTGAACGAAGTGGGACGTATTAAAGATGGCATCAATGTGTCGTGCAAAGTGCTGGTGCCCGATCCACCATCGAATATCGTATAGTCGCCAGCCAACGAAGATGTTCCCTTCAAGAGTTTCGGTACGGATCGATTCGCTAAAGTATTGATGTCATTAGTATGTTGCAAGAATCGACGAACTACATTCCCTGCGAATAAGCATCTCCCGTCGATGTATCACCGTTTCAAAAGTTGAGAAATTGATAAGACCGTACCTATGGCATTCGAATATGCTCACTCATCAATAACACTGCCTCTCGAGAAGCAAATTTTGTTCTCGCTATCAGCGCTACAGGTGGGTTCGCAAAGTTCCAGCTTCTACAAGCATTGAGGTTTAGAAATAAGAATATAAATGCTCAGTGAAAACAAGCAAAAACGAAACCAAAATAAGTATTCACAACCATGAGTAAGCTCTCACTTAAACCTTCTTAAAATGGAGAAGCTCCTACTTAATAAAACTTTTCCTTCAAAATTATAACCGCAACTACGAATTTGAGGTATACATCCAACTCCAGTATGGCAAACACGTCTCAACAGCAGACGATTCGTGATATCGTCCCAAACGAAAAACAGAAAAGAAAAAAAATTTTAAGGCATGATAGCGGAATCGAGTATCTCATTTGGAATACGAGTTAGGCAGTATCCTTTAATTCTCAAACTCTTTAGTTTATCTACAGTTTTTCTCAAAGAAGCTGCCTTTCTTTGTCCCTACTTCTGAATATCGGATCTTTCAGAGGCAAAAAAATATGATATACTCTTTGTAAATGAAATACTGTTGAATATTCCATGCTTTGTATGTCCGAAAGAAAATATTTGATAATTACAACTGTCACTGTTTTTTCCACTTCTTCCAATATATTCGATGTGAATCAACAAAAAAAAAATTATGAAGTAGTGCAAAGAAAGGGCAAGAAATCAGCAGAAGTGAAAACAAATTATGGTGAATAAAAATTCCTCAAAAAAAGTTTCCAAATGGAAACAAAACTACTTGCTAGAAAAATTGAAAATGAACACCAACGTTAGTAAATACATCAAGTGCCAAAAATAGTTCGCTAAATTTTCTTCAGCTTTCATCATTATTGGTGTCTATAAATATACCACACAAACCGAGCGCTATACAAATGTAACACAAACGATGCCTCTCTACCGCGATTTTTTTTATAACTTAATCACTACCCCTCCCCTTTCCATCCTTTCTATCTCCCCCCCTCATCTTTGACATAAAAGCAAAGCACTCTCACATGTAACTGCTCTTCTAAACAATCCTGTTTCTGTGTGTGCAACACCAATTTTTAAACATCACTGGGAATTGCGATATTTTAGAAATGCTTACATTTTGGAGTTCCATCGTCTGGCTTTTCCGATTCCTCTCGGTCGCCAATGTACATAATTGTTCCACCACTTGATTCCTCTTGTTCCTCATTGACTACCTCACCCTTATCTCGATCACCCACAAACATCACAACATCCGTTGAGGAGTTCTGCCGAGTATCGGATAGCGACGTCGAAGTTGACTCCTCTTTAATTACTTTTCGCACAACAGGCACTACGCTGAAATATGGTGATGGACATAATAGTGCACAAAAAACGATATGGTGCAATTTCATCAATGAGAATAAGTGGAATTTAAAGCAAATGTTCTTTTCTCTCCTTTCCCACTCGGATAAAAATAATAAAAACGATACTTTTTTGACAGCATTTTATATACAGATCACTTCGCTACATATAAACTATTACGCTAATGTTTCCAGTCCAACTGATATCTACACTGAGATACTGATCAAGCAGGATGAGAATTCGTATTAAATGTTGTGAGTTTTGCAGATATAATTTAGAAACTTCAACTAGATCCCCTAAAGAATTAAACGATGCAGAGACCTCATTTTCAAGGTGCTATCACATCCTATCGTACAACTGTAACCATTAGTGAATGCTTCAGTCACTCTAAAATACGTTTTCTACACTACAGGAATATAAAGCCTCACGATGACGAGCTACGAAATTTTCTTTTATCAAATACCGATGCAACTACTTCATTATACCGCACTTTTTGGATTATAAGCTGGGATCAGTGGTATTCGTACGTTTCGAAAACGAGTGCCACAGATGCTTAGGCCATCTGTAAATCACGCTAGGAACGGAAAGATGAGGAGCGAGGGATAGAAAATTAATCTCCTCACTTTCAATGTTTTCTTACAATTGAGCATGTTCTGTGTGCATTAATTCTGGATGGGGAGCTATATTTCAGTGGCGGTTAAATCTAAGCTGGACCTGATAGCGATCGGTTGTCATCTAGATCCTTTACATGTGACGAAGGGTGACTTATAGTTTCCGCAATTATTCAAAACGAAGAGGCATGGAGATATTCGAAGCGTTTAATGAAGGAAGGGATGGTATTGTGGGAAAATACGGCACCTAACACAAGAAAAGATAAATGAAATAATGATTGCCCTTCTGAAAAAATCCTCACTAAGCTTCGCTACTTCCCTTTCACGATACATTTTTCAATTTACAACATTTCGTTACCTATTGCCTAAGTATGTCATACAATACACAAGAACAATCCCCCTCTTCTCCATTCCGTAGCTGATCTCTTAGCAGTGTTAACAGACCTAAAATTTTTGGGCACTATTCTCCCTTAACTGTTGTCAGTTTTTCTGCGTCTTTATTTTCACACTTCACTTCGAAATTTCAGTATATCCTTTCGAAGGTTTTCTGAGTTGCACAATTTTTCTCAAATGTCCCAAACACCAGAATCGTTCAACGAAAAGTATTTCATAGTTCCGCTCGAATTTCCTCACGTTGGCTTGTAACATATCTGCAATTATACGTGTATATTTTCTCCTCATGCAAATCTATGTAATAATGCTACACTCAAAAACTGATAGTGCCAATGAAGCACTACCATCTCAACGACCTACTTCACTAGGAAATTTTTTAACATAGTCATTTAACTTTTCCATTGTTTCGTGTAAACTTCTAACAATAGTTCAAATTACGATCCAACGCCCTTTTTTTAAGGTTCAGTATCATCCCTCACTCATTCATATATAAATATATTTAAGACTAGTAAGAAATCGATGAATTCGATATTTCAACAGTTTCTAAACGCTCATAAATAAGCTAATATGAAATGAAACACCTCTTTGGTGATGAGGATTGACTAGCACAAAAGCTGCTCGATCGTGCGCTGAACGCAATAGGATTGGTGATTGATGCACTCGGTGATGCAAACATACTTGCAATACTTGTCGCTGAAGTCTTCCTTGTAGCCTCTAATGCGGATATGGGCCTGAATCAATTTAGGTCGTAGTTTACGTCTAAATTGATTAAGTTAATTACTTTGTAAACACTGCAATTCAAAATCGCCTTATGATGCTCATTGTTTGAACAGACTAGCAGATCCGAATAGAATTTCAATAACAAAAAAAAAAAAAAAAAAACAAATCATGCAGACGCGGAGGGGATAATATTAGGATCCAGGAAACTCAGAAATCTGAGAAATTGGGAGTTATTAAATGAAACATTTTAAAATGTTACCACTAACAGATACATATGCAAATAAAGAGGGTACCACTCATTGTGGTAGACCACCTAGGTTCAAAAGCAATACCTGAAAAGTTTTCGAGCAATTTTTGTGATCAGAATCAGGTGGGATAATATTTCCAGAGTGCAGTGATAAACGATTTTTGCATTTCAATCCTACTGATCAATTTGCTGTCAAAATAACGGCAAAATGCTCAAAGAACTGAGAACACGAATGAAATGGAACGACTGTACAAATTACCGAAAAATTTTCTTCGGAAACACTCTACACGATAGAAGTAGGGTAAGTCTGCAGTAGCGAACGCAGACAAAGGCCTCATTCTCACCCATAACCTAGTGAGATGAATCATCATCTGTGCGGAGGTAAGAGATTCTTATGAATTATGAGTGAGAACAGATTATCTGGAAATCCCTCATGGAACTAAGGGAGAGTGCGGCAGAACGTTGATAATCCCACAAAGTTTGTTGCTTGCGAGCTAATCAATGCAATGTTCGAAATCCAGAAACACAAATGTTCGACGTTTTTTGGCAATTCAGTTAACAAATTGATTCAGGTTACTCCAAATGAATTTTTGCCAGTTGACTTGATCAGTGGGACAATATCTGGCAATTTTTTCCGCTTCAGCGAGCGCGCATGAAACCAACCAAGCAAATACCCATCAAAAATTTTGTCTAAATAGAGGAAGGAATGACTGGACGCGTCTGCGAGCGCTTTGAATGCTTAGCATTCTTTTGGCATATCGCTTAGTGTTCAACTCGACGCTTCAAACTCACTCTCAGCATGCCGCCAACCTTTAGTAATTCGACCGGCACCAGAAGAAATTTCCCATACGCTTATGGTTGCGATTAGTAAGCGAAACTCCTACAAGCCGGGTACTTTTACGGCATCAATGGGGACGGTTGCGAGGTTCAAAATCACTTGGCGTGGGCGGAGGATATTCAGAACACAGCAACATAGTTCAAAATTAATGAGACATTCGACAAGAGCGCCACAGGTGGAAGAGAACTGGTGATCAACTTCGAAATCTTGACTACAATCGACTTCATCAATCCACCATGCTGTCATGGGATTCTCTTCACTTACAGATTCTTTCTTCATAAATTGCGGTTTCTAAAAAAAAATAAAATTTCTGCAAAAAAGGCACAAGGAGGAGCGCGTTAAAATGTCACAGCGTGAGTTAACTAAAGTGAACATATGCCTACAAGATATCCCATCTAAAATATCACTCAAGCTCAGAGATATTCGTAATGAACATGAGATGTTCATTACGAATCATCCGATGATATTTGCAAATCGAACATGCATGGTTCCACTACGTGAACATTACGCATTTTTACGCAACCTTTCCATACAAGTGTATTTTGAAAGCATCATAGCTGTTGCTGGTGGATCTTTTTGTTTGGCAATTCGATTCATCGACCACCTAACTCATAACGGCAGAATTCGACAGGCTTAATATCTAAATCCATTTGATCGCATTAGCTCATTTTCGTTCCGATCCATCATTTGACTTATGGAGTTATGCAGAGTTTAGTAAATACGAAAAACCGGTTTAGTAAATAAAAATTTTCGGTCGAAAATTTGTTAATTTAGGTACTATCCTAGGTGGACCTGTTTATGTATAGACTTGTATATTAAGTAAGATTTGTGAATGGCCACGCAGTTGAAAGAGCTACTAGACTACGCCAAAACTGCAAGAAAGCACATCGTGCTAGCCATTCCTGCGCTCTCTTATTTGCTTCATCAACGGCATCATCTTGCGAAGCGGACAATTAACACTAAAAACTGCAAATCTACAATTACCAAATTGGTACTTGACTGGAAGGGTTTTACAAGAAGCTTCCTGAATAAACGTGAAAAGAAAAATAGATGTTTCGTATGATAATAGGTCGCCTTAAAATTGTAAGGCTGTAAGAGTTGAGACTGCAAAATGTAAGTTGAGCTCGTAAGGGAAGAGTGACATAAGGAGAAATGAGTAAGCTAAAGCATTATAAGGTAAGAAAAGAGTTGAAATTTTGATGCTAATAAGCTCCACATTCATCCTTGCTTATTTTTCATCTTTGTATACGAACCATTGGGCGAAATAAACAAAGAAAAACAGCAAGTGAAATTCCCTTTCCCTTCCTCGGGAAAGAAAAAGAGAAAGCGAAAACAAAAATAAACAACTAACGTGTTGTTATCAGTCTGAGGTCGATGAGGTTGTGAATGTACACGCTCTCGATGAGTACCACTTCGCAGCGTTCTCGACGTGAAAGATGGCCTTAAATAAATGGCTCATTATTAAACTCTTCACTTTCAATGCTCCAAAAAACCCATTAACTAAATCCAAACAATTCCATCCCCCCCCCCCTATCCTCTTCTATCTAATGACTCATTCCACGCATCGATAAATTTTCATCAATAGCGTTCTTAATTGTTCATTAATAGTTCCCTCAATACCGCGGTTCTGCAAGCGGATATAAATTTCCTATGAAGTTCTGTGTTCATATAATATCATACATATGTTCATTGGAGAAAAATTCCTTCCACGTGATGAAAAAATATTTTAATATGTAATTTTTCAAATTTCATCAAACGTCACTTAGAACTCTCATTTTATTTTAAACTATAAATATATTTAATTACTTTTCGGCAGAATTTATCATATGCAAAAAACGTTTCGAAATCTTCAACGCCAACATATCACTTCTTCTTTATTTCCCCTGGCTCGAATGTATGAATACAGCTCACAACCTATCATATATCACGCATCAAAATATCTATATCTTACAGTCTGCTGCCTTGTGATCTCCGCTTTTCGCTCTCTCTTTCGCAGATTTTGCTGACCTTCTCGTAGATACTTCTTGCACATTCTCCACTTTCTGTGCTCAGCCATAATTCACCAGCACCTGTTGGTGCACATCGTCCAACACGCAAGAAAAAATATTTCTCCTGCTTGCCGAAATTTGATACTGCATTCACCTGTAATCATGCCAATTGTTTATCAATAAAATATCGCAAACATTCACGGTATAAACCCTATAAAATCAGATCACAGACTGAAACCGACTTACAAGGAACTTAATGCCTCTTGTTTGGTGTCTGGTGAATGATGGGAAAGTCAGAAAAAGGGGAGATGGAGGATACCACCTTCCTGGATTTTTCAGGCAATAGGAAAAAATGGATGTGTATTGATTGGAGAAATAAAAAGAAAAAAATCTATTGGAATACAACAGCATGGGCTTGTTCTTTAGGACTCTGTGCAGTGCTCCATTTTTTTAGCTGCTTCCTTGATCCGAAGATTATAAGACGCAGTCAACAGAATTGAATTTATTAAACATACGCCGAAGGTGCAATATCATATACTAACAAGGTTTTGATTCTAGCAAGCATCAAGCAGTGCTATTATATGGTAGTTAGCAGAAACAAGCAATTATATCTAGAAAGCAAGCATCAAGAAAGAAACTGCATCTCATCGAACTGTTTCGGCTGAAAAAATAATATAAAAACTGACGTAAACACCTTCAGAAAGGCACCCAATAGAGAAGAAGGGAAAAAACTTAAGAAGAATGATTGCACTGATAAGTGGAAAACGTTTCCATCTTTGAAATTGGGTATTCGCGAATAATTGCGAATCTTAAAATAAGGCTCGTAATTAAATCACTGCATAGTGCTCATCATTGACATCAAACGGCAAACAATAACAAAAAGTTATAATAATTGATGCCTTAGCTGATCTCATCGACGATTCCAGTGCACACGAGTATTAACAAAAAACAATCAACATTCGTTGTTTGTATAAACTTCGCTCATATCCCTATATTCTTCTTTTTTTTTCAGCTAAACTACTCACGGAAAAAAAGCTATTAACGAGAGATACAGAAGAGTATATATGAATGAAACAATACAGGAATGCAGTCCTCCTTGCAATAGAAAACAAATGGAAATGGGAAGGAAAGAGATCAATGAAAAACAAAATTGCAAGTGTAACGTGAGATCAACAGCATCTCAAAAAATGTTATATAAAAAAATTATGCATTACTCAACTCAAATCGGCTACCGTCGCCATTTTAAACATTCGAAGTCTTCCATTTAGTACTTGTGACCGTCTAGCAAGTAAGACTTTTTGTATTCCCCCTCTAAGTTACGGAAGGTTTCTTAACATAAATAGCACCAAATAAGAGCAAAACTGTTAACGATGACGATATGCCAATGAAAATCGTTTATTGAATGATAAACTTCTGAACGCAACTATCTTAACAGCAGCGTTCTCAGATAATGAGCGAACATTCATGAAGATGCCTACCGGAAACTCGGTGAATTCGTCGTTTCGCAGTGGTGGAAAAGCATTCTCAGAAGCCGTTACACCTCGTTTTACGATCATCATACTATGTGGATACATACACAATCTTAAAGCCATATACATACAGCATTAATTACGAATGACTAACAGCTTTTATACTCAAATTCTTCGTATGAAACTTCGTTATTTAATGCAAAAGGGTGAGACGATTAAAGGAATTTTTCCCTCTTGGATTTATAAGAGGCATTCCCCAGCTAGACCATCATTCCAAGAATGGTTCGATACTTCAGCCGAAAATTTACTTCATCTCGACCAACACTCAGCTCCCCTTCTACATTATGTTTCATATTATACTAGTGATCCCCTCTCCTCCCCATCCAGATTTAATTCCACAATCGAACCAACCAATATAATCAAGCAACCTTCAATAGCAATAGTTTCTCTCATGCATTTATTTATAAGAACTGAAAGGTCTATTAAGTGCTGATAAAAAGTTAAAAAAGAAAATGATTAAAAAAATTAATTTGCAAGATATGATCAAAGTGAAGAAAGGATCAACCTTTTTTTGCCGAGTAAATGATCATACTTCGAGACAAGATCCTCCATCTTCTCATCACTTTTCGATTTTTTTCGCAATTTTGGCAGCTTCACCATTTCAACATCCCATGCCACCTTCAAAGTACAAATTTTGATCGACTTCCTTAGAGATCTCAAAAGAGAAAATTATAAACATAAACGAGAGCTCTGACCTGCTAAGAAATAAAATCATTTCTTTCGGTGAATGCGAGCAACTATCGATCAAATACCTGGCGAGAAAAGGGGGAGGGGTTTGAATTCAATTCAATACGACGTGTCTATTTGATCGTTATCTAAGAAACAACAAGTTTTTCAAAAAACGAAGGATAAAATAACGATAAAAAAGGAAACAAGGGAAAAAACCTCAAAATATTCCTCCCTGAAGACAGGTCGTCCCAAAAGAGTAGCACGCGCTTGACGCGCTTTGTCAACCAGCTGTGCGAACCAATCGTCTAAATCGGTTTCCGCCGAATCAGGCCGCATGAAGAACGTTTCATCCGGTAGCATCACCGATAGGCACTCTTTCAGTGTACACTCATACTGAAAAAAGACAGCAACAACTGCTACATAAAAACGATTGCCTATCATACATCGCCCCTAGAAATGTTCTTCTGCTCACCACAATGTAACCGGAAAGGATTACTTTGATTGTATACTGTCCTCAGAGACAAATTAGTCAATCTTAGCGGTCAAAGTTCAAAAAAGTCGCTGCTCATTCGATAGCATCGCCGAATATTTAAATCAGCTCCAAAATAAGGCGGATGAATTTCGGCTGCTGTTAAAATACTGGCATTCAAACTTGAAATATCCATTCGTTTTATCTTAAAAACTGACATGTTAAAAGTCATAATTATAAAAATTGAAACTTCCAGGAATACCTTTATAAATTTCAGCTTCCCTTGTCGGCTAAACGAAAACTCCACTCACTGATCATCGAAGAAAAGATTCGCTCTTTGCAAAGTGAAAAAAAAAGTTTCAATATTTACCTTGAGAGGGATGAAGAAATTGATCATTTTTATCGCGAATGAGTGAAAAACTTCGTTTTGAAAATTATTTGCTTCTGAATATTTCAAAAGATAAAGAACAATCTTTCTTTTGAAAGATAAATTGACTTCCACGATGAGGAATAGTCTCCAACCCTCTCTTTTTAAGAAAAGACCACAAAAGAGGTTATATTCACAACTGAACATAGCGTATCCGCAATGCTAATACAATAACATCCAATATAAAGTGGCGGGGAATTTTTTATTTTTCAAAACATATCACAAACCCTCAATTTTTGTGATATGACGGCCCGATATGAAAACATGTTTAGCTAAAAGATGGAATGGGAGAGGGGAAGAGAGTTCACAATTCTACTTACGAATATGCCTTTCAACGACCACTTTCAGAAGGGAAGCAAGAAGTAGGCAATTATATATTTTATAATTTCTCTTAAATTTTGATTCGACGGAGATAACGAAGTCATAAGAAACGATGTCTGACATTAAAAATGGAACGGATATGAATCTTGTAAATCAAGATATCATTACAAACATAGCAGTTTAAGTTGTTTGGGTCCCAAAGGGATGAATAAACCACCACATTCAACTCAACAATAAAAAAGCTGTTTCTCCATTTTTTTTTTTTTTAAAAACTTCACGATGTCCTAAACGACGGGATCCTTAACCGTTTGGCCGATCGGCCTCATTTTAATTTGAGGCGCTGAACAAAACTAGCGACAACTTTTATCCCAACTATGAATATCTCTATGATGATGTATATCAAAAATGATAGCTGAAATGAAAAAATCGTGAAGAAATTCCAACAATTGTTTTTAGTAAAGAAATAAATTTTGATGCTCAAATATAGACGAACAAAACAGAATATCAAATCAGAAAGTCAAAAAAAAAAGGAAAAAATGCAGAGAACGGGTCATTCATCATCAGTCAATTGTTCAACAAAATATGTTGATATTAGTGCAGAATAATACTTACATGCATGTGAACGTTGAATGCGGTAGATAGATCAAAGAGGTATTTCGGCTCTTTACCATTTTTCTCTTCTTTTGCCGATTTGTACAATTCAAGTACTCGATCCTTTAGCACCGCATAATAGACTTTCTTCGATTTCTAAATACGTCATCAATATAAACTTTTATCAGTTATATACTATGCGAAATTAGGTTACATCAAATGATGACAAAGGGTAGCACTCGAGGTAGAAAAAATGGTTTAAAGTGAGACTCCGAAAAGAGGGCAGACAGAAAGGGGAACTGGGGTGGTGGCGGGGGGGGGGGAGGGAAAAACAAAGAGCGAGGAAGATGGAGGTCGACTCCAAGAATCCACTTTCCTCTGGCCTCAAATCTTCACGAACACGATTATCTACAAAGATCTATGACGTCCCGCCCCCTTTCCCACTTAATTCAGGCATCTCCTAGTTATGCCTTGTCAGCCGGAATAAATTGTTTTAAGAAATTCAAATGCCTTCATTTGACCACTCGATAAAAAAGCAATAACAAAAGCAGCTAATAAATCGATTGGTCGAGAATGAATAAGGAGTAAAAGCAAAAAAAAAGCTTGACGTAGCCAGTACAAGAAAAGCGATGAAAAAAATCATTTTTTAAAAACATTTCGACGTAAGCAATCTTTGATTAACAATGAGCTTAACGCATACGATAAGCACTCAGTATTGACGAATGTCAATCCACTTAAGTTCGCTCTGCAAACATTTAGACTACCATAGTAATTGTACAGCTGAAGGATAACTAGGCACCCGACGGATAGAGGGATCTCATATATCTAGGAAGTTTTCATTTTACTTCTCATCTACTTCTCATCCTTAGTCAAGTATTCAAGAACTCTCGGGTATTAACTAAATCTACAATGTAGAATTGCAAACAAATACTGCGAAATAAGAAAATTGCAAATATTGTAAAATCTTTTTAAAAATTACGAATGAGAATTTCTATAGAAAATAAACATGAAAGTGGCGTACCAAAGGGTAGAACCCGCCAGTGACGAGACCCGCTTTAGCGATACCATTCAATTTTGTTTCGATTACACCCGCCATCGAGGCGTAAGCCTGCAAAACGAAAATGAGCGATATTGCTAAAAATAGACCATTATAAAGTACAAATGCGCCCCGCCTTGCTCCCATTGAGAATCGATCCACATGATGCGAATGCACTTCACTCAGCAACAGCATTCCTCGACGAATCCCCCAACATATCTTCACTGATAGCAAGCAAGTAGCAATAGCAACGCATCTCATAATATAGCGATTCTAGAATATTATATTTAATAAATCGAAATTAAAAAATATGTATTCTTACGTTGCACCGAATCATACCAACCGGTTGAGGAAACATTAAAAAATAAATTATAAAATGCCAAATAATTCACCGTCATATGAAACCCATCGATTACATCACTAATTCTAAGAGAAGTCGATTTTTGCTCGCATCGCATATGATCGGAACAAAATTGACAAACAAATTTTTACATCAGCAACAAATATGAATGAATCAAAAGTGACCAATTTGACGAAGTTCGAATACGTCATTAATCAGTGGTGTGGACTATGCCTATTGAATTTCATAGCCTTATTTTCAATGGATCAAATATTGAAACAATAGAAAACGGCAATAAACAAACATTCATACATACACACAGACAGACATGTTACCATTATGGTATATAAGAGAAATATGCCTGAAGAATAAGCCCAATATACACTTATTGCAGAGCAATAAACGATATGTCATCAATCACTAAAAAATAAAATCTCGGCAACAATCACGCTTCGAATGCTCACACAAAAATCTTCATAAATGAGGCATTTTTTTGGTATTTTATGGGTTTAACAAGAAAATCCGATCAGCTAGCTTTTGGTTATCGTTCTCTGCAATTCTTTTCAGTGGATAGGTTAAGCCGAATATTGATATACGATGTGATCTCTATAATATGAAACTACTGGTTATACGTACATGCTCATATAGATAACGTTGCGAGAATGTGTTTTGCAAATGTAAAAATTGATAGTGTTTTGCAAAAATAATGTTCTATAAAGAGAACATGCCTCTCCATAAGGAAACATATCAAGTTCTAACATAGTGCACCAAACCTTTCATTCCATCTTATTTCTTCCACTTTCACGGGATTATTTTTTGAAACGAGTTTGATTTATTTCTTGAAATAAGCTCGAATCTTTTTTAAAGTAATATTCAAATTTCACAAAGGTTTTAAACAATAAAACATCAACGAAAAAGCTTTAAAACGATCAATGAACATTGCTATTAGAAACATTCATAAAATCAATCAAGAATGTTATGAAATATATGCAATGAGATCAATATTACCACACATAACAACTCAATAGATCATACTGATTGGTCTAAATCATCAACAACATTCCTTTACGATGTTGGCCTGAAACTAGCACACTTCCCTCCCTCGTTTCATCTATTCCTCTCATAATGTTTCACTCATCTACCTTGCCCCTTCTTCGTTCGAATCCTATTATATACATTCGAAAAACAAACTTATATACGGAATTTGCATCTCATAAAAAGTATTTAAAATTCCCTCTCTTTCCATAATTCAATAAAGGTTCATCCTCTAAACTTATAGGTGAAAAATGACTCAATGAAACAGCTCACTCTCCCATTAATAAGCACTCGTTTCGTCTTGAAACTCGAATTATGACCTCATTTCACATATTTGAAACGTTGCAAAATATTGCTACCTTATCAAACTCTCTGAAACAAAAACAATCCCATCTCAACAGGGATTATTTTAAACTTAGAAGGTCTACTGAATGTAACAAAAGAGATCAGATGAGTCTTTCTTCTTAATCACGATCAAATGAATTCCTAATCTCTTCTCAAAGCAATCTTCTGGCCAGAGTTTCCTTATGACAAATAAATCGAAATCTCGGATTAAAAAATTCGTCAATAACACATCATTTGAAGAGATAGTAAGTAACACAACAGCTGGCAGGATAAAAGCTTTTGCATCGCATTTAGCTTTGCAACCAAATTTTTGAAACTTATTGAACAAATAGATAAAATCCGTGAGAAGCATCTTCTTGCCTATTGACTAACCACGCCACTCATACAATTTTTTAGAAGAACATTCGTTTTTGTATACCTTTATAAACTTGTTTTTGAAAGTCATAGTTGTATGATAATGCATATGTCTGTCTGCATGGCACTTTTTAATTCATGAAGCAGTAAAGTTACATTTGAAAACTTTGCTGGCTTTAATGTGCGTTATAGTGAGACCCCCCATACCCTGATACGTGTTCATCAATCATTTCCGAAAAAAACTTGCAGACATTTGAAGAAGAAGAAAAAACAATGAATGCATTTCTAACCGATCGGAGTTGCAAGAAAACCGACCTATCGATATGAACGGTCGAATCGAATAAACGTGGCATCGTTTCGCTTACTTATTACTTCTCGAAATTTATGCAACTGCCCAGCTAAATGAGCAGAATGCAGAAGCGCATATCTTGCCATCTCCTCTGGCGCGCTTTCCAAATTATTTCAAAACCCGATCATTGCCAAAGAAAATGCGATCGGCTGAAGTATCAAGCAAATGTTTTCCACTCATTAAATATCTACAATTCCATAAGCTGCTGGACCGATAGACACCTAAGCATATAAATATATATGCCTTGGGAATATAAATCTACAAAATCGTATAGAAATCAAAGCACATGCAAGCAGCTAAATGCTAATGAGATTAAAGCCTCTTCAGATGACTGCGAAATTTTCACCTGCATATTTTTGGACGCTTGTGAATGTTGATAGAGGTGGAAAGGGTTGACAAGGAGGGCGAGGAGGAGGGAAAGGGATGGGATATGGGAGAGGTTTTCATAATTTCCATCATTTCTTCACGGATATTGGATAATCGCTATATGCAATATAAAAAGACATTATGAACCTGGTGTGATGAGTTGATTCCGTGGATGCTGTCCTCACCGCGTTTATGCATAAAACAATATATGAATCCACAAGCGGTGAACATGGTGAGCAGGAGAATTAGGAAGCAACGTTGCAGTGAGTCGAATGTTAGTGGAACGTGAATTCAAAGACGAAGCACTTGCAATTCAACGTTCAAAGATCAAACACACTTCACCAACAACGCATCACTCAACTCGACATTAATGCACCTTCATACTGCAAATGCAATCTCATCCCTTCACTTCTTTTCAATTTTTCTCTCTATTATTAATTTTTAAATCTCATATTTTAGATATAATATTTCATTGTAAATATAGATTTGTAGCTAGATTAGCTAACTGTATAAATTACATTGCCTATCCCAAGTACATTCAGCAAGGAGTCTAATTCGAACTTAAATTCGATCGCTCTCTCTCTCCAGACCTGAATCATGTTCAATAATAGATAGCATTTCTACATGTAGCACGAGCCATTTATATCCCATAATTTATGTGAATAAAAACAATAAATCTACTACGCAACAATAAAGCAATGCTTTTGGGAACACTATCGACGTCATTGGGAAGTTCCACTCGAAGAAATTATCCCATCACATTCAAGCAGATGTCACTAAGAGCTTTAGGACATTTCTACGGTGTATCATAAGCACCTCCGCATTATTGCAATTGTTGCATGCACTACATTTCAGCGTGAAAACCATTCGGCAAACCTAATACATCATGCATTTTTTTATATAGGGCAGTATGCAGATGATTCGTGAAATTGAATCTAAGAAAGCGTATTTCCGATGTATATTTGCATATCCGCAGTGTTTGTTAACATAAAGATATACAGTGAAATTTACATATGCAAATTTGTTCCGTAACTAGTCGCGTGAGCAAAAAGAATTGTTATCTCGGGGAGTTATATGTTGATTAATCGCTCAGAGAATTTTCAGTGAGTATTTTCTCTTCGATATAGCTAGGCGGATAGTAAAAAGCGCATATCGTTTCAGCACACCTGGCGCGCTTTCCCATTTGTTCGCAAAAACTCTATCAACATATCTCTGCCTGGCTAAAGCTGATTCTGTTTTTTATTAGTGCGCGCTAAAATTACATCGTTTTGCATCTTGTTGAGGACGCGCATTAAAAATAGTTCAAATGC
The DNA here is from genome assembly GCA_037389465.1 of Baylisascaris procyonis. Classification (NCBI taxonomy): domain Eukaryota; kingdom Metazoa; phylum Nematoda; class Chromadorea; order Rhabditida; family Ascarididae; genus Baylisascaris; species Baylisascaris procyonis. Next base: position 5,997,905 of record JAZARR010000213.1, on the reverse strand, counting down.
TTCGCTAAAACTACATCGGGTTATACCGTACTAGCACAACTGTTTACCCCTGGGGCAAAAGGAATATACTTTAACACATAACAGCAATTGGCAAAAGTGCATTTGTTATTCCTTCTGGCAGTTTCATACCCTTTAGCCGTTAGATGCTGCCTGGGATGGGCCATTTGGTTCCCAAATGCGTCACACTACTTCACAGCCGTGCAGTCGACATCGAATCCTCTCCGGACTGGAAGGTGATTGCAATCGGTTAGCCGATATGGGCATGATCATCTCTCGGGCGATGTGTTCAATTGGAAGACGAGGGTCGTGAATCGTAGTGAGTGGCTTTTGGTGTTGATATGCGGAATTGTGACAAGAAATGAATCTACTAAGATGGAAAGATAGAAGCAGGTTGTTTCAAGTGGGAATACACCCTCCAAACCTCTCTTTGATATTCGCATTTTTGCTTACATGGATTATAAATTTCTTGTAAGCTGCGTCGTGCGAAAGCGGTCTATAGATCGCATTATGCAAATACCACCGCATTTTGACCTGTTAGCATTAAAGCCACGTTCATAGTACACAATATTAGCGCAGAGTTGTGAAGAGTGTTTTAAATTTTGAATTTTTACCTGGTCGAATATGCTCGATCACCCACATTTGATTTTCGCTGATCCGGATTAAGCCCAACTCCGGACGCAACCGGAGTCGGGTCAGCGTACACCAAATTTGCCACGCTAAACAAAATGGCTAAAAAATGCCAATGTTTTATCTCAACCCATGAATTTGGGTTATGAACATAGAGCTTTATAGAATCGGCATAATTGCGAAGCATCAATAATTTTGCTAGCAACAAGCATATTACGTTGGTGTTGCAATGCAGTGATGCCACATCAGGTGTTACGCATCTGTAGAAACAGCTACAGCTTCTTGCTTTGCATGTTCACGTAAAAGGTGCGAAACGTTAATTTCCCATCTCCTGAAGCCACCTCTCTCATACTATTCGTGGATCACTTCCAAGTATGATTGCCTCTGCGATTCTATGCCAGCGTTCGTTTCATAAAACGGTTGAGGTGCCTAACTCAAATAAGCAGTTGTCCGCTTCCTATCAGGAACGGAGAGAAAGAGACAAAAGAGAGATGCATGGCAATGAACGAGAACGACAACTCCATAGTGAGTCAGCGCGTTCACTTGGCTGATTATAACGGAGGTCATTGGTGCTAAAAAAATGCCCTAGCGTCTTATTTTATATTAGTTAATATAGAAGCTCAGGTGTTATATCATTAAAGTTGTTATTGTAAAGATAATAAATGGAATACTTATAAATGTTTCAACGAGACATTAACACCTACACGAATACTTTGATGCGTTTGTCTGATGAATGAGTACGAGCATAGCACATTGTGGGGAAACAATTTCGAGATAGTCTCGCATAAGAGGAACACCTGATAAAGGTAAGGGAGTTTCCCTCGTTGCGAATCGCCGCAACAGCACCGTCAACACAAGCAAAACTTTTCTGAATCTTTGGTAAGTTTTTTATGGGAGGTGGGGGAAGGGGGAACAAAGGTATAACGATATCGTCGGTGCTAAACAAGGAACCGCAGTCTACATTACCCAGCAGAAGTGATACAAAAAGAACTTTTTAGCGGTTGAATTGAATCGGCAAAGAAGGTACTTTCCACTCTAGTGATGGTCTGACACCAGATCATACGCTGATAAACAGATAGCTCTACGCTGCCAGCTCGTTTCCCAGCTTGACTCAGCCTCACTTTATCAGAGTCCTCTAAAACTGCCTATCGAATTTTCCGCATTCGAAATAAAAAGCAGCTCTTTTCAATAAATACAACTGCACCTACACTGTTATAAGCAATAAACTTTTTGAGGCTCGATCTTCATGGCTATATTCGTATTTCTTAATATTCAAAAGTTTCCGAGTTCAGACTGAGTCCGCTTTCTCACTACTCAATCGGACGCTATCGCTTCGATTAGAGAGCCGATACCCAAATCGATTTAACACATTTAACACACCTCCATACGGCCCTTTTATGATGTCGTTTGTTCCCGCCACAATCAACAGACGCATAGAAAAAGATGGCGATCAACATTCAAATAATTCAGTGTTGTATGAGGGCGTAATGCGAAATTCTAGATGGTTTTTTGATTAATAAATGGGAGGATAGTTAGACCGGCTCGAATATGGAACAAACAAATGGTTCTACATAGTTTTTTTTCGAAGAAGCACTGGAAACGGAGTAAAAAAAAAAGAGCAAAACGGATGCAGAACTCTCCCATATCTTTGCAGTCTCAGCCGACGTCCGAACCATATTTAACCCATGGCAAACTCGCAATATTCAAATCACAGGTAGCAGAATATCACTGCAGCCGTACTTTTTGCGAATGTCATTCTTCAATAAGATAATGCCCTCGTTGTCCAATCCGAATAACATTATACTTTGAAATGACTTTTTCCTATACTTTGTACTTTTTTTAATATAGTCACTTGCCTCCTTCTTAATTATGAATACATGAATGTTTCATTTCTTAAAGAGTATTCGGACTTTCATATGAAAATTCAGTTGCTTTGTGCCACTTTTGTCTTGATATATAAAGCGTCCTACCTGAATATTTCATTCAGCACGAGTGGAATTTATTGAAAGGATTCATCGATCTATTTATAGAGAAGATGACGAGTGGAATGTCAAATAAACCATCAAAGTTGCAGATGAGCGGATAAAGCTTTATAAGGTTAATAAGAAGGAAACCGACCGGCTTATGCACTCTACTTCTCAACAGGCACTCACAAAGGCTTACGTGCAAATACACCTGTAAATATACACTGGCAAAGATCAATGAAAGTGAGAGAGACGGAGGGTGGGAGAAAACCTCATCGATTGTAGCAAAAAAGCGCATCTCAACTGAGGATGCAGTGAACTTTCAATGAAACTTCCAAAGAAGTGAAGAAATACATTCGAACTGCTAAGGTACAGATTTAATCTTTTTCTTCATTCCCAATGGAACAAACGAACGCACAAATGTTGCAAAAAAAATCAATAATAAGACAACTTCAACTCTTTTGTGATCTTTGATCGACTTTCTCGAACACTGAATATAATATAAGCCAGCTAAAGAAACCAATCTATGATATGAACGCAATTTGAAGATTGTTAATCACAAGTCACAATAATTACTTCATTACATCTGTCTTAGTGCAGTTCACGACGTTATTGAGCTATACGTATTTCACCACACTTCACAAGTGTTACCAAAGTACGCTTAAGTATGAAAACCCTATAGAAATGCTCTATAAACCAATTGAAGGTAGATCCACGCAACAAGACCAAGCGATAGGTTGTGACAGCGAATGAGGGAGGGATAGAGGTGAGTTAAGTGAAGGGGATGTTGACGCATTGCAATGCGATACTCACTCATTCTAAACGATACTCTCATTTAATTGTGACACTCCCACATTCAAGTTTATTGCATTCGTTTTGAATTATTGCAACGTTTGCAACGTGTTTCATTATTCGTTTTAGGATGCTCAATTGACGTGGGTTTAATGCTTTTGATTGATATCACAAAACGTCTCTCTCTTTCTCTCTCCCTCTCCCTCTTCCTCTCCCTTTCTCTTCGTTATAGTATCTTCTTGCTACCATATTTATAAACAAACGTCAGTGTGAAAGAAAGTGCATTGGAAGAAACCGAAAAATTGTTGTTTACGAAATTGGAAAAACGTATGATTTGAAAAAAAAGAAAAAGAAGAAGCGTTGAGTGACAAGTGCGTGCACATGATCGTTGATTAATACGCTTGTGAGAGGCATCATATTTCACACATCATTGGGAGCATGAACTAGAGCTCGAGCTAGAGCGATGAACTAGAGCTCGAACTAGGACCCTTCTAGCTTGCTATTTTCCCATAATAGCGATCGATGAGTTTTGATGATTAGATCACTTATGCGACTAGGAAATATAAGACTTAATGGTTCAATAATTTGTCAGCATTTCAACGTTATAAGGGAGTTTTTGAAGTGCAAATACTCAGTGATTTAAATGTCGAAACATTCTCAGTAACCGATCGTGAATGAATTTCGATGTAATCAGTCGCACATCTTTTATTAAAAGTTAATTTATAGATGATATTTTGTGCAGACAAATCTGAAAACAGAAGGAAACACTTTACTCATTGTTTCCGCTTTAAACCGTCATCAGATGATATAAAGGCCGATCGATAGCATTAACATTGAGTAAAATGTTGTACTCTATGCTCTAGTTTGTCTATACGAAATACCAATATCTGTTTCGATCCCATTATGCGCTATAGAAATGGGATCTTTCCAATAGCTAAAAAATGTTTTTCTTAAAAATTTCTTCTGCCCTAAAAATTTCTATTTTATAATTTTTTAACATCTTTCATTTCGTTCTTAGAAATGATTAATTTCAAACATTTTTACATCACAATTGGTTTATTGTCCCGAAATATGAGTGATACAAAAGAATATTATGAAAAATAGAATGACATTATGAAACAAAACGTCAACTACAATTTCAAAAGATTGCAGTTGACTAAGCACTTAACCTGCATATAAACTCTTATCCATGTTACCTGGGATACGAAAAATCATTTTCTTTGCCGTTGTCATCAGCAATGTTAGTCGCAGGGATTGGAACTAGATAAATGCATCGATTTAATGGTTTCGATTAAATTACATCGGACAAATGAAATAATCCAGTATCCCTCACCCCTTCCCCTCTCCCTCCGCAGCAAATGTCCCCCGATACAAGATACACCTCTCTGATCTGGAAATTACATGATACAGACGCGATAGAAGTGTGTTGAAGGATTCAGTGGTATTCTGGCCAAGCTGAATTCGTTCTCGGCGACATATGACATTAATATATAAATGCAATAGGCAAGATCAAATGTGTATTTGCATTATCAACGTACGAAAAAAACTTTCAGTTTGCGAATGTCTTACACAATTGCTTTCCAACAGTTCACTTCATTTTGCGGGTAAGTCGACGAAGGCTAACAGATAAGGAGAAACATCATCGCAAATGATATGAAATGTATTTCGACAAATTTCCCTCTTCAGAACAGCCGCCTGCAATGATTAACTCTCGCTAAGAATGATACAGCAACAAGTTTCGCCGGCTTGAAGCGTTTTTTTCTTAAGCTGTTTTCCCGCTCATAGGAAACCTTAATTGGAGATTCTCTTTAATTGCATTCAATAAATTGTGCAAAGAAAAAAATCATTCTGCAAATTTCATGCAAATTTTTTATTATATAAAAATTATCAAGCTTTCAAGTGTTATATATTTAGGGTACCATTCTTTGACGCAAATCAGAACTTTCAAATTTTCATTGAAAATAGTTTTCATTCGTACAAAGTGAAATTACCAAAAACACATAATCACTCATACACTGTTACTTAGTGATGCTATTGATATCAGCTATTAGAAACATTGTCAATCGTCGATTTCATTTATTATTCTATTCCATACTATACTTTTCTTTTATAAAATAGTTATGCTTGCCTTAATTACTTCATCTTTCTTTAGATGATTCTTTCTGTCTTTTATTTCTTTCCTTTTTAAATCTCTATTCTCTATGTTCAGTGAAATAGTTTCTCGATTATTAAATATATACCAATTTTGTCCATTCTATTGTTTTCGCACTTTTTGGCTTAATTTTTATTTTGTTCCCTATATTATTTTCATGTTTCTTTGTTTAAAATTTTTATTTTGTTCTTTTTGTTGTTGTTAGGTTTCTCTCTTTGATTTATTTCAATCGTTCCTTTTTTCAAATTTATTCTTCTTTTCTTCTTTATGCTCTCTACGTGAATAAATGCTGTCAACATAAACGATTACATTTTTTGTGATAATATATTCTAGTTTTTAAAAATAGGCATAACATATTTTCAACGCTTTGAAAAGCCTTCATGACTCAGAAGGCATTGATGTAAATGAGCTTTCAAGTTACATTTTGGGTTATTATAAAGGTTATTTTTCTTCCTTCCCTCTCCCTTCACTTTTTCTCGCTCTTTCGCTCTTCTATTTAGTTCCTTCCTTTTTTTCTCCCCCCCCCATAAAAAAAAAACTAAGGGCTGCGTGGGGTAAAAATATCCTTTTAAGGAACCTTTAGAAAATAAGTTCTGAATCTAATGAAGTTAAAACATGCTGCACAGCTTTCCACCTTGTGTAGTGCGGAGTCCACGTCGAAAAGCTATTCCGCGAATTTTTTCTCCTCCCTGTCACTGGTGTTCCCGCACCGACAAACCCCTCGCCAACGAGTCTCCTAACCGCTCTGGCGATCCTCTCTCTACCTGCACACAATACTTCAGTCTATATTGCTACTGTGCAGGCATCCTATTGTTACACGTCCATGATGTGCGCCACATTTGTACAGCGTTGTCTTTCGACTCTTCGGAGAGCATATTAATTCATCAAAACTTATTTCTACAGCAAAGATACTGCCCTGTGGGCTCCGACTTCTTTATCACTTTCACGTGATCAAAACTTTGTTTGTGCTGCATTCACTTATGCACATGGAAAGCGTACATCACTGATATGGAACAATGGGCAAGGCAGCATATTCATAATAAACGTATAACGCTGTGCGACACATAGAAATGTCATAAGCAAAAGTGTTGCATTATATGATTAATGCAAACTAAAGGCTACAGATCATACATCCAGCATAAAAAAGAAAAAACTCAAAGATGGCGTATATGCGTCACATTGTTTGCAGGTGATTCTCAGGTATGCAAAGAAACTGAAAAGAAAACCAGTCGTCTTTGACTGTCATGCTTAGACGTAGGAGTGGCAACATTGCAGTTATACAAACAATCGTCATTGAAATAGTGATTTTTGAACCGTTAAACAAGTGCACAACAGTGTCCCTTAAAATTTATCGCTTTTTCGCCAATATTGACGTGTCGGTTTTTGAAAAGTTTAAGAGCGTTTTTTTCCTCGAAATTTTATATATTCTATACCTATATATGATGCGTTTTGGTGTATTGTCAACAGCACATATTTCGAATTTATTCGTTTATTCTTTGATAGTATGGGATAGAAAAAATAATTCAACTGCTTTATGTTATGCGCTAAATGATTAGAATCACAATGTGGGCAAACTGTTTCGCTCGCTTACAATCTAAATAAATCGAAACGTCAGCTAGCTTATAAACATAATCTAAATCGATGCTGCATTGTTTGTTTTTTTTACTCTCGAGCATTCATCAAATCAGCCACCCCAACAGAATTCCCTTCACTGCTTGGCTAGGTACTTCTATAAATTTGCATTTTTGGTGTATGTTTTTATTTTGCATAAATTTGCACTTCTAAAGCATATTATGATGAGATCAGCTGTGGACATACCAATATGTACATGTATGTATGTGTCTCTATATATTAGTCTGAAGTTAGGAACTACTGAGGGTGGAATTACGAAATTTGACAGGTACAACTCACACCATAGGTTGACCCTACTACACCAACTTTCAAATTGTTCAGTGCTAAAAGAATTATGCAAACTCGAATAAGCCTGAAATTTAGGAAAAAAAAAATTGTTAGCTGCTAGATCGCAATTGAAAGTTGCTTGAAGTGCATTTTACAGCCAATTGGATGGGAACAGATGGGAACGCTACCAGAGGCGTTAGAAAGATATGCACTATCGTATTTCCCCTAATTACTTAAGTCAGCTTCAAAAACTGCAAACAAATAATAAAACGCGCGCTTTATCGCATTCTGATTTTAACTGGATCGATCACTCGCTTAAGCCTCTATAAAAGTTTGTTCCTTGTGACTTCACCGGTGCAGGATGAAAAAACTGGCCAATTCTAAAGTGTATGTAAAATTTTAGGCAGTTTTAGCTGAATGCAACCTTTTTCGAAGTTGAAGGATCGAGTCAGCATCGCAAGTCATCGGGCGGAATGTAGAAAGACAGGTGCACAGGCATATATATATATATATATATATATATATATATATATATATATATATATATATATATATATATATGTATATATATATATATATATATATAAAATGCTGGCATGTGCATAAAAACAAATATCTTTGGTGTATTATTCGCACGAGATTAAAATATGAATACAATTTTTACATAATTCAGCTGCTGTTGGCAATTAATAAAACTAGCTGATCTAATGTATGTAATCGCTGCAGCCCTTTCACTTCAACTGCTGTGATTTTCAATTAATCCGGCATTTGTTAATGCCAACTTTGCTAGCTTTAAGGGCACAAAGTTGATGATCATTATTCATTAAGAACATATTAATTATTGCCTTCAAAAGTTTCCTATTCACTTTTATTGTAATTTAAAGTAGAGAAACGACCTTCAGAAATCTCGCAAAACGGATATTAAGCGATGCATACGTTGGATGCGTAAAAGAAGAAAGAAATGCAGTGATATTTATTCTTGCAAAAAAACCAAATATATCGATACAATCTAACAAACGACATTACAACAAAAGGTTTCTGCCGCTCTTTCTTTTCAGATATCAAAAATCAAAATTTCATTCAAGGAAAAAGTCATAAAACAGGACAATAAATCTTTCGACATTGACTTTTCTCCGCATGTTTCCTTTCACTTCGTAGAAAACTTTTCGTATTTTGTATATAAAAATGAAATTACTACTAAAAAAAATTCAACGAGCAGTATCGCATCATCGAAGAATTTACCACAATAATTTTCCCTAAAAAAAAGAAGTAGGCATTTTTATTATAAATATCAGTGAATTCTTCCATGAAATTATACTCGTTGGGTCTAATTTTACGAAATATTAATCTACATTTCTCATTTAATATTCGTTTTCCTTCTAGTTTTTTTTATTAAATTCATTCATATCCGATGTATTCGGATTCATGAGCAAAAGCCAAAGTTTAAGAAATTTAGTGTCTCGAATCTAGAATGCACCTTCTTCCCATCAATGTTCTCCTCTATAGTTCACAAACATCAAGGATGCTACATAGTTCGTACAAGATTTCATTAAATCTTTCTTGACTAAAACACAGCAAATTTACCCTCAATTTTAGCATGAAATTTCAACGTGATAGGTTGTTTTTGGCTTATGAGTTGAAGTTTATGAGCGGACAGGCATAATATATGCAAAACAGCTATCGGTTTATGGCTTATTTTCAATGCCTTCTTGGATATCATCTGTTTAGAAATATAACAATGCCGCTTTAAAGCCCATTTCATGTAGTATCAGGGAAGAGTCTTTTATGAAAAAAATCCATTCTACTAAAGAATAGAAAATGCAAAGAAGAGAAAAATACTAAAACAACGCTACATAAAAAACAGAATCGAAAAATCGATTTGTTATATCAGTACTGAAAGATAAATATATTGAAAGAAGCACAACAATGCAACTGCAAAAATAATTGAAACTTTAAATCGGATGATGGAACGTTACAATTCCTCGGGAAAAAAGTTTCCCCATCGGCTCTTTCGACTCGATCTATTTACAGTACAAAACTTTAAACAAAAAGGAATATTGTTTTAAAATAAAAATTCGTGTATAAATTGGAAATTTATGCTCATTATATAAAGTAATTGTTGCACAGTCATACACTTTGCCATTAAGACAGTGTCGATAACGATTAGGTTGTATAAGCAAAATCTTAAAATCCTATAGAGATGAGGATACATGTAAAATAAAAGGAGAGGGGGACGGGGAGGGGGAAGATGGGAGGGAGACAGGAAGATAGAGGAGAAAAAGAAGTGAGGTTAGCGCTGGATGAAGAGGATTAAACAAGCTGTAATGCGAGCAAGCACATGACACCAATGCTAACATCGACTGCCGATGTTCGGGGATCCCTAAGTTATCACTGTGAAACTGCACGCTGCTATTCGAGCAAAATGGCTTCAACAGGATTATCGCTCACTTTCAAAGATTTCTACAGTAATTTAACTTCTACTGTCACTAAATCTAGCCATATGGGTAAGAAAGTTTCTACATTTCTATGAATCCTCCACTAGATATTCCTTCGATCATGCGAGAAGGTTCTAAGCTCGGTATTCCCCTGTGTCCAAGCATGTATAAGGGTGTGTATATGTATGCGTTGTGTATGCGTGCGGATGTGTGTGTGTGCGTTTTGGAAGGAATGGCAAATTCCTTTTGGGTCGAAGAAATACTTCTTTCAATATCAGTGCCTCTGAGGCTCCAATATAAAGCCCTGCTTGAACAGGTTTCATTGTGGAACACAACCGGAAGCTGGATTTGCTCGGTTTGTGATTTACGAAAAAGATTATTAATTCGAAAAAAAACCGAGAATGATAAGAGGTGCAACTCAAAATTTCGAAAGGCCGATAGTTCCATTATATAGAATGAGTGAGCGACAATTCAACAGCATTCCTCATTTTTGATTTACTCGCTTAACTTCAATAGCAAACGTTCAGATTTTGTGAGCTCTAAGAAATATCAAGGTTTTTTTTTAGCGTGAATGTGTTGTATTTCCGAGTAAACTTCCCTGCATTAACAAATATCACATGTCAATATCATGCTCTAGAAACCTCACGTATAATCTCAAGTAGCTCTACGTCAAGAATATATGAGATAACACTGCCGGAAAGCCTTATTGAACCATTATCTTCTAGATTATATTTCTTTCAGCTTAAATGCCATTAGAAGCGAGAAGTTACATATCAAACAATATTTAATTAGAATGAAACGAAATAACATAAAGCTATGATAACGCAATATGTTTCACAAAATTTGCAAACACGGTGAGCAAGCGCTTCACGACGAGTGATAGCGTCGTAATTGGTGTCTTTGTGCCATCAACAACTATACGTTGTGGGTGGTTTTTCACGACTTCGTTCGATTGTGCGACCGATCAATTCGTGCATACGTGCAAAACACTGCATTCTTCCGAATGTATACGCAATATTTTACACAAATTAATTTTCTTTGAAACATTTTCAGTGAGAAATTCCTATTGCTTGTGCTCATGCACTTTATAGGGAAATTGTGATATTTGATTGGTGAAAGAGCGATTCCCATAATTTGAATATTTGTCATTTCAACATCGATATTTCTATTAAACTTTTTAGAAAAGGAAAATTGTTGAAAATAACAAAAATTGTGTTGTTAGGAACATGAAGAGTTGTCCTATTAAACGGCGAGAGCAAGTTAGCAGCACTATGAGCTATCAGAGTAACACTCTTGTAGAGAATACAAATTGCTTTCCAACTTACAAAGATGGGAAGCATTCTCACACTAAATAATATCAGATTAATATATATGAGCAAGTAAAGGTATGTAGGCACAAGCTGGTTAGAGTATCGATGACATGGAGGCTGCAATTCTACAAGACGTTGTTGTTTCGTATTTGTGGAATGTAGAATAGAATTAAAGTAAGAGTTGAGGTATGTTCGCCGTTTTCGACTCTCAAATATGAACAGATGGAGTGGTGCTGAATACTTTCGACTCTCAATAAATGGAACATCGCCCTTTTTCTAAGGAAAGAATATACCAAGAATGTTATACATAATTTGTGTGTTTTCCCTACGTGCAAAATGATTCAGTGGAAAATGTTGAGATACGATGAAAATTTCACAATATTTTATGTTTACGTGAACGAATGAAAAACATACCGTATGCACGGAATAAAAACCTGTTTATTGCTAAAATCCATAAAATATCAAATTTTCTATCAATATGTTTCGATAGGAGTTTGATAGCTTTAATATCAAAATAAGTACCGACATTATGAGTTTTGATTGGAAAGTTTAGAATTTTTGTTATTTAATTACTCACAGACAATATCACCTATTGGACAACAAGTTTCATACTTTGGTCATAGCGCTGTCAATAGCGAAAGTGCATTAGGTTATGAAAGTCATCTGACTGTAAGAAATTAACAAATCAAAGCAAACATTGCAAAAGTGATCGCCAAAGTAATAAAAGTGAACCAATCGACAACAGATTCATTTCTCTTTATGTATTCGATAGCTTACAAAGAGTACAACGCGAGAACAAAAAAAAAGAGTGTAAACTGAAATATTATCTAAGTATAAATGCATAAAAATATTGCAGAAATATACGAACAAAAACTAAAAAATGTTGGTCCATCTAAATAAACGTATTCAGGAAGAGTAAAAGAACATGTTGCTTTCAGTCATTTAAAACTTTATTCAAATTTTTTTTCAAAACATTTGTAACTTTCAGCAGTGATTTCTATACTATTCGAAAACTGCCTTTATTTCTATGATAACAATTGAAATCGATGCAGTGAAAAAATTTTTTAGACGTTCAAAAATTTTCACTGAAGCCAATAAATATGGATTATAACGATCCAATTTCATGGGAGAGAATAAATGAAATTAAAATTTTATTCGTATTTCCCAGCATGCAAGTTTCACATGAAAAGGATGAAGGGAGATGAAGAAAGTGAAACAGTAGAGGTTGACATATTGAGCGAATTAAAAAACTGTGAAAATTAGTAGCAATATTGAGAGAATTAAAAGAATTATTGTGAGTCATTTGGGCAAAGGAAAGCAGCAATAAGAGATTTTCGTAGTGAAAATACAGTGAAATACTTTTCCTATCATTGAGTGAAATGTGTGAAAAAACAATCTCGAATGTGTGCGTTGTTTGTTTGTGTTTGTATGTGTTTGTATTTTTATGTATGTACGTGTGTTTGTGTGTGTTGGTATTCGTGTTGTTTGTTTTTGTGTGTTACCGTGTGTGCGTTTGTGCGCGTGTTTGTGAAAGTGTACATGATGTACAGTACTTAATTACTATGGTACAGTTTTCGTCCAATCACAGAATCGCGTTCAAATATATGGTGCGCTGAAGGGAACAGCACCGTTTATTTTGAGCTTTCTTTTCACTATTGCTGTTGATAGTTTCAAGTGATAGCCCTCAAAAATGTTGTTTATGCTGAATTATGCAAAATATGTCATATTGTTTCAAACGTTTACCTTCACTCAAAAAAATCCATTTGTTCAATCTCATCATATTACAATATGTGCATTCTCTTTATATATTCTTTGGAAATCCCATAAGTTTGCAATTTAACGACATTTGAAGGTTTCTTTACATATAACGAGCGAAACCTTTGTTCGACTGCTCGAACATTTTCCACATTTGCATCCAAAATTGGCATTTCTATGAAATGGTCGGGTATTGTAAGCTTTTGTTTTTTAATTTTCAAAGATTTCGGTCGCTTTGTTGAGCAAAACTGGCTGAATTTGTAGGACGAACATGTTCGATTGGTGGAATAATGAACGTAGTGCTATTGCAGTTCCATTCACTAACCTGTCTGTTTTTATAATTTGTCGGCAGATAAAAACATATAAGCGACGGTGCTTTTTTTCTGACTAAGATGGTGGCTTGCATAAATCTTGCATGAGATGTTTTGATTAGTTATTTTCTTCCAACTCCATCGCATTAAAAAATTCTATCCGATCGGTTTTAATATACAAGCACTTTTTATACGACTTTAAATTTTCAGATATTCTTTTGAAGTCGACGGAATCAAAACAGTGAATGGTACAGGAATAACTCAACATAACAAATTTTCCCGAGCAAATTTTTATAGCTTTAGTTTCTCGGTTTCTCGACAAGGAATGTACTGGACAAACAACGCACGCACCCGTATTAACATACAGACACGATGCTACCATGCTGCGCACAAAGACACATCTACAGCTGCAAATTTGCAAAAATACAGAAAAAGAACGGCGTTCCATAGTGCTTCTAAACGTTATCGAACTACAGTGAAAAACGACAAAAGTTATGACAGAAGTTAAACGTTGCCACAATCAATGCATCTTACGGTTATGTTTAAATATTTATTAATATTACTTAACCTTTTTATAGATGAGTTAGTTTAATAGGCCAAATAAAAAAGCTTAAAAGTGCTCACAGATAGACAGTTTCTTGGAAGCGATAAATGACGCAAAAAGAAGCACTTTATAGAATTCATTGCTGACATTTTCATCCATTGTAAAGGAAAATGCTGGAGAATATTCGGCGACAAAATATCATCGTCGCATTACTTTTGACAGAATATTACGCCGTTTGCTCTTCATTTTTTTGTGTTTCCATTTCTAGTTTCCTCAAAAAGGAGCGCAATTATAATTGCGATTGTTATGATTGCATCAAAATAATTGCAAAAAAGCAATTTTATTTGAAAAATTTTTCCTTTTTTTAAATGTTTTTTCCACAGAATGATGCGATTTCACATCTCAAAATTAAACTGCCTACTATCCTTGTTTTTGCCTTCCATTAACAAATCATTTTATACACCCAATTTCAAACATATAATTAAAACCTTTTCTACCTAATGAGCAATTAGCCGACAACATCTAATACCACAACAAATTGAAGGAAATGGTACGACAGTGAATGCTCACTTATTGGCACTTAAAAAAGTTGTAAATTAATCTAAAACTTGACAGAGTTTTCATTTTCGAGAAAAGGCACTTCACATTTCCGCTCTGTGACCAATCATCTACTCAAATAGCGCTAAAAAAATTCCATTTCAAATCGAGAAATCCTACGCACTAAGAAGAGAATTCTAAAAAATTTATCGATTTATTAGCGCAAAATTCATTTCTTTAATTGCTTAACTTTACTACAATTCTATGAACTTTCATCTCAATAGAACACGTACAATCATTTTCGTATATTAATATATTGAAAGGATGGAGAATTGGTAATTGGTCAAACAATTTCTTCAATTGAAAAGAATAATGAGAACACTAAAGAAAAACTGATTGAAGAATCGCTGATTTTTGGCGCAAAATCATTGCAAAAAGGTTTTTAATTTGAAGAATAACATTCATCACGCATTGAAAAGTGAGTAAAATGAGGGTAAAAATCTATTGTAAAAAGCATTGTATAGATTAGACATTTTTCCACTTCTTCATTCCTCCTTTCACCTCTTCTTCGTTGCATCTTCCTTGCACCTTTCTCCCGGCCACCTTCCTTCTCTTCCCCTTTCTCCTATCCTAATTAACCCCGTAACCTCACTCTTAGCCAACCCACTGTCGCACTTCAACTCCTTCCCATTACCTTCTCTCACTATCCTACTCTGCAATCATTAAACGAAATTTACTAACCTGAGCGTTAGAGCATATATCTTTTTCTCTGAATAATCAACCAATATTACTTATTTTTATTGCACAGGACAAGCACAATTTATCGCTGTGTGCGTCATCAGGAAGTGGTAAAAGCGACTGCAAATAAGCTACATTAACGTGTCATAAACGTGAGCACCAACGGGATGGCTTGCAGACAATCGAACGATATTTTCATCCTCCGCTTCCGGCAATGCAGCATAATATGTGCGCCTCGACATTTCCATCGAAGACATCTCCACCTCCAGCACTATAATATATGCACCCCATCTCGTTTCCCGATATTTGAATCTCCCATAATTGCACCATCGTTTTCGTCGAAATACCGGCGCCACCGTTCCTCTATCCATCATTATCTCTAATGGCAGCGATGTAAGGAGAATTCCTCTTAGAATACCGGAAGAAAGAAAACTCGGATTACTTTTCTAATTTTAGATTAAATTAATGGAGCAAAAAGTAACACTCATAATTTCGCATTGTACGAAAAAAATTACCAATTTGGATAAAACTCCTTATATATTTACGTTGCTAGTACGAGAAAATCATTCGATTTGATTCTATTGAAAAGTTTTTACTCAACTTTCATTGTTTTATGAAAAAAAAAACGTGCTTTTGCAATAATTTGTGGTAGCTCATAAGAAGTCCGCTCAATAGAATCACCCCCCCCCCCTCCATCTGTAAGTCCTCTCTCTCCTCCCCCACCCCTCCCTCAAAAGGTATGCACCCCTTCTGCGCTAAATGCACATACATATATATGTATATGAATCAAACGGTATTTCATATGGTCGAGTATGCGCATATGTACATCTCATATATGCAGTGCGCAATAAGTCTCACATATGCAAATTAAAATTAGAATTTACAAATATGAGTGTTAAGTGTACAGTATATACTATGCAGTAAGAAACTCAATGAAATCTCACATATATAGGCGTATATACACAAGAAAAGAGTTCACAGTTTAGAAGGTTTAAAATTTTTGAAATATCAAGCGAAATTGCAACAATACTTTTGAAAGCTGAAAATTGTTTATGTTACGCTGCACTTATCAGACGGTTCAACCACTATGTTTTTCACTTAGTAAATTCGTCCATCTGTCAATCGGTCGATAAACTCATTAAAACATGAGATGCAATGCTGCATCGATTCAAACGAAATTTGCACGAACATAGTCAGACTTTTTCTGCGTGAAAGTTATCTCCCACTCTCGATGCATGGTATCGCCGTTTTATGATCGCTTAGATTTTTCTTCTAAACAGCTGTCACGTAAAATTTGAATGGAGACGATAGTTTTCTTCTTTTTTTTTTTTTGAAAAATACGTTCAGTGTGCATGGCAAGTTATGCGATCACCTTCGACCGCATGAAACATGCTAGGAATGGCCATATATTCGTGTAGAAAAGTTTAAGAAACGATTGCAATCTGAATGAACCGATTATCATGAAGTTAATTTCAGAGAATGACTCATCAGTATCAATATACCGCCGACGGATTTGAAAGCTGACTGATGCTAGAGAAAATATTATATAGCTGGAAAAATCATTTGAAATGGATCCTGAAAGAAGTGAATGCTTGTCAATGAAAACTGTTAAAGCGATGCTCTCACAATTAGCGATATTAGACGTCTGCTCTGTAAGCCAATGTGCATCATTCTTGATATTGAGAGCTAATCTGCATTCATTTCGCTTTGATTTGTTAGCAAAAAAATGAACACTTCCGCTAATGAGAATATTTTTCACTTTAATAAATCGGAAATGGGTAAACGATAGTAAAAATGCTCGAAACTGATCGCGAATTAAACGATAGACAAAGATGCGACAGCAAAGAAAACTATTTCTGAGATACTCAAGACTCATTTCTGATAATAAAAGAGCATGTATGACTTGGTGCTACATAACAGCAAGAAGAGCCGAAGCTGATCTCAAACGAAGGCATCGTAACAAACGTCTCTAGCAAAAACGACCCTTTCATAAATGCAAAAAAAAGTCTGAAACATGTAAAATAGCGACAGTTTGCATTATGATAAAAATATGCTTGTGTGGATGCGGTAACGCAAAATATTTCAGATCTCCGAAACTTTAACTATAAAGGTGACTCAATTGTTAGAGAAAGATAGATAATACACAGAAAGCAGACATAACTCTAACAAAAATCTATGCATCCTTTTGTGCGAGAAAAAAATATAATTTGGCGAAGATTCAATAGAGGTAAATTGAAGCGAGGAAAAGAATGAAATTTGAAAAATATAAGGCAAGTAGTTATGGATATGTGCAATATATGACTTAGAAAGAGGTTCTTATGTTCGCCTCATAGAGTGGCTCCGGTCGTCTCTGAGCCCAAGGTCCGGTCGCTTAGACACTCATATACGGTGGTGCCAGCGATGGAAGGTGCAGAAAGGATCGCAAACATGTGAGTTGAAGGATCCATCTAGCACTTCTCTCCAACAGAATGGAAAGGATGCAGAGAAGCGAAC
The DNA here is from genome assembly GCA_037389465.1 of Baylisascaris procyonis. Taxonomy (NCBI): domain Eukaryota; kingdom Metazoa; phylum Nematoda; class Chromadorea; order Rhabditida; family Ascarididae; genus Baylisascaris; species Baylisascaris procyonis. The sequence goes on along the minus strand of JAZARR010000213.1, from coordinate 5,980,348 downwards.
ATCAGGATCATCAATAGTCTGACTATCAGGTGATACAATATTAGTCACAGCTATTATGGAAGGGAAGGGAAAAGGGAACAGTCATCAGTTTTGCGCAACCTCCTATCGCCTGCCTTCATCTAAAGATGGGCATGTTCAACGTTCGAACGCTTACCAGTAATCAAGCAATCGATATTTTATTATACAAAATCCGCAACATTCGAGTCAACATCGTTGTGATCAATGGGACCAAGTGCGCGATAAGAAATCCAAAATGGAAATCACTGCAGTTTATGCTCCCATTTTAACAGCAGAAGGCGAAGAGATTGAGCGGTCTTATGAAGGGCTTGGCGCAGCAATACAATAAAAGTTGAAATATACGAGTGTCTTCAAGGATTTCAATGCTAAGCTAGAAAAAAAGAACGATGGAACAATATATCGGACGCTACGGTGCTGAAACGAGAAAAAAAGAAGCCAAAAGCTCGTTGGTTTTGTGAGTCTCCCAGATTCGACGGCCACATTTTGCAGTAATGTAGTTGACTGAACGGCATAGAGAATATAAGATTGTTCTCTGTCAATTTTTCACTGATTTAAAGCAAGCCTTCGATTCCTTAGAGCATAACATCGTAGCACAAGCTCTGTCGAATCAAGGGATTGATCTGATGCACATCAGAACTATTAACTATTCATTAACAAAATCGTACACTTAATTCACTCTCTTTGAAGAACCGATAAAAATAACGGTCGGAAGATATCTAAAGCAAAGAGACAACTGTTCATTGAAAGCTTTCACATGAGAACTCGGGATTGTATTGCAGAATAGGAAAGATTTGCTATAAACGGTGAAATACTTCTAATGCTCTTATTTGTAGTGGACGTGGTGCTCACTGCATAAAATCCATAAAGGTTGCAGAATTTTTGAATGAACTCAGCAGTAATGCAAACGAAATCGGGCTCAAAATCCGTTAGTGGCAAAATGCAGTGGATGAAGAATGAGTACTGCTCTGAATTTGACGTGAAACGCCGAATTTGCGGGCAACTAGGTCTACCGTGGAAGCGATTCGAATGGACAGCAGTCTCTGTGTGGAACTGTGCAGAAGAAGAAGGATGAGGTTAGACAGCCTTCACAAAGCTCCAAGGTATCTTCACGGCTAGGAAAACGTCACCTTCTGTGCAAGCACAATTGTTCAACAGCGCTGTCTTTCGTATACTGTTACATGGATGAGAAATGAAACGCTATATGGCTCGAACAGAATATTTATAGAAGAGTGGAAGTTAGCGGTGACTTAATATGCTATGAAACGACGCATGGTGGACGCCAGCATGCTGCAACATATTCCAATGAGGTTAGGATCTTGCTCTGACGTAAAGGATAGTACTAAAATGATTCACGCCAGAAAGTATGATTGGTCTGATCACCTGGTAAGAATGAAAAGACGGTCGATGGATGAAGCGGATTGTCGAATCGTATTCGCAAAATATGCGAGGAAAACCGGGTCGGCAGCCGTTGAGATGGGGCGACCCGTTTGTGCACCTATGTGGAATCACATAGACGAGCCGAGAGCAGTACGGAGATGGATGAAAGAATGGTTGCCAGCTTGATCGATGGAGAGAAAGAGTCAATGAAACTGCGGCTGCAGACAGTATCCGAAAATCAGTACGATTAAGAAAAAAAATGCAAAAACCGACTTTGTTACATTCAGCATTATCACACAGTTGTTTCATAGGCAAATTTGCATATAATATCGATCGTTTATATGAGTAATCGGAAACAACTTCAGCATTACTCTCACTATTACTTTGAAAAAGACGATGCAGCAGGCAATTTAGCTATAGGCAAACCCGAGCAGTTTAAAATGCAGCAGGCAATTGAGCGATAGGCAAATCCAAGCAAAAAAAAATCTGCTCCCTCGAAGTAAAAAATAGCACGAGCAATGCGCTAAGGTACGAAAGGGAGAGCATTAAATACGATTAGGCCAACAACAAAGCTACAGCGAGGGGTGAAACAACAAAGCTTCGAAAAGTGGTGAAACAATTTGCAGACAAAAACTTTTCAAATTTTCATCAGCAGCTAGTCTGTTTGAATGTGTTATGCCGGAAAATTCAAAGGTTTAATAATTTTTATGCGCTTATGCAAATTTTCGTTCGTGGAGCACAACATTGCAATGCTATGATTATGCAAAAGCGATTGCATATTTTAGCCGTATGGTTTCAATTTGTGAACCACCGAAGCTAGAGAGTGACAACTCTCAATGGGTATAATGCATGCACACATGGACGCACAGACACTGCACGCCGAACTGTTACATTATCATGCTTATCCATTCAATTTCTGCGAGATTTGAGGGAATTAAAAAAGAAGAACTTGCATGCCATTTGAAGGAATTGAATCTTATTTCAGACTAGTTGCATTATCATTTGCAACATTCATCTCAATGAATCAATGACGTGCTAGATGCACAAGTTCGATATGCACTTTTACTTCTCGTAAAATAAATATACAAAGTAGGACGTCCATATTTTAAATGATTCGACCGCTCATGATAGTCTTCCACAAAAGATCCATTTTTTGTAACTCAACCGGCGTAAAATGCAAGCAGTTTTTTATCACCTTCAAATATCTATAGCCCTTAAGAAGTTGTTGCAGCAATATGAAATATGGTATAAGTGACTCTATTGTATAAACTGTACTCGTAAAATGTCATAATTGTCTTCAGCGGTTCTCAAGTTGCAATTGTCGAAGAACAACGTTGGCGAAATGCGCAGTTACAAAACAACTTATGAAATAGACATAAAATTAATCAGTAAAAGTTTCATAGAAACGATGACAGCAATGAAAGAGTTGAAATATGGGTACATCATTTCGCACCTTTTAGTATTTACTGATTGCTCATGAAGTTGGTAGGTCAAACGGGCAAAATGCAGAGCCTCATATCTGCCCAGCTCCTCTCAGAGACTTCTCCATTTGCTCCTGAGGACGCTTGTTTATCGAAATAGGTCTTTGAAAGTTTCATTCATCAACCATAGCAAAAATTCTGAAAAGCAGCCCGTGCAACGAAGGCTTTTACTCGATGAAATTTTCCTTCAGCTGAATATTGAGGTTAGGGGAGGGGGACGTAAAACTGAAGGAGGGCTTAGCAGTCTCTTGATTTTTCAGGAGAAGTATAATCCAGAGCCCACCTTCACTTCCGAAAAATGAACCTCTAAACTTTTGTGCCTTGACTGGCAACCCAATTGCGACCAAAAGTACTTTTTTTTAAATTGCCTTTCATCTGCGTTGCATCGTGTTCGTAATCACTTAAAGCGCAGAATTTTGTACATTTCAGTAAAAATGCCTCTTTTATTTTCAAAGAACATAGCAAAGAATATTGAAAATGTCATAACATTTTCCCTTCTCAAATAGGCAATATTCTAAATGAAGAGACAACTGATATAGTCAAAGTCTCTTTATTCATTGCTTTCAAATGTGTTATTTTATTCACCCAATCGAATCTTTTAATAGCAGCATCGGCAGTTCAAAACTTCGGCTATATTTACTGCACACACATCATCTCATACAACTGTCAACAATTAGTGGCTTTTATTAGCTTTATAGATGAATAAATAAAGGGACGAATGAGTAAATAAGTGCATGAACAAAGGAATAAGTGAATAAATAAGTAATTCAATTAATCGATAAGTAATAAAAAATGGGTAAATGAACTGATAAATAAATATATGAACAATGAATAAATAAACAGAAAAATAAATACATTAATTAACTGAATAAATAAAATGAGTAGATTGAATGGAATAAATAAATATAATAAATAAATTTAAGAAATTTAAACGAAGCAGATGAATGGATAAAATAATTCGATCAGATAGGAAATATTAAAGGATTAATGAAAAAAAATTAAATGAATTAAATAGATTAAATGATAATTCGAATACATTGAGTAAATAAAGATGAAATGATGAGTAAATAAGGAAATTAATGAATGAATAAATATATAAATAAATAGATTAGAAAATAAATGAACAAATGTACATTTAATAATTTTACATATATATATATATATATATATATATATATATATATATATATATATATATATATATATATATCGTTTATGTATAAAATAAATCGAAGTCCGTAAAACCCTTAAGAATTTTATTTTAAAAAAAACCGAATAATTCAAATTGTTTGTGTAGCGAGATAATCGAGAAAGCTCAGTGGCGCTCTACTAAGGTGGTTTTTAGTGAAGCATTTCCTGGACCGTTCAGCTTAATTATGAGCAGCAGCTTCCTATTTTCGATTCAAAATCTCTGTGGCATCCTAATTTAATTTTCACTCATGCTTCAAGATTGTCATAGTTATTTCTGGGATTCAATTGTAGCATATTTTCTCCTTCACAGTTCGCACTACGTCCGAGGTTACATTCTTTTCATATCGAAAGGAATTAGCGGATCGAGCTAAGGTGCTCAATTTGTTTGCTTTCCTCGTTGTCCCCGTCTGGAATTCCTCGCCATATCATGTGATTGTGGTCGGCAACATGTGCTTTAGCTGTGTTTAGACGTTGTAATTATAATTTTACCTATCTTATTTTCGCATATTCATTTCTGCGTTCTCGCGTCTCTCCATTTCTGATGAACTCTGCTATTTATTAGCGTGCTTTTTTGTTAGAGCTGTGTGCCATGTCTATAGTTATAAATGTTGCTGTTGTTTCTTCGTAAGTTCGGGATTTTTACGAGAAAAATTGAAATGTTTAGTATTCTATGCAAAAGAAAAGCTTGTGTAATTCGGCGTGAGCTTCGGAATACAACTTTTTGAAATCTCTGAATATTTGGACTCGTGAATTAGCCGCATTTACCGTTATTCGTCGAAGTGCTTTGAGATCCAACTCTCCCTTGACACTATTGATATCCCCACAACATTGAGCAATTATCACACAACATTCAAATGACCACAAAATGCACTAAATAACGTTGTAGTGATTGCATCGATACATCGCAATAGGCACTATTTCGTTCGCATTGTGCGGTGGGTGTGTTGCGGCTCCGAGCAATTCATTCACAGCCGAATTGTGTGCTCACTTATCGTCACTTGCTATCGATGATTTCTTCTTGAATGATTTTTCAAGTGTTATATTTACACTTTATTTCTGCTTATAGGTTTGTTCTTATCGTTCTCAATTATTTTTCACTATTCGAAATGCAATAATCTCTCATTTCAAATGAATACAATGTTGATTGCTATTTTCTCCTATACTTTCTTATAAAAATTTGCTGAATATTATTAAATGTCATTAGCCGTTGTGCTGCTTCTGCATCACCTTCATAGGCTGCAGACCGCAGTAGCTTAAAAATAATCTCCGTCGTAATATTTTGATGCAGCGAAAAAAGTTAAATGTTAACATTTTCTGCAAAAAATTTACCCGTCTTAGTCAGAGCGCATACAACAAAGATCACTGACCCTGTCAGTATGAAATTCCGGAGACCGTTTTTTTTTTCGATTACTCCTCTATCTGTTCCTGTCCTCTTTCTGCATTCTCCGCTCTCCTTCATTACTAATGCAATTTATGTCGTTCAGAAATGTAGTCAACAAATTAGAACGACCCTTCATTGAGGAAGTGCAGAAATTGATTGAGGTGAGAAGTTTTTGTGTTATAATCATCGAGTATTGATTCATTTTAACGTTATTTTTTGCCGTTGTTATTTCCTTTTATGTGTTTTAATATTAAAGTGAAAGTTCATTTTAATATCAAAATAAACTTCGCGAAATTATGTACTATTTTATGGCTTTAAGCACGATCGAAGATTCGGATTTTCTTTACAATTTTGCACGTGGCCCTTATTATAAATGCAGGTTACATAAATATAGGTTCGCTAGGAAGCCAGGATACCGATTTTTCTTCTAGCTAAAGAAAAATGTAGCGAGAGATGAGTTTCTGAGAAGGCAATAGTGTTTAAAAAAAGCAACAAAATGAAATAAGTCAGCATTATTTTTGCATGCTTGTTTAACAACATATTTAATATGTTTCTTTGAAGTTTTCAGCTTTATTATTCTTGAATTTTTTAGAATCAAAAAACCATCTCATAAAATAATTGTCATGTTGGAAATTAGTACAAAAATCAGCGAAATAGAAAAAAGCCTTTATTAATGAATAGTTAAGAACAGCGCAATTTATTATGGTAAAATGAGGCGATGGTGATGCGAGATGCATGCTTTCCGTTATATATATCCGATGACGGGCAGATAAGAAAATGTATTTCCTCCCTATCATGTAGCACACATCTTGGCTTTTGAATTTTTCAATGGCGGTATACGAGCAAATTTCAGAAGCATTTATTAGAATTAACGAAGCATTGTAGGTCATCGATTGTCAGGCGGTGATAGTTCATGTCTGAAATCAGCAACAAACGGCTCATGAAGCGATAGACAAAACTATGGTTAGCACTCACCTAACAAGAGGTGGGTTCGTTTCTATGAATGGCATCTTACCACAATGGAATTATTACTGTGAATGGTATCTTATTGGACTGAGGCCTATTATATTTTTCAAACTATATATTGTAATATATATCATAATGTACATTATTGGTGCTTGCGTTACAACGTTCAATACGTGACCATGGCATATTGTGTTTCAGTATATATATATATATATATATATATATATATATACTTATTTATTTATTTATTTATATTTGTATTTATATATAGCAACAACGTTTAGGTTACCAACTCTATACGAAAGTATTTTCTTTAGGAATGGAAGTGTTCCGATGCAGTCCTATTCGCGGTTTCCTTCTAGATATTACTGGCGTTCTTTACAATAGCTCACCGAATACCCTGGGCATTGCTATTCCAGGCTCGATCGACGCTATAAGCAGGTTTTTCAGTGAATTTTTAATGTTAATTTTTTATCACTACATTCCATTGCATTGTTATCCCACCAAGTTATCGTGACGAATTGATATTTAGTGTGCCTTCATATACTGGCATTCACAAAGCGCATTATGACAATCCCTTATCTATGCGTATTTAAGTGGGCATACATCCAGTAGCCTTCAGTGCTAAGATGCATGTAGTAAGACTCATATTAAAGAAAACAGGTTCACTTTGATCAGCATTCATAGTTGAATGTGTTTTTATAAACATCTCTTTATGCATAAATGCCAATTATATTTAGCACCGATCGTCACGATACGCTCCTCATGTGATTACTTGAAAGTTTACAAAAAACGTATTACCTTCTCGGGCAAAAGGGTTGGTAGTGTCTCGTTCAACATGTTTGTCGGATTAAGACAAGTTAGAAAGCGACAAACATGCTGGAAAGACTGTTAAGGTCTGAAAAGCGTTTATGTCATTCCACACGCTCAGCTAGCCAGTTTTTAAAATCACAACCAAATAAAAAATATTACTGTCGTATTTCAATTAATCCGACCTCTCACAGAAATTTTCAACAAACATTCCACCATTTGTGCTGTTGCTCGATCGATGTGAAGGAAAAACCGACCGGTGTGAAATATGTGCAAGCTTTTTTCGCTTTTAAATGTTTATGACTCTCTTCAAAGATAATCACTGTTAAAAATAGTAGATGGCCGGTTATGATGCATATTATATTCCATTTCATAGCTGCACTTCTCCAGCTAGAAAGACAGACGAACGCAGACACACACATGTACACATACACATATATGCATATGCACAAATGCACACACGTACGCACGAACGCGGCGCCGTCATAATGCGCTTTACTAAGCAAATTCGGAGTAGCGCATAAAAGCAAAAACGTCGTACACGACTTTCTTTGTATTTGTATGTCAGTGATGAATTAAAAAAGCTTAACTGTGCTAATGCTGCACATCACTCATATGCCACAGTGACAATGTACTCGATAAATAATGTATTGGTGGGATTACATTTAAGTAATATCAAGAAAAAATTTAGGAATACCGATGCTTGTTTAGATTATATGCAGAAAGTCGTGTACGATTTGTGAGTAACGAAAGCAGTGAAAGCCGAGGTGATTTAACGAGAAAGCTGAAGAAACTTGGCTTTAATCTCAAAGAAGAGCATATTTTCACACCAGCTCCTGTTGCGATTCGATATCTCAAGCAACATGCTCTCAGACCTCATCTTCTCGTTCATCAAGGTTTCTCCTAAAGGTCTCTTTGCTATTTCGATTTTGTGCATAACAGATTTTTGCATAAAACATAACATTGTGTCTATGCTCACAGACGTGTGCCTATCTCTCCGGCAGGTTCAGCTAGAGAATCATGAAAGTTACAGCTATCAAATTTCATTGATGTAATTTATACCACAGGAAGAGCTTCCTTGGCTTGAATGCACCCTGATCGATGATTTGAAAGAAGTAGTAAGCATTCAAGCATGTTGAAAATATGCATACTTCGCAGAGAAAAACAATCCCCTTTCAGGGGATTTGTATGGGCAGTTAAACAGTTTGAGAAACGAAGGCATTATTCTGCATATTCCAGTTTTGGTTAAATGTTTTTGAGACCGGTCGGTCAAGTAAACGGAATGCAAAAGCTGTCATATCAGATCGTGTGGCACTCTTATCCACCTGTTATTATTTGATAGCAATGCATGATCCAGTCGGCCTGGTTAACGAGCTTGCAAACTGCAGAGCGATCCATATGACGTATTCGTCGATGTGCTTTGTGTTCAGCTGTATTCTTAACCATCGCTTATAATTTACATTAAGCTAATGCCATAATTGCTGGGGCAGGGAAAACAATATTTCCAGTGATGCATGCTCTCTGACTTGCAGCAATTTTCTGGTGAAAGTAATTCGGATTACCTCTTTGATAATATTATTTGAAACTTTCTTCGCAATGAGTGTTGAAATATATAAGAAGGCAATTTTTAAGGTGCTTTGAAGGAGTTCGCCGATATGAGTAACGGTGAGCCGAATTGTGTTGTGATGGGAGATGCCGAATACGACTTTACTTATGATGCAATGAATGAAGCATTCCGTGTACTAACTGCACTCGGCGATCCACTCATTATTACGCTCGGATTTGGGTTTGAAACTATCGTCATTTCTATAGCTTTAATCCTTACGAAGGAGGTTGCAATGCTGGCTTAAGGGATACTGTTCAGGGGAGTGTTATGCTTTAGCAATTCACCGACCATCATGATTTCTGACATTAAATCAGAACTAAGCTGCAATTTCAAGGCTCAGCTTACACTATCAGGAAGCTATGTCGTTGTCAGGAACTTCTATTAGAAATGAAAAATCTGTGTGTTATTCTAACGTATTCCTTTATTACCTATCAAATACCCGCATGGTAGATAACAAAGTCATACACTACAGTAGCCAATGGTTAAGAGCGGACGGGAGGGTAACCGATTGAAATGCCCTGAAGACGTCTTGAGAAAAAAAAAATTGAAATCATTCAATGAACGCGACTAATGTATGGTTTAGATATGTAGCGTCTGTTTCGAGAATCCAGTATCGTTTGGCAGCTTGCATGTTTTTAATTTTTGGCGGGCTGAAACTTTGTTGCTGTTTCAAGTTTTTACAGGTTGCCAACTTTATACAGCTTTCTTTTGCCCCCATTTCGGATACTTATTTGCAAGCATATGGCAGCAACGCATTTCTTTCTGATGCCTTAAAGTTAATAGCGGTCTTGACTTGACAGCATTGAGCAGGTACACTCGGCACAGTAATAACGGTCAAAGGAGCTGCGACCGGCGCATTCTTTTTGTTACTTGTTTCCCATTTTTTTCACTGCAGTCTCATGTGGTAAGAATCAGGTCAGTGTTTGGATCGTTGGACTGTCGAAACGAAAACATTCTTCGACGCATTGTGGCGCTTTAGTTGATATAAGTTGTGCTAAGTTTTGCAACCGGTGGCGTTGATTAATTGCGGTAAGCGATAAAATCATTGGGGAGTGCAGAAGTTTATGGAAGCACTCTGTATAACTCGACCCGTAGAGATAGTAGAGCCATTCGGTCGACTTTGATTATACTTAAGCTTTGACCTACATCAGTCTATCAATTTATGATAATTTTCGTCTAGTTTACAATCATGGGGGCTTTTTTATTCACACCGGAAAGCAGTGTTTCGTCAAGTATCACATGTGTTAAATAGCCGTTTTTGACCACCTTCGGAAAGGTCCATCTGGAAGAATTGTGATAATAGCTTAGAAGTGATATATTCGAAGAAAAAAAGTGCGATGTGTAACTAAAAATTGAATGAAGCTTTTATTCTTTGAATTTTCACAGCCAAAGGTTGTTCTTGAATATTTTTATGTTGTACCTGTCTTTCTGCAAAAAAAGCATCATTGTAACAGTCATTGCGATCAACCGATAAATCCATGAGATTTTCAAATTTTATTACTCTTAGAGGCTAACACTTATCATATATTTCACATCGGAACCGGCGGCAACATTTACAGTGGTTTCTCCTCAAGACCTCATCAACAAGCCATTTCCTTTGCTCACTGATTTCAAAATGACAATTATATGAAATATTTAAGAAAACGTACCACTTCTCATTGTAAAGCACTTAAAATAATATCAATATTTCGCAGCAAGTTCTATCAACGAGTGGATGGGCCTTGTCTCGACGTTGGAGGTTTTGCAAAAGCATTGCAATACGCAACTAATGCTCGTATCGTTACAATTGGCAAACCAGCCGAAAGCTTTTTCTTGGCTGCTATCAAAGATATGGGATTATCGAAAGATGAGGTTTACTTTCTTCGCTGTCCAATATTTTAATAGACATTCTAGGACTAGCTGAAGAATAAACGTAAAGCGCACACCGGAATGCCAAACTGAAGTGTTTTTACTGGTCAAATTTATTTATTGCCTATGATATTACCGCCAGTTAATGGCGACGTTTCGTGCCCAAATGGTGGAACGATGTAAAAAATAATTTTCCTTCTACAGAATAATCTAGAAATCTTGTGAATTTGTACAGATCAACAAACGTAAGAAAAGTGCTCGTAAAGTACACCCTCTTGGGTTTCTGCTTACTAGACCAACTAATGGTTTCATGGCGTACCAACGGTTAGCAAAACATGCAAAGTGATACCTTCATATTTCAATTGTTCCCATCATTCACGCAAATCTTCCACGAAAGATTCGTTTTTCTACGGCCCAGCGGGTGCGAAATAAAAATCCGCCTTGAAGCACTTCTAGATGTCCATCACTGCTTTCGTGATTATGGGTCAACGAGAAATGATACATATGAGATCATTCTATAATGTACATTGTATCCTTAAATTTCCCTGCCCTAGTAGCAAAGATTACCGATTTGAAACTCCAGAAGAAACAGACAGGAACACCTATACGCGCAGGCACGACGCTGCAATAATCCGCTTCTGCACAACAAATTTGCAAACTTGCATAAAAAACGCTGCATAAATTTTCTGATTTCTGGACGAAACAGTACAGTTACTATTCTCTCGCCTAGAAGAATCGAACATCAGTATTGCACCGATAAATCCTTAAACAGATGGTTTCCATTCGCCTTCAACGGCATCATTTTTGAGGGAGCCGAGATAGCAGAAGAAAGGGAATTATTTTTGTTTTAACATTATTATCTTGCAAAAAATGTGCAACATTTCCGACCTAAATAACATCATTCTCAGTAAAGAAGTGCCCGTTTATCTAATAAATGCTCCACCAAAAAATGCTTCTTTACATTTGAAAATTCATACTTTTGACATTTCACATATAATAAATGAGATTTGAACGCAATAATTACAGGTTGTTATGATAGGTGATGATATCATTTCGGATATTGGCGGCGCAATGAAAGCCGGTATTCGTGCCGTTCAACTTCGAACTGGCAAATGGAGGTATTACGGCAGCAGTCTTTTATTTTGTTTATTGAATAAAAATTCCATCGTTCTAGTCGCTCAGTGATCGAATTAATCAGTGAAAATGTTTTGAAATCAATTTCGGGTCAGTTCCATCTGTAAAATCGGGTCTTTCTCTATTCCCAGCTTATTCCTTTTCAAGTGAATTAGTCCCTTGCGTACTGTTAAATAATGGACGGTAAGATGTGCACATGGAACTGTGTGTTTCAGCTGTGAGGAGGATGAGATACTGTCAAGAAAAGGAACAGTGGCAAGATCTGCGGGAATATATGATGTTTTCTTCCATAGTCATAATTTCATGTCAACTGAGCTCGCAGCGTGTTGTCAGAGAAGGTCCTCGTTATGGTACATTATCAGTTGTCCAAATTCAGGCGGGCTTTCCGGCCGGGGATTCCAATCTGGCAAGAGTGGATGATATGGTATGTCTAAAATAACGTTCGGTAGCTAAGACAAAGCTCTGCGATATAATAGTTAGAGCGCTGGAAGTTTCACTATCAGAATATCATCACAACGGAGAATGCGTTTTTTGCCGTTTGAAAAATGCAGCTACCTTTTTTTCTTTTTCATATTGGCATCTATAAAACTATTGATATTCTAGCGGAAAGTTTTGTGATCGCAATTCGATATGACTTCTCTAGAAGTTACAAAAATTGTACTTCGGTACAGCACCGTAATTGCAGTTTTTGTCCAACTCGTGATTATTTTGATAATGCCCATAAGAAAATTAACATCACACATTTGAAAGTGGTCCTTTTCTTTCCATTTTGGGTATGCAAATTGCTGCAGATCAGCACTGTACGGTAAAGATGACACCGTTCTACCAAATATTTGAGAGCCATAGAGACGTTAAAGAACCGCATTGACGTGAGCGTTATTGAATATGCGATGCGGATAGCATTTATGCAATAACTTCCCTTTAACGCTTCGATTAAACTCATCTCGCGTTGTGTATTGACTTTGAACGTGTCTGGACCATGAGCAACTAACAAAGAGATTTGTTACGTGCAAACAAGTTTAGAGAAGAAGAGGACGAAGATTACATTATGGAAATGGGAGATGCAAATATGCACAAATATAAGATCGTCATAACGCACTTTGTGTAAAAATTTGCAAGTATGCGAACAAAGAAAGGTAAGTAATATGAAGAGTGCTTGAAAACATTTTGGTTGATAAATTGCAACGATTTGTTTGCAGACCCGAATGGGAGAAACATCTGATAAAGCCAAACTTAATCGCGAATAATCTCATGGAGGCGGTCGATATATTGCTTCGATGTCGCGTTTGAGAGTCCACCCTCACTCGTTCATACACATCATAGAAGAGAACAGTTCGATATGGCACACTTAACTGTTGCCAATGCTACCACTGAGTGAGAGCAGTTACCTAGTTGCGGCATTTGACCAGTTTGCTAGTCAGCAGTCTCGTTGATAAGTATAGTTATTGATTACCTTTCACAATGTTGTAATGATGCAACAGTAGAGTGTTTGCCTTTTCCCAGCAGTAAGCTTGTGAATTATAATAGCATATTCGCTCGGTTATGAACTGCTAAGAATTCTTGAGAGTTGCAACCTTTTTAAAAGAATACGAAGCTTATATTAAGAGGGGATATGAAGATTGACAGTGAGATATAAGGTCCCCAACATACAAAGGAATGTTTGTCGTATATGGGTGGTGTTCATCTTCTCAAATTTCAATAAATTTTGAACGAATTCATTTTTCATCTGAAAATTATTTGACGTGCTTTTTATTGGGGGTTTTTTTTTTTTGGAAACGAAGATGGTCGTTTTTATCAACATAATTGCACACCTCGTAAAGATTCAGGCTGCTAACTTGAGAAAACGAAAGTCGTCGCTTACAGGATTGTAGTGCGCAAATGACAGAAATCTATGACTAGAAATTTTTTTTTTTTTTTTTTTTGCAAAAAAAGAGCTGATTTTGCGTTTTTATATAGCTTTATTGAGGCTTTTATTGAAAATTCTTGACCTCGTATCTATGTTTTCCATCCATTCGAGGACTTGCTCGGAATGCTAACTTCGAAGAAGTTGCTTTAAAAACCCTCAAATTCACTGGAACCCGTCTCCACCTCTCCCCGTTATTTATCGTTTGTCCGTTTGTATGGGGAGTGAAAATTTTCGATTTGCAGGCGACTTTTTCTTTTTTTTTGGTGATCCTTGAATTTATTTCTCCTCACAATTGTGACGTTACGTGGTTGTTATATCCGTGAGAGGAAGTGGAGGCATGACAAGGAGCTGAGTACATCCTGTGGAAAGCGATATATAATTTTTAGTCAGGATTTTATCATGCCACTATGACTTATTGCCTTGATGAATTGATGTGATAGTTGAAGTATCTTTAGCACTTCAAAGTTATTGTTGTTTATTTTTATACGTATTGCTTAAACTGCCGGTTCTATCAAATATGCTCTCATTTCTTTCTTAATGGGTTTTTAGCATAAAATCGTTTTTTCTAGAGAGTATTGGTGATTGCATTCCAATTGTTTACAATGCATCGAAAATCATTCACGGAAATGCAGAAGTCGAAACGCCGAAAAACTTTGTGAAAAAATGCGAAAAGTATAATAAACTAATCGTTCAGTTTAATTGTATTTACGCTATTGAGGGTACGTTGTGTTCGCGCTTGCCTCTATTGATTTTTTGATGTTTTAACACTGAGATGTTCAATACTTTCTTAACATGCTATTGCGAATAATCGAACAGTAAATATGAATGGTGTACAAAGAAATATTGCAAGATAAAATGCAGACTAAAAAAATTGAAAAGTTTTTAACGAGTTCAAATTTGCTTGCACACAAATTTTTTATTTATTCGCCTCATGAGGTAGGCGTTTCATTTCGTCAGTTGCTTCCAGATAGCATCGTCAACATTTGCAACACTCTAACCATTCTAATAGTTATATTCACTTACGGTTCCAGAAAGAGGCAGCCACAGTGAAGCTCGTAGCCACTTTCAGAAGCACACAATTCGATAAAAGCTTCATAATAGCGTAGATAATTTTCAAATATTCATATTCGGTTAATTCTTTTCGCTTTATTTCTCATTATTGAACGCTTAAGAGTTGGGCTTATCGCTGAAATAACTCGTCAACAGTTCCGTCGACCGCTGTGCTAATGACTTCAAGTGGTTTTTTGACCATTATCTTCAAAGTGCTTTTTCCGATCTACGACAAACTCATGTCGTTTGTTGAGTGGCTTTTTGTAATTGTCTGCAAAAATAGAGGCTCTTAACAGTTGATAGTCTTTGGCTGTGCTTCATGCTCAATCCGTAAGGAACGGTTGAAGAATTCTGGTGGATACGATGAAGGAAGCCAGACGAATAGAGGTTTAAAAAGAGTAAACATTCGATGAATCTCTTTTTAGCTTCTATCACTCAATGTTTCTATTGGGTTCATACGCCTCAATATTTTCAATAACGTAAATTTGTTGCACTCAGTTGCCGACTTGATGGACAAGTGTTGATAAAAGTTCACTAAAGGAGCAGGCCAATAAAATTCGCATGATATGCGCTTTTTTGCAATCCCATCAACTGAACCGAATGATTGGATTGGAAAATTATTGGTCAAGAATTTTACATTTGGATATATTCTCAATAGAGAATAATTATTTCTTCCCTCACCAAATCCTTGATTGTATAAGTTGTAAGCAACCGTTTTTAACTGCAAATTTCGCGTCATCACTTCTCTGCGAAGTAAATGAGTCGATATGAAAGAATAAATACTGTTGCATTGGATAGTACAACTTAATTCGTCAATCTAGCGATTGTGAATCAAAACTGCTTTTTGTTAATATGTATAGAGACACAAATGCTCGAGGGCGTGTGGGCAAGCTGGCCATCCTAATTTTGGAAATATCATCAGTATTCTCCATCTTAAACGATCACGGGATGTCCGAGCAGAAATGATTCGGTTTTTCTGAAAGAAAAGTATATAACACATACTTTTCTTTTCCTTCTATGGATACTGGCGTGTAACCGTTTCGTCAATTGGATGGCATTGCGAAAAAGCGAATTTATGATAGCTTTCCCGATGCAAATTTCAGTTATTTAATGCCACATTTTTGCAATAATCTGCATTGTTTGAAATGTTTTATTTAAGAAGGAAAACCAAAGAAAATATTTATTTCAAATCACACTTTCTCAGCTGAAAGAATCAAATAAGCTAATTCACACAGGTAGATCTTCATATTCCTTGCTAATTTATAATTTACAGAAACATATTACATATAAGAAAAAAATACAAAGAATGCAAAAAATCACATTAAAATGGCAACTTCATGGAACAATTCTGCATTATTAGTACGCTCACATGAATGCCGTCAATATAATATCGTAATGATGATGTCATAATGCATCGAATAAATGTTCCGCACTTGTTTTGATCTATTTCTATTTATTCCTCTTGAAAACAATCATTTCTTTTCAATATTCGATAGGAGTTCCTCACAAATGTTTATCAATTTCCTCGTTTGAAGATTTTAGTTTCAAGATACGTTAGATTCAACCGTATATTTTCTAGAAAATGTTGAAATTTCATTGAGAACGAGTAACGAAAGGAATTGAAATCGAGAAAGAATCAATCATAATTATAATTGTTCAAATGTTGAGCAATCAATAGCTCATATCCATCAGCGAAATGTGAAAATTTTTTATTTTAGTAGCCAAGTGAATGATACTCCTTAAAAGATTATTCATATAAATTCATTATTTGTCGGAAAAATTTTCATTGAGATTAGAAGAACGATAGATTTCGCTCACAACTACATTAGTTTCATTTCTCATAATGTGAATTCAAATTATTATTTGGAACGAAAATGTTCTATGGATAAGATTATTTTGATGGTCATTATAAACATAAAAGAACCGTATACAGTTGAAGATTTTAATATAATTCAGTCCATTACTTACAGTGTTACTGTTTGAAAAGAAACGTTCGAGTAAATAAATAAGAAATAAACATATGGCGCAACTGTCCATTGCATTAAAGCAATCAACTGAAGCAACTGACTGAATCAACCGAATATCGATGCATCATGATTTTCAAAGAAAAATGACAGCGGATCAAACTATAAACTACGAAAAAAGACGATGAGATCAACGGTATATTTCGTCGAAAGATTATCGGGCAAGAGAGAAAACAATAGAAGAGATTTTCTTCTCATTTCGATCACAAACGTTTTCCACTCCACATCGATATCATCAAACACTACAGCAGTGAGTTCGACGAAAAGCTCTAAGATGAATGTTCCGTTCATCGGCATAGGAACAGGAGATTCATATTGAGCATTATTTGTGCACGAGCATTTTTCTCATCCTTTCTTTATCCATTAAACCAAAAAAATGGAATTTATAAAACTTGCAAAAAGTTCTAAAATTGAAAGCTCTCTCGCGAGATATTCTTATGAGGTTACCGAAATTGGCATTTTGATAAAATGGCTCAAGTATTATTCCTATGTAGATCCACTTTAAAGGTACATTTTGTTGTCATTTTCTGCAAAGAGTTTTAATCAAATTTTTGCATAATTTTTTTGGATTACGATTAATTGCTTAGAGAATTTCATCTCTGAGGATAGTCGGTACGTTGACAGTAATCTTCATAAAATAGACCCCTCTCGAAACATCAGCGCTTCCCAAAAGTGATTGCACGTCTAATGAATTATATATGCCTCGTTGAATAGTACAGCTTTGCATACAAACAATAAAATGATGAATTTGCCGACACTACAAACAATATAAATTACTAAATTCAGGGGATCAATGTTCAGAAAGCGTAAAAACACTCACTTTTTACGGTAAATTTTCTTCACTTACTAAAAAGATATGGCAATTTCATTGCAATCGTTCCGAAACAGCATTTCTATCAATAAAATACAAATGTGTACGAGACAAATCTGATTTTTCCAATATGAAACTATTGAAGGTATTTAGCGGAATACATTTCTAAGCAATATTATTGTAAGAAGATACTATAATTGAAAGAAAAAAGATTCGAAAATTTGCTAATATTATGAAAGCTCATTGACTGGATTGATTAACGTAGAAAAAAGTGGAAAAAATATTCTACCTTCTAGCTAAAAATATTCCGTGAGAATATTGATTATTGTTCATTAATCGATGAGGGCTATTCTTCGATTATAAGAATATTGGAAATGCATTATAAAAATTAAACACAATGACTATAAACAAATATATACCACAGTTATATGGCCACAATTTGCAAAGACATTACAAAATGTCTATAGGGTAAATTAAATAATTAAATCACCAATAGTGTAAATATTTAAATGGAAGAAAAGTTGGCATAGTTATAAATAGCAAATGTGTTGACTAACTAGACACACACACACACACATACATATACGCAAACACACACATACAAACAAAAAAAACAATCTGCGCAAACCGCAAAAGAAACAAGAGCTGCGCAAACCGCAAATAAATTGATACGGGCACAAGTGATCGGTAAAAGAATGATAAGAGATAATCGTTTTGGTTGGCGCCAGCCACTCCAAATATATTCAATATTTTAGCAAACGATCGACGAAAAATAACTGGTTATCGTTTTACTATATGAAATGTTGAAATATCGCTGATAAAATTTTCATTACCAGTAATCAATAAAGCACAAGCTAGTGATGTTTATTAAAAGTTATTGCTGATTGGGACTATTCCAGAGTGGAAATGCTAGCGAGAGAAACTCGCTACAATAAAGCAATGCAGTTAGATTAGGGACCCTAAAAATTTCCTCGTAGACCACTCTCTCGTCAGATGTTCTCATTGCACGGTTCTCCTATCAGTTCATTACGTATAACTTGAAATAGTATCCCTTCTATTGTACTCCCTCTCTACCACCAAAATGATGTGCACAGATTGGGCGTAATGTGGAAAGGTTAATAAATTATCGAATGGCTAATCTGGTTATTAGGCGATTAAATTTAGGAAGACATAATTAGAGCGTTACAAATTGCAAACGCTTCACATTGACATCTGCACGTCTGCAATAGACAATTGGACGCACTGCTCTTATGACAGCATATTCGATTTCATAAAAAGATTAATTTTTCATTTGCAGCATATGTGAATTGCATTAAAAAAATAAAATATCAAAATTCAGTAAACTGGTTGTTAACGATTTGCATACCTCTTATGAATTCGAAACACTCTATTAAAATACTGCCTCAAGGAATGAATTTTGTCGTTCCTAACTATGCAGACATGGAATGTCAGACAGTAAAATTTTGAGAGCCGAAAATATATTTGGCCCAAATATAATCACCGTTCCATGGAAGACGTAAAGCATTATTATATGGCCGAGTCGCTAAGCATTGCTTTGACTGTCTTGAGCTGTTCACAGGCTTCTTCCCTGAATCTTGTTACCGAAGAATTAATGCCAGTCTGCAATTGCACTAACGTGTAAATGCTGTTTAGTGCCATCTCTAATTGCTTTTCGAGGCGTCCAACTCGAGTATCCAATCCCGTCAATAACTGAAATCAAATATGAAACCTTAACGCTAAATAACTTTACGAAATTCAAAACAATAATAAATGCTGCAATCAAAGTACTCGAGAACAGAAAAATGAAGCAAATATTGGTCACTTGATAAGGTTTAAAGCATATGTATGCAACAATGTTTAGAACTTTGTGTACTCTCTATCTACTCGCCCATACATTCCTCAACTCTCTCTCTCCCCCCCCCTCTCTCTCTCTCTCTCTCTCTCTCTCTCTCTATATATATATATATATATATATATATATATATATATATATATATATAATGAACCAGTGCAGCACACAGAATCGATCTTATCGAATCGATGGCTTTTAGCCACTATCCATGATGGTTATTTTTATGCCAGCGACGTCAAGCTTACGCCTCCTTAAGCGGTTGCAAGTACAACGTTTTAAATAAGACGACAGTCGCACTCAAATGCTCCCCTTTTCGTATATAACGAAAACGTTCATAGGAAGGATTTCATTCAATGAATGCGTAAAATACTTCAAAAGTTCATAATGCAGAAAAAGAGAACGAAATGAAATGTGAAGAAAAATGATAAGCGATAAGACAAATGATATTTGTGTGTATTTAAAAATAAACCCTTAAACAATCACAAAGACCAATTTTAAAAAGTGGTCTTAATTAGTGAATATTAGTAATACAAATACGAGTGAAAATATTTTCAACAATAAATAAAACCAGAATCCTTAAAGGAATTCATTAACGAGAAATTTAACCACTGCTTAGTCATGTCCTTGAAATCGCTCCCTCAACGTCACTAACATCATTCATAAATTTCGAAATCAACCTATCAGCCCGTTTCATTGTGCAGTTGCACTCTTCAAAATCCCAGTCACTATCGTTTCGCATTTCGCTTTTAC
Organism: Baylisascaris procyonis; assembly: GCA_037389465.1. NCBI lineage: Eukaryota > Metazoa > Nematoda > Chromadorea > Rhabditida > Ascarididae > Baylisascaris > Baylisascaris procyonis. The sequence goes on along the minus strand of JAZARR010000213.1, from coordinate 5,960,143 downwards.
TTACACAAAATATCGTCGCTATTTGTGATGGTTGGCTTATATTAACAGTACTAAGGATTCTAGCACACATTCTGGTATTGAGTAGGATGTGTGAAAAGTACTGAAATTAAAGCTTGAAATTTCACACTAGGTCGGGTTACCAATCATTGGGAAAAGCGTCTCATTTCAGCGCGAACTTGATTAGACGTTTTGACAAAAGCGTAAAACGCGAAACAATGACTGCACTCATTCTGATCGAAGAATTTCAGCAGAAATCAATTCCGGCTAATAATTTTTAGTTTCAATGCTCTCTAGTGTTGCTAGCTCATAAATTCGCTTAGAGAGTTTTATTTATATCACTTGAACTTGGAATATTTTAGCCGCATAATGCCGCTGAAAAGATATTTTAACGTGAAAATTTTGACAAATACTATCATAATATGAAGTTAAGTCGAAGTATACGGCAAGTAATTATGTCATTTTCTTGCTGTCGAAGAAGCCTGCTCCTTCCCTTTCCTTCACCCAAGGCCCCCTTCCCCTCAGTCGATGAGGTGTAAATCCAACCGCTTTTTTGACGCACTTTCTCATATTAAATGGAATCAGGGAACGCTTGCATGAACTGAGACCTACTTGCCCAGGAGGGTTCTGCACTGACGTTGGAATCGCTTCTATCCAATACTACTCTTGCAATGCAACATCCGCTTACCTAATTTGACACCGGCGTGTTTGTCAGTTAAACACCTCGTAAATATAAAAAGTGAAGAGGCGCGCCAGAGGCGTGACAAATTAGGCATCCCACTCACCTGACCTACCGGCTTAACGAGTCACCGCGGAAAGACAGCATAGGAAAAATGACGCCTTTACATTCAGCTGATCCGATCGCCAGGCAAATCATTCACAGAGGATTATTTGTTCTTCGTCGCGAAAGATGTAAAATGCATGCGAACTTTTGGATGTTTCAAAGGCTCCAGCTGAGACGCCGACAGGTCATTGTAAAATCGTATAAGAAATTAAACCGAAATTACCGAGCAGACAGACAAACACACATACAGGCATTATAACACGTAGACGCGAAGTCGCTATGCAATTTTGCAAAGGAACTTGTCAACAGCGCATAAAAAGCGAAAAAGCATGGGTGGCGGATTGTCACAATATGCACTTAAGCATTCCGCTCATCTCATCAATGAATTTCATTAAATTGCCAAGAAATAATATAACTTGCTTGCTAGTGTCTTCATCATTAAATTCAGCTGACTCCTCATAAAAGCATTCCATAAAAGGTTCGTTTTTACTTGCCTTGATGAGCAAACGCACTACGGCTACACTATGTTTGTGTGCATCTGAGTATCCTTCTATTTGTCTGTCCGGTAGTTTCAACTTGGGAAAGCTGCAAGGTTAGCATATCTGCGCAGTTGTACCATGTCTGCGCTTATGTCTGTGTGGATAAGTGTGTAGGCAAGTCTTTTGGGTATCTGCCATTTTCAAGTCAAAAATCCGTCAAGTTAGATTCACCAAATGTGATAACTGCGCTCTATTTTACAGGAATCCGATTTGCGAAGTGATCTCGTGATATAATTATATGCAGTGAGTTTCATTCCTATTACTTCCCTTTTCTCTGTTGGAGTTATCAGAGACGTAATGGACACAAGCAAAAATTATTAACAGAAACTCTCTCAGCGTCATTTTTTTGCAAAAAACCTATCAAAACATGCAAAAAATATAAAAGTAAGCATATGCAAGAACGAGAGAGGGAATTATCATTTTGTATGATAGCTGGCAATAAGCGCAACTATGTTTCCGATTGCACTGGAAGCGATGCGAATCAGATGCTTGTATGAATAAAGCGAAGATGTAACGTCAACAACATTTTCTATAGGCACACGTCTAATCATACCAACAGCGTACCCATCTCAACATCACATTCAGACACATACATTTATGCACGCATTACGCTTCACTTCCAATTATATGCGACCCTCAAACTAATTTCAGTGGGTATATTTCACCATATTTGTGCATCTTGCAGCTATTCGCCTTCCCTTAGGCGATCCATACAACGCACTGTAGCATTAATAATCGAATATTAAAAGAACTAAACCCTCAACCGAAATAGCGAGAAATGAATAACAGCAGTGTCGACTTCAGGATTCGCTCCCAAGGGAGCGTCGAGCTGATATCTCTTTCATTACTGGTATCCGTTTAACACTTGGATAACTAACTATCTTCGTTCTCATCACGATCAACCGCGCAAGCAATCAAACATTTTGCCCATACAAACACCCAAGACACCGAATTACTGGGAACAGTTGTGGCAGTGAAATCTGCTTCTCACAAAAAAGCAAACGCCGAAAATTAGAAAAACAAAACCGATGGTGGAAGCATTTGGGGAATTTTGGATTTCAGTTTTGCGGAGCATTTTAACACGACAGTTTTCCTTTCTTCAAAAAGTTGCGAAATAAAATTATTTGGATTGAATTTCGCCTAAATTTGTACAAAGTTGAATGAGTTTTAGAGGGTTACCTCGCTCACTGACATTACAGTTTCTTCTATGCGCTGCAACAACTCATTCACCAACAATTATAGAGAACTTGATCTATGATTAAAATCGTTGTGACCACAAACCCAAGAATTTCTTGTTTGAAAAACGATGTTACTCTGTAATGTAGTAAGCAAATTTTATTTACATCGAAATAAATAGCCTTTTCACTTTTTGTCATCAAAGTTGTATGATAAATCAGCTTCTTAGCATCCGATGGACAGAACATGAGCCTAAGCCCCAACCTTCACGCGACTTTACAATCTACCTAAGCGGTAGTGGAAGAGCCATTTAGGGCACAGAATGCTTTGTTGATCGAAGTAAAGTAGAGTTAATGGGAACATCGAGAATGTGCTAGGTATGCTCTTCTCACTCAGCGTATATTTCCCATCTATCAGCCCGATCAGTAGGCGTTCGGGAGTGCATTGGAATGTCACCGAGTGTGACACTATGAAATCGAATTTCATTTGCTACACTCACCACTATGTGCATCATATTACTTTTCTACTATAACGGGCATGAAGAATGCTATGCCAATCATCCCTATCCCTTAGACAACCTAAATTTGTTCAATTTCTCTCCATCTGTCATTTACTCACCGCTAAAATAGAATCTTCTCGAACTATATATTCATCAGAATATTTGTATCTCAGCAAAGAACTCTACTACAGTGATCATTTGACTTATGATTTATTCCCACTGCCACACTAATCTTATCGAATCTTCCTACAGATACAACAACTGATGTGTTTACTGGAATTGTTTTTTCTTGGGGTTCGTTGTGCACTTCCTGGAATTTTATTTTATTGGACCACTAGTCTTGTAACTGCCGAAGCAAAGATACACCTTACAGCTACTGGAAATTTAATTGTTATCGCTTTATGGAAAATCTTGTTATCAGTAAATGTTGGCCTATATCACAACGGGAATGATGCTGAGGAGGACATGTTTTTCTGACTTCCAAAGGCAGCAGCGCGGAAGTGACAATATTCCCAACTTCGTTTGATATTATTGAATTTTTTTGGATACTACGATGTTTAACGCACAGATGCGTGAAAAATTATCAGATTATTTGACATCCCTCCTTCCTCTTCCTTTACTATGACCTTAGATACAGCCAAAGAACAGTAGTTAGGTCATAGAGAGACTTATTTGAATAAAATTGAAGGCGAATAGATTGTTCTATGTAAATCATTAACCTGTGTAAGACGAATACGGTCAGTTTGGAGAAGCGCTTACCTGTTCAACTCTGGGTGTACTCTGGGCGGACCTCAATTCACCAATCATCGATTTGATCTGCCTGAGTTCATGCTGTACGGGTGCAGAAGACGATGTGTCATTATTACAGCTGATCGGTTCAGTGGAAGCACCACAGTCCGAGCTCTTCTCTGCTTGGTCATCCGATGACGCCGAACTGCCTGGCGGGGGGAAGCCGTGATTCAATGTCATATGCACTTGAAGTGAGGAACCTGAAGTTCAGCCTCTTGAAGAACCTGATTTTAATCAACGACAAATTTAAGCACAGAGAAAAGATCGCCGGGTATGGCCACGTGAAACTATGCAAGCCACGCCGTCCAGATTTCACTGCCGTAGCTCCTCATTCTCGAACGCGAAATACTGAACGGCTAGGCAAATGCGCATAATGCAGGCGTAGACATGATGCAGTTGCAGTGAGTTCTTGCAAGGCAAAAACCCTCAAAAATTTAATTAAACTTCTAAAATACCTTCCGTATCATTCACTGGAACTTTTGAAATCACTGGAAATACCTTTCTTTCTTATTACTGCATCCTTTATTACCTGTTGAAGGGATGCATATCATTACTCGACCTTTTTAAATGCTAAAAGTATTATATTAATTTATTATTTTATACTTCTATATATTTTATATACCTTCCTAAAAATACTTTCAGCTACATTTTAAAATGTCTTTTATGCATTTAGTTGGTCGTTCTTCTGAACGCTTGCTGTCGCTTATTTGTCTTTTTAAAATATTTACCACACCTCCATTCCCTTCATGGAACTCGTATGCGCTGCTTCGAGGCATTAGCAAGTAACAGTTAATTGCATTTGGTTGCAGAAAAATGGGATCATGAAGTCGAATGAGAGATACGTCAAGCAACGCGGCAACAAGAGCGACAACCGGAAATAAATGAATGACCATCAACAAACGTGACAAGAACCCTTCGGATCAAACCATTTCCAAGTGTCCATTGGGATTGTGATGCGTAATGTGTTGTAGCATAGCGGTATGATCAATTCATTGATTGACAGGATCGGGACATGATGCTAAATCATTTGCTAATGCATCTTGGGACCACTGTGGATGACACTGTGCCAGAATAGATCATTACGGTAATGCTGTGCTATTAGCGCTTGCAAATCTAATTAGATGCACACATTCACAACCCGAGAAATTCGATTCTTTCCCTGTACGGCATTCGATGCATTTGCAATTTTAGTGCTCTATTACTCATATATTTGCACACATCCACTACGCTTTATTAATTCGGCTCATCACTTCGGCCATCGCAATCGATCATTGCGCACCCACCAACATTTATACGATTCTTTGCTTAGAACAGAAAATGATACAGTTTGTAAATTAATGCCGTCCTCTTTTTTCGGATATAGACTTCTATTTGGCATTTTCGAATTTCATTCATCAAGTGTGAAAAACTGTTAATACCAATCCGGCAGCAACATTTCTGTCAACACTGATGTTTGTCGTTTGAGACAATCTCGAAGTACTATGAAAAGAAGTGGCACGGCCATCAAATAGAAACCTGGAGCAATAACGAGGATAAAAATTTGAACAAAATCTAAACGTGCGTTAATCTTGAGTAATCGCAAGGAAGTGATTCAAGAGGAGTTGAAATCTTTTCTGAGAAAAATACATAAGAAATGAATTTCTTGCAGAAACGAAGTGAATACTATTCCGCAGCCCATCCTTATTTAATGCGTCAATTGTTCTTTATAAAATTATCAATCGATTAAGGAATGAAAACTCTAGAAAGATTGAGGCCACTTAATTGTGAAGGCAATCTACTAAACCATTTTTAGAGCCATTTTTTTCTTTTTTCTTTCAGATTTTATGAAGATTTATATTTAAAAATGTATCTAACAGCTTCACACTAACGTGTATGTAGTACGCGTTTCTGTTGTTTCTGTCTGTCCAATTGCTCTGATATGCAAATCGCAATTAGTGAAATTTTGTAAGTGTAATCTAACTATAAAAGATTTCCTAAGCCTACTTTCGAAAGTATTTTTTACAACATAACTTCGTTTAAGTGTTTTAATGAAAAGATCTGCTTGATTTCAATGAAGCTGTAAATTGAAGTTGACTCATCCGCAAGTGCGCTTTCTTATAATGTTTCATGAATATTTTAACATGGTGAATCAATGTTTAAATTACCTTTCCGGAAGTGTTTACCACATTCGGGGCACTGTGTTCTTGAGGCGACATGAGCGACAAGGGCTGTCAGATGGTCGTTAGTACTCGAGTTATTTACGTGTAATGGTGATGCACTACTGCCATCACTTTCCAGATCACCTCCTTGGGTATCCATCAGATGTTCACTGCTGCGCTCTTCTGAAAACAATATTGTTTCATAGCAGCAATTGGCATCCTTCAGTGTAATAATCTAAAAAGCGCATAGCTGCACCGCTATGTTTGGCGCATGCAATATACATTGTGGTCGTCTTTTTCCACTAAGCCAATTAATGAGGATCATATTTAAAGAGTAGGATGATGCCATACTACATTTGTCCCTTACATCTACTGCTTATTAATGGTCTTGTACTTCAACTGTGGTTACGCATCATTTATCGAGTCATTTTATTTCTGAATTCAAAATCTGAAATTCGAAGGTGATGATGTAAAAACATGGATTCATCAACAAGAGATACATATTCCGGAAATTAAAAACCGTTCTTTCAAGCCGTTCTTTCAGTATAAGAGGATTTCAGTAGGCAAATACACTCATAAGATCGACTAAATACAGCTAAATATTAGGCAAATAGATGTAAATACAGAAGTAACACTCATAGGCCTATGAGTCCAAGGAAGCTTGGATTCCTTGCCTCATTGCCCTTGCTTTCCAGATTGTTGTTTTTTGTCAACTTTTACAAAGACTTCATCGCATTATGCGAGTTATGTGTGTGTGTGTTCATTTTTGCAATAGTTGCAACTTGGGAAAGGTAGGGTTACTTTACTATGTAGAATGGTATGTTGAATCGATTTCTTGCAAACTGATTGCTTGTTGTAACAGGAATTCGAAGAAATCTTCACACATATAACCGCTCAGAGAATTTGCAGATTAATTTTTTTTTTTTTTTTTGTTTTGGAACCACTTGATGAATTCTTTCTGAGAGAAATTTTGCATTTGGTTAGTCCTATATCAGAAATTATGCAACGCTGGTTTTTTGATCTTTATCTCGATGACTGTTTGAATCTCAGCTAGCTGATCAAAAGAGGGGATTTGCACAAACCATGTTGTATTCTCCACTTATATCTGAAGTATAAATTCAATTTCTCCAATTTTTTCTCCAACATCTATATTTCTTTGGTATTATGGTGTCAATGCACATATATGAGCAGGTACCACGATCGTAGTCGCTCTAGCCCACATCAACGGCTCCTATCATCTTTTCTAAAGTACTTTGCTCATATGATGATGAATGAAATAATAAATGCTTCATTATGACATTTATGACTAAAAATGTCTCGTCATTGAAATTATCGGACCACAAAGCCAACCATTTTCAAACACCCTTGAGCGAAAATAATTTTTTATCAAACGGTGAGCTGCACTTCTGCATGGACACTTCAACATAATAGAGATTGTTATAGAGAGAAAGTTTTGATATGACATCCGTAATGCTCCGCAATAATTTCGAGGCAACAGGTTGGCTTCGAAAAGGTGCACTCTCTTACAAGTAAGTTTCACACTAAAGAAGTACAGCCAAAGAGGAATGAAAATGGCTTTTTTTTGGAAAAGCAATATTTCGACGTTGATCATACTCAGTTGGTTTTGTGGGGATATCGAATAGGCGATGGCCAAATCGTCGAAAGCAAGATACAGCAAAATGCAGTGAGTAACGCACATAAGCCTACATGTTCATGTGCGCAACAAATAGTTCAGGAAAACAGTATATAAAAAGATAAAAAAGGAGAGCATTGATACGTCGCTATTTTGTTTTCTACGCTTATAAAGCTGCTACTTGAGATATTCGACGTGTTGAACTGTACCACCTACAGCATTACGCAAAATCGTCCAACAATCCAACAGTCCAACTTGAGAACTTCCAGCGATGGCCACCAAACTTTGCATGGCTATATTTTGAAACAAAATAAATCGAAAAGGGCGATATTAGACCACAAAAACTGTGCTTTTGAATTCTGGCACATTCATGCCCGATGATTGCCACTGGTGAATTTTATTGGTCATCTGAAAATTATTTAAGGAAGGGCTTTCAAGTGGAACGTATTTAAGGGTGTTCTCTCAAGTGGGACGCTATGCAAGCATAGACTTTGAAGTGTTCAAAAGCACGCTCGATTCGAGCGCAGTTATCATCTCAATTTGGTTGTAGTGCACAACGAATGCTATACTGAAGTTTTCTTTAATATATGATGACAATTTTGAGCAAAGTTTTCTTTGAGCCAATATAAATGATTTAAATGTGAAACATCTGCATAAAGTTTCTAAACTATTTATTATCAAACTGAAAGATCTTTGAAGATCATAATTTTTTCGTTATTAAAAAGATATTCGCTCTCGAAATTCAGCCTATAAATTAGCTTTTTTTATTGCGCACAACTGCTACAGGGCTTGAATACATGCGGCGCAAACGTCCCTTCCCTGACGAATCTCTGCGGAATTGTCCAATAGCACAAAAATGCAAGCGACATGCGAGACTTAGACACTTAGGAGCCGACTGCCTCACGGCTCGCATGTTCGTCCGCTCAAAGCTGCATACAGCGCACTTGCATGCGATTAAAGCCTTTATAGCGCATCCCTACGATAAAACCTCGGAGTTGTGGGTTTTTCAACGTTTCGAGAAAACTAATGAAGAAGGGAATTTGAAGAGGTGGGAATCAATTCTGTTCTCAAAAAATTTAGCATGGTATGGCAGAGATACATTAGTCGCAAAATAAATCATTCTTACAGAATATGAAGGGAGGGCTTAAATGTTTTAAGGATTTCACTGAGATAAGGGCTAACTTTCTTGAAATATTAAAGGAAAGTTCAATTTAAGGGAAGTATTTATCCACCAAGAGGGTTTATTCGATGCTTTACTACAAAGAATCTATCACTCCCCCAGAGTTGAGAGTTCCCAACTTACTCTGCTTTTTGAACGACCAGTCAACCACATCTGGCCCTTCTGGTATTCGTTACAATGTCGCACCATTCATGTGCCTAATGGTGTATGAGCCGCCAAGGTTGGGAGCCTTGAGGCCCTCAGGGATTTGTCTTCAGTCTTACTCTTTGCCAAACTTTGATATGATCTTCAGCTGTCTTGACTAGAGTGATCATTTTCTGCTCTAGGATATTTGCGCTGCTATCCGAAGGAAGTTTGAAATAGCATTCGAGACGAGTTTTCTACGATGAACGCGAGATCAGCCTTACAGACAAACTTCACGTCTTTCATTTCAGTTGAGTTTACTTCAAGAGTTCAATCAGTTCATCAGTTCTTAAAATCCGACAGAAGTATCCTATTATCAACGAACGATAAGTCCCTAACGAGCAGAGTCTTTTAGAAGATTTTAAAATCAAAGTGAATTTAAATTTCTTAATCTCCAAATCGAAACTGTTTTCTGATGAGGTAAAAAATTCAGATGTCCTTGAACAGTTAGTGCACTGCTAATTTTCCAACCGTTTTCAAAGACACGCGACCTAAGCTTACATTCAGTGCATTTTCGAATAATTAATTAATGTCGAAGCAACTAATATATTGCTATATCCACACAGAAACAGATGGTAAACATGTTTCTTAGCAAATTCTAGCCTGATTCAGGTTCATTACGACAAACGCAAACTCGTTAACGAGCGTTTACGATCCGTGCATTAGATTAATGAACCATTCTTTGTAATGCATGAACGAAGATAATAACTGCTAGCAGTGAAATAGGCATAACTCTACGATTGCGATGAGCCTATTATTGTCTTTTTTCACTTCAGTAAACAATCCTTTTACTATTAGCGAGACCAACGTTAAAAGGTATAGAAAATAGTAATTAGGCGATATCCTTATCGAAATTAATTGTATTTGAGTGTCATACTTCATTTTCTTCAGAAACCAAATGTACTATTATGCTGGTATAACTAATGTATTTATCGGTGAATCAACTCCGGTTAAAATTACTCATTACTCGGCGATATTGGTACTCGGTAAAGTATCGAATTCAGTATTCAACGCAGCAGAAGAATATAAGTTTTTTTTTTAGCATTTTTCTTCATAAAGGCTTCATGCAAACTTATTTGTTTCTCTTATCTTTTGTTCACATTACCGTTTGTTGAAATTGATTAATCTATGCAGGTAGAGGAAAACCTCATACAAATAACGCAAAGCGAGATTTTGAATAGTGCAGATGTTCGACTAGATGCTTTGCTGAAGATATTTGTATACTTGAAAGGCGAAAAAGATATTAGCCGCCACAATACCATTGTACTCCTCTCTTCTTGGGACTGAGATTCTGCTTCTTAATTTGCTTGCAAAACCAATTTGATGATATTCACTTCTGCCGCCAATTTGATCGTGGGACAGGTAACAGATGTGGCTATGCAGAGCAAACAGAGAAATGCAAACAAAGGAATACTTAAGAGAAAAAAGATTTAGAATTTTTAATCGAAAATATGGCTCTATTTGAAGATGCATACGAATATAAGCCTCGTTAGTGAATTTATTTATTTCTCATATCCTTTCCTCACAAGGAATGCTAATGGCTGAGAGATTTAATCACAGAGAATTTTTTGAGGAATAGACAAGTGATAATGAAAACTATATTTAGAAAATAATAAATAAGCTATTTCAAATAATTCAGCCAGTTTTTGAACCTCAAAAAGTTTTGCAGTTTTTCACCTTCAAAAGCCTTCACTTCCAATGATTTATGTTTGGTCCTTTATTAACAAATTCTTTCAATCATTAACAAAAAGAAAGGTTTTTTTAAAGTTTTATTAAATAATCCAGCTAAGACTTGCATCTTCATATATTGTGTTTGTCCAAATACGCATGACGGAATCTATATGATGCATTTAAAATTTTAGGAGACTCTTTCTTATTCTATACTCTAACTTGTATTAAGGCTTAGGGAGTATTTCCCAGCGTTGCAAACTCGCAATCATCAAGACAATCTGCTCGCATTATCGACGGTCCCTACATTCAACAACATTGCTCTCGAAGAGGAGTAGAGCCTGTGTTCGGACAAGAGTGCCGGTCGCCGCTTTGGTCCGCTTTACATCCGTGCATACATGAGCGAGTGCTCTTGTGGCGAAGCGATGAAATATTGATTTCGGATACTGTCGTTGTGGCTTCGAAGTGTGCTGGCCTATACTGCACACAGAAACACAGCATCGCTTATAGCCGGCCAATTCATTACTTGTATAGCAGCCACAGCATTCGGTAGCTGCAATCATGCTAGTCACTAAACGCAAACGCCTTTAGTGCGACAGCCAGAGAAGTGGTAGCCTTATGTCATATTAGATATGCGAGGCTTGGGAATTTGTGTATATAGGACACGCTTTTAGCCGTCAACCTTAATGTTCTCAGATGGTTGATGGTCGATGGGAACGCGCCCGATATGGTTTCCTGTGGGGCTGTGTGTATGTCATGTCGGCAACACATCGTCTAATTGCCGCTGTGTCACACTAACATAAACACCGAACCTCTCACAAAATTACAGCCCCCTTCAGGATCGTTCGCATGGCTGCATGAGCGCTTCATCGATATTACCAATCGCATTTCGACTCACACATCGCATCGTTCGTGTAATTACTTTCAGTTGAAGGCGGCATCTTCTACGATGCCTCTAGCATATCGCTTTCAAATTGAAGGCGAATAGAGCGGAAACAATAGGTTCTTAGCAGCAGTGTGCCGTCAAAAACAATATGATTGAGGAGATATTCGAAATGTTTATAAAAGCTTTTCATACTTGATGTTGCCATGTGATTTGAAACTCTATTACTCTATACTACTTTGTATCACCTTGTACTACTTTCTATCACCTCTATTTTATACAAATCGATTATTTCCCACTAATAGCGTTTATAATACGATCCATGAAACTTTCAGCATTGGAAAAGGTTCGTAAGAAAAGCAAAATTTATGCATGAATGAGAGGATTTTAAGGACGTTAGCATGCTTCCTTCATCATCTGAAGCAGAGAAAGGATTTGCTAAGCAGAGAACGGACTTGCTTTTATTGAAGCGACGTCGAAATGAAGAAATTTAATTTAACGAACGCTTGTGATGAAATTTGGTGAAATCATGAGTCGCATAAAACCAGAAATAAGCAAGCCTAGAAGAGAATTTAATTGCCCAGAAAATCCTTGAACAGAAATAAAGCAATGCTTTAAAATCAAACGATTAACTTCATCATTAATATTTGCAACTATTGGAGGCAAAAATCAAAATTCTAGGAGTGACTGTTAGTTAACTACAATCGTTTTTTATTTTTTCCGAGCAAAACTTTGTGAAACATGAATAAAAGTGATGTGAATTTTTGTGACACGAAAAGAAAGAGCTATGAATGCATGAAGTGGGCTTATGGCAATTCCACTCATTCAGCCAACTGGCTGAATTAAAACTCAAAGAAAAATGAAATATGGATTATATGCTATCCATCAAACTGCTCACTTTCGGCAAGTGAAAGCTTTTAAAAGCTGCATATAACCGGTTATAAAGTAAACTTGAGCAAAAAATGCATATGAAAGACGGTCAGCTGAAAAAGAATCGGCTATGCGAAATTCAAGTCGTATACTATGTACACTACATTTCAGCTTCGTCGTTTTTAGGTTCAAGAGTTCAAATTATTGGATAGACGATTGCGATTTGTGCGAAACTAATAAATGCAACAGATGAAAAAGTGCTTCGGGAGCGATATGTACTTTTACAATAATGCCCATCCAGCACAGCAGTTTCGTAAGAGAAATAATAAAGCATGTGCGCTGCGCTGAAGGTGGGAAATATCTGCAAATTCTAAACATGTCCAGTATCTTTAATCATTCAGAATTCATTGGGAATTAGATAGATCGACTTAAATTTGGTAATAGGATCTCAGCTGAGGTCCAGTTTAACACCATCAAGCTTCACAATCGCAGTTTCAACAATACCTTCCTAAGGCGTCTTGCTCACGCAATTTTCCTAAACGTTTAATGAATAAATTACATTGATTAGATTTCCGAGAAAACGCATTTCAACTTTAGATTTCAATTACAGTACTCTGTAGCACAGTGTTGGTAATATGCGTCAAATGAAACGTACTAATGAAGTTGGCACGATATGTGCTTTTCAGTAGCACCCAGCTGGTCAACCATTCTTGCATGCTATTAGGCTATGCATAACAACTGAAGCGACCACTCATAAAGGAACTCAAATGTCAACTTAAACGCATCCAACGTCATAGCCACCTTCAACCTCTTACTAATATTTCACCCATAAAAGATCTGCGTTTGTATGACCTGATTGGTGCAAATTGCAGATAGATCTTTTATCATCTTTAAATACCGGTGTGAATCATTGTGAAATAGGTATAGGTGATCAAAGGCGAAAATTCGCTTTCTCAGGTTTTATGACTTCAATTTCAGCGACTCCGGAATTGAAACTACCGGACATGCAGGTACACTTGTATGTGCTCACAAACATGACATCGCCATAATACAATTTTGCGAAACAAATTTACAAAGCGCACAAACAGGAAAAGAAGGTGGCATGCGTGCAAGAGTATCGTCTATAATTTGTAAGCGAGTCTCGAAATGATCCACAGCAATGATGGTATATATACGGGAGGCATGATTTCTACGGTTTTTGAGTTGAATTCGGTAGATGCCATGATCATCGCAAACATCATACGCATGCACAGACATGCCGTCACCAGTATGCGCCCGGTGCATATGCCTTTTCAAAGGTACATAATAAGATTTATGTGCCATCATTGTGGACATTTAGCTAAAAACCAGAGATGAGTGGTTTCCATTTTTCGCACACAATGAATATTCAAATTTTGTTGCCATTTTGCTTGAATGTAAGTTGGTTATAAATTGAGTTTCACGCTCAGGAAAGTTACCCTGCCCCTGTGCTAATACAGTGGGAAGTGGGTGCGATGAGATCGGCGAGGCAAGCGCGGCTGCTTCTTGCTGGGGGCTCATATTGATTTCGGATACTGTCAGCAGGGGTTAGTGGTGCGCTAAACACAACGTGCTGTGCTGCCTGCTCGCCGTACACTGATTGTGTTTACAGCGTTCATTGTGACAAGCTGGCTCAAGTCAACATCCAGGACGCGATTACGCAGACCTCCCTTATGGACGGTGGACATAAGCTAGCCTAGCACTCTAGCTTCTCGAACAATTTCTTGGTTCGAAAAATGCTGCAAACATGACCGCCCTCGACAAACGCTTCGTTTCAGAAATCAACTCGCATGTGACACACACGCACACATACACACACACACACACACACACACACACGCACAACATTTACAACGCCTATGCCTCGCAACATTTTTTCAACACACAGTCATCGTAAAGAATCTCCCTTATTCTCCATTTAGAATTTGAAACGATCTCTCAATAAAACACATTTGCATCTGTCGATAAAATTACAACGTTTTTGCTGTGCAAAATATGTAGCATCAAAAAACTTTGATCGTCATGAATTCAACAACATAAACATCAATAAATCAACAAATGCTTCAAAAAGCTTACTTAACTGCTTGCTTATTTATTCAGTATTATTTACGCCATTTGCATTATGTGAAGGATTAAGTTGCAACAGTAATCACATGGAAGAAATATAGTCAAGATAATAGATTTACAATCACCAAAAGTAAGACGTATTTCTGACATAGATCAATTGATTTTGCAGATAATAAATCACAACAATTGAATTTTTTACTCTTCTTTTTTTTTTATTGACAAAATGTGAGCTATCCATATTGTTCAATAAAATATTGCAAGCTTCAGAAACTCGTTAACCACCAAATAAAGCTCTCAAGAAGTCGACATATTATTGAGGGAAAAAACTAATATGGCTCAGGACTGTTACTTTCACTTCTAAAAAAACTACTTGAATATGTTTTGCTTGTTTTTTCACCTCAAGGTATTGAAAAAAGCAAATTTATAAGTAAATAAATGAAGAAATAATGAGATGAATGAACAGATAGATAAATAAATAACTAAATAAATAGACATTTTTGAACGAAACTGGCAAATAAAAGCTGAAAAAAATCAGTTGTCTGCCCCCTCCTCCCCCTTTCACTCCACTCCATAGTCGTAGTGAGGCTAGTTACTATCGGAACAAAAATATTGCCCTGCATATTTAAAATGAATTTTTGTTTTGCAGATAGTTATCAAGGAAAACATAAGCAATTTGACAGTAACAAAGCAATTTGATCAGAAATTCCGAAAAAACGTTTTGAAACACTACAGTTTTATAAATGAAATCATAAGCGCTAAACAGATCCCCTAAAACAAATGACTATTTTCACTGTGATTAGATAATCTATGACGGCAATTGTTCGTAATTCAATCGTTTGGTATTTGAGTGAATGTGAAAATCAGTTAGAAACGAATATCGCATGGATCAACTCAGCTGTCTGTCACTTCCTCTCGAAATAGACAAAAGACGTAAGTGCATAATTGTATTGATTGCATTTAAAATAGTTCATTCCTACACGACGATATAAATACAGCGTTTAATGCAAAATGTTAACTCGAATATATTTCCATATTTCAAGCTATGAACACTTCGGAGGCGTCAACACTACAAAGTAACATATTGGCGAATCAGAGAATTAACTGGGAATTTCTGACTAAAAGGGGAATTGAAAATATCCATCGATCTGCTCGAGGACTATTATTTGTACTACAATTGATGTTTATCGTTACTTACCATGTACTTGTACGAATATTAGAAACGCCTTCGGCACCACCAAAACTACAACTAATCGATTAAGTACCTTGACCTGGCTCATAATTGCTCTCTTGGAGTGAATTACATTCCTAAGGTGAGATATTTATGCATTGCAATAATCATAAATATTGAGTTTATGTTTTGCTTAGCAATTATATTGGTATTGCAGTTAAAAGAGATTGCACTGAATATAATCAAGTTGGTGATTTCACGAAATCTTAATCTGAAAAGTACTAAACTTCAAACGTTTTCACTATGCTCAAGCTTTTTCGAGAATATGAGAGTACAAAAATTTTCAATAAAACCTGCTTTCACCTGTAAACACCGACCGATTCAATAATTGCCAGACTTCGCTGCATGCATCTATGTATGTGAGCATCCACTAGCTAAATATTTGCCATAAAGTGGTCGGGTCTTCCACTTCACTGCTACATCGACAAAAATTCTACGTCGAATAGGATTTCAATTGAGCGGTCGTTTATTCGATTACTCGACCAACAATGTTCACGAAATTTGCATATTTAAACACTCATCTCAGAACTTCATTAACACTCATTATCTTTGACGTGCCGATACTAGTTGTCGACTAATTACTAACTGATAATATTGCTGCATAAATAATCATAAGAATTTCGTATCCACCCAACAACTTCCTGCTGACGTTTAATTACGAGTTATCCATCGTATCTGGCTCAAAGGTTAAAAAAAATTGTAGATGCTAGCAAATAAAATTCTGTGCGCATAGTTTCTGCGAAATTCACAATGATATCATATGCACCGCTGCATCTGCCATGCCATAAGCGTAACGCTAAGAATGAAAAACTATATTCAAAAGTTTTGCACCTGCAGCATACCTATGAAACAGGAGACTAGCTGATAGTTAGTGATTAGTGAAGTGGCCAACTCGTGAATCGCTGCAATGAAACAGCACATTTTGCAATACTTGGTAACATACTACGCTCGGCTGAGTGAGTGAACTTTTGACTAAGTGTGCTTCATCTGACCTAATTAACAGGGTCGCCGAAGCAACTTGGTCATACACCTACCATGCTATCAATTATAGTAAGCCTATTCTTGAAGCACGATCCTATTGCGAACCTATCGTATCAAACCGCATAAAGAAATGTAGCATTGAAGGACTTCACAAAGCATTTTATTGCTCAAAGCATTCGATCTTAATGAGAACTTCAAAAACCAACTGCGGCCCGTCACGTATATTTCAGATCTAATGCATTTCAAATTTATCCCATTTCAAAAATCAAATGCAAAAATTTATAGCAAAGCTTTTACCATAAAAATTCAAACCTGCTAGGTTACTATATGTACGTAAAAAGCATCTCGTACACCTCTGTTCTCAAGAGAAGATCGCATGAAATTAATCAAAATGTGTAGCAATGTATTTTCTTTCAGGATTGGGATAGACTCGATGGCCAATCGATCAGTCGCTATCTAATTGTCACAAAATTTTTTAAAATTACCACAGTTTAAAGAATTTATCTGTTTTGCAGGCAAAAGTACAGTTTCCTGCGACTGTTCATTGCAAAACTTTGATCGATGCCAGAAATGACTATGATGGTTATACCAATAATTTATAAATAAATAAGGAGGTAATAGTAAATTTTCAGGGTGCCTTGTTGACAGATTTCATTAATGACACCCTATTCACTGCAAAACAGTATCTTTGCCACGGTAAGAGAAAAATTTGAACAATTTATTGGAGAACAGCAGCATGAGAATAAAATTGTTATCTGCGGCATCAATTGCAGCTTTGCACGGTATAACGCCAATAAAGGTGCACGGGAATGTGTGAAGAATCTTGGAAGCAAGAATCTGTCGCAATTTTCAAAAGGGGAACATCGAGCAGAAACGAGATGAAAAAAATATTGATCAACAAAAGGCTAAGTAATACGAAAAGCGCGTTTCTAGATTTCAAGTAACAACCGAATACAGCTTTCAACGATTTAATTGGCATCAACCCTGTGCGGCAAAAGTAACAGAGAAATATATTTAGGTAAGAAGGTGAAATGTTTGAATTTTTTAGTCTTCAATGACGATAGAAATGGTACGAGTCTTTCGAAAAAAAAATTGCGAAGAAGGAAGGTATGGCATAGCCGGTATCAGAGTGGATGAAAGATCATAATGGTGAGGGATAACATTAATAACATTAAAAAGATATTTCCTTCGCAATGCGCAATGAAGTCTTAGAGAATCTTAGAAAACCTCTACATCTTCCGCACCTCTCCCGATCTGCCACCTCAACCGTATTGCCACGGGCGCAGTTCATTGTAATGAACTCGTTGAATTTTGCTCATATCAAAAGCAGTATCGATCAGACAAATTCTTTGCATATTGTTGAATAATGCCCCATGAGTTTGTTACTCTACAGGATCTTGTAACGTTTGAAATCAATTAACATCGTTTCGAAGTTTATGGCTGGTTTGTTCCCCTTTTCAGTGCATTTACAGTGGAAAAGATCTCCGCACTATAGGAAATGACGAAGGTAATTTGTGCACTGCAGAAGATATACGACTGTTTTGTGTTAGGCGTCATTTAGTATTGCTACTCGGCGATGGCTTCAACAAATCACATCCCTGGCTGCAGAACGTCGGTGCGAAATGATGTTGCCGTCCGAGAGTTGCCGCACGCTAATGGGGGCGATTAGCATGCGCACGGCACACCACAGCCTACAGTAGTCAACCCACCCGGCTGGAAAGCATGCGTTTGGTACACGTTTGTTTTCAGCTCTCCCTGTTCGGCAAGCCATCCGTCGCTTCTCTCACGATCTTATTGATCCTAGTGCCTAACTAGCGGCTTTTTGCCTCATCCACTTCTATTGCTCGTGGAAGTAGCGCTAAGTTTACATCAAGTATTTTCCCGCGTAGTCTTCACTGTTCTGAGGCCGATTAGCCGCTAAGAGAATCCTAAATTAACTCCTGACTGCTTATCTTTCAGGACTATTTTGTGGTGACTATCAAGACAAGAAGTGAGTTTGATGCAGTTTTGAGCCACAAGATAGGGGTATACACTGCTTTCTGCGTAGCTGTTGTGAGGTTTTCCGGCGTGACAGCATCGATCGATATGCAAAGAAGTATAAGAGCTCTCATGATGATTCGATGCGATGGCGAAGCTTTAGATAGCTGCTGTTGTGTCATTTCACGTTAGAAGAGCGCAATTTCGATTTGGTTCGTGTAAAAGCAGCATGCAGCTAGTTGTCTGCTCGGAGGGCTCAACAAAACCGTCAGATGCACACAAATGATTAGAGCTAACAAGATGCGTGCAATGCCTTCAACGTCACTACACCTCCTCTTCATTCTACTATCACTGGATGCATCGCCGTAGAGCATTTCAAGCGAACATGATTCGAAGCTTCATTGGAAAACGGGTAAACCACTCATCTATTCACGCAAGCAGATGCTCTTGAAACTTGTTACTTGCCTACAAATAATTGTCAACGATATCTCAGACATAGATCACAAAACTGCAGTTGAATAATCTCTCGCTTTCTAGCAACCCCTCAGCGTCACGTCATGAGGTTATACAGGTTATAGGAGGATAAGACTCGAAAAACGCTTCCTGTCCAGGCAAGAAATGATTTACATGAATGAAAGCAACAAGTTATCATGAAATATAAATAAAACTGATCTATTTTTGAAAATGGTGGATCAAGAGGCAAAATACTTCGTCTTTTCATTTCCTCACCTATCCCACTAATTATCCTTTATTTTGCGAGTAGCCAATATTCATTGCCGTTTGCGCAGTGTGCAGCTCTGAACTATTCTTGCAATCTACGAGGATGCGCAGCATATACCTCTACAGGAGTTGTATTGAATTTTGTATATCTCTGTGCTATCCGTTCCACACATATAGTGAGCAAAAAAAGATGCCATTGGCAAACTCAATGAATCTGTCGCACTAATGATCTATTTACCTTCGATGGTCGACAAAATCCGTTAATGAGGTCGTTGCTTGAATATAATTCATAATAAATTTACCGTTATCATTTCTTTAGCTAAAAATCTCATAAACCTTGTGCATAGGTCACTTCAAATTGTAGTATTCTAATAAATGGAACTACAGTATATTATTAATTGTAGATCCGCTGGAAATCACTAGAGATCTAACTTTTCGAGAGCTGTGAAAACCAAGACATTTATAGACACATTACAGATGCACTATGTGATAAGAAATGCACAAGTTCAAAAAAAAAGAGACACAATCACCGTAAAACGCAACCAACACCTAAATAAGCGAAATACGGTCCTAGTTCTTCATCACATTGCAACGACTGCTTCTATAATGTAGAGTTTCCGCTGTGCTTGACATAGCTTTATGCTATCCAACTTTCGCAATGTACCAGAAACTTGTGGCTATATTTCTCGAAAATCACTATCAAGTTCATCACTTTTAAAAATGTGACATTTCGAGGCTTTTAGAGCATTCGAA
Organism: Baylisascaris procyonis; assembly: GCA_037389465.1. Classification (NCBI taxonomy): domain Eukaryota; kingdom Metazoa; phylum Nematoda; class Chromadorea; order Rhabditida; family Ascarididae; genus Baylisascaris; species Baylisascaris procyonis. The sequence continues at coordinate 5,940,060 of JAZARR010000213.1, read as the reverse complement.
CTTTATGATATATGCCGAAATACTTCAAGTAATCGACAACTTTTATGGAAGAATAAAGCACTTCCAATGAACGAATAAATGTGACCACGGAGCTACGAATTTGAATTTCGGTTTGAGTTTCATTAGAAAATAACCGCGGATAAAAATATAATACCGGAGTGGTTGAATTTCACATACAGATGAAATCATGGAAATGTGATGCTGAAATGGCTAATGAGAGAGAAAGAGAGGATGAGGAGAGAGAAAAAAGTGAGAGAAAAAGAGGGAGAGAAAAGGGAAGTGAATGATACTGATTAATAATTACAATGAGCTTCATGAGACAAACATCTTTGTGGTATTGCAGCCCGTTTAAAGAAAACACTACCCGAAACACCTTTTGAAGAAGGCACCAAATCAGGAGTTCGTGCAAGAAGATATCTCTCCACATTGAAAGACCGAGCTCGTACTCGCTACTCATAAACCGTCTTCTCAGCCATGCAGTCAGTCCATCACCAATGTTTCTCACCATGTAAGAAAACGTACCACTTCTGATGCTTGTGATTGCGTTATACCAGCAATTGCATATGCAGTATTTACTTTCAACTTACAATGATTACCTTAAGAAACCCTCTTGTGTTTTTCCTCAAAGGCTATAACTAACCTCCCTGACGATTCATCCGCATATTGCACATGCCATCCAGCAACACAGGGGTTGCATCTTACTGAACTGTCAAAATCACGTTGTAACTCAGTGAATCTAACAAAATGTTTGCTTTCAGAAAATAAGCATTGACAATAAACAGCTGTGCATCCTTTTACAGCAATGAGCTTTCTAGCGCAACTGGTGATTTTGGTTGTGATTCGCGTTCTGGTAGCGCATGATCCCGAATGTGCAAATTTGGAACGTTGATTATGAAACCGTTTTTGTGGAATCGTTGAGCGGAAAGGCCAAGCAGGCAAGGCGAAGTGTTGCAGCACTAACGGTGCAAGAAGCTTTAGTTTGGATTGCAATTGTAAACACAGCCGGAAATTGGTTTGTGCTCGAGGACAGCTGCCACTGGTCGCAACTCGTACACCTCAACCAACAGACGCTACTCACGGAGAATTTCATTCACTTCCACAGTAAACGGTCACATTTCTCGTTGCATTCAAATACACCTATGAGAGTGCAACCTTTTAACGAATTCACACACAAGCACATACACGCACGCAATGCATAGATACTTACACGCACACGCATATACGCACATATATATATATATATGTATATATATATATATATATATATATATATATATATATATATATATATATATATATATGAATATGTTAATATAGTTATAGTTCGCTTTGAAATGCGTTAATTTCATATGAGGTGTACCTTTATAGGATTTAGCGGGATATGTACAGAGTTTTATCCTTCTTAGATTACGGACGCTTTAAAAGCAAACCATTCGCACTCACCACTCCCATTACCACACATTCCTACTTATGTTGCATAGGTCAATGATCCATATTCAGCAACTCTTATGTGAAATGGCAATAAAGAAAGAAAGAAAGGAAGAGGGAGAGAGGAGAAGCGAGAAACTTATTAGCGAGCTAGAGGTTCAGAGAGATGAATGAAACAGTACAGTTTGGATATTTCTGCTACGTCGGCTTTATTATCGAAAAAATCTTTCATCTATTGACAGTCCATAATGAAGCAAATACGATAAGTATTTCTTGCAATTTCAAAGCTAAATGAAGGTGTAAATTACAAATCACGAAATTTATAAATTTTAAAACAATAAAAAAAAAAACGCTCTCAGTGTTATTTACTCTTCAAGCCATTCGTAGATTGCATCCAAACACATGCACATCCAAGAATAGATTATCTGAAAATAGCCTAGCGATTCTTTAAAAGAATTCGTTTTGCAATTTTTAGGCAGATTCAAGTGTTCGTTACTAAAAAGAATTCGTTCAACTGAAGCGATTTAACACCTGAAAAGTTACATGAAGCTTGGCTGTAGCCATTCAGTTTCATCGTCACAGCCTTTCTATTCTACGAGTTGGAATCATTAGGCAAACGGATGTACGTACGCCCGTTTGTCTAATGATTGCCTAATGATGCTTAATGTCTGCTGCTATGTATGCGCGGATATGACTTAACTTCTCCAAAATGTGCACTGGCAAAAAAATCTTAAAAAATATGATGGTAGGCCAAGAGGGAAAGAAGCTGAGAAGTTGCTGGATAAATTCTGAAAGTCGCGTTCATGATTGTTTGTTAGCATTACCATACGACCGTTAATAATTACTCGCTTATGCCTGTCTGCCTTCCTGCGCGTCCACATGTAAACATTTGCGCATTTAATTGATGGACACAAATTCAACTGCATGCTCACTTGCAACGAGAATCATATTTCCATATTTCAGGAGCACATATACTCATAAAACTGCCAGGTTAAGCCGAAAGTGAAGCCGTGTCGCTTGTACGCCCACGGAGACAATCACTGAATGTGGAATACTATGCAAATTCATAAGCATATTTAACTGAAATTCGTTAATCGCCTCATTGATTTTACTGCACGCTCAATCGATTCACTTTAATATCGCCCTCTTTTTCTTCCACAGCAAATTCTCCAGCATTCAATTCTTCACAATAACAAGGTAATAAAATCGTCCACATAAAGTGCCTAGAGAAATGGTTATCGAGTCATAGGTATCTAATCAAAATGACAGGTTTATAAGGTTTGAATTCAGTGTGATCCAAATAAATTATATGGATGAGATTAATTAAAGATGCAAATTTGGTGGGCTGACGATTGATTGGACTGTTGACGAGCATGTGAACGTTTGATAAATATTATATAAGTGAAAAGGTAGCGTGAGGAATTTCAACAACCTGTTATATAAGATAAATACCAATTGAAGGAAGTGAGAAGTTTTCGCCCTTGTAATTTCAAGAAAATATTTGTCAATACGAACAATTGAGATGTTCCCCATTAATGTAACTTCAGGCAGCTATCAGTACATATCACTATGAACGATTTTATAGAAAAAAAAGCGAGTGATGCGTTTATATATGATTAGCGCTTTGATCAATTGAGAGATGAGTTTTTGTTGAACAATTTACAGCTAAAGAATAGCAGCTGTGTTCTTCTCGCTTATTGCCAAGCTTTGTGTTTATTGTTCTTGTCTTAACGAGCAATTGCGATCCTAGCGAAAAAGATTCATTGAAGTATTCGAGAGCGTCGGATGCTCTCTCATTTATAGCAAATCAGTGCATTTGTAATCGATGACATAGAACTGAGGGGGAGGGGGAAAACGGACGGAAGAAGTTGTTACAATAAGTATGAGTCACTATAATCAACGTGGCGGACTGTCCACTGACGTTGAGTGAAGGCAATTACAACTTCCCTCAATATTACAATAACGATCCCAGCCAACTAAATCGATATAGCTCTCAACGAGACGAACTACTAAATTCTTTCCTACACGATGACATATATGAACTATAAATTATTCATCTTTATTGGTTGACGTAAACATTTTTGGAAGATATTTCAGAGGTATCGACACCTTACGGCTTCTTAATTGCCTAGAATAGCCTAGAATACTTACGAGGATAATCAGTAAACAGAAACACTTAAAACAGTGTCAAATTAGCCACTCAGAAAAGAGAACATTTTATGCGCAGTAATAAAACTTTGACTATTAAACTGTCAAACTGTCTCTTTTGGCATATTCTTAATTCGCATCAAGAAAGACTGGAAAATATATCAAACGAAGTGATATTGCAAGAAATTCACATAATAGCGAAAAGCTTACATAATTGTAACAATTTACGTAATTATAATGATTCACTATCGAAGGTGATAAGAAGCTGATTTTATCAGCAAAAAATCCTTTCGATGGGAGTATTATTAATGCCTTTCACGAATTGTATCAAAATTTCTGTTGATCTTCACGCCAAGCGAATGCAATTGATGGAAAAGAACACACCAAAAAACTTTTTTCATGCATTCTTTTTTTCGATGAAAATTTCATAAAAGTGTTATTTTGATGATGTGCAAACGAATATTATTTTTTAAAAAATTCATTCGAAGAAATGCGGGAAGCGCTCAAAGCTGAGATCACTGTTATAAAAAAAAGACTTGGCGTAAAAACGCTTTATAATATGACACATTTTCTGTAAGTAATCAACTCTAATGAAAGCTACAGAATTTGATAAATGATTGCTACCTTTCATTGCTGAATGAGATGATTATTGAAGAAAATAGGATGAAAGATCGAATGATCTCACAAGATTCCTCTGGTTGCATCACTAAAAATCTAGCTATGTTGAAATCAGCATATCTATCATGATGGCGATTTCTGACGAAAAAAAAAAACGAAGTAAAAACGAAGCGTTGTGCAATGCTGAAAACTTTCGACAGCGACAAAGAATAATTGACAGCGATGAAGAATATTAAAAAAAATGCAAAAAAAAATCGATATAGAAGATGGAAACCGACATAAAAAACAAAATTTTACCATGTATTAAACTGTCCTCTTCGGGTGAATTTGACCTCAAATCCATGCTACCTGTGTCAAGACCAAGTGACATAAAAAAGGATCGATTTTTCTCGCTTTCATCATCCAGAATCTCCTGAAAGCATTTAGAAGTTTCTTGCCAAAAATATCTACCTGAAGAGCGAATATCTTCAGTTACAATGAGATTCTTACATTACGAAGCAAATTCTACGCATTACGTTCTGTAAATTTTCAAGAAGTGCCTTAATAATGAGCGTAAAATTTACTGAAGTTTTTCCATTAAAAAACAGTTGAAGGATGAATTCTATTGCTGTGTTCAAGTCATGAAAACTCCCTTTTAGCAGTTGCTATTGACATGCAAACGTAATAAATAATAGATAAGAAAGGTAGAGAGGACACGCTGGTGAGGACAGCAAGAGGCACTCCATAACACTGCTCTGTGCTTTATGTGAGAGAGTGCGAATTTCAAATAGGGTGCTTTTGAGCATCTCAAATAGATATGTAATCTTCGAAATCAAATGCCCTATATTATTGAACGGTTCAGATTTATACCACTTCGACTACTATTAGAAGCGAATCTCTGCAACTGATATATGTGAAAAGTGATCATTTATTGTAGGACACTTCCAGATGTTTTCGATGTTATTCCGAGCGACACAACACCTTTCAGCATATAGTATTTTTAATGGGAGCTTCCATTGTGGCATGAGATCCGATTCAATAGATCAAATGTTCCAATTTATAGAAAGTGAAAATATCTATAAAGTAATGAGGAGCAGAAGAGAATGATAATTCGACGAATCAATAAATCAATACGCACATCTTTTGATTGTATTAGGCTGAGTGGATTTTCGGACGGGCTCGCTGTGAGTACGATCATTGACTTTTCGAGGAAGTCCACCGCTGCTGGATCCTTCACCGACTTTTTACCCTGAATCAATTGCAAGCTTATCTTCTTATTCACTTTCGATCGGGAATACTATATCATTTTGCGCATACTGTTCTGTTTCACAGCATTGCAAGCAATTTCTTATAACAATCACCAAAAACGCACCTTTATGCGAATGTCTTTTCACTCCTTGCAAATCATAACGATACTAATTGTACCATTGCCACACAAGTAATCCTAACGATCAGCAAATCCGTTGATCGGAAGGAGCAAGATAATGAAGGATACTTTGGAAGAATATTCATCAGTCAAGGGATAAGAACTCATCGTTCAAAAAATTTGATGTCTGTTATCGCAGTGTGTTTTCTACGCCAGTGAGCCCTTACGTTGCTGTCTTTGACAGCACAACGTCCGACCAAAACTGTTGCATAAAAACTGGATGTTAGGTGGGTAAAGAAGGGTTGCTAAGACGGCAGGAGGAGGCGAGGTGAGAAGAGGAAACGCTTGGGATATGATGAACACCTCGACATACATATGCCAATGACTATGATATCGATTCGATACTAGAAAAATGTTATGCGGCTTTAAAAATGTGATTTAGCGACTGGTCACTGCAAGTAGCCGTTAACGTTGAGATTGTGCAACGAACACAAATAGCCACCAACATCAAACCTTCTCAGATGTTGTTCATAAGATTTGTTGGAGGTATATTCGATTGATGAAATCATTAAACAACAGCCATGTGCATGCACACTCATTTTCATGACAGTGAAATATTGAACTGTAGTGCTTAAAGGGATAGTATCGCAAATGAGATGCATTGGTGCTAATGTTAATTCAAGTGGACACGCCCCTCGACGCGTCTCAGAGTCGACATGCAAATTTTATGCACAAATTTTGAAGACAATAATTGCTCAATTGTAGCGTTGTATTCATGCTTTCAAGTGACCAATAAATAATTAACGATATTTGTGACCACTGCGTTTGCTTCCGACTGTTACTGCGGTTGAGAGGTAAGTTTGCGATGTTTCCTCATAAGAGAGCATTCGAATAGTCGTTTATTTTTGCAAATATCGCTTCATTTATTTGTTTTTTTTTTTCGAAATCTATACGAAAAGATAGAATAAAATGGGAAGAACATCAATGATCGATTTGTATGAGGAAGTGCATTCACTTTTTTGTGGAGAATTTTCATTCACTGACAGAATGCTAGCGCATCGCTGAAACATCTCCAGATACCCATTAAGTTCGATGACTAAAATCATGTTTCATACTTTCTTAGAAATAAGAATCGATTGGTTATTAACATATAGATGGAAATATAAATAACTGAACAAATAGACAGATAAACAGATGAGTACATGTATTACATTTTTCGACATTTATATTTATATTTATAAAGTTAGAAATTCGCTTAGTGCAGTAGCATCATCACATAAGCTAAAGTATGGAAGCGACGAAAACAGCCACCTCATCGCTCTTTTCCATCAGGAACTTGCTCTCGTTCAGCGAATAATCCTCATCAGTGTGTTTATTTTAAAAAACGTTTTCAATCAAGAACTGGGCATTGCAATTTTTCAATATTTCATTGTTTCTGATGCGATCATTAATGGTCTCAGTGCATAAAATTGCAAGCACATATCAATGCCAATATGATGCAACCGTAAATAATAGTGAATTATTGTTTACATTCATAAGCATCTAATTAAATCCAACATTCTCATCGATGTATATCCACACCATCGCTTACTTAATGTTTCATTTTCATTTAGTCGAATCAATCAATGTTTTTAAAAAACATTTTTCTTATACACTTTACAATGAAATTATTTATGAGCTTAAATCGGCGTTAGCTGACTATCTTTATTCATCTCAATGTTGTAAAAGAGTGACACGTGGACGGCCGAGATTTATGTGCCTCATTCGCTTTCGTTAACCCGTACTACATCACATTTGTTCTCACGTTCTTTTTTTAACTTCCCTTTCAGCGAGGTGTGATCAGATGTGGAGATAAAGAAGAATATGATCACTTTTTTCTGCTTTCATTTTATAAAAATTATAAAATATACGACGCACATCTCTTTTTGCAGCATTGCCTATCGCAATTCACAGGGATTTAAGTTGAAAAGCGATATAAAAAATCTTTAGAAGAAAGGTCATAAAGTACTGAAGACGATTATCTTAAATATCGTTTTTTTACAATATTCAGTTCACAAAAGTTGCTGAGATAAACTATATTTCATTTTATTTTTCCGAAAAGGCCGAAAGATGGAAAATTCGGCAATTACATTCATTAAGCAACATTCATTAAGCCGATCAATGGTACGTTTAATATTGTGCAAGCCTCTATTGGCATCACTACTCTAGCACGGTGCTTGTATGCAATGTGAAGATGTATATATATATATATATATATATATATATATATATATATGTATATATGTATATATATATATATATATATATATATATGCATACACTTTAGAAGTATTGCAGATGATTATCTTGATTGTATTGAAGTATTGGACTATAGAGTATATATATATATATATATATATATATATATATATATATATACCATATACTATATACTATATACTATATACTATATACTATATACTATATACTATATACTATATACTATATACTACATACTATATACTATATACTATATACTATATACTATATACTATATACTATATACTATATACTATATACTATATACTATATACTATATACTATATACTATATACTATATACTATATACTATATACTATATACTATATACTATATACTGTACACTGTTTATAATACAGCATATACCATATACTGTATCCTATACAGTGCATACTAGTTTAAAATTTTTTGCCTTTCTCGATAGCAGTGTACAAAAATTGCATGCAACGTTGATGAAAATCATAGACCTGTGAATGTGCAGTTGTCAAAGGTGCAATGTTTACGATCAAAATAAGTGCATTTTCTCATGAAATGGCGTTGCAAAATCAACTGCAAAACATGAGCTAATTGAAGCGTTTCATTTTTGCAACGGTAATGACGTGTCAATGAAGACTTTCAGAACCTTTTTTCACTTTAATAGTGAGTGTAGTAATTGGATTAAATGATACAAGCGGAACTCACTTGGACAAGCATTTCGAATGACTAGATATGCGTTTGCAATTGAACAAGAGCCAACTAGGATAGATGCCAAATGCAAAATGCAAAAAAAGAGGCATGCCGGCGTTGGAAGTGCCGAAAAATGCAAACTGCTGAAAAGAAAAAGATAACATACCTTCTTTATAATGATATCGTCTTTGCCAATATATGCATCCTGCTCCTTCTTATGATGCTTGAGAATATGTTTCGTCAAATTACCTTAAAAAAATCATCTCCATTAGAATATGGATAAACGATATCTGAAAAACTGATCGAATTTATTGCTAGTTTGATAATTCGATAAGTAATCGAAGATTTCCGAGCAATGCTGCCCATCAGCCGCAAAATCTACAACAATAAATTCTATTATGAAATTGGTTTTTGAAGGTATGTGAGGAGTGCACCTCTCAGGATTCGTTCATCGCTCAGAAATGCATTGTAAAATGTTTGTGCTATTAAATATTAAATATCTGAGATAAATAATGAAACAATATTTAATATTTGAAATATTATACCAATTGAACGATGAATTTTGTGGCGTTTAGATCGTTAAATTAACGAATTTGGTTTAAAAAATTGGCAAACACGTTAACTGCAAACATCAGTAAATCATTTAATAGAAAAGCTTCTTCAATAACTCAGAAATAATTTATATTCACTAAGGTGTTCCCAACACACCTCTCAGTACCATAAGAAACTATCAAGCAGCTTCTTCAATTGAAAAATTTTTTTAAAGTAAACGATCAGCCGAGATCATTCAACAAATACTGCAAAATGCGACAACTCAGCCATCACCGAAGAATAATGTGCTACTATAAAACAGAATAAAATAGACTAATACACGTATATCCAAAGCGAGATGAAATCGTAAAGAAAAAATCATAGTTGCAAACATTTTCGATATTTGCTTCTTGGGCGCGTCTATAGAGTTTCATAAAAAGGAAGAGACCTTCTCGCAGCTGTGATATGTTCTCTTCAAACTATCTTTATCCTTTTTGCCTTCATTCCTCTCGAATCGTATAGAGATGCGAATTTGAATGGGCACATCGTTGCACACCAACAATACGTCTTTGAGTGCATTTTCATAAGAAAACAACAACAATTGTAAATATTCAACAAAGCACTTTTGAGTTGAATTTACGGATAGAACATCAAATCTGAGAAGCAAATTTCGATATCGTTTTAAGTAACAGGACAGACATATGAATCATAGCGAAACCAAGGAAATTCACTCTGCTGCACACTTGTATAACGCCAAATTTTCCCCAACTAGCATTTTTAGTTTGTTAGCTGAGATCACGGGACGGGTAGACATACAGATGAACAGACAGCTATAGATACAAGGGAACAGGCTGATGGGCAGATATACGTGCGAACAAGGAGAGAGACACATCAATATGCGTGTTTTTTCGAAAACTATAGAAACCTCGAGAAAGAGCAAGTTGCCAGTATACGTGGACATTCTGCGATGAAAGGTGTTGGCAATAAAGGTTGCAGTTGATGGAGTCACTTCAAGAAATAAAGTAGCACGTAAGGTGCGTTTGGGCTATGCATCGGAAAATTTCATTTCTAGCTGAAGATTTCATTAAAACTCAAACACTCTGAGTAATAATTGTTACTGCTAAAACAAATACTATTCATCGTTTGGTACTGGTTACTGCGCGGTCGGTTTAAAGAGGGCTCCGACTAGGCTATCTGGCTTCGTCCTACCGAGTCACTCCAACCATGCGCCTCATAGGGACGAAGGTGGTGGAGCAACTCTGAATCCTCTTCTTGAGTGGAACAACGATGAATCGACTCGTCAGTATCCGATGGGCAGGAGATGAGCCTAAGCCCTAACCTTCACGCTACCGTATAACTTCTGCTAAGCGGAAGTGGAAGCGACATGAAGAGACACCTGTCCGTAATGAATGCTTTGTCGATTAAAGTAAATAAAACAAATACTGTTAAATGATAAAATGAATGGAAAAAAAAAACGATAAAGAACGTTCCCTCAAATATGTTATAGGTATATAATGCATAACTAATTCATTTCACTACGCGATTGTTATGACATTCTATCGAAATAAACAAAACAATAGACGACTTCAATTAACACACCAAAATATTCTTTAGATTTGCAAGAATTCAAAGTCACACAAGTGTTCAATATTCTATTCATTTCCCAAATGAAGCATTAAAGCCTTCAGCGGATGCTAGTGCTGATATTAAACGTTCTACGAATGATGGATTTAAATACGCCACGAAAGAAATTATACAAAAACGGAGAACAAAGAATATTGCGTACAAAAATTCAAAAGTTTTTATTTTAACAGGAAATGTTACTGTTTTGCAGAGAATATTTCCACTCGAATAAAGTATTTTTTACTATATGAAGTCATATATTACTCGAATATATAATTATATAAAGTATAAAAATTATATATAAACTTTTACTTCCGAAATTAAACATAAAATTGAATTCAAAGTGAAAGAAAGAAGTTATGGCGAAGGATTTATAGTGATAGCTTTCTTTGGTGAATATAATAACATATACAAACTATCTAGAGAACAATAAGGCAATATGTAACAATAAGGTAAAGAGAACAATGAGGAATTAATGAAAACGTTGCGTGTGTTCTTTGACTATCGGTCACAAACAATGAACAACATTCAGTGCTGAAATGGCGCTGATTTAAAAGATTGGCTCTTGTATAAAGTCGAGATGCTCCTTTCAATTTTCCTAGAAATAAGGAATTCCCACAGCAATGTTCAAAAGCGACGAAATTGTTATTACGCATATCTATTGTCATTTACTAAGAAATTTCACTTACTGTCAAAGTAATTTATAATAATTTGTTCTTTAGATAAGCAACTAATTCTATAAGTAGTGTCATCCGAGATATTTAAGTAACAGACATCCTGGATGCCACATCACATTTGCATTTCAGATTATGAGCTAGTTTTACAAAGAAAAATTAAATAACAGTCAGAATTCACGGAGATTGTTTACTTTTTTTTTTCTAAAAAAACACCCCATATTCGCTAAATAAACGATTATTGAAAAAGATGACATACAAATTTTCCTTCTGTTTCCATCAGACAGAGAGAAAATTTCTAATAACTTTTTCAAAAAATAAACGATAACAGAGGAAAAAAACCATCATAGAATCCACTTAATACGAGAGGTGAACGGAAAAGAGGACACGAGCTAAATAAGAAAAGATTTATAACAAATATTTCTTATGGGGAATATACATCACTTGCAATAAATGTACGAATTTTGAAGAAAGGATGTACGTCTACGTGCATTTTCAATATACAGGTTCTTGATTATTTCTCTTTCTTCGAATCTACAACAATAACGCAATCGATGAGCATACGTTATTGCAAACATTTGTCACATCGTAGAAATCTACTCTAGTGGGGAAAATTTTCTCGACTGCATTCTGTTATTGTTAGTTCACCTTCATATTTTACTTAGAGCGCAAATTATTGGATATAAAGACACGGCATATTCACGGTGCACTAATCTAAAGCGATTGCTGTTTAAATCAACTTGCAATTCGCTGGCGAACTCGTTCTAAACTAAGAGGTCAAGAACCGCTACTGGAAATTTTAATGGTGTACTTTAGTGTTGCAGCGGGATGGCTTTACTTTCCGTGTAGTAACTTAGCAATGCTTACTACCTATTTAAGAGCATCTTCCTCAATTGCTGCCTCGATTATACTGATATCAAAGCGGTTTTTAATGCTGCACCACACACGTGTTCACTAGTAGTAATTTCTAGAACAGTTTCACAATTTTTTGAAAATCTGTTTCTTTTAGGACTGTAGTTATATTCCAGAATGCGTCATCAAAACGACTACATCTTTAGAGACATATAAGCAGGATGTGTGATAGTTACCTTGAACGAGATAGATGTATGCCATGCACATATCACTCCCCTCATATACAGGTTCTCGTTTCTCTTTCTTCGGTGCTCGTTTATCTATTGTGAGCGTTGATCCGGCGGGTGAGCGAACGTTCGTAACACTACCGAAACAGTCTCAAGAGTGTTGCAAACAATTGCCTCGCAATCAGCACTTAATATCTGTGCCATTTTGCTGTCGCCTGCATCGTCAACCGGATACAACACAGCAAAAATTAACGTCTCCGCAAACGACCGTCTCCCTTGTAAATTCGCTGTTACCGGGTATGCTCGCTCTCTCTCTATATATATCTCACGTTTACTACCGACTCTCATCTATAGGTGGATCGCCGATTACCATTGATGGAGAGATACAGAGAGAGACAGTCATCAATACAACACGCTAAAAATTGCTCGTAAAGAAAACGAAACACGAAGAAACTCAGTTTCTCTTCAAATCGCAAAAAAATTGAACAACATTTCGCCTCAAATAATGGCCACTCTTCACCAAAAATCAGTGAAAGGATGTATGAGATCACAAAATTTGCGTTGTTTTTTTTTTCTCATTAAATAACATCGCTCTCGCCGCGGGCGATTTGTTTCGTAGCTCCTCGAAAATCGTATGATACAATAAATAATGGTGCCTTTTTAGAAGCGCCTATTTTTAAGTGCCAAATTCTTTACCACATATAGCAGCACAAAATCCCACTCCCAAAGAAGGATGGCACAACGGAATGAAGGAAAAAAATTCGTCGGTTACATTCTAAGTGACGACAAATCTGAATAGGTGACATAGTTGCTGAATGGAGAATATATGGGAACATCGATCAGATAGGCTAGCATGGATACGTTGTTTTTTGCAACTTGGTCTCTAAAACTAATCACTGTACCTAAATTTAAAGAAAGAATAAAAAAGCAACTCGGTCACCTACTCTTATGCAAAACATTGATTGTATAAGTGCAAATCTAAGAGTTCGTTCTGAACGAAACCAAAGATAAACGAAGAGAACTGATTTGTAAATTCTGTGGCATCTTTAGGTGATGATAATGTATACCGAAGACGGTTTGCAACAAAGCCGATTTTGTAGAATTCTCTAAGACCAACGCTGCATCTATCAAATTTCGTGGTTACAGGTCCCCTGATTTGCCAGAACAGCTAGACAGAAATACAAACAGACAGACATTATCAGAATTCATGCGAAAAAAATGAAAACAATGAAATAAAAGCTATCCTCTCCATGATCGAACTATTCATGTAGATCATGAAAAAGCTTGCTTCTAGCCGCCACGCTCCTGACAGAATCGATGAATAAAATTGTAGAGTATTTTTTTTTTTGAGATTTTATTGAGCACATATATAGCATATCGGAATAAGCGGACAATTCGTGTAAAAATGTTATCATCATAGTGCGTATTCGCTTTTACAAAATGGAAAATCGTTGAATGCTAAAAGGTCAACAAGATAGGTCAACGGATCAATGAAAAGATGCTAAAAGGGGAAGGGGACTGTTAGTGGACTAACGAAGAAAGGTATATCGCTTCATCAATGAGATTATTCATTGTATAAAGAAATATTTCAATAAGCGAGCATGTCGAAATTGCGCTTCATGCAACTCCACTGCTATTATATGGTGGCAATGCTGATGGCAATATTGAGCTGAAAAGCCTACTAACTATGCGATCGGTTTTCGGTGAAAAAGTGGAGAATAGAAGTGAAAATAATCTACTATTTTATTGATATTATCGATGCATAATGTGTATGCATTATATCTGACTAAATAAAAATACCCAATTTAAATAAATGATTTCCGATTTGAAGCTATCAAAAAGATAAGCTTCAGACAATTTGTGACAGTGCAATTCCCCTTGTCCTCTGATTCTCTCAGATCAGCTGATTATAGACGCATGGGGTTACAATTACAGTACTACTGCAGTATTTCGCTGTGATAGATGAAAAGAGAGTTTCTTTCTTTCATTTTTGATACAAATGGGCACAAACATAGATGAAGGTACAAACAGAAGATGTCAAAATAGAAGTATTAATGAAAACATTTTGCTTTCATGTAAGCTCATATTTTCACATACTCTTTTCGCATAATCTTCCTCAACGCCGTTCTCGAGAAAACAGAATGCTCTTTTAAAGAATTTCAAAACTCTCATATCACGAAAGGCTAATGATACAAACTACATAGAGCAAATTACAACAAACGCGGGAGATCAATTAAATCTTATTGGTTAAACACATTCCCTTGAGAATTTATAAAATCTGCCGAGCAAAGGGAAAGGAAATGTTGAGATATGTGAATAAGAGTGAGTGAATGCTGGATGAAAGCATATATAGGATGCGAAGAGGGTAAGTATAATGATATGTATAGCTTCATCGGATGTACTCGTTGAGCAATTGAAGTTCTGCATCGCAACGGTAACAATATTTTCACTGTACAATACCCATTAACGAGGGGATTTTACTGACGGGAAAGAATTTTTGTATTTAAAAAGTTCCTTTTATTTCAAGTTCAAAAGTTATTCTTGCGATTAGAATTCATGCAGCTACGATTTTGGCAACATCGATCTTTTCGTTTTGAGAAGTTAGCAGAATTTTTTGAAAACATTTCAAAAATCTCATAAAAGTCTTTGTAAATGAAAAACAAACACAAATTGCATCGATACAATTAGATAAAATTTTGTTAGAACATATCGGCATAGTTGTCTTTCAAGAAACAATACTTCTTATGTTAAAGAGTCAACATTATTCGAGTGTAAAAACGATTATATATTTTCCAAGAAAATTTCAGCATATGCTGTTGCCATTCAGCCTCTGATGTTCCTTTCTCTTCATTAGCTCTTTACACACATTTCGACCCAAATGATATCACATATTGCAACTGAATATGATGAACACGATTTTAGTGATGCTTGTGAATTCGCTTGCTATTAGTCTAATTTGAATAAAGCAAGAAATAAAATTTGAAATTGTTTAACTGTGAGTGCATTATAGTGACAAGCCAAATGCATATCAGAGTGCTTCCAAGCTGTTGAGACGAATAACACTAGTGTCGTTTAAAATTTTCTTTAATGAAAATTCTCTATGTTGTCTATTGTCAGGTGGTGAAAAGTGGAAAGCAGCCAACTTTTCAATGCGATCTCTTTGGCTTCATTATCGACTTTTGCTGGCTGAATGAAAGTGCTCTAAGTAGCTCTTTAGTCTTTCAAACTTATCTATGTGGTAAATTTCGGCGATCATGCATCCCATAAATATTTTAATTGTTGCTTTCATTTCCAATAATATAAATTCTTTTTAAAAGTGATAGCACTTTCAATGAGAGTGCTATCTTCCACTTGCAAGGGAAACCTATGATCCGAGCATGTTTCCTTCACATTCCGGTTTCTAGCACCATTATCGTTTCCGAGAGTTTCGCAACGAACCACGAATGGATTGCAAATCGATACATAAGCACACGAGAAAGCTAGTGTCATCATGGGGCACTATCACTAAACGGTTGACAAAACATTTATGGATGCTTTAAGCCAGGTAGCCTATAGTAATGACCTGATTTGCATTCCTCATGATCGCTATTCTAATTTGAAACTGTCACACTCTCCTTTTCACATTCTATCGAAAACGGTTCGTTCATACCTGCCCCATCGCTTGGTTGAACTTCTATCATCAAAAGATGGAAGCGAACTGCACTATAAACAAGTTCACCGAGTTTTTTAAAGCTACTTCAAGTCCGCCACAGCGCAAAACCCGTCCTCTATGGCACTGTACAGGATCACATCGATAACGAATGCTGAGGCCGACCACAGCAAACAGGAATCACAACAAAATTGGCAGAGTTTGCATCTAGATTTGATTTGGTGGATTCACGTCAACAGTGCAAACCATGCTTCTAATACCGCACTCACTGCGCTATTAACAAATCAGCCGCTAAAAGATAACCACATTAAAAACTGCCAACATTTTTTTCATCAACTTCTTGTGCAAGACCTATCGACAAATTTTGAAGAAACAACGGCGATTTGAAAACTCCCTCATCTAAACGATCTCGAAGAACTTTTCAACGAATATATGCCCATTCTTAGAAGCGATGAATTTCATTGTTTGCCTATTTACGTCAGCAATTGCTTGATCATATATACACTTAACGGCGTGATATGAATTGTCCTATTGCACTGAGCAAGTATGCATATTCATCCACAAACGTAATAACCTATGCGGCTTAGTGAGAGAAGTAAATTATAATGATGAAACATTCTGAGATTCGACAGTATACAGAATTTTGCTGATGATATTGGAAGCCATTTTAAAAAAGATATGATAGTCAGCGAGCGATTTTGCGAAAACGGAACGGATGAAATTCAACGGTCACATAAAAGGTGGATGATGGGCGGATACCTTCGACATATGAAGTGCGAGAAACTTTAAAAGGAAATATTAGCAAACGAACGAGTCTAGTGAACGGAAACGTAGACGTGCTGAGTGGCACAATAAGAGGGCCTCAATAGGTCAGCCAAATGTGATTAACGTGACGCCAATATGCAGTTAGGCTACTAGGCCAACAACATGTTACTTTCTTGGAAGCGTTTTTACGGTCTCAATTCAAGAGCCGATCATAATCAACTATCGTCAACATCGAAAATCGATACTATTGTTCACACTGGCGCACTCATGTCTATATGTATATATATTGCAGCTCCAAATTAGAATTTAAGCGAAGAAACATGTTTAGATTGATGAGATGCAAACGAAAATAATACTTCAATCAATTCAGAGATATGGTTTATGATATTTTCACGAGTATAAATGCATTAAGTTACCTAAAGAATAATGAATTTCGGTGAAATTACCATCTGTGAGGCGTACAATTGCTAGGGTGATTTCATGATCGAATATGCGTGGATATGGTTGGTCTCTTTGCGTGGACAATCTCGCAACTGCTCATTAGGCAGCTTGAGAGGAGCTTAGCGAATATGTACAGATTGATGCAATGAAAGGAGAATGGGGAAAGCATAGAGCGCAAGAACGTTAAGGGAACACACTAGACTGCATCTGCACCATGCTGATATTAAAGATTAGTCAGGCGCGATATGCACGCATCAGTTTTGCAAGGATAAAATCGTATCACTTGGAACCTTTCATTAACTAATCGCATCTTCCAATCTCAAAGAAGCGATTAAGTTAACAGCAAACGAAGTCTGAGAGTCTTCACTGAAAATGTTTAAGAAAAACTGAAATTTTTATGTAAATATAAATTATTACAATAGTTCCATCATGAAGGTGCGTTTTTACTGGAACAACGACAAAAAACGGCCGAAATAATTATTCACTCACCTTTAAGTCTTGAAGATTTACCACAGAATTTGCATACGTATGGCTTGAGGGCTGTGTGAACGGAGCGGTGCTCCGCCAGATTTGAGCGGAAGCGGAATGCTTTTCCGCAGATTTCACAAATGAATGCCTTCTCTGTATGGAACATGTGTTGATGCTGCTGAAGCAGTTTCTGATTAGGAAACGATTTGGGACAGAGGTTGCAGTTGTTGTCGACTTGTGCAGCAGCCACCTGTATGAGTGAAGAAGGTAGCGTGCCGCGCACCTTCTCACCGCCACCACCCCCTTCAGTCGAGTTCGTCCCACCAGTCGTTCGTATCAGCACTTCGGATGTACCGCCGCTCATCGTCACAGCGTAGAAAGGAGGCGCGTCACTGGGCGGCGACTGTCCAGTAAATGCGCGTTTTTCCGATATGGTTGGTGTGTCGCCGCCGACAGCAGCTTGAGGCGGGGGCTGCTCTCAACGCGACGGCTCAGCCTGCCTCTGGGCTGTGTTGCCTCTATATAGCTGACAACTGCTCGAACGGCACCGAGACTGAGTGCCTGCCCTGCCGAGGCTCTGTGCTAAATGCGTGTCCTCTGTGTGTTAGTGTGGTTGGCCGGCTATACGTCCAGCACAACCATACCAAAATCGATACCGGCTATGGTACTTGCCGCAAGGAACGCCTCTTCGCTGCACTCTCGAAGTTCGCGCTCTCGTGCCAGTAGCGCTTCTTCGTTTCGCGTTATCGCTTGTCACGTGCACAATAACAAACCAACCGGCTAGGCCCTTTTAATCTCGTAGACCAGCCTGTGCTTCTTACTCGCGCATACACAATTTGACTCGCAAGAGTAACAAGTCAAGCCAAGCAGTTAGACACGCTGATGCAGGCAACAGCTTCGTCCACTGTTCGCCATTCAACTCGGCACTAGCGAATGATGATACTTCGAGCCAGGCTGAATACAATAATACTAAGGCCGGAAGTTTCTGTTGCCTCAATATGAACGGCCGACACTCCTGATAGTCCGAATGCTACTCAGCGGGACTATGCGTTTTGCGCTTTACAGTGAGCCGGCACTGGTGGCGCGATATTACAACCGGGCGAGCGAGACTCACAGCTGACACAAACGCATTCGTATTTTCACGACCATCCGCTAAACTGCCTGCGGCATACGGCCAGCAAACAGTAGTAAGGAACTATGCGAAAGCACAGCGCTCACATGAGCCGCACCAAGCGGCCTATATCCGAGAAAACACGGCTGGCTGACTGACTGACTCGTCTAAGGGTTGTATGAAAATTGCAATCAGCCGATAACCAGCTGCCATTCACTTAACGCTTACGATCGTCGTTTCAAAATGCACAGTTCGTGTGTTCTGCCACTCAGCAATTTGCTCACATGGCTTTAACTCAGCAAGAAAACACAAGCCGTTCGCACTTTGCTTTGCGATGGCTTACTGAGAATCGTCTGAAGGGATCTCATCAATTCGGAACCACAAATCTGAAAGCATTCAACGGGTCTGTCTAAGCTTATTTAAACAATCCCGTGCTTGGTGATGTGTACTGACGTCATATTGCATAGGTAGCATAGAGCTGTTATTGTTGAGCACAGTCACTGCAGAATCGCATAAGAGTTGAAAATTTTGAAACACAAATTTAACCAAACATTACACTCATCGACTTCATAAAGCAATATCTGAAGATTAACGGATTTTTCAAGCATATTAGATGCATATTTTCATGGATTCTAATACTTCCGATTAACTAGAAACGCCGACCAGAAATAAAAATCACTCTGGGGGCTGCTTTTTTTTTCTCAGCTTTAGATTGCTACGCAATAACCATTGCCGAATATTCTTTGGTCGACACTTTGCAAGTATGTAAGTTCACATAATGGAATGAGTGAACATACAATATTGAGTTTTAGGTGATCAGCTGATGCCAATTTTATTCAATTCTTTCATTGTTTTAAGATTATTTTCGATGCGAGCGCGCAGTGTTGCTGCATAGTGGGATTTGCTTGTGACAGCTGATGAGTGGATAAATTCTTTAAACTTTCCTCCTACCAGTTCTGTCGTTGGGTACTGCTGAGCTGAATATTTGCATATTAGAGTAACATTCAACTGATTGGCTCACTCATCAGATGTCAGCTTAGCCAAGTTTGCATGTTTTATGCGATTCAACGCATGTTCGTTAGCGTGTTAAGTGTTACAGTTCATTCTTTCAGTATTTCACCGTATTGCCCACCTGATCCGGTAATAGCCATCACATCGGTCAAATAGTGACGTTGCGTTATTGCACGCATTTAACCTTTTGTTGACTATTTATGAAACCGGTTGGTCTGATGAGCTGAATTGCAAACTCGAAACACTTTTCGTTGTGTGTCTGATATTTCTTTTCATTCCCTGATATGTTACTTCTCCTGTTTTCCAGCCTAGCGGACATAGACCACAAACCTCTCGGTTTCGAGATACTACCGAATTTTTGAATAATCTGAAGTGCTTGGAACTTTTTCAGGTTTTTGTTTAATCTCAGTTCACTATAAATGGATGAAGTTGAGCAGTACAATAAGCACCAAATTTCGTGGACATACTTTTATTGATCGCTGAGTTTGAGGTGCTGGACAGACAAACGGGCACACGTACACGTACATGCAAATATGACTTATGAGGTCAATGCTTCACAAATAAGTGTAAGTTCACAGACGTACGCAAGAAGTTATTTGAATATTCAGTTCATGTAATTATTATCAGCTATCATCTTCGATCATTTGCAGCCTATTCAGAACTGATGACCTATCTGGTAATATTACGCAATATCCACTCACTTCATGCTTGCATGATTTTTTTTTTTTTTGTGAAATGGTCTCAAACTATAATCTATAATTTGTTCCGCTTGAATTATAAATAAAGAACGTTAAACGCTGCATTCCATATTTGTTAGGTATTTTTTGCCCAGTTCACCTGACGTACAAACGTTGATTTTCAATCAATTCTATTCCAATATTTGTGCTGTTTCCGATCAATTCCAGTCTCATTAATTGTGATCGTTGTCTAAGCATCAGAAGGTGCTTCAATTCGATTTGCCATTTCATAGTGGACAATAGAAAAAGAGCTAAAATTTATTGCCGTGTCACTGCATTGGATGCATTTCGAACCAAGAACACAAACACTATCACAGATTAAAGACTGCTGAATTTTATCCTCGAAAAAGAGAACAATTTTTTCTCCGTTAATTAAATAATTTTCGACATTCTTCCATGAAAAGAAAAATTAGGGTTCATTATACAACTTGGCTGGATGAATTCGGGCAACTGTTTTTCCGGGATAAAGGCTTGGAGAATGAAATGGTTAGCCTTGGGTGGAAGACCCTCTTTTACGAAAGATTGCCTTTCTTTCACTGAAAAAACTGATGGGCAAGTAATTATGTTCAGCAGGTATGATTGATTGTCTTAAGACATCATATTCCTCTTAGGATTCCACATGTGTAAACCACTACTCGTGTCGCATACGGGTCGCCATGTGAAGCATTTGCAAACTGCAAATCCACCTGCAGTTACAGCATCAGTACATTCGCATCCTGAGATTTGCATAAATTATTAATTTCCAACTAATTTTGCACTATCAATGAGTGAAGAGTGGAAGAACGTTCTCGAAATTCTCAGCAGTATTCTTGATAAATTATGGCGACTGCTAATCATGGTTTCTAACGACCTTCACTTTAGCAAGTTTCATATTGCGACTACACAAATATGGACGTTATCATCCGCTCTTAGGTACGTAAAGGTAGCGTTTTAGTTGATGGCCTTTTGAAAACACATGTCTGATTATGAAACTGGTTGAAATAAAGCCGGTTCGTTGCGACTGATAAATCATGAGTTTAAGTTCAGCTGTAATAAACATTCACACATTATTTACTTCTTTGAATTATTCAAATCTTGCACTTGAATTCAATCAAATGAGCGCTCATTTATGTTCACTTAAGAACACTCTGATTCATAAACGATAATATCCAACATAAGCCTTTCCATTTCGCACATGCACAAATGCTTCGCTAGAAATGCTTGCACTTGTGAGTTTTCAAGAATTTTTTTTAATTTATGCTTTCTTGTAACAATTTCCGCCCCGAATTCTATTCCGATATGGTTAATGGGTTATTGTCCTTCAAGGAATTCTGAATGATCTGCAGCGTTTAAGAATGATAAATCTTCTATTTCGTTTGCCACATTGCTTTGTGGTTATTCGGACCTTTAAAAATGGGGGGATTGAGCATAATTGAATTGGTGAATTAAATTCTTCAGTGAAACACAATTTCGTGTATCTTTTATACTCGCAATTCACACTTTCTTACCCTTGCTCACTCTCTGATGCAGTGAACAGTCAGCTGATTTTCGTTTGCACATAAATTTCAGTCTCGGTATTTAGAATGTAATCTGCATATTGAGTTAAGGCACCGCGCAAATATCAATCAGCTTATGAAAAAAATGGCGAAATTAATGCAATTTTTACAAAATTTGCTAAAAACTGTGTGCTGAGGCAAAATTCTGGAGACTTTTAGGGAAAATTGAGAAGAAAGAGGAGGGGAGGATGATTTTCAAGTGAGATTTGAATTTATAATAATTAACGCAAAAGGAATCATTTGTCAATTTTGACTCATTTTGTGAACGTTTCAATTTCAATTTGCAAATGTTATGGATGGCTCAGTTTTTTTTTTTGCTTCGATTCGGGTGTCTACAAAGATCTCATTGGATGCACACTTTCATCTTAGTTCGTGGTTGTTTGCGACCCTCAGAAAAAGCATAAGCTAGGAAAAACAAAACGGTTTGTATTGTTCAGATTTTTCTTTAATTTATTGACTTCTACACAACTCGTATGAGTATTACTTATGAGCATACAGTGTCAAATAAATTGTTTTTACATCAGCTTTCGATGTAACATTCAACGCCGCAGTTCATGAACGATGACGTGTGATATTGAAAGTGTTGCTTCATTTCAAATTTTGAAAGGTAAGGAGTCTGTAGTTATGAACATGAAAGAGATAATAACATCGGCATTGCAAAAAGTATTTTCACATGCACAGTATACTGTCATCAACACGATTCATTAAATGATGATTGACTGGTTTCGAGTTCCTAAAAGCGCTCTTCCAGCGTTCCGAAAGCTTTCTCGAAGAAATCGTACAGAGGATGACAAAATTGAGCGATTAGCCAGAAGGATTTGGGAATCATATGTGTGATCAAGTGAACGGCTCAGGCAATGCAAAGCACCTAGTTGAAGATGCACTCGCAAATACCATTTCAGGAGGAATGCTTTCATATGATAATTCCGCATGGTCAACCATCCGCACATGAACGTTCTCTTTCAGGCCATCTCTCCGTTCATCCAATCCGTTTCCCATCCCCTCCTTTCCTCGGTCAATACGGATTAAAAATTTTGTTAATTGCGCACCGGTATGGAAATTGCAAAAAAGCTCGCAGAGGTTTTAGGAAGACGCATGCAATGCATACTTTTCCAATAGATAACGCAATAAAATGGTATAAAAAACGAATCGCTGTACCTGTGCTTAAAGGATCACTAATGTTGTAAAGCGCCTTGTCATATGTTATGCTTAGTATTTTCCGAATTCTCTCATCTCTATGAGGCCGATCTCCTCTATGGCCACTATTTAGCATTTTACAGAGAAATTTAGCTTATGCAGAATGTAGAAAAAGGTATGGAAAATCAAATTATCAGACAAAAATGGTTGAATAAACAGATGCTGTTATGAATAATTCAAATTTGTGGTTGTATTTATTTGAGAAAGCGGATATGCATCAATAAACCTGCTTTAATTTTTACTGAATTGGATTTTGATTCGTATCGGTTGCACTTGGATTGTAATTGAATCGAAAATCAAATTCACTTCTATTCGACAGCAGCTCATTTTGTTTCTCTTCATTATCTTCCATACAACGATTTATGGAATTTAAAAAGCGCTCGTATTGTTTCAACAGTCAAAGAAGACCCGTGTGGTGCGATATATCTTTAAAATCCGGTTGTCCACACGAGTCGCCATCATTTTTTTGCACTCTCTTTCACTTCCATATCCACTCAATACAGCTGCCGATCTTTTCAAATGTGAAATGGTTGATGAGAGTGGGGAGAATGTACCGTCTAAATATTCGATAAGATTCAACACGATAGATAAGAAAACTTCTGAGGTATAAATTTCAATTTAAAAAAATTTTAATAAAGAGAAACGAAAGCTATCAAAATTAGCCCAAAAAGTCGGTTATATGAGTTAAAATTTACCTGCTGGTGCAGTCAAAGAATTGTAATCGTTTTGCAGTGACGTAAGATATATATGGTCGGATATTCGTGTTTTACATTGGGCGCTTTTCCTACTCATTGTGTTTCATTTCCACATAATTCGCATCTGAAAGCCATTTTTGGAACGAGAAACGGTGGCGTAATGGATTGAACTAAGCAAAAAAAGCGATGCATTTTGATCTGACCACTTTGCTGCCTCATAATCGCGCTCAAAAAACATGAACCACATTCTCGGACACAGGTTGGAAAGAGCTGTTAGTGAAGAAACACCTCAGATATGACGATGTCGTGCTGGAATATTTCGTAGGATGAGCTTGCCGTCAATTTGAAGGGCACAGCGAGCGGATCGAAACTAAGATATGTGGTGATAAGAGAAGGAAGCAACGAGCACGAATAATTGCAAAAATAGCTTTATTGCACAAAATGATAGTAATGGAAAAACCTCTCGTGAATAAATTTTCGCATTTATATTTAAATCACCTGATTATGTACATGTTGTGATAAAATAATAATATCTGATTATTTTCCCAACTTAAATTTACGCTCTCACAAATTTTAGCGTTGTTGTTTGGAATGCGAAATGTTTCTCTGCATTGGAAAAATACAAATGGAAAAATGCATTGTAGCATGAAATCTAAGGAAACGACAAGTCGTCGCCCTTCTTCGTGCTCTTCATTTTCGAGCATGGTTGGTGACGGAAAATGCAGTTGCCCTAAAAAGTACATTTTAAAAAACACTTTTATAGGCCGGATAAACAAACCGACTAACACTTTCTTTAAAACTGTTCACGACACTTGCACGAAATTCACCGCATCGTTTAAGAGGTTTGCGTTATCGATGAAAATTCACCGTAAATCGTGAATGAATTTGATCAGTTTTATGCAAAATGCTGGGCGCATTGCTTAGTGAACTTTGCAATGTGAAAACGAGGATCAACTGAAATGGGAATTTTATGTTGCTCAACGAGTTCTTATGAGCTAGATGCACCATTTGATTTCAGAAATTTCCGGGGTATCTTTGCGGCTCCGTGACCGAATATCAAGTGCAAACTATCATTTCTCATAATATTCCTGATGATTCCTTTTTATACATCGCTATTTGTGTTTGCCAGCAATACTGGTACCCTTTTTTCTTTTCTGAGTTAAACAGAACTGATCAAGTTGAACGAGAAAATATTGGTGCATCGCATCGATTGCCTCATATGCTAGCTTCAATTTTTTACAGTGTTTTTAATATTGTGCAATAGCTGAATCATAACGGCTTTGTACCTATTTCTAAGACAATCTATCTATCCCGCTTGCATTTCATTTCATTTCATGCATCGTAGAAGTTTTGACGACGAAATTAACTTGCATTATCAAAAATGATATGGTAGCCTAACTCAATTCTTTTCCATTCTATTATTCTCCATATGAGTTAATGCATCTGAATGAGTGCCCATTCATTATTTTTTGAATGATTACGCAATATATTGCTCAGTAAATGGGATTACAAAAAGCACACAGTGTGCTGACCTCCTCGATAGTCTTCCTCGTTCCATCAATGCGTATTGCTGGTTTCATGGAGATAATTCGTCAAAAAAGCATTGCATAAGTACTACGTATGTAATGAGCTGAAAATAGACTCTCGGCTTTATCATGCTTTAATTTTGGAATATCATATTTCACTTTGTACAGGATGCCACAGGTTTCTTCCTAAATATTCACCTTTAACAAGCTGAATGATCTGATTAGTTGAACCGCTTGCTTCTATCGCCTGAACTTTTTGGCGTTAGTGATAATCGTTGTGGTGTTCGATAAATCCACAATGCTGTTTAAATTCTCAATGAGAATTTGCAAAATGCTGCATTATTAGGACCGAAAACAATATTAGGAAAGGGCCCAATCATGCTTAATAATTATAAATCCCACAAAGTGTGATAAACTTCCATTTCAAGAGAGAGCAATGAATTTCTAAGTGAATTTCATGTTGAAAAGCAGATGAATCAAAAGTTTAGCTAATATTAGAAGGAAGCTTGTCAAAATTCCTTTCACTGAACGGAAGCAAAGGATTATCGCGCGTACGAATCGAGGTTTCCTTTAAAAAAAAAGATCGCAAAAACGCTCTATCCTAGTTTTGTTTCGCTGAAGAAACTTGTCTTTTTCAAAAAAAGAGAGGGGGATTCCCTCCATCTTTCCATTTTCGCATCAAATATCTTTCATTTTTCACCTTTTTTTCCTTTATATGACTCCACATCTCATATATCATGCAAATATGCATCATGAAATGCGTGAAAGATTTAAATGCTTTGTTGATGTGCAATATGAAATACTAAGAAATTTTTAACAATTCAGTATGCAACTATATAAGCCATTTCAAGAAACGTTGCTTTTCAAATTAGTATTGTAAAGAAAATTCTCAATGCAACTTTTTACAGATATTTTTTTTTACTTTCGATAATTTTTTGAAAAGAAATGGAGAATATTGCATCACAACCACTTTAAGTCGCATAATCAAAATTGGGTTTCGCTATTGTAGATCATGCATTATTGGAAAACTTACACAGCCTTAAAGTTTGGTGATGTACGTAGAGGTATGTTCAAGACATGGCAAAGGCAATGTGGTTTGTGGGATGAGTGTGGTAAGAAAGATTTTTGTTCGGGTTGAATCATGGCAGACTATGCTACAGCACAGAAGGAGAGCATCTCTTAGCTAAAAATAAGCTACATCGATAAATAACATTGCACCAAGAACAAAATATTTTCTTTATAGCGTTTTCCGACCAACTGCAAATCCATGGTAACAAATTCTTCCCACATTCTTGGTTGGTCGAGGGCAGCATTTTTGCAAGCAGTAGAAGAAGAATGAGGATTGCATATTTAGAGCGAGAAGGACACAGAAAGTAGCGTCATTTTGCAACCATATTAGTGCCAACCAAATGTAACTTACATATATGCAATGAGCCAAGTATGAATTGCTCATATCAGTAGTATAAACGTGAAGTCACTTTTGTGTCACATGCAGTGCCTCACATCATAAATGTGAACTTATTTGCTTTCTAGCTTTTAATAGCAGACAGACTGTTGTGTCGACGTGGTTCACGTTATCTTTCAAAGAAGGAAGGAATGAAGGGAGGATGAGGGAGGGGGGGGGGAGCGGTGGGATGTGTATCCACGAGTTTAAGTTGTGTTTTTTGCCGAATAAAAAGTTGCATTATTGCATCCTTACCATTGTATGTAACACTTTCTCTGCTGCCATTCACAGTGACTATATTTGGCGTAGCTGCTCTCCTCTTTTAGTTTATTAACGAGTTCGTTACAAAGAGAATTATCCGCAAATTCGATGCCCTTATAGCAGCAGACTTTCTTTGCAGCCAAAAGATACCTATATATATTGATGGCTGTTTCAAGTTTAAAACTCATGCTGTCCAAAAGGAGGATTCCATTCTTGCAATTTTGTGAATTTATGCAAAATGAATTTCATCTATGGGATTGTGAAATTATTGCTAGAGGATGGTTCTGATCATATTGTTATTGGCATTTCATATTTATCGACATGGTGCACTTTTAAAATATTTACATTTGTTATTTTGACGACAGTATGTACAGGGAAATAATGCGAAACAATCGCCTTTGTTTTCATGAACTGCCTAATTTCTTCCTGCCCTCTGATAGCAAATTACCTCGATGATCAGAATCGGATTATTCAAAATTTTTAAACTTTTCCCCCTCTCTTTGCACTTTTTTATTCCATATTTTGTGCACTGGTTGTTTTGTGCACTCAAAAATGCGATTACGTAACTCGCGTGAGTTTGTAGAGCCTTGCTTCTGTCTGGAAATTTTCCACCTGTTGCAAGTGGCTCCACCTTCTTGTTCGGGTATATTGCTATATTAAATCGAACGTTGTAATCGGTTCCACGTCAGCAGCTCATTGGTACGTTATTATGCAAATTGAATATTATACACCTTAAGGTGAATAAATCACATTCTATCCATTCACGAAATGTTTTTCTCTTATCGGAGTCCTTTCGAAATCGTCGCTTTTATATCTTTTCGCAACGAGTATTTACCACCTCGTCAGGCTTTTTCTTCGGTGAGGGGTGAACAAAAACAACCTCATTGGCTGCAATCAGGTTTCGCAATTTTGTAGCAGGTAATGCAATCGTCATATTTTGATGAGCAGATTGATCTGATTAGTGCACTTTCGCATCTTGGTCTTATCTTGCTTACATATTGCTATCCGGACCCGTTTCTCGCAAAATGCATCAATTTGCTTCTTCAAGCATCTCATATTATCTCTGCCAGATCTGTCTGCCTGTTGCAATAGCCGAGCAGCTCAATGGTGAAATTGAGTTTGAAGAATGCAAAAGAGCTACTGTTGTTTTATTGCATTCAATTTTTTTGCATATCGTTAATGTCGACTATTTCAAGGGTTCAGCTTTTCAACGCAAAATGTCATAATCAACGAATTGTTTACTCTTTAATGATGAAATTCTATGTATCTTCTGGTGCATTGTACATATTATGAATATGAGCAGATTCACTTGATGGATCTTTGCCGATACACCGTTTTGCATTGGACGAGATTCCCTATGGAATAGACCAAGCGGGGAATCGTAAACAAAAGTATAGCCAAAAATGTGTCTATTGTCTCAGAGAGAGGAAGATGCATAGCTGAACGGCTTAGCAATTGTTCGCTTTACGGAAGAATTGCTGTTGCATTCATGACGTTCGCTATCGTCAATATTATACCAACCAAAAATGCAACACTCAATCGTTTCTTTATATTTGGGAAATAAGAAAGCATCTCAGTGAGAAATACGCAATTTTCGATATAATAATTTTGAAGGCGTTGAACACCGCATAGTCGTAACGAATCCAAAAACTGGCACTCTTGAGTAGTTGCGAGGGAAGGGTGGGAGAAGGGGGGGGAAGAGCTGGGCAGATAAAAGTTCGATCCGAATCCTTTGCATATTTTTCTCGATACGTAATATTTTGCTCAATTTTTCTTGGTCTTTAATATTTTCTTGGTTTTAATATCATCTAGGAACATACAATGAAACGTTTGATCGTTCAATCAATAAAAGATTTCTGCAGTACTAAAACTAGAAATGAATTTTTATCGCACAGTATAATCGTACAATTATTCTATATTGAATTTTTATGATTTCACAAAATATTTTTTGCAAAATTGATATTTTCGAAATTGAAATACATTCAACAAATTCAGTGATATTCTGCAAACAATTAAACATTTATGAATAAACGAAAATGTTATAAGTTCCCAGCTAAGCATAATGGATTCGGTAAATTGCTTCATTTTCCGCCGCCTTCATAGCGGCTACTTCGAGCCGTTATGCCGGTATAGATCGTCACCTGACTATACCTGCAAATAAAACTCTTTTATTAAGTATACCGCTTCGCAAAATAACGTATCTAATGGTCGTGAAAACCGTGGAAATATGTGCGTAGAGAGTTATGGTAATGCCATCTTTGTGTACATGGTGCCTATCTGTCTGTCTGCCTGCCTGCCTGTTTGTGAGGTGTGCTCAACTCGGGAGTCGCTCAAATTATGGTTATTATGCGTAGTCCAATCACAGGATGGTGTTTATACCAGCATTGAAACTGATTGGTCAACTTGAACTTAGACATGGTCAAAAACTTCCCGAATTTCACGAATATAATGAATGTTTTATAAAGAGTCATACTGAAAGCAAATCTTTTATTGCCCGCTAGCATAGTGTTCGGTTCGACTGGGCTATGAGTGCATTGCTGTCTGTTTTGTGGTTGATTACAGTTTGTGAAATCAACTGATTTAATAATAACTAAAACTGCAAAAGAACACATCATTTCACCCTCACTGACAATCCTCCACTTCATTCTTTTAACCTAGTCGTTCAATGAATGTCGAAATTATTAAATATTGATGAGCTGAGCATGAATATTCGTATACTTCAAAGGTTGGATTTGTTGAATGGAAAGATATGAACGGTGCGAAAAAAATAACCTTTCGGTGGCCTCAAATGAAAACCCGCGCAAACCTACCGCCGTTTTATTGGCCGAATTTCTACCTGTTCCGCCTTTGCTAACACAAAATGAGAGTTCAACCCTCCCCCCACCCACCACCGATTTTGATAATCATTGAGCTGAATGGGAAGTTGAACGATGAGTTCAGAAAATCAGTGCCATAGAGTTGGTACATTTTATCACTCTAAAATGTGCATCAGTCTTTTCTGTATTTCAGTACTCAGAGATGAATGGAGGTTGATAGGCAAGGCATATTTCCGCAGACTGATTAATAAATGCTGTTTAATTTTAATGAGTTTTTGATTTAAACAAACTGCAGCAAAAATGCAAAATGTTCGTATTTATCAGAAAAAACTTTTTCAAAATTTGAATTCCTTCCACATGACACTTCTTTAACCTCCAATGGAGGTTAAAAATATGTTTCGAGCAAAACTGCAAAATATTTTCTTTCAATAACTCAATTAATAATGCAATCATCTACTTGTTAATTTGTGTTAGCGAAAGAGTGCCATCTTATGACAGTAAATAAGGAAGAAGGAAGGGAAGGTGAGGGGGGAGGGGACGGAGAAGGAGGAATGCAGAGGATGCGGAAGAGAAAACAACGAGGCTTTACGTTCTACCTTTGGACGCTTTCTTGAATAGCTCTTGTGAAATGAGAATCTCGTGACAAACAGTTGGAACGTTTCTTCGCCGAAGCGATTCGATAGGAAACTAACTAGAAATATATGCTAGTGGATTGAGGAATTCCAGCCAAGAGGCTGTGATCTATCATTCAGCTTAGCCTATCGTCAGTTAGCCTATCAGATTTGATAGGCTAACTGATGATAGCCTATCAGATTTGATCATTAAATTTCTACATTGTAGAAATTTAATGATCAAATCTGAGCCCATTGCCCTCTTCCCCTCCCCTTTTTCTCTGTGAACGAATGCATTCAAATGAACTTTTCAAGCTGCCTAACTTTTAGCTATTTGCATAACATGTTGGTCATACTAATGCCTTTGCGCTTTCATCGACTGTTGTCTCCTGTGCTAGAGGATCCCTTGAAGCTTCCATAGAAATTTGAAGTCTAAATTGAGAACCAACGGATTCTATATTTTAGTATTCTCGGATCGTTTCATTTATTTTCCAACGATAAAACACCCCATTTTGCTTTACAAAGATCCTTGGCATAAGTTTGGCATTACTGCCTTACGGCATCCCGAAATCGTGGCAAACAAATGATATCAGGCAGGCATTATGTTTACGACTCGATGAGCAAATATGACGTTTGCGGAGGCGGTATAGGGCAGCAACATATGAAAGAAACATCGCTCCAAACGTTTTTCTACTATTTTCACTATTTGTTTACCTTTCTTTCACCATGTAAATGTAAGTCGAAGCATAACAAGCATACATATCGGCTAATGCTGGAATTTTTGCTTCTTATCAGAGCAATCGAATTAAAAAAAGATGACTTCAACATCCGATTCTAATGTGGATGATGATATAAGATTATCAGCCGTAAAGTCTTTTTCATCGCAATACATTCGCCCACCTCAGTCTATTATTTCATTTCCCGCTGTGCTAGTTTTTTGGAATTTATATTTACGAAATTCTCTTTATGATATAGAATTAGTGATTTCAAGAAACACTTACGTTGACGGTGTGCGATTGTAAAGTCGTTCGCTGTCCATTTGCTGAAGATGTCTGCTTCTGTATTGAATAATGCAAAGAATAGCAATTACAAGAAGAGGGAATCCGAATACGAATAATATGAATGGAATATAGAGATATGTGTTGTTCGGTAATGTCACCGTACTATTCATTACACATTCCGTTCGCATATTTACTTCTCCTTTTCATTTACATTTGAGCTTGTAATTTTATTTCAGAGTTATTTATATTCATATAGCATTGTTTTCTCATAACACTGACGCTACTTTCACTTACCAAACTATAAATATTGAATTGTTGTCGTATTTTTAGAGGATAGTATGACTTCTCACCTCAAATTTACTCGATAGGCAAATGTGGCTTTCGCGAACTAGGCATTGAATAGGTGTGGATATTGTATTCGACAACAAGTTATTCACATGTGCATTTCTCAATTGTACTTCAACTCTCAAATTCCATTGAAACCACTATCATCCCCCTCACCATCTCCATCTACCTACACTGTTCAATGTTGAAAAATTCGCCGTATGGTTGTTGTCGTCGGCAAGAGTTCAACATTTCCAAGCTTTGTTAAAATGACAACTAATAAATAATAGAGAAGATATTACATTAATTAGCGCCCGTATTTCATCCTACCAGGCGAAATATTTATCAGTATGGCTAGGAGCACACAATAAATTTACGTATAATGTCGATGGAATGTCAAGAAGTCAAAGTTACGACCATCATAGCGATAATTGAACACTGAGCGACGATTTTGCTTGATTATCGATGATGCGTCAAAAAAGTGCCTTCAGAGTTCTGTTACAAACTCACAATTTTCACAACTTTTTCTCCTCTTTCACAAAATCTTCGTATCAGTTACTTAATCACTTGCTGCATTTTTCATTATAATTTGTTCGAAATTATACAGTAACGACGTGTAAGATTTTCCCACACCCATCTCTTTCTACAGTTTCAAGAAATGTGATGTCGATCAGAGGAGGCCGCCAGGAGAGAGGGAGGGATGCTGCAGGCTGAATATTCTGCTTTTGGAAGGTTTTACTGTTTGTTCGATTAGCTACAGAGCAAAAGCAACGGGAAAGTGATCATTTGGTTTACACAATCACGCAAGCATTCCAAAAGTGATGACGGTAGACAACGAAAAAGACAGTGAAAAAAATTTGCTGAAAAGGGGATTGATGACTAGTTCAAGAGCGGAATGAGGCAATGAGATGAAATGAGAGCTGCCGAAGCTGAAATATTGCCTTGGTGAAGTCACATCATTGATTACTACTATTGACGAGTGACATAGTGCATCGAGAAATAATGAACAAGGAATCATCAGTGCAGGCAGAGCGTACTTCTTTTGGAGGAATTGGAATTAACCAAATTTGTTTGCATTTATAATGCATTACAGTTCACTCATATAATATCAAAGACATGTGAATGATCGGATATCACCGATTTATTTATGTGTTTCCTCGAAATTCTGAAATAATTCCGAAATCAATTTTTGAGAAATCAGGATTATTACCTACTCAAAGTGAGCCTAAATAACGGCTCGAAGCCAACTATATTCTATCAATGATGCTCGGTCTAAACTTATTTAGGCGCTTTCTTGTCACCGTTACATTCATTTTAACTGAGTGATGCTTTCTATGTAACTGAGCTCGCAGCAACCGTAAAAATTGGACACAAGGACCATTAAGGTGCCAATGCAATATGCGGTACAAAAGTTTGCCATTCACTGCTATCTCTACAGTCATACGTAGACTGCTGCGTAATAAATGAGATAGCGAAAAGAGGTCCAAGTAATTTAAAGATGGGCAAGAGCGGTCAGAAATGAGCCATTATCAGATCCAGCGAAAATTATTCGAGAGTGACTGAAAATCGGTCGAGATAGCCAAATTAAGATTCTCTCTGAAGGAAGTATCCTTACAAGAAAAAATTAGAGTTAAATTTAAGCCATAACTAAAGAGTCGCTAAATTTTTCAGTTAAAAGTACAACATCAATGTTGAAATGCTTGCATATAAACAACCGCGATAGAGATAAGAAAACATCAGATGGCCATCAAATTTGCACTCTTTTCCATAGTGACAAGTGCCCTAATGCGGCGAAATTTCTGGCTACCGCTAAAAACCTAAATGCAACTAATCCGGCGAAAAGTAAGAACGATGGTAATGAGGTACTTCGGTCGGTGAGATAATTGAAGGAAGCACTGCACTTTATCGACTGAAATATAAGAGCTATATTGACTGCAAGCAAGAAGTTCGTAATACACGCAGGAATCTGAGCATACTGTGAACGCACTGAAATTTTCAGTAGTCATATATTCGAGTAAATTGGCTGCTATTAAATAATGACTGCATTGCGATGGGCTTTTTATTGCCTGCTTATTTTATAAAACACATACAGCATATAGAAGCCATCCTTTTGCTACTGCCATACAACCTTCAACATTCTCAAATACACCCGAACATCCTCGAACACATCTCAAACAAAGGCAAATCGATAACACTGGTGACACATTGCTGAGTCGACAAGCTGCCTTCATTTCGTTGGAGATATTCAAGTATTCAGAATGAGATTAACAGTAATCATCGCTGCATCGGTCAAACGGAGAAGTGAAAGTTCGCGACGCAAGCTTCAGCTTCAGCTTGACCTTGACAGAAGTTTTTCATACTCTCAATTGTTTTTCAGGACTCTTTGCTTGGAAAATGCCACAGGTGAAATCGCTTAACATATATCAGCGAAACCCTCTTTAAAGAACATGTAAGGAGTGACCAAAAACCGTAGATCAAGTGCTTTTGGGTAGAGTAGAGAAGCGATGACTATAAGACAAACTCGCTACAAAAGCCTTGAGACAAGGATCGGTGCCTATAAAATGACAGGGTGTATTATTATAGGTCATCAGTGTGCTTCTAGCTTTTCACGTGAGGTGTCGTCCTCGTGGAGGTCGGTTGGTTCTAATATAGCGGTGAAAAGTTCGGCCGCGATGTATCCCGGGCGCGAGGATTTCCTGGTGCAGTTTGGTGTGGAGGTGGTACTGTTCGTGCTAAGGCTCTGTCGGCGTGACGACCCCCTCCCCTGCCTTCCTGCTGTCGTGTGATCCCCTTTGCCGTTGCTACTTTTGACTTTTTTAAAGCTTAATAAAAGAAACCTCTCGTTTTGTTGCCAGATTACATAGCATTTGCTCGAGCTGCAGAAGAGAAGGAATTTGCGAAACCTTCGCGGAAAAATCAAGGGCAGACGAGCAAAGCAGGGTCCAACACCACTGCAATCAGGCAATATATAGTCGACACTGCTGTCTTTAAAACCGAGATATTAGCGCATCAGTGGATGGAAACTGGGATGGTTTTTTCAAGTGTAGGTAGTTTTTTAGAAAAACACCCATATAATGGTTGTTTTATGTCTGTTGCCTCACGAGAGAAGTAACTTTGAAATCGAAGCATTTTGTTGTTTCATAATCACCAAACCTCACAAATACTTCGTCACAGCTGAAAGACAGGTGACCTGCGAGCAAAGGCATAAGTG
Source organism: Baylisascaris procyonis (assembly GCA_037389465.1). Classification (NCBI taxonomy): domain Eukaryota; kingdom Metazoa; phylum Nematoda; class Chromadorea; order Rhabditida; family Ascarididae; genus Baylisascaris; species Baylisascaris procyonis. The sequence continues at coordinate 5,904,847 of JAZARR010000213.1, read as the reverse complement.
ATTTGCGAGCAAAGACTTCTTGCGACATAATATTTAATCGCGAACCATGATTACCGTGACTTCAAACGCTGAGTATTTCAGAATTTCCATCCAAAATTCCTCAAAGCAATTTTGTCACTCCATCTGTTTTCCCGCTGTACCAGTTCATTATGTCGAGGTGTACAATGTCAATTTGTATTTACAAAGCGCTTTTTCGACGTCGAGTTTGTACGTGCTTGCGTGCGTACATGTATTTGTCTGCATGTATATATCGCACGCACTTGTTCGTCTATCTTTCTCGCGTCTATGTGGTATTTGCATATTAGGAGCCATGAAGTTAGAGCTGCGGTGTTCGATTAGTGTAATTCAAACTACATTTACCTTTTAGCGAGCTTCAGGTTCAACTAGTAATCTCGAATCGTATTATAATTGATTAAATATGCCTAAATGTGCCTAAAAATTTGTATGCATTTCCAACCGTTTTGGTGGCATTCTACCGGATCGCATTCGACATTTCTTTTTCGGAAATTTATACGAGCGGACAGTCGGACCAAACTAGTAATATGTTATTGTCTACTTTTTATTCTTTATTGGATGTTGGGGAATGGACTGATCAGATTCATAAAAACGCTGATCGTACCAGTTTTTCTGGCACTACTCCTCATTTGTTTGTTTTATTGTCTTTTATTTTTTTCTTCGTCTCTAAAGGTGACAAACAACAAACAAGATGACCCCTGTGTAATGATCCTAATAGAAATTCTAGCCGGGTGACATTGAAATCCAGAAATCACTAAAATATTATTCGGCACTAGCTCAATACAGCATAATGTTATGCTAACAATGCTAAGAATCTATCATCGTTACGATTGCCGTTCGATGTGTGACACTTTCATCAAATCGGTGGCATACCCAATCGTTGCAGTTTCAAACGGTCATCACTGATAAGAGTGCTTCGGCTCATTCAATATTGCTCTCTGCTTGCAATGTATGAAGACGAGCGCTTGCTTATCGATGAGTTAGTTCATTGTTTTCTTGCTATGTATTTTATCATTGATAACATTCTCTTCTGGTCACGTAGAATTATGCAATATGCAAATCGTGGACAAAGCACCTAATATAGAATGAACACTATGTTAAGGCGCGCACACATAATCTCCTTCGTATAAATCTTTGCACTAATTAGTATTACATAAACCAGCTTTAGGTCACCTTATATAACTGAAACAACGAACTTATTGTTAAATTTACAAAGTTTATGCGCAATATTTACATGCAAAATTAGCACACAATTAGCTTAATCGTGAGAGTAAGGTGGTACAAATTCTTAATTTCAAAAATACCCCTCATTAATTATAAAATTAGTGATAGTAATTGCGCAGCCTAATTTATTTTGGAAACTCAGTTGCAGTCAGTCAACATCCACATATTCAAAGGTGGAGTCTGTGAGACTAAAAATCTTTCACCTTTCAAGGTGAGCAAGGAAGAACATCTCACCTGGATTATCGTAAAAATTTCATCTCTCTTTTTGTGACATTGAAACGCTAGAACTTCAATCTTTTTACAAACTACCTAGTCCTGGTTTTTCTCTAAAAAGCATTCCTTGTCAATCTTTTCAATTCCACATCCTTCGAGACGAATTCAGCAGTCAGAGTGTTAAAACATTTGCATGCAACCTTGCAAAAGCTCCCTTCTTATTTTATACCGGTTGACTCACATAAACAAATATTTTGTAAAGAACCGTAGAGTGATTTCACCAGTTGCATTATTAATGCGCTACTGCTTACATTTTATTTTTTGCTAGCTGTTGATGCACAAAGTGGTTGATGTGAACTAGAAAAGCGCATATCGAGCCAATCACTCTGGCTAACTTCTCCATTGACGCTGTTTTTATCTAGAATTTTGTCACGGGGAAAATATTGCGCTTGACCAATATTTTGTGAATTACTTTAAATTTGTCCATAATTCCACTATTTCAATTCAACACAAAAAAGGGGTGCGAACTTCATGTACTGGTACTGGAGGAAGGTATTCTCCTTCGGAAGCAGGATTTAAGAAATTCGCAGTTTTTAAATTGAACAAGTGTCGGAGAGAGGAGGTCGCTCATGGACGCTCACGAATGAGTTGAATATATGTACCAGGTTTGAATCCGAAAAGCTCTCTTAGAAACAGAATCAAAATTGTTTAAAAACTTGAAATTTCAGCAATCCAAGCCCGAATAGGACTACCGAGAAACGCTCGTCAGCCCACACAAGCATGCTACTATAAAAATGGAACTTTAGAGAGCCATCGGAATCCTGCACAATTTTTTAATATGTTTATGCCTTCAGAAAACCAGACTACGGTTCATCAGATAATCAGTTGAACGATTTTCATTGCCACGATAAGCGGGTTGATGCACCGACGTCAAGCAGGAGGGCTAAGCGTGTCCTCTGTGCATCACTGGTTGTATGTCTTGGTTTTATGATTTGCGAGGTGATCGGTGGCCTTTTAGCACAGTCGCTGGCTATCATCACCGATGCAGCACACCTGGTAAGACATGGAGAATACAGCCACATCACTTCAATTAATCCATTGGAAATGCTTGGATTAGGGGAACAACCGGTGCCATTAATAAATAAGTAAGCAGGAAAGGCAAACGTTGCATTACATCAAAATTATCTTCTCCTTCCTTATGAGCACATCGTTCGAGGCAGAAAAACGTGGTATTTCTTTATGTTTATATTTGTTCTTGAATTTATATTTATATCTATACTTATATACACGTATGAAAATATGTGCCTATATAAATAAATAAATAAATAAATAAATATATATATATATATATATATATATATATATATATATATATATAAAGTTGTACCGAGATACGACCATCCCATGGCTGTCCGTATAATATTTCTATCTAGTAGAAAAAATGTACCTTGAGCGGTTTTAATCTGATCTCCTGAGATACTGAGATCTTTTCTGACTCACTGCTTCTTTTATGCTATATCGCTGCGTTGATAGGGTTTTAGTATTCGCTTGGTTTGAAGCTATTCAAGCAATATATACGCCGTCGCTGTTTTCAACAATCCTAAATGCTCTATGTCTCCACAAACATCTTGATGATCGAGCTTAGCAAACCCCTGTCAAAAATAATCAGGGAGGTTCTCTTTTCTGCGTTCGTCATTCGTTCATTCCTGGTTATTTCGACGTTCACTCCCTTTAAATTATTCTTACCACAGTTTTTTATTATTCGTATGCCTCGTTGTTCCTATATGAGGATAATTTTTCATTCACTTACAATCACTGTAGAAAGTCTATCCTACTTTCGCTCAACCCCTTTGTCACATAATCACTCATTTCTCCTTTCACTCGTTGATATCTGCAATTATCAGGTATCCTTTTCCACCTCTTAACGATTCTCGTTTTTCATATCGCTAATGCTTCTCAGTTTTTCTTTTAATAATCTCATTTTCTCTTACAATTTGAGCTCCGCAAATATTTATTTTACTAACCATTTTTTTTAAGCTCAAACAACAACAAAAACTTTCCACAGCACACATATACCCACAACACGTTATCAGTCTCACTTGTGGCATATGATTATATCACATAAATGCGTTATTATTATGTACACAATTTGAAATCTTTTCAAATATTTTCTGCTCTTTTCAAGGTTGAAAACTCACAATATCATTTTTGTCATTCAATGCTCGAAAAGTTATCAATTCTAAATCATGCAGAGAGGTTACGATTTTCGAAATCAACATATGAATCTGTATTATAGCTCACTGATTTTGCGAGTATGCTTATTTCGTTATTTGCACTTTATTTGGCCGGACGACCCGCATCACAACGAATGAGCTTCGGATGGCATCGTGCAGGTGAGATACAACTGCTTTCTTTTTAGAGCATTGTTCTTCAGTCAATCAACTGAACGAACAAATGCAATGGTGTTCGTTTCTACAAATTATTGGCCTGTGTGTATATTAGAAACGAGGAAGGACTATCATCTGTCAGCGAAACAATCGTGTTTTCTATAACACTCAAAAATATACTTTCAGCGTTATGACTTTCCACCGTTTGTTAGTGGTCTTGCTGATTAGCAATTTATTAATTATCTGTGAAAAATTATATTTGTGAAATTGATGCACTCTTAATATCTGAACTTTTCACGTTTTTTAGATGTAATTTCGAATGGTTTTTGAAAAAATTTAGTGATAGGCTCTCTTTAGTTGCTAATTGACAAAGTACTATTTTTCATGTCGATGTGCACGAATAAATCCATCTTTAGCACATTATTTTGAAATAAGCTAACTCATTAGGAACGTGATATACAACACATCTACTGCAAGAATAAATACAGCTTGTTAACAAAAATAACTTGGCAATTTAGTATACGGTCGGAACAGACAGATTTTTATAGGAAATGAAAAAATGTAAATTTGTTCTATATTCGATTATTCGAGTAGCGTTCTATCGAGACAAGCCAATGAACAAATAAAATCACTAAGGAAATATAAAGAGTTATTTGTGCCGCTTAGATAATTGAGTCTAACAGGCTGAATGCAGTAATTTGAATCCCATTCTAAATTGAAATACAAAGTTTAAATAATTAGCAAAAAATAGTTTTGCTGTTAGTCCAGGGTTGTGTACGCAAGTGATCAGTTATTGAAGAATACATTGAAGGATTGTATCTTGTACTTTCATCTTTAGCGTCTTACCACAAGATTTTTTCATTCTACTCACTGTGGATGATTATTTTCAACTAAAAATTTACAGAGGTTTTGGGTGCATTTGTTTCCGTTTTCCTCATTTGGATAATCACCGGCATTCTGGTCTATTTGGCAATCGACCGAATTGTCCGTGCCGATTATGATATCGATGCACCGATCATGGCAGTCACTGCTAGCCTTGGTGTTATTGTCAATATCGTGTTTGTTTATCATTCATTTCACTTTCATTTGTAAATATATGCACAGTCCTATACAGACGTATTTGTGTTGCACTAGTAATATTTTGTATTGCAGCTGAGCTCAATTAACTTGAAAGTTTTGAGGTAAATATGCGACTGTATAACCTGATCACCCAGCGATCATGCCAACGCTGATTCGGCACACAGCTGTTTACCCAGAAGGAAGGTTCGAATTCACCAGTGTTCGGTTCGAAAATGCTCATTCCGCACCTAAAGCAAGTCGTGAATGAACGAACGCTATAACTTTCCAAAAACGCCTTACAAAAAACTGTCGTTGCTGTAGCAATAGCTTTCTAAAGGAACCCCTCAGAACTGCCTTTTAGACCGGTTCATATGAAGCAAAAGGTTTACTCTTTCTTCGTATCCTTGCTTGAAGAAGCGGTTTTTTTCAGGATGGGAGTATTACTATATGTTGGAGGTCATACACATTCGCATGGTACAACAGGTCGACATAGCCCTGATGCAGGAGAGCAGCCGAACATTAACGTTCGGGCGGCAATGATACACGTACTCGGTGATCTTATTCAAAGCGTCGGTGTACTTGTCGCTGCACTTCTCATCTTCTTCAATGTGAATCTTTCATTTGCAGTCTGCTTTTTCAAACTTAAATTTAACAGCACCACAATTCCATGTCGATATATGAATAGATGCGTGAATGTCGGTCTGCGCGTTAAATATATGTATGCTTGTCGTTCTGTGTGGTAGGTGCAGCTCGGAAAACATTCGAGGCGAAATTACAAAAATCGAGAAGCATATTTATATATTCTAGAAGAATCTTCCGTATTAATTTTCAAGTTGACTTTAATTTCGGAAGAGGTTTCGATCATAAAAATGCCTAACAATTCGCGTTTGTTGCACTTCAGTTGATTTCACAATACATGGATCGAATAACAAAAACAAACGAATTTTGTGTAATGGATTTGTATGAGTGGTTGAATCATCTGAATTGTAAAAGCAGATTTCTTTATTTGTTGGCAATTCGTGGACATGATTGATCTAGAAAACGGAATTGAAAAAGCGCATATCGTGCCAGATCCTCTTATTCATTTCTGCAGTTGTATATGAACAGGTACATTCAGATGTGTCTCTGAATTTTCACTAAAAATGATGTATCGGCAATGATTTCAGATAAACTCTTTTATGCTCCACATTGAGTTTCTATCTAAAAATTTGTTATCACTGTTTTATATTCCAATTTCAGCCAAAATGGCAGCAAAATAATGAACTGTTGAGTGCGCATCAATATCTTTGTTGAAATATATTAGTTTTAGTAAAGAGATCCAAGAATCACATCAATTCATTAAGCATTCATCTAAAATTTATTTTTTGAGCTCTTTTTCTGGATCAACAATTTGATATTACATGTGACAGCTTTGTGTCTCAAAAATTATCTATCCCAGAAAAGTTTGCAATCTATCATTGAATTTTTACTTTTTTTCAGGAAACTTGGTCAATAGTGGATCCAATCTGCACATTGCTATTCTCCGTGATCGTTATTTGCACAACTTTTTATATTGTTCGCGATGCTCTCGTTGTACTTCTTGAAGGTAATTTAAACACTATTAGGAATATTACAAAAATTTGCCGCTAAATTTGAGTATTTAAAAAGGAGAAACTGTAATACTCATTGGTATTAGTATCTAGTTTATGTGTCATCACATAGAGTACGAATATGAAAATCGTTATGAGGTAATAACGGCGGATTGCACATAAATCCAGCCTCTGAACGTTAGATACTTTGGTGCACTGCCAGTGACGTCATGGATGGGAATAAAAATTTAAACAAGATCGTCAGTCAACCCTCGGAGTTGTAATTTAAGTAAAGATGGTAGTTTTCAAACGTTACTTTTTCCACACGAAACTATAGGTTGCTTAATTTAGCTTACTTTACAATCGGCTCAGTAATAGAACAGTAGCATGATCTGTTATCTCTATATCAGCGTTCATATTTTCGGATAAACTTGCTTTGGGTTCGAATAGGAGCTTTCTGAATCGGTCCTACTGGAACAGTTTCCTTTAAGTTTACAGTTCTGATGCAGAATAAAAAAAGAAAAAGATGTCGTAAGGATGCTATCTCTTCGAAGATGAAGGCAACTAAATTCACCGAGGAATTGTTTGTTTTTCTTAGTATCGCTACGATATTTGCGCTTTTATTGATCTTTTTCACCGCTTTTTTTGCATCGAAATGCAAATTTTTGGATTGGATTATTGTATGTTATTTGAGGAAGGCCATCGAGTATCGACTTCCGGAGTGTATTCGATTCGTTGGAGAACATCGAAGGGGTACATAAAGTACACGATTTGCGCATCTGGGCATTAACTCTCGACAAAGTGGCCATCAGTGTACACTTGGAGGTGAACGAATCATGCAATGCACAACACATTCTCAGAACGACTACGCTTATGCTAAGGAATCGATACGGTGTGCACGAATGTACGATACAAATCGAAGGCTATTTGCCAAGTACACAAGATTGCAATCAATGCATACCACCGACCTGACCTCTTTTCCTTAGGACCATTCAACAACTTCATCTTCAAGCACCTCATTAGAACATAAGGAACCATGCAATCACAATGAAGCAATAGTATACACTCGGTTATGTCGTGAACGAAACAACCATCCAAACGCTTTCGGCCAGCTGAGGTGAATATAGAAAGCATGAAGATCACCTGAATTAACAGTAAGTACCGCATTTTTGTTATCAAATAGTGTGATTTTATGCATAGTGTAGAACGGCACCCTTCACTATTTCAATGATCGTCGAGAGGAATTTAACAAGCTCCACATGACATAAAGTAACCCCGCTAAGTAAAAAACACATATGGTAAGCACATATTTCACACATAAAATCATTGTCTATAATTTTTTGTGCCGGAAATTGTCGAGGAAATGTTTGCATGCATTATGCATGTCGTATATTAATTATTTATTGGATTGCAGATAATTTACACTTTTATAATTCATTACTAATTGTTACTGAAGTACAATTATGTGCAAAATCTTACCTTCATCATAGCGTGCTCCTAAATTCGATAATGAAATGACTGCTTAAATGGATGTTGTTGATTATGAAAGGTGAAATCGTTCATCGTCACATGTACTGAGATAAAAAAATAATAGAAATTCGCATTCACGCTGAACGCATGAAAAACACTTCAGTTCGAATACCAAAGAGATGCCAAGGCGTAAAGGTGTATGTATGGAAGGACAAAATGGATCGATTAATACCGTAAATTTCCGAGAGGAGAGATGATTTAGAAACTGAGGCGGTATATGACGAGGAATGGTTCTTAAACTGCTACCGTCTCTCCTGACCTCGTAATATTTTCTATCCAATTTTCGTCTTCACCTTTGTGCACCTGTGAGGCTGCAGTTTTCTTAGGTCAGTTGATAGTTGGACGTCAAAGACTGCTAAAAATTTATTTGCTTCATTGATTTATTTTTATATCCTCATTTGCGAAAATTTCCCCACTTGCATAAATATCCTTACTTGTACAGTTCAGCAGATTAGACCTCCTAATTTTTGTTATCCAACAAAATCCAACTTCTCTTCCCTAAGTGGAATTCCTTTCCCACCGTTTTTTACGGTAATTTGACAAGGCAATCCAAAACTACTTTTCCGGCTACAACTATACATCCGGAAGAACTGGATAATTCTACCCAACGATTGGTACCTCTTGGCAAACCGGCAAGTGCTAGCAGCTTGTCTTACGGTAGGAACTATGAGGAAAATGGCTGGTCACATATCATAACTTATTGGTTGTGTTTCGTCCAGTACTAAATATTGCTTTCGTTCATTTCGGTGTGTCAACTCACTTGTTTTCATTAAGCCCTCCTGCGCAATAGGTCTTTGAAGGTTTTTAAAATGCAATAAACTTGCATCATAAACTCGAAAAACTGAAAAATAAAACATTCAGGAGAGAAACATTTAACATCGGTGCGACCGCTCGAATAATATAAAAAGCTTGATTCATCTTGACCCACCAAAAAATTTAAGCCGGAAGAATGTTGTAAGAGCCAGCAACATCGCAATAAAACAGTGGGAAAAACCGATTCACAATACTTGCATAACAGCTTATTACTCAGGTAAAAAGAGCAAACTACGCGTACGTTTGTCTCTTAGACCATGCGTTTAGTAGCTCTTTTTCATTCGAAGTCTTTGGTATAAATGAATGAAAAAAAGGTTTCGCATTAATGCCTTTTGCTGTTGTAGCTTTGTCACCGTCGTGAAATAGCTTGGTGGACATCGAATGACAATTGCAAGTAAAATCAAGTATAAACTGCAAAGTCTCGTTCTATTTCGAAAGAAAAGTTTATTAAATCAACAACCGATTGTGACAACAAAGCAGCGAATGAGCATGATAGGATCACTTCATAAAGGATATCAGTATATCAGCTGAGGCACGCTGCATGTATTACTTCTAGCAAAACTGAAATTCGCTATAATCTAGACATTCTAATACTCAAAACAATGTTCGCTGTTTTTTTATTATTTATTCTTTCTTTTTAATTCTTCTCCGTTCGCTGTTTCTTCAAATTTCATCATGTATGACTACTATGGCGTAAAAACATTAAAATGTAATAATTTTATCGATTTTTATTCTGGTTGATTAGAAGTGCAAAAAACTGAAGTACAAAAATTATTTTATGGCTATATTGGAATACTCACTACCCAAAATATATGCCAATAATTTCATGTCAATGCTCTAGTAAGTGTCATTCTATTTAACAGGCATCAACCAATAAACTACTATTAGTTGAATAAGGAATCCGTATAAGCGTATACTGAACCAGATCTCCCCAAAAACTGAGCAATAATTGATCGCGTTTAGAATTAATTGTAATAAGTGCATTAAACTTGGAGTATGCCACAGCCAACCGGTTAATTAAACCTTCGGCAATGGTTGCCATACAACAGTCAGCCAACATTGAGCGCTATGCAATCATTCAAAATACAAGCTGAACAAAGTAACCACCAACAATATTTTTTCCATCTGAACGATTATGTAGCAAATTTTATGATCAGCTCAATTCATCTATGACCATTGCTTCAAAAACAATGGTCAAAAACATAAAACATATAGAATTCATGTCGAAAAATGATTGAAATTCAATTGAAATATAAATTCCAACTTTTTTATTATATATCTATCGTATATGAATTTAGAATTACTCAACTACTCAGGGAGTACTCCGTACGAGAACGCATTATGAATAAAAGAACCGAAATTATAGGAATTGAATCAAAATTTAGGAAATGATTGTTGTTGTTATTCTTGATGCTCTTCTTTGTATCTTTGTGATTCCATAAAACTTCGCCTCAATTGCTTCTTGCAATAAGTATGTCAAAGAGACATGAAGAGAATTAAAACAAATAATGAGGGATTTAAACTCATAGATCGAAAATATACAAATTTAAAATAACGGTGGTGAGCAATCGAAAACGACATACTTCCATTACTTGTTCAAGTCCCGTTTACGAGATTTAAAAAAAAATAGATTCGAAAGAAGTTCTGTCATAGACCCATTAATAAGTTCTATTTTATCAATCCCACTGATTGAAAACCGTCAATTTTATTGGTCAATGCGTCCTATTATTTAATTTTATTGGAAGCTCTCCACGCCATTGATTCATACCGCTCCGTTTCTTGGAGATAATATTGGATTGTTCTAGAATTGCATTTATCAGCCTCCTCTCGCGTAGACAATAACTTGAAATCGAACATTATCAGTTGCAATTTTTGGCAAATTTAATCGAAGTCTGTGACAGAATCTTCGCCGTACTTTACATAACAACTTTATATTCCAATAAAAATTCATATATAGACCAATATGGGTGAGGCAAAGACCAAAATAGACCAAAGATGGTGGAATAAATTTTTTTTATAACTAAGCAAAAGAAAAATTTGAACATATCTCGAAAAAATTCATACTACCTAATAACTTAAAAATATATATCGCTGGTTGTAAAATTTGACATTATTCTTCCTGAGACAATGGAAACTTATGCTTGTAAAATTTTTTTGAATCATTCAACCATAACCATATTTGTTCAAAGATCTAGAAAATTTATAAGTCTCATTAGTGCAGTTCTTCCGGAATATTTATTTTCTTGGGTAGGGAGTTTAATTGAATAACTCATTAGAGGGGAGGCATACTAAACAGACAGAAAACATCGTTCAAAGAGGTGGGCATAACTGATCCCTAACTGCTGAATTAATATGTGCACATTGACAAACATATCGCATTTGATAGTCGTTTTCACATAACTCTATTCGTTCATATCGAGAAAAAACAAACAAACACAACATAGAACTCAGATTCATAAAAACTAGAAGCAAAAAAACATTTCTGATGAAAGCAAGACTCGACGTCTTGATCAGCTTCCGAGACACAAATTGCATTCAGTAAGTGCTAAAAAAATTACACAAACTACGAAGCAATATCGAGGTCGGCTGCAAAAAATTTGTTTTAGTCCATGAAAAAAGGCAAATATAATATTCTTAACATTTCATTGCTTTTCAAAAGAGGGATTTATTGAAAAACCCGATGGATAACGATGAGATGCGCAATTTCGATAAACGAACCCACTTCCTAGATTATATTCAACGTCAGCGATTTTAGTTGAAGTATGAAAATATTACAGTTAAAGGAAACCCTTTTTGCTCATAGCAATTGTAGCACAATTACGACTTATTTAAACAAATGAAACAAGAATTGTAATAAAAAAATAACGTTCGTTGATGCTTGTGCAAATAATGGAATTGTTCGTATAGAGAAATCAAGACGAAGATGACGGAAGCATTATATAGACGGCAATTTGTAAAGAAAAAATTGAAGAATCGAACATCTATGCAACAATTATAATCGAAGAAAGGATAGAATTTATTTTGGGCTATTGCAAAACGCTTGTTGTGCTTGTTAGTTCTTATAAATTATAGTCTCAGCGAGTCATCAAATTGCTAGCCATAACAATAAAAAAGAAGAAATAAACTCTAAAAAATTTCAATTCAATTTTGGAAAAAAAACGGTGACCTTTAATATTAAAGCCCTCGATGTGTAAAAACAAATCTTCTCTCTGAATTCTCAACAATAAAATTGACAGATCTTATAAAAAATTTCTCCCATCTAAAAAAGCAACTACATTCATCGCAAATAAATTAGTTCATTTCATAAGCTATTGATAATCGAAGAGGAAGTAATGGGAATGAGAGAATTCAACTATGTGTTGTTGGAGAAAAGCGCTTTGCACTGTGCAGCTCATTATGAACTGTGGGAACAGTTCATGCGTACAAATATGCACTTTTTATAATCATATTCAGAATTCATGTTCGTAGAAATTACTTTTAAAAAAGCAAGAAAAAAACGGTCATAAGGATGAAACTGGAACTGAACTAAATATTGAGTATTTTTATGAAAAACAATTTACTCAGATCTATTGAATGATTTCTTCATTACAAGTTAGGAAAATTGCCGCTATTTTCTGAATAGTACCCATCGCTCGAGATATTGTAAAAAAAAAAATTCGAAAAAAACGGACCTTAAATCCAAATACGATTATTTCCTCTCTTGTTGCATTTTGCATTCGAAATTCTTTGAAATTCAATGGATAATTGATATTTACAGAACATTTTTGAGTGGCAAATCGGCATAGAAACGCAAACAAATTAGACGTTAGTGATGCGACGACTTTCTGAGAGACGAACGGTGGCGTTATTTGCAGCATTTGCGATTCTGTTGAGTGCGAGAGTTGTTCTTGCTGTTTGCTGTAGATTACGACGTTCCAAAATATCGCTACATAACGATAACGACAACTGAAACAATTTGTTTATTTTGGCCATTTCTAAGTCACTAATTTCTATTTAATTCCCACTTAGGTAGTTAACACCCATTCAAGTGCTAGCATCTTGTCCTAAGCATCTATGTTGTTGTTGTTTTCAGCAGTAGCTTGCATCTGAGCAAAATAGGTGTATAGTTATTAGTACCATAAGCAACTTAAAAGAAACTAGAAAAGTGTAATGGTTATTAATTTCACAGGTAACTTACAAGCAAATAAAAAGTGTGTCAAAGAGGCTACCATGATATATACCTCTCTCCCTCTATATTTCAGCCTATCGGTCCCAGCAGATACCCAAATTCGCTATAACACAGGAAAATGTCTCATGATGCGCTCTCCAAAAGCATCCACTGTCCGGTGTACAAATTCAGTTCGGAAAAGAACGGCTTCACGGTCGAACCAAGGCGATTTATTTTTTCCCGCTTACTGTAAAAAACCTCGATAAAACATGATGACGAAATGCAACGAAACGGAGGAAGGTGGTAATCATATGGAGTACACTACGCGCACTAAACTTAATCGTATAGCCATCATGACCAGAGCATTGAAAGTGTCAGACAGGTAGACAAGCACAACATACGGATGTCAACATCCAGATCTAAGGATTTGCCAAAGCTTCTTTTGTTGTATATTCTTTTACCGGATGCAGAAAAAAATTTGAGCTAATATATATTCAAATACAAATAGGAAGAGTGGTTTTCTTACTGGAAATGATGCAATATTTTAGGAACGCCAATATTAATGTTATAGAACGCACTCCGGTGAGAAACCTAATAGAACGTTATCAAAGGAGTATGAAAACTGTGTAATATGGAAATGACCATATGTTATTTGTTAAAAGATGATGCGTTTATATCGTTAAAAGCATCTATAACGATATAACGTTGAGGATTTGTTAAAGCAATAGTGCAATGAATGAGTGACAATAAGAAAATCATTGAATGATAAGAAAAGAAAAATCACTGAGAACAACACAACATAAACTAAATCAAAAACCTGAAACAATCAATAACAATTCACCCATCATTCATAAAGGTCATGATTAACAAACGATATAGAGCTGCTCACGTATCATACTGGAATGGGAAAATTATATACACACCTTGTCTTCTAATTCCGTTATGTGCAATTATAAAATGTCCGATCTCAACGATGGAATATAGATTGAGACGCGCTCATTATCGTCAGCTTATTGTATATACAATTTTTAATAGATATTTGCTTTCCCGTATGTTAAATTTGTTTTAAATCCGTCGAATGAGTTCAAATTTTACATTCTCTCCGAAATAACAAAACGAATTTTGCGTTCAAAAAAGGTAGAGAGAGAAAAAGAGAGAGAGAGAGAGAAAGAGAGAGGGAAGCACAGAGAGAGATTAGAATAAAGTATTTTAAATTTACAACAATCGATAGCAACAGCAACATAACGCGCGTTGTTAAAAACAATTCAACGCAGAAACAATATGGCAGAAAAATATTGCAATTGGATATAACAACGAAAACAATTAAATGCACAATAGAATAAAGTATAGCACATCTCAAACAACCCGCGAAACATTAATAAAAAAAACCCTTGCAATCTTACTCATAACACAAGTGTTACAATAATTTGTGTTATGATTATGATCAGAAAAAATTAACTGTTATGAATGAAATCAATTAATATTCCAGATGAAACAAAACTGCAATATCTTAACACCTCAAAAATTAGCACAAAACAAATTTTTTAGCAACTATGATAATCAGGTCATTACGCTTTATGCATCCTCAAAAAAAAAAAAAAAAAGAACAACCTAATAAAGCAATAACACCGAAGAAATTTTCTGATAAAAATCAATCATTTAAAAGAATCGATCGATAAAAGTTTCTTTTTCGCTCACATCCGATCGATACAGAAAATCGAATATGCAAAATTCACGCCATACTCGTGAACTTAACAACAGAAAAGAGTGACAAATACGCAGGTATGGAAACGGCGAAATGACATCAATATAATGTATTCTCCAGAAAATTTGCAAAATGCACATAACAGAGAAATAGAGAAGCTTTTGTTGGAACATTTCAATGTTCTGCGCATTTATTTTTTATTTATTCGGCACAACACTGCACACTGCTTTATCCTCGCAGATTCTCAATTGAAATGTTACTGCAAATCTGCTAACAGAAGGAAATCGAGCTAAACACTCGTTGACTAGCAATTGTGAGCATTGCCCTTCGGCTATTCGATGACGTATTTCTGTGTATGTGCCAATCGAAATAAAACAATTGAAAACGCTTTCCAAATAAACAATAATTTTCCGAGACAAACATCACATGAAAAATCATTGAGAGAGATACAGATTCACTTCAAGAGAAAATTTCGGATATTC
This sequence comes from Baylisascaris procyonis, assembly GCA_037389465.1. NCBI lineage: Eukaryota > Metazoa > Nematoda > Chromadorea > Rhabditida > Ascarididae > Baylisascaris > Baylisascaris procyonis. Next base: position 5,889,704 of record JAZARR010000213.1, on the reverse strand, counting down.
AAAGAGGTGAAAGAAATAAGGAAAACTAAAAGACAGAACTTTCAAATACCTCAGCAGAGATAAAAAGTCGACGAACATTGCATGAGCAATATATAATGGAAGAGAAAATAATGTCTGAGAGACATAACGACATACTTGACGCCAAAATCAAAAGAATTAGCAACATGCAATATTTATAGATAATACATATTGCTCAGCTTCATGCTCTTCTCTGATCTAACTGAAAGATTCGTTTAATCCGTTCTTATGAAAACAAACTTCAAAAAAGATTATCCACTTTTATCTGTGTGGACAGGTTCACCATTATGTAAATCTATGCTCTTCCCTCATTGTGGTGCATAGGAGGGATGCCAAGGTTCTTTCCGATATTGGTGCATGTGAGCTAACTTAGTGAACAAAACATTTTCATGAAATCTTCATTTTATGTTAATTGCCGTTGCTCAGGTGCACATCCGCAAATTACACCTTCGACAGATTGACAAAACCCATTCGACATTTATAATAGATAGGAATACTTCCTACAGTGCTTACCTTCAGCGAATTACATCGCTTTGTGAGGTACAAAGGGTGGATTAGTGATAAATACAACAAGCGTGAAAGCAATGGCGGTTGCAGGAAAGATAAGCCAAACATAATGATCTCAAGTTTAGTGCGTAGCAAACAGGAACGAAGAATGGTGGAGAAGCTTTTAACAAGCCTTTTTCGTGAACTTTTATCGAAAAGAAAATAACTTGAAATTTTCCACACTAAAAAAAAAGTGATAGAGAAATGAGATGTTTTCATTTTGCCAAAAGCAGCCTCTTTCTCGTAGCTGTGCCAATAATAATAAGTAAAATCTTGTTAGTGCCATCTTAGATAGGAAACAAAATTGTGAAGCAGATGAAAGCGACGAAGATTGTTAGGAGTGTGTTGGCGAGCGTTTTTTCGCTAAATTCAACGTTTCGACGCAGCACCTGAAAGCGAGCCACGTAATCGTTGGTTAGCAGAAATGGTCAATTACGAAAAGGAGGCGTGAAACAGCATAGCATTAGATTAGGCTAAGTCTCGAAATCAAATCTGCTCAAATAATACATTCATCCAAACAACGCACACTTTGCCTCCTTCGGAAGCGTTATTACATTCAGTTTATTCCTACACAATCATTCACCGATTTGTTTCCACACCCCCCGTTTCCTTTCTTTACACATATAGAAGGAGGGAGGGAAAGAAAAAATATTACGTCTGCGGTGGGGGACTAATTCTTGTCTTAAGTTTCGCTCGGTTCATCGACAAGACTAGAGCTATGATTACTTGCTTTTTATCTCTCCCACGTCTAAGGGTTGAGAAGGGGGAGTAAGTAAGAAGGATAATATTACTCTGAGATTAGCATCTTTCAATTCGGTATTCGATACAGAAATTACCACTTTTGCCTTTTCAATAATTACCTTGCAATTGTAGACTATGGCAAGATGGGAAAGAAATTCATCTCAAAAGAAGTGCGCCAAGAAGGATTGTTGCTGCCCAAGAATTAAACATTAGGGAAACCAAAGCATACGAAGGGGTATTAATAAAAATGATTCAATGATAAAATACCTTCTCTCTATAACGGAAGGGAAAATTGCATCGTGAAAAATCAAGGGGAATATAAAAAATCCACGAATGCCACATTAATCTACTTTCTCATGCTATTCAGCAGCATAACCTTAACCATTTCAATGCTCTATCCTCCTCTTCCGTTATCTTTTAAGAGGCAAATTTCCTATGCATAGGTCCTTCGTTCCGTTTATACTTTAAACTGTATATGGTTTACAAAATCGCCATCTATAACAACGAAACGCTGCATTCTTGTGCGTGTCACTTATGAGGATGTACTTCCGCCATGACTTTCATTCCTATCATATGTTTTACAGTCATAATTTTGATGTCGAATATTTAAAAAAAATTTTTTTTGACAATCAAATATTTCATAGCCACTAATTCGATAACATTTTGCGGTCTCTGAGGCAAAAAAAAGAAGCGATCGCTGGATCACTTCAAAATTTAAATGACCACTATTCACTAAAACTGCCGCTTTAAAAATCGCATTGTAGCAAACTGCGTAAAGTGCAAAAAAAAAAAACGCAAGCAACATTCGCAATGGTTGGTAATGGGAATGTTATAACATGCATGCATTCACATTTTCATTCGTGGCCAAATTTTTGCTCATTGATAAGCGAACTGCCAAAGATCATTTTTATATAGAGAATTTCAGAATTAAGTGGTGAAACTGCCGAGAAAGGGTCTATTTATTTATTTTTTAATGCAAACGACGTGCTTTCCACCTCCCAATTGTCAAATTTTCTCTTAGTTTAGGTGATCTTTTATCGTCCGATTATGAGTTAGTCACTTCCCGAAACTCGAAATCTGCGGCTATGTTATCCTCTCCTGACTAAGAAAAAAAGGGGGAGAGATGGATGAAAGTTGTCCATGAGCGATGCAAAACAGTGAGCACTTTTCTAAAACAGCAAATACTTTTAGTTTAACTTCATTTACCGGTTTGATCCCTCGATTTGGCAATTGCTTTGGCATACTAAACTAAATGTAACCATCGCTTATCCTTGAACGTCCACTAGCGATCTCGTCAAGCGCCTTTCAACTAGCTTAACAATGCAACGAGTACAACACAAAGTGCACATAGATCGAGATTATTCGAAATCGTCATCATCATTGAAGCATCTATCAATGGCTATCTTCTTCGAACGACAATGATAAAACACAAACTTTGATCAGCAAAAAATCACACAACACACACAGATCCACAACAAAGAAAGAACGTGCAAGAAATGATCACACTAAAACAACAGAAAGAGGAACACAGAAGAAAATGATGTCCAAGAGCATAAAAAATATATATAAGACAATAGCATTCGACCACTGAAACGTATGTAACATTGTGATGTGGATGGAAGTATAAAGCGACTAGGACATGGAACATGCTTTTCGAGTGAGGCATAACAAGGCTTACAGCAAGCATAATGCCTAACAAATTTCCTGTCTGTGATTTTGGTCGCGCGCTGTGAGTTAATTGCAACACTCGCTGTACCACCAGACGATGGAAATAACAGCCGCCACTAGCTCAAGTCGTGTTTTGTTCCCCTCTTCAACATGTTCCCTACTTGGAACCGTACATCTTCGAGAAAACTGTTTGGAACTATAATGACAACTCTAGAAGTATTGCCTCTTCACTGGAAAAGTCATACTTATCTCTTTGTAAATTTGTTGATTTTGGTATTATTAAAGTCCAACCCAACTTTATTCAAATGTTATGCATATTACGCATATTTCTTACAACTAATTCCTTGGTGTTTTTTTTGCAGCAATATTCAACGAGAATTTCACTTTTCGTTCAGCTATTTATTACAATGAACATTTGGAAAGCTGACGAGCATATTTCTATTCGCTATGTGTCACAATTTAATAACAGATAAGCGCATTAAAGTTTATTTTTCTCACTGAACTCTCATAAATGAAAGGAATGTTGAATACAAAAACTAAATCCACTTCAAATTCACAACAAACTTTACATCGTTTAAGAGATTGTAATACTTTCGATAAGAATGCTCACTGTTATGCTATTTTATGTTATTGTTGCATAGAAGTAAATAACGGCATACCTCAGGAACACCAATGCGACGACAAGCCGATAGAAAGTTTTCAACGTTTCGACGACATTTCGGAGTCGATAATTGAGCCTATAAATAGTTTTTTAATATTATATATTTGAATACTGCTTATCGTAGCATGCTTAGTTTTTTCTTTCAAATTTGAAGATACAAAAGAAGTAAAACTATGAAAAAGTTCATTTCTATTTCCAAATCTATTTTTTTCGTTGATAAATGAATTGCCTTTGCATGTTTTCCATCACAAAAATTTTTTTCTATGTTAACTAACAAATTTCGATTTTGTAATAAAAACTATTACAACAATCGCAGCAGATAAATCTGATTTGGTTAAATGATTGCATTTAAAATATTTGTTATTATCAAATTTGATTTCATTACTTGATCTTTCATTTATCCGCTTTCAGCTCAACGTGAGAGAATGATTGAATTTAGTATTGAAAAATCAATTCTTACCTCCTATTGCTCATTTTATACAACATGAAAATTTTGAAGTTTTCCACTTTCTTTCAAAGTTTCATCCATTTTTGGAGTTTTGAAGAAAAATATTCAATAGATAAATCGACGAAATTTTGCAAAGAATTTCGAGGAATAAATTGAGAATTTTTGTAAATGTTTTAAAATATTTGAGGAAACTGATGTGTAATGAAGCCGAATTTTTAGATGATCATCAAGTAAAACGTTAATGCATTCCCTCTTATACTGGACAAAAAATATATTGCGATAATGCGTAACAGAATGCGCTCGTGGAAGCAATTTTCTTAACGTTACACAGCAAAACACAAAAAAAAAAAACGCCGCATGCCCGATGGATTTTCATTGTTTGATGTTAGCAGCTATATCAATTAGCATCACAGCAATGTGCTCTACGATTGCAATTTTCACTAAACCACACTTGAATGTTGGCAAATAACAATAAACCTTAGAAGATAAACCGAAAAAAAAATTTTCATCAAAAAACAAAAATTTTTAAATAAATCAGTAATATATCAGTTATTTTCCAACGACTCAGAGAGAAAAGTTTTCAGCCATGAAAATTTTTACAACTCTCTGACAACAGTAACCTCATACGCATAAGCACAAGCCAGCAGAACGTTCGCAAGATCAGCAAGAAGATTTGGAATGAATTTCACAGCAATTTTTTTTTCCATGTGACCAAATTCTGTGAAATTAAACCAACAGTCACACTATAATTACCTCATCCGTCTTCATAACGAATGCATTGTCTACAAATAAGCAATGAAATGCGTCAAGGCACCTGGTAGGATATTCGTCATCTTGCTCTATCGTGACCAACCCGTTTCAAAACTTTGTCAGGAAGAAATAACGTATGCTGGGGTAGGCCTTGATTGCTTAATTTAAGCATTCATACAAAGCCTTCATGAAAGACTTGCTTTTTCCATGATCCCAACGAGATAGTCTGATCACTATAAAATGGATGCAAAATTTCAAGCACCTTTAAATATCCGTGGTGCCTTCTGAAGCTGATGAATCAACGTAAAATATGGTGTCGGATGATAGCCCGTGATATATAGACTTTGTAACAAGGATTCAATGACAACCCTGTTAAAATTATTGAAGACATGGACAGATAGACGCATACATAAGCGCAGAAACGTGTACAGAAGCACTGGAAGCAATAATTGGTTGTTTTAGACAATTTTCACAGAAAAATCTTTGTATAAGTGTTAACGTTCCTATAAGTCTTGTATCTGTCAAATCTTTGTAAAAAGCTGATCTAAATATTACTGAAGAAAAAAAAACATTACGTTAGGAGAAGGAGCGGTAAGGACGGTGGGCACAGCACGAGCACGTATCGAGTTGGCGAAGTTACATAGGTGAATACCATCGGCTAATGATGCAGCCAATTGGTCACGTTCGTGTGGTAGTGTCAAATTTAAACGTTGCTCAAGTGCCTGCAATGAAAAATTCGTTGATTATTGCCGATCGGCGAATATTATTCCAAACTAATTCTCAGAGCGGAACAATACAGCAATTTGCGGAAAGTTTACGCTCTTAGCTAAGAATCTCAAAAGAAATAAATAATAAAATAGTTCGGCTTTAATTCTGCTCGAAGAATTTGAGGCTGTTTTTTTGAGTTCGCAGCTGTGATTAAAGGATATTCACGTTGAAATAGCTGCTAAATCCACTCATCATAGAAAAATGTGCTTTATTGCCAACGAATTATATATTTAGTTTATACTTTATTTATTATATATATAGCACAAAAATATATAAAATGATATACTTTCCTATGTTTATTAATTTACTTCAACGGAAATTACGCGCTGAGCGTAGTAAATTTCCCTCTATGACGAATAATGTGACCAATAAATGCAGGAAGATTTTATGAGAAACAAAACATGATGATTGGCAAATAAGAACAGCTATTGCAATTTAACTTTTGCGCCATACTGATGCGCACATTTGCTGCGATAATCGAAAAAAACTCAGTTGATGCACACATATCGACGAAATTCCATTAAACTATTAGTTTATTTTTGCATCAACATCGAATGCTTTTTACAATTTGGAAAGCTTCTTTGCAATAATCGGTCATACTCTCCTAGTTGATGAATTGCATAACCTATCTAATAAACCATTGGTTATATCCCTTAAAGCCATAGAGTTAAATATAAAGAGAACATCCCACCTTACGCATATTATCAATAACGCCGGATGTTGTGTGGGTTACTGTGCTTGTGACAGCTGTTCGAGCAGTAGGCACAGGATTTGTATCGTTTGTATGAATGAATCGTTGCTTCTCATTGGTTGCACTCGTTGGCTTGCGGTTCGTTTTACCGTTCATTTGGCTTCGGGTCAATCCCAGACTGTCACGAGTTTTTGTCAACTTATTCGTTGTTCCTGAATACGTTTGCTCATGAGTTCAATATTTTTACAACTCTTTTATTTTATGTGGAATTTAAAGATTGCTAAACTTTGTTAAAATAATAATTAATCGGCGGTGAGAGTGATAAAAAAAGTAACGATGGCTTGTCTAAACATTGAATTCTCATTGAATTGTAAGTTAGAATTAAATGAGAAACATGAATAACAAAGAGATATCAAAGAAAATCCCAACGAAACAACGATCATCGACTCAACATTCATAATTTTGCGAGAAAAATGGAATTTCAACAAGCGAATTTTATTACTGCTAATTGAAATAGATGGCCATAGCATCTGTCAAAACTTCTTTTAGAAAGTCTCGCATTCCAGTGAAATGTAAAATGAGATCGTTTATACGTCTTCCATTGAGGTTGAGTATTATCAACAATAGGAAAGATTAAATTGTTTCCTTATAGGAAAACATTAATTCGTCGACAAGAAAACATCGATAGGCGTTTATAAGCTTGTCTGTTTGGCATTTATAATAGGCATTCCATGTTTGGCAATAGGCATTCCACGTTTGTAAAGGCATTTGTAATGCTTATCATCTCGTCTCGTCATGGCTTAGAAGTTTAGGAGCTTCATATTAAAAGAAGGAGTGAGAAGCGTTTCTTCGATTTCCCACTAAGATCAGCGCATATGTGCTTCCCGTTGATATTGAATAATGTGGGTGGGAACACTCTTTTAACGTTATAAGATCGCAAGTTACAATCAAATATTTTTGCACTCATCTAATTTCCTGAATTTGCAGTTTTTAATGTCAAATAGCGATTATTACATATTAACGGCCAAATAGTGCAGCAAAATTCAGCTTAAAACATTTGTAAACTTCCGCAGAAATACTGTGGGAATTGGTCTGCTTTGCTGTAAGCGAAAATAAAGCAGATAAAGTTCGTCTTCTTCGTATTACACAACACTTTGTGACGAGATAACGCTCTCGCCGAAGGATTGACAACATGACAGCTAATTTTACACATTCCTCCTGATAATCCCTATCGCGCTGTCAATAGTCGTCGTTGTCTGTCAGCTAAGAAACGACGAGTAACGAAAATTTGTTCGGCACTTTCAGTCAACATTAGTGTTACTTACCCGATATGACAGCAGTTAATAGCAGTCGAGCTATTTCATGAGGGTTCTGCCTTAGTCCATTATGCGTTTAAAATGATAGAAACACAGACGAACAATATGAATAGCAAGCATTAATTTGCATAAAAAATTACAGAAAACACTATCGCCATAAAGCTTCTACACAGATAATCGCTAGACTAATGTGAAAAAAATAAGAATCGCAGTTACTGTACATTCGCGCAGCTCTAGGAAATCAATTAAAACCTGCTAATAGTTTGTTAGGAATAATCAAAGAAAGTGAAAAGTAGAGCAACCTTGGAAGAGATGATAGGATTATATTAATATTTGATACTTTCAAATATTCCACCTTTCCAAGATTGTAAATGAAATCGCAAGATGCCTCATTTCTTTCGGATCACTATGCTGGTGATATGAGGATAAGACATCATACAAGTCGGTGTCTTCGGCCACCTTATAGGATGGAAAATGGAATATGGGCTTCTTGAGAATCACTATGAAATGTGCTTCTGAAGGACAGGGCTAATGAAAAGAAAACATCAGCTACTTCAGTGAACTGGAACTTGTAAGCCCCCAGAATCATCGGCATTGGCACCAGAATCCTATAAATGATGGTTCTGATAGCTTACTCGACATCGATGTAGTGTTGGCATTTGTTGTTGATGTAAGCGTCGATGAGTGTGGTGCCTGAAGTGGCCTTTTGAGTGCCGGTATTGCACGTGATGAAGCAACACTTGAGCGAGAACTGTTCAGTGAGGACGAACTTCGTGAACTTCCTCCTGATGTTCGAGTTGGGTGCCCAGTTGGCTCCTATAACCTTATGCGATTATTGAGTTTCCTTTTCTCTGGTGACGTGGTAAGCCAAATTGAATAATCGTAAAATTTTTTAAAAGTTGTTATTCCCTAAATGTTGTTTGTCTTCAGCTGTAACAATACTGCAACAAGGTGTGCTTGTTTCACCTCTCTCTACCATTCTGCACGATCAGTGATAAGAAAAAATTTCATCTCGTCAATAAAGTGCAACAAACTGCTCCAGGAAATGCTCAGGAATACCATGCGGATTCTTTGCGTGTTATCGAAAGGTGAGACAAATGAAACAGAATACGCTTAGCTGGAATCAAAGCAACTGCAAAACTAGCTCATATATATCATCTTCTACAAACCTTATATTTCAGCTCTTTTTAAAAAATTGCTTGCCCACCTTGTACAGCGCCAAGTAATGCATTATTCTGACGTAGATTTGACAGTCTCACCTTAATAGCAGAAGAAACCGAAGCGGTGGTATTCACAGGTCGTACAGCGCTGCACGCACTTTCCGGTACGACTGAAGAACGCACAGCTATCGAAGCACTCGAATTTGTTGCCGCATTCCCGTTTACAGTGCTTGTCATTGGCGCTGAAAAGTTTTTCATAGGATACGAGGGAATACCTCCTTTGCTGAGCATATTGTTTGAGAAGTGAGGAGAGGAATAAAAGAACCCTCAAAGCAAAAAGTCACCCAACTTTCGAACGTACGCTATCATACCAATGACATCCCATTTCTGAACGTTTATTCCTGCATGCGTATAAATACTTCGATTTCTTTCTACCTTCATCAATTGCAGAGGAAGCGTTGTTAAAAAGCTAACAAACTTGCGCCATATTTTAGCTACATGAATCTTTTCCACTGAGCGAAAAGAATCGCATTTCCAATGTTTGCCGTTGATGTCGTCAAAAACTGCGAGCATCAAGTTAAGCTATATTCTGATGTTATTTAATAATACAGGTCCTCATCGAAGTGTTTGAATATAGCGCTGGACAAAGTTCTCGACAAGCCTAAGAAACAAAACAAGAAATTTTTTTCGGACTGCGGTTCACTGGAGCATTACTTGGTGCTGGAAAAGAACATCGTAACTAAGGGCTCAGTGGTATGGCTAACCTGGTGCAACAGGTGCCTCGATAACAGGTGAAAGAAGTTTCGGCTGATCACGCTCTTGTGCTCCACCACCCGTCGGTATTCGTTGCTTGTTCGTCGTATAGATTGTCTCAATCTCAGCGGATTTGAAGGCTAGAGTCGGGGAATCACATGTGCGGACATTTAATGTCGTGCTCAGAGGAATGTTACAACTCTGCATATCCATCTGCTTTTCGTTATCGTATACATCAGAAACACTTTTCGACACAGTGTTATTGTTGCTCAAATCCATTGCTTTATCGATGTTTCGAGATGATAGTTGTACGGTGGTAGTGCCCGATGACGTGGCTGAAGTAGCCGTTCCTGTTTTCCTGAACCCATCACCTTCAATGAGGGTTTCTTTAGTGACAGTCGATTTCACGGATATAATTCGGTCTGTTGTAGGGGAATTAACAGCCGTCATTGGTGAGACGATTGCCTGAGGTCGGTGGGATACGGCTGTGGAAGAGGACACTGACGAAGATGACGAGGAAAGGATGCTGCTATTCGAATATAACAATGCACGTTCGATGGTAGTACGTTGTGATGTGGACGCAGGTGTGGTTCGACTAAGCGGCAACTCGGTTCCCATCTGTAACTACACCTTTTACCATATAGAGGTGTCAACTTCAATTAGAAACCAACAAAAAGCGTGTTTGAATATAGTAAATATCAGGTTTTGCACGATTTCTTAACATATTTTGCACAGACTGCATATAAATCCATAAGGCAGCGATAATGCTCTTGCAAAGCATTTTGCTCTTGCGTTCGCTATGTTCAATACAAAAGTACTTCGTTCAAATTTGCGATCATTTTGTTTCTCTTTCATTATCATATAATATATCTATGAATGTGGCTATGACCAACCCCCGAAACACACCTAACAACTGCAGCCGTCATCCCGTTACGAATCGCGTATGTTCTGCAGTTTTCATTTTACTTGATGTTTACTGCATGCTTCGACTATCATATATCATTTGCATCATTACTTTTGCTCGGTCATTTTGATGAATAGCGCTATGAGAAGCAGGTAGTCTAGGGGATTGTCGAAGGCTTGAATTCTCGAACTGCCGAGGTAAGATCGTTACTGCGTGGCGTTTCGGAAGCGTCGTTGGGATGTCACTGAATTATTAACCACAGCCATCTCACAGTTGTTAAATGCGTTGCTTTGTATCAAACAAGCTTCTCTTCTTAAAAAGCGCTATGCAATAGTAGCTCTCCTATTCAGTTATTCCAGCTGAAGCTACTGAATCTGGTGGCAAATAGAGTAAATTTGCCTGCTGTGTAAGTTCTATGTGAGCTGAACCTCGTCTCAAGTACGGTATCCTCTTCCATCCAAATGAAACAGGCCTCTGCTATTCCCATTCAGCTAGGAAATTTTGAGCAAATTTTGGTTTCTAAGATGTCTTCCGTTTCTCGGTGGGAAGGTCTGTGTCATACAAGACTAGGAAATTTTGCAGGTCGGTATGGGGAAATAATTCCAAGAACAGAAACTTGCATTACCTTCAGCGTCTGGTTGCTGTTAGGCATGTATGGTCCCTACGCTGGCCTCCCTTTTCGTAAACGCCCACAAGGGATCTCATGCCTTTTTTATAGCTATCAATTCGGCGAAGTCGAGCACCTCGCTCCTATGCTCCTCTCTCATTCCCTCTCTTCCAGACCGAAGGTTTGCTGCATAAGTACTTTCTAACATTGCCATTCTTAAAATGTTTGTTTGTATTCAAGGCTAAAGCTTTGTCTATCCAGGAATGAGCTCAATGATGGAAGAAGCAAGCCCTAAAAATTCGTTGGATTCGTATGAGCGCATTTCGGCTGCCTCCTATAACTCACTTAAATTTCAATTCTTCACTGCTTCAGTTTCTGAACCATTTGTTTGCTTTTATTACGCAAAATGAGGTTACGATATGATGTTAGGCCAACTGCTGTGCCGTTGACGAGGAAGGAAGGTTCTGCTCTAACTAGTGCTCTCTTTTAGCTGAACTTTGCATGATACCGAAGTGCTGTTACCTGCTGCCTCAGACTGCAGTGCACTACCTTAGAAAATATAGTATTACTGTAAAATACAGTAAAAGTGTAAAACTGGCATCCTGCCTTGCTTTTTCGACTTGCAGTTTCGTAGTTACTACTTATTTTCGCCGAGATTGCTGAGATTTTCGCAGGGATTGCTCAGATTTACCGATTACTTGAGACTTGCTGATTGCCCACATAGGGCACTATCTTGCAGCTACTAGCTTTTCGAATTCAGTGGATATCCTCTTAGCAAGACGAGGAATTTTCTAAGAAAGTGAAGAACCTGCAAAAATAATTTGATTCCTCAGCGCGGAGGCCAACTTGCTCTTTGGGTGCTGAATCACTCAGGGGAGAAGAAAGACGATACATCCTTGCACGGCCGTGTAGACCAGACCCATATTTGCATTCCCATAAACTACATTAGTTCCGTACATTCAAATGTGTTTCAGTGCAACACTGTTTCAGCGACTGGTTTTCGTCACTAAAGAGCAGCTCCACCACGGTCGCCCGTAGGATTTGTGAGCATCGAAACTTTACATTACCAAACGATCAAAATGCATCGCAGTTGGTTCTTGAATAGAGATAAAATAAAGAGATCAAACCAGAAGCGTATTCGCGTCAATCAGGAAAAATTGAATTCTACCTTCATATTACCTTCACCACCTAGTTGAGCGGTTGCGTTAATGTTAGCGCCAAATTGTCGCGATCATTAAAACTACTTCCCTTAGAGGCAAGCTAAACAGGACAGAATTACCTATCGAAACAAATTTAAAGAATAAACATATGTAAGCGACATGTATATATGTATGTGCATCTACTTGTGCCTTAGTGTTTGAGTGGTGTGTCGCTGTGTCTATCTGAAGCTCTACTTATGAAGTTTTGCATACATAATGTACACTCGAAACCACGCATGAAAATCGGGGCGAGTTATGGAACTTGAAGCGCCATGAAATATGTGCATAGGAATACGACGAAGCTAGCGGTTTGTTTCATCAAGTGAATTGTCATGTCCTTAAGAGTGTATATGAAATAATAAGTTAGACGCTGTGCTATCGACGCTGAATACGTTCTATGATCAAGCGATGTAGCGGATTCGGCTCTAAAACATCGTGCCACATTTCTTCGACACTTGATGAAGTATTTCTTAAAATAATTTAATTGCTACTTTCGAGTGAATTTAGTTTGGGTTAAGCATTACTTCTACTAATTTTCAAGACTATACTCTGAGGAAGCCATTGAATAAAAAATGAACAGAAGGAAAGCTCTAATCGCAACCTATTAAGGCATGCATCATTATGGCCTTAAAAAAGTTTTAAAAAGGGAACCAAGCTTGCAACGCATTTCAACTAAAAATCACTGCATCGAAACATGTTTACGTAATGAGCGTATGCCGTTTAACTCATACAAGGGTATTAATTGTTTGCCAAATACGTAAGAAATATAAAATATATCTTTGAAGCAATTGTGACATCGAGTACGTTTGGCATCATAGTGTAAGCTGCAGACGGACTCAGCGCAAAATCTGCGAACGTAGGCACTCCCCGACTAGTATTTAGAATAGGGTGGGGCAAAATTCGAGGTGAATAGATTGGTGATCAGAAATTTTATAAACGAACTTTTTCGGCATATGCGCTCATCACTTCGTTCAGAAGGCCACCCGTACAGCCAGACGGCGAACTTGTTGTTGCTATACACGTCGACTGCACCACCTCACAACATTTCGGCTTATTCGCATAGTCGATATATGGTGGAGATTCGTGACCGGCTTGTGGAGAACGAAGTGATTCGTTTATACCGAATAGACAGCCTGCCGCCGTTGATGTCTGATACTACAACGACAAATAGCATTCTCTTGTGTGATGCAAAAGAAATATCCATAAGCGAACTACTTATATGCGTGGAATGGAACGAAACAGACATACAAAATGCCACAATATGCATTTCTTAAGAATTAATTTATATGTAGCTTTTCTTTCATTATCGTATAATCTAACATATAAAAAGAATGGAAGCGATTTTAAAATCGTGCAAAAGTAGAAAATGTTTTAGCTGCAGAACTTCTATTCGCTTATTCGCGAGGAATAATGTCACTATTCAATACACTGTAGTTAGGGCAAATGATGACATCTTGGTAGTTGAGATGTATACAGTATGGAATTTCGTATTACGGTAACTGGTATAAGATTCCCTCAGAACAGTGAGAGCATGACCTCACTTACAATGATACCAAACAGTTGGGTGCTTCGTTCATTCCTTTCCTCATGAATTACTTAAAAATCTTCAATTACTTCAAGCACAAAGTTTGTTCCGTTGACGGTACAAAATCAAACACAAAGGACCAGTACTATGAGATTGCAACCGCAGCTTTCATTTGAATACTCGCTTCTCCAGCCTCCAAAGTTTTCTAGACCTTGCTGTTTTTAAACCGGGCCGAAAACATGCAGATTAATCGCAGAGATTTTCCTCAAAGTTTGTTCTATCCGGATATTAAACTGTCAGTGCTAATACTTACTTCATGTGAGTAGCGATGTTCATCGGCGGTGGATGCATATCCAGAATCACTGCCGCCAAGAGTGTTAAATCTGGTGGAACGAGAACGCCTTTCGACACGACGAGCCATCGTGTCGATTCCGTTATCGTTACTATGCAATTACACATGCATCATTCTGAGCGCTCTAATAAATTAATATTGGAATTGTATGTCATCTCTCTTCCCCTCCCCCTTCTATTTCATTCCAGTAATCGTCATTCCTCCACCATTTTCTATTTAAAAAGCATCGCAAACAGCTACACTGCATATATATAGTAGCATGCTTCATTTTGTGCAATTCGTCTGAAATAATAAGTAGGAACGGATGACAATCAGATGGCGTGATATGTGGCTTTTGTAATTTAATCCCACTGAGCTAATCGGTTGTTCTATGTAAGAGTGTAAAAGATAGTGCCTCACATTGCTTCAAAAGCTTTCTTTTAGCACAGACAACCGGTCATATAAATCTTTAGCTCAAATGCATTTTTGACAAAATTCGGCAACTCACAAAATAAAACTGAATTGCAAATTTTGTGGAGCCTTCGGGTTTGGCAAGCTAAACATAAAACAAACTAAACAGTTTAAGGGATTTTGTGTAGCATTTATGGCACAATCCCAGTGCTGTACCTTTCAAGGTTCAAAAAAAAAAATGACGGTTAGACAAACATACTAAACGCACAAACAACCCTCGATATGAAAGGCTCTCATAAACCGGTCACTATGAAGAGGTGCATGATGCAAATATTAGAAGAACTCAGAAAGGCATTCTCAGACAGTCGAATCGACTGTCTTAGAGAATCAAATGCAAAATCCGAACGACTTACTATCTGCCGCGTCGCAGAGTTGCATTAATGGTCACCGGACGATTCATGGACCAATCAAGTGGCCTCGAGCCTCCTTCAGTGGTATTCACCTGTGCCCGTAGCCACTTGAAAACATGCTCGCGACCCTAAAAATAGCCGTAAAAGTGGAAGTCGCAAAAGAGCCTCGAAACTCACATGCTTGTAGAAAAGCGAAAAATTTTATATCCACGTCGAGTCCGGAAATGACATAAGAAAGACCAACTTTCTAGCTCTCTGCTTGCCCATGCTATCATTTTTCAGATAAGCAAAGAGGAGCACGTGGCAAGAGATTGGTGCGAGATACGCATTTGCTTCCAATTGGCGGCGCAATTGATCAAATATATAAAATAAGTGAAGGGAAGTGCCAAAAAAGCTGGCACGATCCGCGCTTTTTGCATCCCGCTCACTTCACCGAGCAGTTTCATACACTGCTAAATTTACAAAAGGCGTATATTAATGTTCTCATATAGTCCGATCGCTTTTATAAATCTTTAGCAAAGGAATCACTTTTTCGGTAATCCAAAGAGTATAAAATAGAAAACTTACCATAAAAAATGTCAGAAAATTTTAAACTTGCTATAACTCATTGCAAAGTTGAAGAACCAACAAGAAATATGACAGAGTAAGTCATCCTATAGCACAGACTATCCTATAACATTTTTAAACTTTAGTATGTGTGATTCACTGGTTCGAAGAGCTGCAAACACAGACATAGACACAGATAGAAATGTACACACACAAACACTTGTACAATGCTTGCAAATGCAAATTAGCCCAAAAATAAATAAAGAGGGAAAATGTCTGATTGCTTTTTTCTTGTGGGAAATTCAGAGGTTATACATAATCGATCCTTTTGAGAGAAATCAATCAGACGCACGATAAAAGTTGTACATTAGAAATATTCGAATGTTATCAGGTGTGAATGAATAATCCGGATGATAAGTTTGGAAGGTGATGCTAGAAGATCATCGGATATTGCCCAATATATCAATGTTCCAGTTTGCCGTTAAAAAATACCGGAAAAGCAAGCAGATACACATAAGAAGAGAAAAAAATATCAAAACAATCCATTTATGCAAACAAATAAAAACAGTGGAGTATTAAATAATTATTTTTGATAATAAAGACACTATCGGAAATGGCAGAAAAATCTTTCCTTTGATAAGGTAAAACCTGCTGTACTTCAAAAAGAGGGAGCACTAAAAGTGAGGCATCGAAATGAACTGACTCGCCTTCGAGCAAATAGTTGCCGGTGGTGTGGTGAGTGGATTTCCACGAAGATGTAACTCAATTAGAGAGCACATATGACGCAGATCATATGGTAATTCGCCGAGTTCGTTCTCAGATACGTCCAATACTCGTAATTCCATTCGCGATAATTCTATAAGATGAATCACATCGCTGCGCAGCTTCAGGCGTCTCTCATCTTCCTCCCATCATCCCCCTCTCCCTTCCTCCTCGCTTTTTCTCGTTCGTCTCTCTCTCCCCTCTCTCCACCATCCCACCTCACCTTATCGACCAATGCATTTGTTCCGAAAGCAATATTCAATCAGGAGATACCCTTTTTGGTTTTCAACTTTTCTACCTTACAACAATATCTTTGCAGTGACATTTTATGCGATTAGCTGCCACTCAAAAACCTTTGCTTTTATTGCAGAAAAATTTGTCCCATTTAATCGACATATATCTCAGCCACTGAAAAACTGAATCACTTACAACCATGAAATATATGAACACTATTTTGTGCTCATAGCCGCACTTAGCACTAATCGCATAAATTCTTCATTATGCGAATTCTGTAATGAAATTTTTTTTAATTTGATATAACAATTTTTGATGTGCATCTCTATCATCTGTAAAAAACTATTGACTAGAAAGGTTGCGGATAAATATTATGTTATAATAAAAGAGTTGGCCTCCCAAAACAGTCACCATATCACACTTTTATCCGCATTCGTATTTTTGCGAAATGTTTAGTAGTACTTAATCACTTTCAAAAATTAAAAAAACTTTGAGAGATCGGTCAATAAGATAATCAGCAAACTTTTCCAGTTTGATGAAGCTTATTATTATCGAAAGAAAAGTATAATAGAACAAACCAGAAGGCAAATGTGTGAGACGATTATCCCGCAAATTCAACACTCGTAACAACTTCAGTAAGGCAATGTCCGGCGGAATCGCTCGTAATCGATTACAGCTTACATCCTGAGAATACGACAGTTAATGGAATAGATTAAAGCAACGCACTTTTAAATTCAATGCTATTAGGGAATGATCATGCAATACTGTTGTTTTCGACATCAGACAACAGCATGACGTGAACAATGATTCAAAAAGTTTCAAACACGAAATTGTTGCTCCCGATCTTCAATCTATGTGAAGCTTTTTAAATTTTATAAATGCAGCGTTTTCAAGCTTCAGCACCAATCACGCTCACTTTCCGTCCATGTTCGAAAGAAGGTGATGATCAGAATTTCAAACGCTCTCAAAAAGTGCGCATGAAAACTTTCAATGGAATGTAAAGCAAATACAGCCCCTATAACATGTCACTCTTCTAGATGATCATATATGTTGCACTCAGCCGTCAACGTGATACAGATGGAAGCACACATGAAATACCAGCGTTGGCAATATAAATAAATGCATCGATTGTTTCTGCCCACCGCAGGTTCACGCGGAAAGCTATCATAATCGCCAGACAAAATCAGTTCAACACTTTGGAATGCTTCGAAAACTGTTACTACTCATAACTCGAACTTACTAGCTTGCAGTTCATATACAACAACAAATGCAATGGGCTATTCCACTTTGGCAGATTTTGAAGAAAACAGTAACTCTTATATGAAGTTAAGAAAAATCTGCGGAAAGTATACGGCAGTGAATACACCTGTACTTGGAGAACTCTGCGCAATGATTAACACTAAGGCTTTCGTCTGAGACGAATGCACCTCAATATTAACAACTGCTTCCGAAGTGACACTTCTTCTCTTCAATATATTCATTGCATATCTTGCCAATCACCTAATTATCAACAATTTTTATCCGTTCTCAAGAAGTTTCTGTTCGCAGTAAATCAATTTCGTTGAATAAAAAATCGTTATTTTTGAAGATGGTGTAAAAAATGAGTTTTTTTCATTTGCTAACAGATTATTGCTTTTATGTGCTTTCGCATGTTCTTGCAAAAGCATATCACAGCAATACTGCTCCTATTTATTTTTAGTTACGAAGGCACAACCTGTATGCGTATATCTGCTCGATGAAGCCATTAATCCAATGAAACGACGGACAGAACCTATATCACACGATGTCCTCCTACCTATATTCCTGAGGAGATTTAAGATATCTGTTTAATATGCACTATTCCAAAAAACTTTTTGGTTCAGGTTTAGTGCAAGCAGTCGTTCTCGTAGAGGAAAATATTACTGAGCGTTTGCTGTTAGTTTTTGATGCTATATCTGGGCAACCAAATGTCCTGAAGAGTGAAAGTGGATCATTTCTGATACTAACCACGCAGACTTTCATTTGCTAAAATTTATAGAGAGCAAATTTCTCTGAATTCCGCCACTTAAGGAGCTGCTTCAATTAAAAACTCCTTTAGGGTTGATTACAATAAACATTGGTTTACGCCAACAAGAACAGTGCCTTAACGACGATGAGTATTCCGTTTTTGCTGACCAATGATGGCATCGATTGAACTTATTCCTTGAGTCATATAAAAAACGCATCATATGCCTAGGGTTTAGGAAGCGTCTGTAATTAATTACACGAGCTTCTGTCCATCAGGTCATTTTGGGAAATTATTATTGAGTGATATACGTTTTTAATGAACTGACCAACTCATGAAGTGATCCGGCGAGTTGTCGAATCTCACGCGGTAAACTTTCAAGACGATTGCCGGCGAGTAGAAGTACTTGCAGACGTATTGAAAACAGACCAACCGGCAATGAGCTGAGTTGATTTTCACTGAAAACAACGCACAACTATTGCCTGCCAGGTACATGAGTTGCAAAAAAAAAGACCAAAATGCGTAAAACATGTCGGAAATGATATTCAGCAAAAGTAGATGGAAATTACTGATGACGTCAATACCTTATGAAGTATTCTAATAAACGGTTTCGAATCAATAAGAGGAGATATGTATAATTGCAACAATATGGGAGACAATATAGTCTCAAAATTAACGCATGTGTTATTTACGCATAGAGACATAATAGTCACAACACATCTGTCAGCAATCAATAATTCTTTCAATCATTAATGTGTGCATTCATGCATTTACATATTTGCTTCTCCGTGAAAATCCATCCCAGCTGTAAATCACAGAGATATGATAAGAAAAAAATTTTGAAATTTGAAATTGTTTGTTGATGTCGATTCAAGCAGCATTCATCCGCTATAAACTTATTTCTTGAATCCAAAAATATCTCAATCGAACAATATTCCATTCATAGTCTTTATTTTGATGTTTTTGCACAAGAATCTGAAAATACTCTGTAGCAGTTAGGTTATTTGTATTCCTGGATGCATTTCCACACGGTTACAGTGGCAACACGCAACCGTCTAAGATTTTCAACCCCATAATCACATAAAATTTTCTACTGCTTCATATCTCGATGATTTTTCCGAATGCTATGCTGCTTCCGTACCTGATTTAAAATTAATAAATTTTTTTACATCATAATAGCGAGAACCATCACAACTTGAACCGATCTGGATTAGATGGATTTAAACTTAAATCACAAAAACGATACGACCATTATTATGCTTTTCGAACGAATATCTTGTGCATTTGTATTACCGGTCGGTCTGCAATTATTAAAGATTCGAAAGCACATTTCGTTTAAACCCTTAGACGCACTTTTGCCGTTATTTCGACCTATTTGAATTCGTTGTGTTGCGCGCGCAAATAGCTCAATTTCCGTAAATTTCACGTCCTTCGAGAGCGCATTTTGTTAACTACCAACAGTAGTGAATTTTGTGAGCATTTCCGTTTTTTTATGAACACAATTTTCTTTGCACGCCTCTACTGCCGTCATTTCGTGCAAAAAGTATCTCCTGGGAATTTGCATTCAGAAAAAAAAAAAAACTCAATTTGCTCAAAGGCTTTCGGAGATATGAAAACGCCCTTTATTGATATTGACTTGAAGCATTTCAAATCTATTACAGATAGCAATAAAGACGTCAAATGAACATGCAGAAAAGATACGCGATTTTACATCCCACTCGTGTGAGAAAACAAGTTTCAAAAATAATAAAACATTTAAAACAAGGTCTTCATAACCAAGCCGATTCGACTACTTGCACAAACATTCTGTCAAAGAATCGCTTTTCTATGACCCGACTAAGGTACAATGGAAATTCCGCCAATCACAAAGACATGGAAAATTGTCTGGCTCCTTGAAACTATTTCAACTGCTTCCAAGGTTGATGGATAAATGTGACATGGGCTGTAAGAGTTTAGATTCTCCGATATATATTGCACCCACTAATTCTAATAATTTAGGCTCAATGGTTTTTGCATCGAAACCGTACGAGACGGACATACAAAGAAAGAAACAAACATTCTCACATACGAAATTGCCATGCCAGAGTGCGTTTTTGCAAAGCAAACTTCTAAAATCGTATAATAATTGATAGTGCTGATTTGTACAAGCGAGCATTGCCCCATCTGTGCGCTTATCTGTATACTAACTGAATTTCCATTGTATAATGCATGCGACTCCATCCAGTGAGCGCGAAATAAATCACTCCAATCGGCGAGCAAATTTGCATATTTTGCAAGATGTCATTCCAGCAGCCGTTCATTCATTCAATCGTCAATATTGACGTAATTCCTATTGGTAGATAAAATAGTGATGAAAAGAAAAGTTTGAATAGTAATTCAGAAAATGAGGAGAATGAAGAATTGTTTACGGTTAAAATTTTAAAGAAATGGGACAAATCGCTAGCGTAAAATATTTAAAAATTCCCGAATTTCCAGAATTTCGAACAGAAATTTTGCATCTGACTAGCTAACATTTTTTCGGCGACTCTTTCCAATGTTAAAAGCGTTTATTTCATTCATCTTATTCACTTTTTTGTATTATTTTAAATTTCCGAACGAAATACACAACTAAAATAATCATATTTGTAATCTCAATCCAAACTTCTACAAACAATTTTTCTCTCTCTATTTTGCGTAGTGTCACTTTAGATGTTTAAGTCAACGAAGACGCTATTGAAGACAGCTGCCTCAATGAGGAACCTTTTATCCTCTCGCAGCCTCTTCAATATCACATTGCTAGATCGAGAACCCGGAAAATAGCCCAAGCCAAAACGTAAGCAAGTGTGCTGCCACTCAAAAACTAGACTTAAAACTGATGACAGATGATCGAGAGTATACGTGAATCTTGAACGCAATGTTGGACCTATTGAACTGTGCTGTTTGCATGGCTGCCGACATCTAATTGCGAGTCAGTTACCTCGTAGATGATCATGACAGTTGATTCTTTCATATGCTTTTAACGAAAAAACGGTTACGATGGCAAGAGTCACCTGTTGTTTAAATTTTTTAGGTTTGTCTGCGCCTGAAAGCTTTAATTCGCGAATCACAGCCTGATCATTTAAATTCTCATTAAGTTGTGCAAAAATAGTGGAAAATCCATAAATGCCTTAAAACATTTGCCAGTCCGTTCGATGCAAATTCATAGCGCAAATCTGTTTTTTTTTTTTTTTTTTTTTATATATATCGTCGAATGAAAGCTACGGAAAACTTTTCGGCTCGAAATTTGCTGAGACGATCAAACAGCTACGGAAATACATGATTTCGTTGCTTTTTTCTGTAAATATTTAAGCAATAGATTGATATGATAAGTTTAAATGCAAAAGCGAATGCTATTCGAACCTCGCTGGCATCTTGCCACCCTTTAAGTACTCTGAAACACCTGATCCTCTCCTTCGCAATGAATTGGACAATATAGGTATACGGGTAGAATAATAGAGGCGGATAATTTCGTAATATAGGTCGAGCAAGCGGGTGGTGAAAATATAGTGCAAAATCATTGTAACGTTGAATAAAATATCGCCGACATCAGCCACGGTCATCGGGGGGGGGGGGGGGGTGAGTTCAGTGATGTTTATTGTCTGTTTATGTTATCGAAACTCAGCGGTACACTTGGTACGAACTGGTTTTTTAATTTCCTCTATCATACCGACCAATATGAAGACCACTATATAAATAATAGGAAGTGCAAAACTACTCGTTTATGATCCCAAACCGATAATTTGCACAAATCTTCTACGAGAGAACTCGCTTTTCCTGCGTTATGTGAAATGGCCATAAAATGACGTTGGATGTGCATGTTTTTGGGCTCAGCAGAGGATCAATATGTTTTATTGAAATGGAGTGACTCGAGAACTCGTAAGTAAAGTCATCACAGGGTACTTTAGTGTGAGAAGCCACGAACACCACAGTTCTACATCGTCTTAATATGCTTTCCAAATGCGAATTTTCAGATGTAAAAGAATAAATGAAGAAGAGCTGATATTTAGCCCCCTTGAGAAGGAAACTTGTAAACAAAAAAGATCTGTTGCTGCTAATCATATCGCTAAATCACAACCATTAAAATTAGTTAATATATTCGATGCAGCAGCAGAAATAATATTAGCAGCTAAATGAGGGCAATAAAATAGCAGTCTCCCCAATGAGAGATTTGCACTAAGATTGAAGTTAGCGCGCAGAGATTATAAGCACTCTGAAAGCCGACTAAATTGCTTAGCGCATTGCGGATTCCGCTTCGTCTATTATTGATGAAGTTCTCGCTTAGCGTATACATCCGCTGCGTAATTAAGCGAAACTCATTCGATCCTCTCTTCACTAGTGGATCACCATCACTCTATATCATTTTGATATAATATTTTAAATTAGTCGTGGCTTATTTGTAATTAGTTCACTTAAAGTATGGGATCAAAATTGTGCGAATAAGAAACAAAATTGAACTTTAGTGAAATTTACGAAATTCTACAGTAGTAAAGAAGATTATGATTGATCCCTCCACAATAAGAGCAAAATCGAAAGAAGATAATCTGTGTACAAACAACTCACCTCAGGTCAAGGTATGTGAGCGACTCGAGCAGTTGTACGGCAGCAGGCAAAGAGCGAAGACCCGTAGCACGCACCCTTAACGTCTCCATCGAACTCAGTTCACAGATGCATATTGGCAACTCACTCATACGGTTATCACTGAGATCTGCAAAAAACAATCAACTATCCTTCGATGAAGCTCAAGCGGGCTTACGTGCTAAAAATCACTGTGATGTCAATTACATGGTCGGTTCGACAATGAGTTTTACCTGTAAGAATTGATTGTAGAATTTTTGAACATTCAACTGAGACTTAAATGGTGGATGAGATCGTGACGCTTAAGCTTTGGCACCTAATTTGGGAATGAAGACTCAAAAAATGTGCATCAAGGCATCTCTCCAGTACTACTTATTTCATATAACTGAAGGGGTCTAGACAATATGCCATATTAACTTCCCTTACACGAAAGGTTTTTTTGGGGAAGTGTAACAGCGAGGCTTCACTCTTGCAATTGTGAGACAGCTAAATTGAAATTTCGCATCTCTTTGCGAATGCACATGCGTGTTCACTAAACTCGATGTTCCACTTTATCTATTTCATTTTGCATCAGCAGTGTTGCAAGATTTCAAATTCATTGGGGCATCCCATAGTTTCTTTTAACCCAAGGAATTCCCTCGGGAAAGCTTAAAGTGGCAGGAAGCTAAGATACCGGCTCAGTTTTAAAGGGGACGCGTCCATAACAAAACATTTTACAGACGTGTCTTCCGCCCTCCCTCCCCCCCCCCCTTCCGCTCCCAAACCGCTCGTCTCGTGCAAATTATGTCACAGACTTGTTCCATTAGTTGTCCCGTTGACTCATAAAGACTTTAAAATGGCAACAATCTTTTCTATCATAAATCTAACATAAAGTCTGCTAATATTGGTCCCACCACGAGCTCCTCATCCCCTGCGCATGATCCCCGTAAAAGCGGCTCATCAAAACTGTTGTTGGCGATTGCATTCGTGAAGCAGTCAGTGCATCCTCCCGTATTGTTGGGAAAGCACATGCTATCTATAGAAATGTGCGGTGTGGTCTTTGGCCATATGGATGAGCGTTCGATGGGTGTCATTCAGAGCCATACGGATTAAAGAAGCGGCGCTATTTTTTGCTCACAAACTTATGGCAGCCCAATGACATTCCTCCCCAAGCCATAAGCCTTTTGACGATCGGTTTAGCCGTAATGAACGATTCAGCCGATTTATTGCTTCGAAACGATACATCCTTAGATAATCGGAACAACATATGCAATGAATGCACAATACGCACCACCTGTAAGTGGCACAGAAAATCTTCAGGTTTGCGTATGAAACAGTTTTTGAATCTAGAAGAACAGCGAGGAAACAGAGATGGAAATATGGAAAGAAAATTTCTCAACGTTTTCGAGAGTTTAGCACTATATTATTGGGGTGAGTTGCTGACTCATCAACAGGCGACAAAATTTGGCAAAAAATTAGAAAAAAATTCCAAATAATTAGATGCCCCAAAATACCTCCAGAGTTCTAAATTTTTCACGATTTCTGCATTTCCTTGAAAGACTCCTCTTCTCACGTAATTTTGGCAAGGAATAATTTAACAAACAAAGTTTCGGGCCCATAAATATGTGTCTTTTCGAATTTTGCACTGGGAAAGTGACAGAATTATCTAGTGGTAGGTTCAATTCTGCAGCGGTTATTTTCTTCATAATATTGGAGGGAGGAGGGGGTATTTCGGTAAAATCCTATAAAATAGCGCAACATACTCTGTCTGCAACTGTTTTTTTTTTAGTTTTAGAAAATAAATAACCAGAACGAATGATAGAAATCAAGTAGTATCAAGCGAAGCCTGAATCTCAGTTGTAGTCAGATTTCTTTATTAGCTGGCCGCTTCCCTAATCAGGCAAAATCAAGTTTTCAGGTCTTTTTTCCATGTTGCAATATGCAAATTTTTTGCCCCAAATTCAAATCTTTTTTTTAAAATTTGATAATTTCGGCAAAAACAGGAATAAGTTAGAATGATCTATGAAGATGTTCGCTTTTGCAATTTAATCAGGCCAATCAGTTACAAGACTACTACAAGGCCGACCTATCTCATAGAACGAGTCAGCCAAATTCTTTGCACTAAATAAGTATTAAAAACGGTGCAACTTCACATATGAAGTTCTCAGAACGTCACTCGTCAAACAATTCCACTCTCTTACGAATAAAGTCAGTGTGACGTTGTTTAGTTTCATTGTTGAGGACTTACTAGAACTTTAGAATGGTTTTGTTGAGGGCTTATTAGAATCATAAGTAGAAAAATAATAAAAAGCGTGGAGGAGGGCATTATATTATTATCATAATCCACTTCGTTCCAGTTTACTTCTCTTCTATCGACATTCAGGGTCGTTTTTCGCGATCTCTGCCCCGTCTCCCATTCGAAGACAACATTTTGGGAAATTTCAGAACACTGAAAAACTTTTGAGAGCAAAATTTTGCTCATTCAATTGAATTAAACCGATAAATTAAATTTTTTGCAAACCGATAAGATCAAGCCAAAACCGATGAGAGGTTATAAATCTTTCACTTGCAAATAATAGATGCCTGACATCCGATTCATTCAAACTTCACTTTATTTAGCTAAAGGGTAACCCCTATTCCCTTATCCCATCTCGAAATAGAGTGGTCTCATCTCGCAGCTATATGGTTGCTGTTGAGAGCAAACACTCCGTCGAGATTATATTGTAAGGGAGGATTAATGAGCAACGTGAGCGAAGCACTGCAGGATGACCTCCAAAGGGTGCAAAGCAAAAAGCTGCTCGTAGAGGGCACCCTGCTGTGCGCAAAGCAAAAACAATAGCTATAAATCTAGCGGTCAGCGTTGTGCACTTGAGATTCGGTCTAACACATCTATGCCTCATCAGCAGTATCAATCGCAAGATGATCCTTCATGAGATGCCATATAACGAATGCTCTCAATCATTGCATGCTCACAAATCGTAACAAATCCTAGTCCTAATTAAGAAATGTGTTATGGGAATAATAAGTGCCTGCGTCTGAAATTTAATGGCTCTAAGGAAAAACGCATAATAGCAGTTCGTCGAGTAGTAGAAACCATTTCGTTGAAATCACTTATTTTTTTGCCTCCATGCAGCTTTTTGGCTAATGAGTTTTGCGCCGACTGAAGAAGCCAACTAATTCATAACACTGATATAAAACTAATGGCACTTATGACTGTAATGCATTATAACAGCGCCGCTTTTCTGCTTTTAATGGGTTCTCTCAAGTTTCTTACGCCTATAACCCCAAGTCAAAAAGTGATTAGAATCCAAAAAAAAAAAAACGATACTTCTTGCTTAATTTTGATTTACCATAATGAGCTGCTCAAGAACAAAAGTGTGACGTCAGCACTCTATTACCGATAATTGCAGCAACTCCCACAGAAACTTGCGGAACTACACCTAAATCTAAAAAGTTTTCTTTCTGTACGAAAACAGGAGACCACATGTCATTGGGGAGACCGATTTTGACTGCTAGACCTCAGCTGCAAAATTTTACCGCATCCGTCACAAAGCCAGACTTGGCTCCCTTTGCACATTCATCTTTCCAAAATTTTAGCAATTAATGCCAATAGTTAGAATATTTAGAAATATTTCAGAAGTTTCATTCTAAATTGGGCATTTGAGGATGAGCACAAAAAGATGATGTTAATGTAGAAGTTCCTCTCATATATAACTGAAATATTTTAATTTCTGAGATATTTCTAAGATGCGAAATGTTTGATGTGCGATATAGTGAAATTGTGCAACTTCGAAAAATAAATGCTTCAGTATTGAGTATAATGAATTTGTTCCTTGATCAAAATGCTAAACGATCGACATTATTGAATGAATATTCGGCTACGTTTTGAGAGGAACTCGTCAGCTATAACTAATTGACGTAATCCATAAGGAATTATGCTCAATTTTTGCAGTATCAAACAAAATATGTAACTTCAATTACAGACCATTATAAGCCGAATTTTTACGATTTTATATCAAACGCGAAATCTACTCTCCCTTTCCCCCTCTCCAGCAAGTCTCTTGGGAAGAATGGACTTCGCCCCTATACGTTATCTCTCAACGGACAGAAATTGCACTCAATTGGATGGAATTCGTTTCACACTGTTACAAACATACCTCTCGTCCGACCGAGATATACAAACAAAGGTTTTTTATACATATGCTTTTTATATTTTTATACACAGATATAAACAGCAGAAGCAATAAGCTATTACACTACGAAGTTTAATATTAGCTGAAACAATCAGGTCACTCTTCTCATTGCTGTCCCAATGACCTTAACATACTCTTAGAAAAAGCAGCCAATTAAGGTTATTACGCCCAGTAATCAGTAGTGACACTCAGCTGTAAGCCACAATGCATGAGAGTTGTGAAGGAAGCAAAACGGCGGAAATGTCAGGCTCGAATTTGACTGGAAGGAGAATGGTACATAGTATATATAACCTCTTATGTTTGTAGACAGCGCATAGACAAATTCAATTTTTCAGCAGTGCAGTTTTTCTTGTGTAAAAGCAGCATATGAAAGGCTGAGGATAAAATCTATTTCATTCTCTTTTAATGCTCTCTTCATGCCTCGTAAACTGCGCTCAAGCCTTTTCTATACTGTTTTTACCTAGAAAAAATTGTGCGAAATATTCCAAACTATCCATCTGCTTTCCATACACAAAGGATTGTATGCCAATTGATTATTGAAATAAACTAAAATATAGGTCGCCATCATTTTTCTCTTCCCATTTACTGGAGATAATCTCTTTGGGAATTAATAATTTTTGGCGAAGAATTCTATGGGAAATGGAGGATTTAAAAAGAGAATATGAGTGAAATTAGGTCAGCACATCCATGATGACATTCCCCCACTATTCTATTTTTTCCACTTTTTATTTCTGTTGCATATATAAATTCATAGAGTTTTGAATACTTTCAAGCCCCAGAGCACTTTCACTTGGGTTGAAAAAATACACTGCCAATTCTAAAAACGTGAATAATAGCATAAAATTTCGGTGATCTGAATATTCAAATAAAACTAAGAGCACAATAACTGCTGATTGATAAGCTAAATGATTCATTCCTTCAATAAGACAGTAATATTTCCCGTCACTATCGAATATTAACATTGTTATCAGTAAGAATTCTCAACCAGCAATAAATTGCCTTGAAGACAAGCCCAACATATGAGACTTAAAAACTCATAAGCAACACTCTATTCATAAGCAGTATTTTAGCAGATCACTAAAGGCATTGATTTTAAATCATCTCTAAAAGAGATCTCTTTCACAAATGTCTCCAATAATAATAACAGCAATAAGAACGATAGCAATAATAATATTAACAGCACTAATAATGACAGCAATAAAAATATTATTAGTATCATTATTATGGTGATGAATGAATACTTCATATTTTGGAATATTTAAAGAATTTCCATTAAAATTTTATTGTTATCATTTCATTAGAAAGAAGAAGAAAGAAAAAATAAATAAGAGAAACAACAAACCAGCAGAAATGACATCTGAAATGTCGTATTTGACGGCTAGATTAGAGGGGAATTCTTTCAATTTTCGAGAAGCCAACATAAGAACGCCACTCAATTCGGCCTCTTCAAACATTTTGTCCACCGAACGACTCAATAACTGCAATAATACATAATCCACTGATGTGATCCCTAATCACAATATCAACATAAGCAATCAAGCATATTTTATGATTATTGGTAAGCTAATGTGCACAATTTTGTTAGTTAAATGACTGTTATATCAATTTTAACTAAGGGACAAAGTTTCGATGAAAGCGTCAATAATTTTACGGAATTGAGATGACTGTCACGAATATCAATTTGTACATTCAAGCAAATAGCATACAACCCGAATTATCACTCCGATACGCTTATGCAGCATAATTTTCTCAACCCATTGTTATAATTGATAATATTTATTTCTTATTATTTTTTATTCTTTTTTCTTAATGTTTGTGACGCTAATTTCTGCAACTGCAATCTATTTCTGTAAAAGCAAACCTAGAATCATCAATAAATTTGGAATTTTTCTCTGCTTGTCAATTTTTTTCGCAAGATTTAAGCTCAAAGAAGAATTGCTAATTGAAGCATATACAAATTGAAAGAATAACCGCTGGTTTTCAGGACAGTATATGATTCAGACTTGCGATATAAAAAGTGTTATGCTTGGAGTGTTGTGCCAAGTTTACGTTTACATATGAAATAACATATGGGCAAAAATAAGGAAAATATTCATCAGCAACGAAAATCGACGGTTTATACTCCAAAATGTCGCACTTAATGGCATATTCCTAAAGAAATTGATACGCCCTAACCAATGAAACTTCAAATGATATGTATGATATGAGTTCAAGCAATACAGTGAGACAGCTTACTCTTACAACCTTTGCATTAAGAATTTTGGAATTACAGAAGAAGGAGGCTTGAAGCCCAAATTCTCGTGCCTAACTTTGAATTTTCTTATGGGCTCTCAAAGGAAAAATGACAACAATCAAATAATGCAGTTAATATCCTTTAGTGCAACAATTTCCCCATATGCGCTCTTCAGACAGATGTTCAGGTTTGGCAGATTGAACTTAATGAAAGGGATGACAGTATTTATGCTCATTTGCTCATTATTGAATTCGAAATGAGGCTGCAATATCACTGATTATATTCAATACTTACTGATAACGGAAGCAACAGATTGTGGGAGTGATTGCAGAAACGCACATATCAATAAACGTTGCATTGTTTTTCATGGAAAAGCATTTGAAGATCTTTGCGGTAATATATGAATTGTCGTTCAATTTAAATTTCACCAATGATGCGAAGCTTTGAAATATTGACGTTGTGATATAATTCAAAATTACGGCACATTCTAAATAGCGATTAAAAATTAACTCCGGAAATATGACTTGGAATGAAATTATGGAGGATGGAAAAAATTATTCTTCATATGACTTTTTTTTTAATAAAACAATTTGGGTGGTTGATCTTTTTCGAAAGTGGATAATGAAATCAATATTGCCGTAGGCAAATTTGAACATCGGTCATAGATGCATTAGCAATTTTCGGTCGCTTGAATTTAACGAACGGATGACTATCATTGCATCCGGAGAAATGATACGATAGAACGGATTTACCAGTGCGGTTATTGACATCGGACTTTTAAAACAGAGGAAGCAACCTGAAATTCTTCTGAATCATTCAAGCGATTCCTCGAAATTCTTCAGCAAAATAGAAGGAGTGGAAAGTTTTAGAGAGGAAGGGAACGGAAAGTATCAAAAGAAAGGCGGCAGTCTGCTAGCAATTCTCGTTTTTTTTTTCTCACTCATTTCTTGGGTCATCCATGTGAGGGAGATGATGGATTAGCTACCTGCTGTGTATAATAATGAAAAAGCAATTGCATTTACCTGCTGTTGATGTGAAGTGGACGGAATGGAGGCAGGTGCAATAGGTGGCGCATGGGAAACGGCTGCCCCCGCGCCGCGGCGTTTCCTCCACGATGACGCCGTCTTGAGCGCACTCTATATAGATCATAATAAAACCTCTTATTTTAATTATCATATACGCATACCAACGTTTGTGATACAAATTAACCAACAGTTGTGATACAAGTTAACCAACAGTTACGCAGCAAGCAAATCGGCGCACAATATAGCAATGGAAAATGTACACAATCAACACTAATTAATGGCAAAACATTAAATATAACGTTAGGAGATCGCCCAAACCTAAATGAAGAAGTAAGCCGGAATCTTAACTCGGTGATTCAATAATGGAGGTAGCATCACGATATATTCGAACAATCGATCCCTTTTAAGTTGCACATTGAAACAGCACACTGCAAGGTGACAATTGCTCTAGAATTACGATGACCACATTATTATATGCACGTGAGGTGGAATATATCATTTCATGAGATTCTATGTCAAACCAACACAATTTTTAGATTAGGAAGCAATCATATAAGCTAAGTAATCCTTTAGGTGGGAAAATCCGTTAAAGCGAGTATGATACTAAATCACATAAGAGGAAGAACGTCTTGAGCAATCGAACATATCCAAATGAAGCAAACTAGGATTGGGAAATTGATTTACCATTGACGAAGTATGGAAATTTTTTGAGAAGTGAATTTGTTGTGAGTGAAGATGAGTGTTAGAGGAGAGTTTCCGCAGGAAGAGACCAGTTCGGCGATAGATTCGATTATGTGGAAGAGTTGCAAAGATGCACATGAACCATTAGCAGAAAGGGACGCTCCGAATGCCCTCGTCCCCTTTTTGCATCCCCTCTCACAACAATCTGTTGTGCCGAGATATTCGCCACCACTATATCTCTCCCCCAATTCATTTTATTTCCTCCTATTTCAACATATTAGCTATACCTTTTGTATTGACATGAAATATTCTTGCCTTGAGGGAAGCAGCAAAGGTTTATATGGAAGAAGAACGGAATACAACAGAAAATATTGCGACGACAATCTGAGCTTAACATAAACAAATATTGTGAACTTCGAGTAAGAAAGCACAGAATGCCATACTCGAGCTTAACTCAAAAATTATTGCCTAAAGTTGAAAAAACTTTTAGTTTCCTATCTAATTAAAAGATATTTTCCAATGCCATTAAAATACCGTTCAAATAGACAAGGTCATTCACAAAATATAATTTGAATAGAATTATTCACAAAACATGAATATTCTAAAAAAAGCTGACGATATCTTTTTATGATAAATGAGCAAAACGAGAGTTTGCATAGAACGAAAAAATGAACTTTAAAAACTGGAGGGATCGCATTCAATGGAAAATCATATTGAAAGAGCTGCTACGACCTACACTTTTGCATATCATTCAACTGCGCAAATAGTTTCGAGAGTTAGCAAAAAAGGGAATAAATGCTTTCATATTTATTTAAGACACAATTTTCGGGTTTCAATTCAGCCAAACCCTCTACTGAAAATCCAATCGATAAAACATGCAGATCTGATTGGTGCTAAACGCATGCGAATCTTCATCACACTTAAATCTCTATGAGTTTTTCAAAGTTAATGGACTGTCATGAAATATGACATATGAGTATATGCCTATACACCTATAATATGATATATACCTGTGATAATGTAATAATATAATATGATAATTATAATATACAATACACTCAGAAAAATTCTCTCTCTAGCTCCCGTATTCGCCAAGTTGAAATTAATAGATCAACAGATATACAATGGAAAAGCGCATATTAAGCATAGACGCAGCATTAATAAAATGCGTTCTTCACGAGCTTCCTTCCTTTCACAAAACAGCGTAGAGAATTTTAGGTTATTTTTTGAACTAAAGAAAGCAACGCGTTCATTTTTGCGATAAAAATCAAATAAACAGTGTTTCATTATCTATCGACATATTGTTGCAAATTTCATTCCATTTTATAAAATTCTGCGGTGAATTTCAGTTAAACTCTATAAAAATATGATTTCGAGAAAATATATCAGGTTTCTAGTGTTAGCGAAAAAGTACTGTGGAATAAAAGGAAGTGTGAAAACTTATAATGCAGATATAACCGTCAGTGAAAGAAGTAACGCTATTTTTTACGAAGTGTTGGAAGAAATCAGCTCAACAATTTGTGCAAAAAAGTGTTCTGCTGAAGAGGAAAATCAAACTTTCAACTGCAGTGCATCTAATTCGATGTTTTACCGACCTACATCACAGAACGTTGTTCAACAAAAGATTAGGTTTGATGGAATCGATAACGTTCGATGGGAATTGCTGAATAAACCTCAACGGACGCAATAATCGAAACGTGGAAAAGAGTACTACTCATCAACGAACAACGTCTATCGTTATCGGTGCATTTTGTCTACGCGAATATGCACCGAAAGTTGGTTGCCGTTGCGCACAGGCGACTCAATAGAAAATTCTATACTACGTTATCAGCACAGCATGAGAAAGAACAGAATGTAGAGGTGCGCTTATTACTTTACTCCATCTCATTCGCACTTCCCTATCTGCAACCCACCTGATGTAATGAAAAATGTAATGAGGAGATAAATAAATAGTAAACTCCAAAAAACACCAACATCGATTCGTAGAGTTTGATGTAGGTTATCAGTCTCGAAATTTTTTTTTAATTTTCAAATAAGACTAAGGATAACATTTTGGGGGAATTTTTCAAGCAAAAAAAGATGACTGCATTCGAGTGACAATAATTTGCATACTTAGTTAGGATCCAACTAATTAAGTTTGTTCGTAGCTGCACTGCCTACAAAATTTACTTAGTTAATAAATAGCACTTTATCCAATGACCGTTCACTTAATCATAAACCTACCAAATAAATTTGCATATTTTGTTAGAGTTCAACCCATTGCCGCTCATTTAGTCAAAGTAAATGAACTTATCAATATCATGTGGATGATGCAGAAAATGGTTTCAAATTGGATGTACGGTTTGGCGATATCGCATAGCAAAACATATTTTGGTAGCTCAACGGCGACACCCATCCAAACAGAGTGCTCATGCATTGCAACGCGCCCGATAAATTCAGCCAGTAAATAAAACCGTCATTATAGTCGCTACTGTACACACAAAAAGTATGTGTTAGTTCACTCCGCTTGAGCATATCAGCACGTGAGGTGCGAGAGAGGGGTTGAGGAGGGGGGGGGGTTGCTATTGGGTTGCGATGGTAGAGGCGAAGATGGAGTTCTTGCATATGCAGGGGATTTTTCATCCATCGGCCTAGGCACTTCTTTAGAAAGAGGTATTTACATGATTTGCTCGTAAAATCCTAGACAAATACAATTCTTCAGTCCCCAGTCACGCCATCTTTCTGTTAGCTTTTCTAATTTCTAAACAATCAAAACGATTTCTAAAGAATCAAGACGACAAAACATGCTGTCACTAAATCGCGCTATGAATAACTAACTCCACAGTGTACTCTGACCATGGTGCGGACGGAAGCTCTCCCCCTGACAGATCGCCGAATGAGTCATCATCTTCGCAGGGAGAACATCGACTCAATGCTTAACTTTTCGCTTCCAGCGCCGATTCCCCGACCGTTTCGAACTACGAATGCACACCAGAAATGATGAAAATTTCGCTCTTTTGGAAAAATTCACTGAACACATATTTGTATGAAGGGAATTCCATCATCACCTTGGAGATACCAAAGATATATCACGCCATCATCGTCATGCTGAGGGAACTCGGGGTACACTTTGTTGGAGCAATGCTATCATGCAAATTTTTTGCGCGTGCACTTGTCGATGCGAAAGATACTATGAAGTAACGAAATAAAGATCATTGACTTGACGTTATAATTATACTTCAACACAAAATTTCAATTTGCTTATTTAAAGACAATTTCATATTCGCATCACTTATCCAATCTCCACAGTTTATTTATGGTCTCATACTGGTAGAATTCTCCTTAGCGCCTTATTCAGCTCCTGAAATATACAGTCATATTTTCGATTTAATAATAATAAGGAATCTCACTTCTTTTTTTTTTTGCAATTGTTTTCAAACGTTAACCAGATGAAGTGGCCTCCACAAAGTGACAATTATAACGAAAAACAAATATTATGACACTTCTCAGATATATTAAATGAGCTCTCGAACATTATTGTCAACGAAATATGATGCTCATTTAAGCATTAAAAGTGCTATAAGAAGCAATCATTTACGAATAAAAAACGAAAAAATCCATAGAAAGGCAAAAGCGGTAGAAACAAAAACCGATTATTAGAGTGACTATCTTCTGAATATTTCATAGTTTTTATTGTCATATGAGAAAAAAAAGCTTTGAACACCTGTGATGCTATAAAAAAACCACGCTGAACACCTGCGATAGTGAGATATAAGGTTTTTCTTTATTTAAAGACTGCAGCAAACAAACGTTTTTTTTTTGTATAGAGACGATAATTCATCAATAATTAAACAATATTTTAAAAATGCATCATGCTTTTCGAAATACTAATAATAATTTAATTAACTTTAAAAAGAAAATATTATTAAGATTTTAATTATCTATTTAGGTTCACTTTTGAATGATTGCATAGAGAATGCGTCCATAACGAAATGAAATCAAAACAATGCAGCACGATAATGTAGATTATTTCAGTCATATTTCATCTAAGAAATGAAAAATAATTTGGCGAAATGAAATTATATGGGAAATGTAGACAAATCGAAGTGATTATTGAAGCGTAAATATTGGAAATGCGCTTTTGCAATGGTCAGAAATGCGTTTGGATGTTTTATGGCCACAAGTTTCGCAATATGAGATGACTTGCGGCGATTCGAGCTGAAAGAACTCGAAAGAATAGCATTCTAAGGATTATACATCAAGGAAGTTGATAAAAACCAGCGAGAAAATAATAAGAATGTCTGAAAACGGATTTTCATTCTCACTGCATAATCCGACAAAAAAAAACTTCCTATGTGAAAATATTTTTGTTCAGCTCTAAGAAGCGAGTTGCGATTAGTACTTCGATAGTAAGCTTTCTCTAGTTATCGATGAAAATTTTACGTAGATAATTTTTGACTGCAGAATTGTTTTGACTCTGAAGTATATAAATAAATAATAAATGAACGGTAGGAAGAAAAAACTGCTATACATTCACCCAGTGAAAAAACGCAACTTTAGACTGACTCGGATAATTAAGAAATCATATTGCTATTTCATGATCAATTTGAAAATGAAAAATTTTAAACATGAAATTAAGCATAAATCAAAAAAAAAATGAAATAAAAAACCATCTCAAAAAATACTGACCGATAGTGACCACTGAGTGGACAGTGCTCAGTGCCCCCGCCGACAGAAGCATAGACGCCTTCTTTCTTATAGAAAACTATCTTTGAATATTCAATCGGGTAGATGAACAGCACTGCAGAAAGAGGGCGCTTCGCAATTCTTGCAGCTTAACAGCCTCGCTTTTTTTTTGCGCTCTCCGAGCCGTCCTTGGCAACCGCTCGATACGTTATTCGAGTGCACATAGTGTGCACGTCAGTTGCTGTGGTGAGCACTTTTTCTAGAGTGCCAAGATATAGCATTCTTTTTCTTCGATAACTTCTTTCTCAGAAGTTTTCATAAAAAGAAAAGCGAAAAGTTTTCATTAAAAAGTGCCCGCATAAAAATGTTATATGGGTTTGAAAAATCGGGAAAAAATGGTTCAGAGAAGTTGCTGTTCATAGGGAATATTGGCAAAATGAAAATCCTCTTAGACGTCTCTATTTACAACCATCTGATTGCATAAAAACAAATAATGAGTCAATATAAGTGATAGGAAATGCGCTGTGTTGAAGATACACCGGAAAGAAGAAAATCAATTAAATAAGAGTAACAATTAAGCGACCAATGATTGCTATCGTCTTCGAATCAGCAACAACTGCTTATGAATCGAGACTCGTGTTCATAGTAATGCACATATAAGAATGAATATTGCTACACAAAGTCTCCAAAAAGCGAATTTCCGTGAAATTCATTCACTATCATGAAAAGATGATGTCACAATTGATCTTCAAAAATATCTAATTACCTAAGCAGAGTTACCACTTTTGGGTGCTAATTTTCATAACTGAAGTGGGGGAAAGAAGAAGAGGGCGTGAGAAGGGTGACAAGTTGTATTAATGCCGGTGGCTAAAATATTTAATACGAGAAACTATCACAAGCAAAATACTTGAAATTCACCGGGAGATTGATAATAGCCTCATTATTTAGTATGTTCGTGTTAAGTGATGATACTCTCAATGAAACACTTTGTAAATTTCTGATACAAGAGATATTCAAAGTGGCAATCTTCATAGGAACTGAACGTCAAGATGGTGATCGCAATATTGACGTGCAGGTGTGCTAGCATATAATTTCCTCGAGCAAGCTAAAAAACAAAATGACGCATTACGCACATTTGAAATAAACGCCACGCTCATCACGCGCCAATCAGGTGTGAGACAATCACATCGCCCTATTGAAGGAAAATACATCCTGAATGATAAATTGTGATACCAAACCCCTTTCGTGAAATAAATTTTATACGTAAATGTAATTTCCAAATGACTGAATACAAAAGATGGCAGATGAGTATAAATGCAATGAATATGTTTTCAGACTTCTACGGTGAGAAAAAAGTACCGATGAGTCTCAAGAGGAAACTGTTTGAAAAAAGCGTGATGCCAACAGTTCTCTACGGTTCTGAAACATGGGTAACAACTAAAAAAGTGCGCAAGCTACTAGCGGTGGCAGAAAGAAGAATGGAAAGAATCATACAGGAATCAAATTGGTGGAGAGGAAAACCAACGAATGGCTTCGAGATGTAACAAAGGTAAAGGACTGGGTGACCGAGGCTGGAATAGGAAACTTAGATGGGCGGCGAAGATATCCGCACTGAAAAGTGACGATTGGGTGAAGCGAATAACAGAATGGACACCACGGATTGGCAAAAGAAATAGAGGCCGACCTGCAATGAGGTGGAGCGATTCTTTAAAAAAGACCGCAGGAACCAACTGGATCAGAGAAGCATTGATTTGGGACAAGTGGAAGCGATATGAAGAGACCTTCATTCGTAATGAATGCTATGTTGATTGAAATAAATAAATAAATAAATAAATAAAAGGATATGTTTTCTTTGATGTTGTTCTTCATCGAGTCATATATAAGCGAATGGAATCTTATGTTTCAAACCTCTAGTGATCTCTGAATTTGATATTCAACTTGAAGAGGTGTTCCCTTATGACAATGTTTTCAATTG
Organism: Baylisascaris procyonis; assembly: GCA_037389465.1. Lineage (NCBI taxonomy): Eukaryota > Metazoa > Nematoda > Chromadorea > Rhabditida > Ascarididae > Baylisascaris > Baylisascaris procyonis. The sequence goes on along the minus strand of JAZARR010000213.1, from coordinate 5,851,927 downwards.
TTGGATGAGAATATAGTAACAAAGTTCACTCCATAATTGCTATGAATCCATTTCACAAACGTAAGCGTTGTCGCAGTTACCTGTCACATTTGATTAGAGAGAAATTTTGAATTGCAAGACTGGAACAGCATTGGCAACTCTTCAATAAATATGCTTTAGCAAATGGAATTGTATGTGGGATTTTATTTAACTAGCTTGTTACCATGAAAGCATTATCAATGATTTAGCTGATATTCGAAAGGTGTTTCATTGCAAACTTACAGCAACTATCGTTAGTACTCCTATGCAACTCCTAAATTTCTTTACACTGATAATGCCTTAAGAAATGCCAATGATGTCGCACTTGCTATGAAATTAACCAATTCATTCCTTGCCTAAAAATTTTTACAAACATTCTCTCACTCCAAAAAAGACTACACTTTTTTAAAATATTTTCAAAAAGGCCTTAGCAGGAAACTGCAAGTAACTTGAAAGTCTAATTTCTTCCATTTCAGTTTTTTCGTCTAAACATTATGTGGGATCAGTGTCTGTTCTTCTAAGGGGAGAGTCTCAAAAAATAAGAGCAAGAATGCGACAATTTTATGAAACTTTGGAACGATTTTCAGCAATTATTGTGTTTTCATTAATCTAAATTTCTTTGATTTTGCACAGAATGCACCATTTAAGAACAAAACGCTCTAATAAATGTGCATTAATGCATTAGGGATTTCAGTGAAAACGAAATTAAAGAAATGAAAAATTTCATCAATGTATTATAATGAATAGGATGTTTAATTCTCTTAAGCTTTTCACCGATAAAATGGTACATTTCGAGTGTGCAACATTTATTTTCAACAATGAATTTTTGTTTTAGTAAATTTTACATTTATTTGAAATTTTTATTAATTTGCATATATTTTACAGCAAAAATATTATTTATAAGAAGTTTTAATAATAGTTGTAATTTGATATTAATTACAATACTCTAAACAATTCTTCACTGTAACATTTATTAAGTAAATGCATCCAACTCTTTTAGAGAGATCAATCAAAAATACCAATGAGAGAGTTGATCTATATATAGTTAACACATTGATAATTCATATAGATGAATCGTGCATGATAATTGATGACCATATAGAACTGTTATAGCTGTAAGGCATTTTTATGCATATCGTTGTATTATGCTTCCGAAAAAGTTTTATGCATGAGAAGGAAGTAAAATCAAGCAATATAAGATTAACCAATTTTACTGACGATTTAGAGCATTTCGATAGTGACAGCCTCAGCTATACGATATTTATATTTAATGTCATTCAAAGACATAAAGAGAAAGTGACGAGAAATGATGTTTTATTGGAGTCAATGATTTCCATAAAACATTATTTCGAAGTGCAGAAGGCGGAAAATAATTCTGAATTGAGTTGGACAGTGAGAATTGGCTGAAAGTGTTTCAGCTATGCACTTATCATCGACGATTCAAACATTCATAACGGCGCCAAAACAAACATCAATCGACGTTCGATTACGATTGCAACGAAGATAAAGGCAATATTCACTGAGCACATTTCCTTCATTTGCACACTTCAACTACTTCCTTCGCATTCAAAAGAGACTCATAGGTAAGCGTAAACACTTTGAATTCAACATAGCTCACACTGAGATAATTCACCCTTGACAGAAGCATGAAAGTAATCGCCTGTAAACAAGAGCTCACTTCCGACCAATCTATGGAAAAAAATTCTTTTCTTTAGAATTGTTCGTTGCCATCATTGAGAGGGCTTCGAATGAGTGAGTGAAAGATGAACTGAGCGAATAGTGAACGATGGCCTCTGAGCCAGTCAGCTTTTCTGTTTCAGACAGCCGGTTGACTCGGCAAACACGCTCGATTCTACTTCGTCATTCACTTGCTTTTCCAACGACATCCGTCGAAAGGTGTAAAAAAAAAAACAACTATCAACTCGACCATCTACTCTAGCACTCCACTCCTACTGACGTTCAAAAATATTTGAATTATTTAAATGTGGCGAATTTCTTTCAAATTATAAGATAAAATAACCGAGTAAAACGAACACCGAAAATTATTATCCTACGACATCAATCTGAACCTCATGTCAATAAATAACAGCGGTACAAATTATTTAGGATGTTTTTTTTCACAAAAAGTCTCAAAATTGATATGATTTCTTATGTTAACTGAAATTATTATTTCATTAAATTTTAGTGTACTATGGTTTCCGATATAATGTGACCTAGAGGTAGGATCTCGATTACACTGAGACAACTATAAAAGTTGGATTTCGAATGGAAATTATAATAACAGATCCGAATTCAACATCAATGGGGGACCTTGTAAGCATAATTTTCTGTTGCAATTTTATGAAAAAGTTTTCGCTCACTGCTTCAGTTATATTGAAATTTGTTTAAACACTTCAAAAATATTGAATACATCGATCTATTATTAGATAGAAAGAGATATATTTACATCACAAAAGATAATAAATAATAACCAAAGAGAATGATAGTAAAAAGAGAAGAAAATATTTGCACGATGAGTAAATCATAGCAACGATCGTGATCGTAAGAGGTGCTCATTGAAAGCTTTGTGTAAACAACGCTTTTGACCAACAAAACAAACGAATCGCTTGCAACCATATACTTAGGTGTATTTTAGCATTAATTCTTAAAGGTTTCCAACATTTCATTAATGCAACAATATGAGAGATTTAATAATGCATAAGGATTGGTTCTTTACCGAATTTCGGATTTCAAAAATTACGCGGAATGAAAATTTTAATCACTATCTGAGTCTGCGACCTTGACTGCAATTACTCGATATTGCCCATAATGAAGCAAAATGCAGCTGCTTCCTCCTTCGAAATGAATTGCCACAACAGCGACATCACTCTTCTTTCTAGGAGCTTTCGGCTGAAGTTGCTCGAAATTATAGCAATAGAAGAATTTACGATGGATGAAGAACAGAGAAACTTAAAAATTTTTTCAAAATATTCCAAAAAAGTTTTCAGTGACCGATAGATTCATTTTACTCAGCGCCTAGTATTTAACACTTCTTAAGTATATTATGCAGAACGATTTCTTTAAGAAAACGAGGAAGTAGCTAACGATAAAAATTTAACACTTAAGTATATGTGACACCTAGACACGAGAAAAGCTTTTTGCAGTTCTGTCGATCGAGCTCGATTACTCACATTACAATTGAAAAAACATCGAGACGAACGCCTGTCGTTATACTTTCCTATGAGATCAACAAGCAGTGCGAATCTTCGCCCGAACGCCCATTATCCACCATCTATAACTATGGAAAACAACAAGTCCACTTCAGATTTCATGGAGTATTTGTTAACGGATGAATTGATACGCAGAAAAAGACCAACAAATGACTGGTGAAATTCCTTAAAACTGCTAAATTTCATAAAATTGGCTTCAGATGTTCGCATAAATTGTATGCTGGACAAACATAGTGTAAAATTTAGGATATATATATATATATATATATATATATATATATATATATATATATATATATATATATATATATATATATATATATATATATATGACGTAAATGACGGCCAAATAATGAGCCACACACAAAACAATTTCAAACTGTGTGTGAAACATTTGAAAGCGCCTAAATTCGAAAAGAAGCAAGCGAACATGGCATTCATTCAAAATGAATGACTATTTAACTTTAATACGGACTGAAAAAATGTATTCATCGAAATATGTGGTTATCGATTGTTTTTTAAAGGCAAAAATAGAGCGTGAAAAAAGGAATGCGCTCGAAGAACAGTGTGGACATTCGGAATGGGAAGAAATCGATTCAGTGTGCACACTGAAAAGCTGCAAACGCTCATATAGATGCATTTTACACGCTAACAAATCGTTTCATTACCTACACCTATTCAACGTCCACATGTAAAAAAAGCCTCTATTTTTGCAAAGAATAAAGAAGAAAAACGCCAGAACGAGGAGCAAAAGATGTATTTGTTAAATTCGGTCTCCATCGCTACCCCAGCCTAGATGAGACCGAAACCACATGGGAATGGTTTTGATTCAGTGGCGGGCTTTGCTTTATTTCAAAGTGAGCCGGGATGGGCAACCGGAGTTAACTCCTCTTGGAGAGTTGAATCCGGTCCGGCTCTGTTTCCAGGCTTAATCGGGACCAGATTTAATTTAGATTGAACCAGAAAATTCGGTTACGAATCTCAACCACAGAAGTTAGATGACAACCTTCATACTACAAATCAACGACGACAAAAAGAAAGGATTAGAAGATGAAAGCTGCCGGAAGGAACAGAAAGACACTGAAAGTATGACGACGGGGCAATAAGCCAGCATAATATTTGTCACGGAACTCCCCTTTTGCAGTTTGACACTGATAAACCAACCGGTATTGAAAATTCCCATAAAGGAAAACAAAATGTTTTTTAATATTTATAATATTTTTATGGCCGAATAAACACAGATTTGCCTAAATATTGAAAAAATCCAAAACAGCATTAGAATGAATGCAAATTGTTGTGTTGCAAATTTTCGACACTTGCAAACACCCATGAAGGTATTGTAGATCATATGAAGGCCCTTTACGAACTCATCAGAAGAAGTAGCACTTCAGCGTCTTCCATTGAATTCATAGTCCTCAATTGTTTCGCATCCTCACCGAGGTCAAGAAGTGCTTCATGAAATCGGACAAAAACGATTGGAGGAATGTTTTCAAAGGAAATTATAAAAGAACGATTGCTCGGTTGTTTTTCACAAAAAGTAAAAAACATCAAGGAAACGTTTGATACAACTTAGTGATCACCGGTTCCAGAAAAATTTAATCGACGAGCAAAAAACGCGATAGAATAAAGAATAATTTTCAGCAAAAAAATTCCTTTCTTGCTGATGATAGTCATTGATGCATAAAGAACAATCATTCATCAAGCATGCCCCCTTCAATCGCTTGTCGTGGCTCACTGGTATAAGGTTCGCTTGGTAATCGATAGGTGATGAGTTCGAACTCGGTCTGCGGACACAGTTTTCATTTGTGAAAGAATTTCAAAATTACCTCTGCCCCACCCTCTTCCCCCTTCGAAAGCCATCTTGTCGTCCAAAAGCTGACCAAAAAACGAAAGATTTGAATAACAGCTCTCTCTTTCTCTGCTGAAACGAAAACAGCTGGTTCTTTTTTGAGAAAATGATTGAGTCGCTATGATTATCATGAAATGAATGCAAAATTGCAAATGGGGACTCACTTCGTTTATGCAAATTCGAGTGCAAAAGATGATGACCTATTTCAGTGACATGAAAAAGTTGTAATTTATTCGAATCTTTTCACTATTTTCTTTCTTGCAAAAAAATACAAAATAAAAATTACTGACCAATACAACCATCTGGAGGATGACCGGTGGTCATTGCCTCTAGTTTGCCTGTTAAAAGCACTAAGCATAAAAACACAAGCAGATACTTGAGACAGAAGTGGCGTTGTGATAAGACGCGACTGAAAAAGCAAAGAACTACGGAAAAGTTCCGAAAAGCAAAAAAAGGAAGATAACAAAAACTCAAACATCTTTTGACTTATCGAACAATTTGAAAATTCTTGAACAACTCCTCTATCTATAATAAAACGAGGTAGTTCTTATTACCTCTTGTTAAATCTACTCTGCTGAAGTGCATTTTAGCACTGCCATGTTTGTACACATATATTTGTTAAGGGCTGCCGTCAGTTGACAAGAGTCAAAAGTTACGAAATTCGGATAGATACGATCTAAACGATAAGATAACCAAACCTTCTAAACTATATCTGAGACTGGTCTACACTTTTTAGGAAATAAAGAGATTTAAAATGGCAAAGAAACCAGCAAGCATTTTACACCAAAAAATGCGTGGACAGTCGGTTCATCTCAAATTTGAAGACAATATTTTGCATAATTTGCTTTTGGTTGATAACTTGTGAAATTGGTTGATTAGGTGAAGCGGATACAAACGCGCATTTCGTGTCAGCTTTTTGAGCATGTTTCTCCAATAATTTTATTTTAAAATAAGACTAGGCAATCGGAAGAAACAGCTCTCACATAAAAGTGAATATTACCCTTTTCGAACGATGAACTTATTATTAATATGTAAGAGCAAATAGCAATAATTGATGGGTACACTCCGCACAGGAATAACATCAGAATGAAAAATTTGTGTTTTGGATTGGTAGCATAAGAAATTACAGATATACTCAACAAAAATGAGAGAAATCTCGAAATTTGAAGGAAATTTGCGATTACATTTGTTCATTCTAAAATGCAATAAATTAATGAGTAAGAATTTCAAGCTACTAAATAACGGTAGTGAGTTCATCTAGACATTAATGAATCGAAATGAAATAAACATTTATTGAGATGAAGTTAACAGATTTCGACAAATAAATTAGTATATGAGAAATGCGAAAAAAAGAGAATATCCAAGACGTAAAATATAACATTATTTGTTATCAAATTCAAAAAGGGTAGGAGTAAAGTTCACGTAAACGCACCTGTTGACTTCACATCTGCTAGCAATCAAAACACTCAACAACAAAGCAAAGCACTATAAGATGCCAAATATGACTGAAAATCGATCAAAATACTACAAACGATCGTTATGTAAATGGTTGGGTAATCGTTTAATGTTGACATAAGCGGACAAGCAAAACATTGATTTCTTATTGCTGTTCGAATACACAAATATCAGATCTATGCAACAATTTCGTTGAATAATCCAACAAGACAGGTGTGTAAATTCGAAAAAAAAAATGTTTCATAAGGGCGTAAATTACAACTGACAGAGAGGAGCGAGCGTGGCCAACGAGCATTAGGTATGCAGTATTGCTACGATGCGAATGAAATCCGATCCGGCTGAGCAAAGCCGCTGCCATCAGCGTACAATTGTTGTATCGATGAACTCGTTTCAAATTTACGCTCTTTTCGACAGTAAACGGACCACCACTGTGTCCCACAAACTATCCTTTTATATGCAAATCACAGTTTATTATGGGTATTGCCTCTCATACAATCGCTCAGATCGCTACGCTATCTTAACGACGGCATAAATAGAGCAATTGAAGAGATCGATTGAGAAAAATCGAGTCCGATATGCAAATATTGAGGTTGTTTGTGAATAATAATTAGAAATTTGAACGTTGTAAATCGGTATCAACAAATATAAAGAGAACACTTGCACTACTTGATTTCTAAGTGAAATGAAACTACCACAAGAGTTAAGCAAATCGAACAACATTGCGAATCAAATTGCTAAACAAATAAAAAACTTGTAAAAAATTCGGTTATATCGCTGCAGTATTCTCAAACATTAAATGTTATGCAGACCAACACCATTCAATTCAAAAGGACACTCCAATTTCGGTAATATGATAGTTCTCTGTTACATTTAAAAGCATATGCAATTACGAGGAAAATTGAGGTTATAAAAAACGACGATGCGATGCACGTTACCGTATGAAGCAGGAATGTATTGGTAAGATTTACGCTTTAAGACTCTCGCTTTTATCGCTGTCCACATGGCAACCTCAAGTGAACTGGATAAACAACGGAAAAAAAAGCGAAACACTGATCTAACAACTTACACAATCCTAGAGGATTGAAGATGGATGGAGGATAGTGGAGGGGAGGCGAACGAAATCAAATCAAAGCTGGTGAATGAAGAGAAAACGAATTCAGGGCAAATAATCGAAATCAGGCACTTCACAAAAAGATCTGAATGATCACTTTACTCATGACTTTTCATCCCACGGTTGATTCAACTATTGGATGGCGCACAGAGCAAAATCATACCTATGGATGAAGGCGAACGCGATGCAAGACCTAAACGAACACTGAGAATCAAAAATATACAAAAATGGAGCAGTCATACTTTTTGTGTTTTACGGATTATCCTTAAACGATGTCGAAGAGAAAGCATTCAAAAGGGGTGGCAAACGACGCCGAATAAGGCAAGGTTAAAAATGCCACAGCCTTGCACAATATTTACCTTCCAAGTGCTTTCTGCTTGACATTTTTTTTTATCGCACTGTTCTAATTTTAAAATTTGCGTTCTCTTCATTTCCTTGCTGTAGTTTTACTGTTCAAAGTTTCCGCAGGATTGTGGAGCTGGTGGATTATTGTCGTCTCTTTGATCGCGCCCCTAATTTAATTTGACTCAAGTTGGCAAGCAGACAGAAAATCGCATTAAATCTACTTTCTGCTTGCATAGGAAAAAGTCTTATCACCATATTTCGAGCAATCAAATTAACGCAATAGGTGTATATGAATTACTGAATGTCTTCTAATTGATTATATTTACCACAGTATTGTTCATTGTACCATATTCACTACACGTGTAGCGCACTTCAAAATATAACATCGCAATAATCATAAAGCCATATTACGATTAGCTCAAATTCATCATATTGCCCATTCAGTTTGCATGAAAAACTTAACAACCTTTACGAGTAGAAAACAATTAAAGAAAGGAATTGAGTAAATTTTCTCCTGCGTCGTTTTGCAATAAAATTCAGCATCCGCAAATTAGTCGACTTATATAGTAAATTGAACATCTCAGAAATGCACACCTTTTAATATAATATTTTAACAAGTGCTAATCATTCAAAATTGTCATTATCAATGGAAATTGTGTACTCGAATCAAGTATATAGAGCAATATCTAAACATTTAATCATTAACCCTCAAAAGTCAATTCTGTGATGCAATAACTCAATTATCCGTTCTCTTTCAGTTACAGCTATGCAATACCACAACACTTACAATCAGAAAAAAAAAATTGAAAACAGAAATATTAACTTCAAAGATAAAAGACCATTCCTTTAAGGCAGGAGGCTGGCTACTGGCAATAAGTGAGTAGGGATGTGCAAAATATCATGGGGCTGACTGGTCTCAAGGTCGACGCGGAAAGTGTTGAACATTCGGTGATGTGACACATCCCATGCATCAAACATAATGGAATACATGTACATATGGCAGCAAATGATGCACGCTATATGAACATGCAATGAGAGATACTTTTGCAATTTGCATTCATCTTTTGCAATTATGCATTCAATCGAGTTAATCCACCTCAACTGAATGTTGCTGACAGTTACTTTTTTGAGCAATTTTTGTTCAATTTTAAACAAATCAGTTGAATGGCATGCAAACGCTTGAAAACGATTTGGCGATTCTGTTTTTAAAAATTTGAATTTTTGATGGAAAATAAGTGCATGAGAAAAGACGTATTAGTTGCCGTACGGTTATGAAAATTTTGACTTGTTGAATAAAAAAAAAACACACAACTCAACGTCAATTTCTATATCGTGACTGAGATAAGCATTGCCGTAATCCGATCACGAGCCATCATATCCCATACATTGTACCATAACAGTTGTTAATGCGACTATAGCGATTGCTATAACCACGATCAACGTTAAAAAGAGAATGCATTATTCTTTAAAATGTGAAGTATTTTATCATCAGCAAAAATATAATATTAAATAATGTTTACCATAAAAGATGCTCCGATTAAGGCTATCGACTTCATCATTCAAGTATCGCATAAATATACACTGACGAGGAAAATTTTCGGCAATTAAATTTATATGAGAGAGGGGATGTTCTTATGTGTCAATCATTGACTACTCTAGAAATGACGTTAAAGCATCCGCCTTCACTAACGAAGAATGCAATCGATAAGCCTACAGCTGAAAAATTGATATATCACCCGAGTATTAACCAAAGATGCACGAAGGTTGAACGAAAAGAACGAGAATTTGAAGTGATAATACTTAAATCGGGATTTTTTCAAATTTTTTCTCACCATAATGAGCTTTCCATAAGTTTTCGCAAAAAGCGCATCATACGTGCGTCAGATCTTCTAAATAGATATAACTGTTCGTCTGTCACGTAATTATAACTCACCAACTATTAAAGCTGAGGTGATGAAATTTGATGGGTCTCACCTGCGTCATTACGACGGCATAAGCGAAACGGAGTTCCCATCGCTCATATCTTTTACAAATTACTAATTTTGAAAACTTTGGCGCCTTTACTGACCAAAATACGGCTTAGAAACAACATTTTTCTTCGAATAAACTCCAAAGCAGCTAACTGGCTTGGAAGAAAAATATCAGACAATGCCATTTCAATGGATGGAACTGCAAAAAGCCTCATATACTTCAGCCGATCCAATGTTCTGATACTACCGTATTGCACGATCATTGGAAGCTAAATAAGCCTCTGTTATCGGTTCATTTCCATAAACGACGATAGTCAATTGAACAGCAAGTCACAAGATCCCATAAACGATACTGTGAAATATGGGAGTCTACAATGGAATAATCAGGAAATGATATCTACCGTGAGAAGAATATCTTCCGACTCTTTTCGAGGGTCCAAAAAGTGGAATGGTTACTTTACCTTCAGCTGTGTTCTATAAAATTATTACAAGTGTACTTTTTAATGAATACGAAAGAGAAGTTTTCAACTGCTTCCTGTTTTGAATTGGTTGATACGAAATATCGTAAAGCATAGACAACAAGGTGGATGTTCAAGAAGCACTGCAAAAGAAAGAGAGCGGACGCAACACGATAAAATACATCGCTCGCCGTAATGCGTGCAACTCAAACACGAAGAAAAAAGTCGACATCACTTAGAGAGGATATCTACACTCCTCTCATGTTACACCCTTGAAAGTTTGCTGATGTAGAAGATTGTTTCAAGATTGTGCTGAAAAAAAAAATTCTATGAAAATTTTCAATGGAACGATCGGAAATTTTCGCCCAGAATGGTGCGAAAAAAAGCAAAATTGAAGAATCAATTAACACAGTTGTTTTATTCACTTCTATTTGTTACTTATGAGACAAGTGCAATGACGCCATTATATTCTGAAGTAATTTCCAAATTTTAAAAGTTCGTTTCACAATAGATGGTTCGACCATATGAGATTCCATGACATCGTTTTGCGAAGAAAAGCAAACAATGCATTTGCACGATTAGCAAAACGATTCATCTTAGTGGAAAATGCAGTCAGCATGAAATTCATTCGGTCATTGGTGTTTCATTGCAAAACGAAATTCAGAGGTATTAACTACAATGATTGGACAGATGGGATGTGCACCTCGATAGCTCCTATAATAAAACTCGGAAACACCTAATGTGAAGCTCATGAAATCTTTCTGTGAACCTCAAGAATGCCCATCGAAGACAATAAACTTCACAGGTGCTAAGAAAACCAAAAAAATTGCACCAAAAAAAAAACGATGCTCAGTATTGAACAATAGATGACTGATCAATATAATATTCGCTTTAATGCTCCAGTTGAGCGATATTCCATAAAATGAACTCCTCGAAGATGAATTGAAATGAAGAAGTAAATGAACCCTAACTTCTTACACTTCAAAACAAATCTTCAGCTCACTTTGAGATTCCCCGATATACAGCGTTCGAAGAATAAATGAACATCAAAAATGGCCGTAGATAACGAAAATTTACAAAGATATTTGGAATTATAGCAGAGAGAAATCAAACACCCTGAGGGCACCCAGAAAAGATTTTTTATAGACGACAGAAAGGCAAAAGTGCCTGGAAAATAAAACAATTATGTAAAATATAAATAGTAAACGCATGAGCAATCACAGCAGAATAGCCATGCTTTAAAGCTGCTGAAAGTAAATAAATAGAGAGAGGAAGAGATAGTGACGGGAGAGTCATGACATTAGAAAAAACATTAGAAATAAGATCTGAAATGGAATGAAAGGGAGATGCAATGAAATTGAAAAATATACAAAAAAAATTGTTGGCTGCAAGAGTTAGTCCGCATCGCTATCAACAACCTCCATCTTTGATGGGTCGACGTTTGATGGGTCAATGACACAAGCAATTCATTCTCAACGTTAAAGCAAAATAATTCATGAGACAAATATATGTAAGAACAAAACGAGCATCACCCAGCATATTCAATTTTGCAAGTGCAAAAATATCATCAAAATCTTTCGGTTATTTACCTTTAGGGATCGTTCTATTTTCGAGGAACAACAAAAATGGGCGAATATGAAATGAATGCAAATGCGCTTTGGAAGGCTGCTCAAACGACCAACTTCTATCAACAAATAATAACAGCAGAGGAATCCCTTCATACTTTGAGTGATCAGGTTGCCCATATAAATTCTTCATGAAAGAATCGCTTAAATCGATACAATTGATGCAAGATGAATGCAAATTTTTTCGCCACTTTAAATGTCCATAAGTCTGTTTGAAATTGACAGATCAATTGGGTGATATGGTGGAGGGGACAATCATCGGGCATCCTTGTGTGGCGAATATGAAATGCATAAAATTTCGTGCTTCTAGCTTATCTCGTTTCCATACTGAGATTATCGGATATAGAGGCACACACACATGCAAATGTGATTTTACAAAGTAAATTTTTTGAAAGTATATGAAAATATCTATCAGCTCGCTTATTTTTTGTGAATTTAAACGAGCACACTTAGGGGAGAAAGCAAACTACATTTTCTGAAAAAAAAAAAAACAAAAACAACAGGGAGGAAATCGTAACAGTCTTCATAAACTTTTTTGCGCATGACAAGTGAGTTCTGTTTAAAAAATAATTCGAAAGATCTAACAAGAACTTCAAGACTAACCCGAACAAACACGATCACACAGACGAGAACGCACATCCTCCGACTTTAATTGAAAATGAGATGAATTTCGATAATTGGAAACAAACTTTAGACCTATACAAGTTCCAAATATCATAGGTTTTTATTGAATTAAGAAGTGAAACTGTTAGATAACCCACAAAAAAGGGCAGAAGTCCCCACCGTTGCATAGTGATTATAAAAAAATTTCTTCTTTTGAATTCCGAAAGAAGAGATTAGATTTGAAACGTTCTTAGTGAAATTTGAGCAATTTATTGGTTGCGAAAGCAGCACAACTGAGAGGATATTTCGCATCAAATAACGCAGCTACGACAATGATGAGTTGGAAGATGTATTTATGCTAATGACAGCTACAAACTTTGGCATCGATCACGAAAGTTGCCATGAGAAATAAATTTTAAAAATTTTTTGAGAAGAGATAATTCCTTCTTCAGAAGACCACTAATTTCATTAAAATGCAGAATAATAAAAAATCACTTCATTGCAGCTTTGCAAGATTTCAATAAATCTGCAAGAAATTTTCAAATCTTTATAAAAAATATCAAAATATTTATATGAAGCTCTAAAGGGTGCATACGTGATTCTCAGTCTTCTCAACATTTCATGCTTTTTTTCGAGAAGCTTATGATCTATCAAATGAGTGTTTCGAATGGCCATTTGTGTCTTGAGCTGTTCATTAGTTGTTTTTATAACCTTATTTTAAAGGCACCGTAATCTTCATGCTTAGTTAAACATGGTATAAAGTCAATACCGTACGGTACTGCACACTTTTTTCTACTTAAAACGTAATAAACTGTGAACGTTATATTTCCATGGTTACGTTATTAACACGAATGACACATAAAACCGTTAAAAAATTGTCATAATAATACAGTCAGTTGTTTCTCTTATTTTGAAACTAGTAAGGTAGGCTTGAGGTGATGGATGTTCGCAAGTTGGGTGACGTCTACATCTCCAGCTAATTAACCTCCTTCCCCTCCCCCTTCCTCAATTAAAAAATGTCTGAATAATCGTTCCTAATGGACACTAAAAGACAAACCTATATCAGACATTTTCTAGGTGAGAATCCGGATCGAAAGAAATGCGACTGAGCAATGTTTCCAGTCGATGGTGGGTTAGTTCAGCGTGCAACAACACGATAGCGTCGTCGCTGGGGCCAAGCCCCTTAACGCGCCTATTCTTAACAAAGGCAGCAAAAGTGTAGGGTGCACTCTTCTTCTCTGCACGCTGTCCGATGCATAAACATATATCTCTTCGGTGTTACCTTTGCATCCTCGTCTGCCTCCCTAAAACCCTCCCGTCATCAGCGCTTAATAACCGTTGAGAAGGCAATGCTGCTCCACTACTTGGCGAAGGGAGCTCTTGAAGGGGTTGTTGACAATGGGGTAGGAGTTGGAGGGTGTGGAGCAGAGTGCGGGTGTGTCACACCAGTGCGAGTCGAAGTTTGATGGTGGAGGTGCGCTTGAGAGGATGCGGTTGGGTATAAAAGCAAAACGGTGGAGTTGCTGGAAGTTTAGATGGGTAGGACAGCACGACGCTGCCAGTTATATGAAACTATGAATATTTTCAACTAATAGTAAACTGCTGCAAGAGTCGTCTTGAATGTCATGTATCACCATGAAATATGATAAGGATGACCTCATCGCCATGAAGTAGTTCAGCGAAATTGCATCAGGTTAATGTCATAAGCAAGTTTTTGCACTGAGTGCTAACATCATCACTATTAAATCCAATCTGTAAAAAGAAACATATTCGCGTCATTGCGGAAAGACTTTTTGACGGAATTGATTTGGCAGGAATTTTCAGGATGACCATAAAGCTTTTATAAACGCCATCGTTTTATATATTTTCAATGTCACATTGTAGGCCTCGTAACGAACTAATAGAAGTGAAATTTTTGCCCATTGACTTTTACTTTTTGCTGCTGATGTAACGCCGATTTGATCGAACTGCATTGCCCGTTTCCTGACGAACTCATATGCCGCCAAATGTGTTTTACAGTAAAACGAGGTTTTGTCGGTGAACTTGAATTTCGGGCAATATGCACCTAGTTTTGGTCATTGTGACCGAATCATGATCGTTACCGTAAAATTTGCATATTTGTAAGGCTTGAAGTTTTGCGAAAATGTGAAACGCATCTCGAAACACGTAACCAACATATTTCTGCTATCTAGGCATGACTCATCACATCTACATGTTTCAACATAATGGCAGCTAGTGGGAAAATACATTAGCGAACGGCGAAATTTTTTTTGGAGATATTGCTCCAAACAGATATCACTCGAACAAAAAAATGGCTCAGTGAAAAGCAATACTTATCTCTGTTCGTGGCCGGCCCAGGTCTTATGATTCATAAAAAGTTTTTTTTGTGGAAATAAAAGAGAACAAAATAGAAATGAGGGATGATGTCTATGTGCAAAGTTGAATATCAATCGATCTGCCGGAATTAAACTGCACACTATCCACAATAAAATTATGCGGATCGCCAATATTTCAAAAATTGAAATTTTGTTTGATCACGCGGACACAGGACTTTTCCTGACCAGGTCTTAGAACAGATCTTCGAAATACTATTTTACATCGTAGTAAACAATTAGATATTTCGAAACAGTTTCTTTTTCTAGCTCAGGGAACAACGGAGCCTTGACGTTTTTTAACGCCTTTACGAATTTTCCCTTAAGCAACTTGATTTTCTAGATGGTGCGTTGTTTGACATCCCCGCTCTCTTCCTTCCTCTCTCTTCGCATACCAAACGCATATGTTCCTTTATTTCCTTTCATAGGGACATGTTCCTTCTTACATGTTTTCGCTCGAATCATCACTAATAAATGCCAAGCAAAATTAGGTTATTCGAAGATGATTGCCTAACCTAGAACTAACTTTTCAAGAGAATGCTAACAATTAGTGAGCTTTTAGAGGAAGTGTTTCTGGCAGTTTAATAGCCAACAATCACTCAGATTCGAATTTATTCAAAAAATTCATTTTTAATATATTTGATCTCGCAGCTATTTTGTGTAATTAATTTCAGTTTATGTGTTTGAAAAACTTTTTCGAGATTTTTGCTCATCAAGTATACCTATTCTAACAGATATCTAATAAACCGTTCGTTGTTGGAAAAAGGTTGTTTTCCTTAAGGATTTATTTTCTTCAGAACAAACAGTGAACTTGGCAGCAAGGAAATTATAAATTCAACACACGTCCCTGAACTGGTAATTAAAAAGAACTTTCATTTTTATGTTTGAAAGGTGCATGCTTTTTGTGACAATGAATTATTTGTTTATATATACCGCACTAGGGTATTAACCAATTCTCACGGCTGTGCAATAGATTTTGTAGGGCTCTTCGATCACGATGGTAACAATCCCTTATTTGCGGTCTATCGGGGATGAATATTCTTCAAGATTCTGGAGAATTAAGATGCAAACCTCTCTGGTTTCTAAGGTCGATTTTTCCTCTGTCTCATGCCTATAATGCTATGCAGCAAGTAATATAATAGTGAAATCTCATGAAAACCGAATTGAGCACTTTCCTTTATGATGGGCCATAAATAATCATTAGTCAGGTATCAAGGAAGTTAGAGATTGCAATAAATAAAGTAATGAAAGGAATTCTAAATAAATATGGACGAAATTATGCACGGCATTCTTAGCATCTAAACGAAATGGTATCCATTGTAACATAAACAAATACATCACCACTCAACGTTGATCTCAAAAGTAAACTGAAACACTCTGCAACGCTGATTTGTTCATCACGATGCAAACCATTTGTGAGTGCATTACACAAGTGTACCAACCTGTGCACAATAACCGCTCGATTATTCCGAAAGTATTAAGGTGAATGAACGATGTAGAACATTATGAAATGATTTTCTCTCGCTTAATCCTCAATTCACTCATAAAGAACGACAGCTGATCAATCAACAATTTTGAGTGCTTATTTAATTTAATTCGTGCACAAATTCCCACTAGAGCCACTCAGCAGCCTGGAGCCTGCCGTATGCAGACAAATGAAATTAAAATGTATATCTAATAAAGGTATTTCTCGGCTCTTATTCTTTCATTGTCCTCTTCCTGCCCTGTGCATAAAAATGCTCTTCTTAGAGGGCATTAATTTGTGTGGATCGTCGATTTAAACAGTACAGCTGATACAATTGAAGTAATGCAAGCGGTTCTATATCAGGATGCTGTATAGGTAACTTCTATGTCGTTTTCTGTCTTAACAGAAATCAATTGATATAATGGCCCTGAACAGTATGAAGGCTTTGTAGGTTTCCCTTGACATCTTCCTGCATATTTGAACCTCAAATCTGTCATAGCGATTCGAACCAACGAACCTGACCCCCAGGCTACGAAACCATTGCTAATTCTAGTCTCAGTGCTTTATGGCCCTTTGAATTTCCCTCTCACCGAAGCCCACGGATTCGCTATTTTTCATAAGAGGATACATTGGAGGCACCTCCTTAAAAAATTTTAGCCAAAACCTCAAAAGGCTTTTACGTATATGAATGACTTTACAACGGGAAGTCATCCCTTAATTTACTCCTACCTTCAGAATTAGCTTTGTAACTCATCGGCCGATGAAGAGGGATGGTAGATTATATGAAATGATTTAGATGGTGGGTTCTCCACAACGGTTTATTCGCTGCCTCAAACGCCCAATCAATATTAAAAGCGTTGTTAGTGCATGCACAACTTTCAAATACTGCTTAAACTTTAAAAAAATATTCTAAAGAAAAAAGTTTCAACACTTCATTTAAGCGAAATAATTATGGATAATGTTTTTACACAAAGTCTCAAATATCGATCGTGACCGTAAACTATGAAATCTCATTGCGTCCGTTCTAACCTGAACGTGAATTATAAATATGAAAAAGGAGAAAGAACTATAAATTCTAGTCCGCACTGATAGAGATATTTTACTTCCCAAATCATCTATATAATTTTCGAATGCGCACAGTATTGGTGCTAGTGCTGATAGGATCGATTGCTAATGAAGTCGACCTGCGAAACTTTTTTATAAACGAATTTTTCTAATAAAATTTCCAATAAATGCGAAATTGCACTCGTCTTAAATACGCCGTATTTATTGCAATAAGGCCAATGCTAAAAAAATATTTAGCATTTCATTGCAACTACTCAATTTCAATATATTTCTTGTTCTTATTCCATCGCATTTAATAGCATAAACATATTCCGGAAAAAAGTGTTTGCATTTGAAGTGTTAACCTTTGCAAATATATCACGCTTGAAACATTTCAAAAACTTGGAGAAAGCAAAACGAAAGGCTGAGCAATTGGCAAGATGAGTGCTTTTATAATTCGGCTTGCTTATAGCACTTTCATAAAACGTCAACAAATTGTAAACTCTCTGCAGTAATATGTTTTTTATCCGCTGTTGTAAATTTGCATATGCAAAATGCAATACAGCATTGCTGCCTTTGTGCTGCTACAAACGGTCTATATTTGTCTATATTTTGGTTATTTCAACTCAATAGCGGTTGAAGCTGTAGTTGGGAATTTCGTTTAACTTGATGTAGATCACAGGTTGATGTATTTTTACGCTGATCCGTCACTCAATAACCAATTGTGGAGTTTTAAAACCCAAAACTTTTCTAGACCTTTATGCCATACTGACTTCGATTCTGCGCTTCAAGTTCACACGGAACCTGCACGAAAAAACAATATTTTGTGGGGGTTTGCATGATCGCTTACAGGAGTTAAATTATAAGCGTCTAAATTTTCAATATTTTAGTTATTTTTTGTGAACTCAAGAATTTGATCCCTCAGTT
Source organism: Baylisascaris procyonis (assembly GCA_037389465.1). NCBI lineage: Eukaryota > Metazoa > Nematoda > Chromadorea > Rhabditida > Ascarididae > Baylisascaris > Baylisascaris procyonis. The sequence continues at coordinate 5,833,476 of JAZARR010000213.1, read as the reverse complement.
CGGGGAAATGCAAAAGTGCATATGACGCCAGCTTTTTCCAGTATCACTATCGAATATCCTACCACGCTGTACACTAGATTCACCCCATTTTGCATCTTCAACCTCACGGGTTTCTGACTTGAAACTATGCACATGAAACTTTATGCAAATGGCATAAATTGAAACGCATGTAATATGCACAATGCAATCTTGCAAAGTGCAGATGCAATTTTGCAAAACAGCTTGTAATCGTATAAAAAGAAACTATGAAAACAAAGAATTTCATTTTTTTAGCATAAAGGCATGATTTGAAGCTTTTTATGGATAAACAATAATAGTTGTTCATTTATTGAAATTATGCTCTCAATGACAATGAACGAAAAATTATACAATTGGTAAATGTTTTCCTTATGCGCCTTTCCACTGACTACTTGTTAGCTCCACACAAACTCCGTTGTCTAAATGGTCATGTGGCAACTTTATTTTCTATGTACTCCTGCAAAAATTCCATTGTTCTGGTGACAGAAAAATTAGCTGCCAGCTGGAGATCACAGTAGTTGTACTATTTCACAGTCCTTGCGCCAAATTGATCGCTGCGCCAAAACTCCTTGTACAGCTTTTAGTCATCTATGGAAATAAATTACCCATGAACTTACCATCCTATACTCCATCTAAAATTTAAATTTTCTGATGCATTGATCAGGAGTTGAAGGCAGTTCCATGCACTATGAAAAGCAACTCCACATGCTCCTTTAACTAGCAGTGTTATGCTAAAAGATTAAGCGGAAGCATCCAGCAACAAATAAATCCACCTATAACCTAATTTCTATGAAGAGGTTTTTGCTTCAGTTTTATCAAAATTAACACTACTAATGAATATTTAAAGCAATTTCTGAAAATATATACGAATGGTATAATTGAAATTGAAAAAAAAAAACTAATTAATGAATTGCCAATCAAATAATTAATAGCAATATAAATATGAGTAAATTCCACTTCATTTATTCATTAGTAAGCGTTCGAAGTTTTTTAGGCGAATCGTTATGATTGACAACGACGATAGGAGAGCGCTTGTTGGTGATGAATTGCCATTTGCAAATGGAAGAACGCATCTAATTGCTGGTGCTGAAGCGAATGGCGGCGATTGGCCAAAGGGGGACATCTGGCCTTGCAAAAACTGCATCCCACTTGCTTGTTTGTACCTCGCACACTCGTGCGTTCACATCGCTTATTCATCACACTTTAGTAGCACAACCTTATTGCAAAGTCTCCATAAGGGAAGAAGGATTATAGCTTCCTATTCTGAGGTTTTCCTTCACAGTCTTATTCCCCCTCCTCTTCCTCCTCACATCCATCCTTATCCTGCTGCCTCCCCTCCCCTTCTTTCTCCCTTTTATAATTCTCACGAACTCTTGCACATTGGCGTATGCAAAGCGCATGATGGCATAATTTTCGGCCTATGCATATACGCGTGCACATATACACACAGGCATGTATGTACATGCGTGTGTGTATATGAGTATCTGTCTGTCTCTATATATGCATGCGTATGTAGTGCATGGTCATGCACCGATTCATGTCTGTATGTATACTTGATGCGTTTGTGTAAATGTTATGTATGAGTGCTGGATTCACTGAAGTAGTTAATGTCAAGCAATTTGTTGGGCGTCATCTAAGCTATAGAATGGCTCTGAAATTTGCACATGGAATGGCTTCGTGCCAACCTTCAAATCGAGTCGTCAACCTAAAAGGACTTATATGACGCCTATGAATTTTTACATATAGAGGTAACGACAACCTGCTGATCTCATCAATGGCACTGCGAATGAACTTGCTGTATAACATACCTTACCATTCGTTCAGGAAATACTTCAATACTCAGATAAATTGCATTTCTTGAAGTCAACAAAAACAGCCGCTTAATTAAACGTGAAGCGAACACACAAATTGACCTGACATCAATGCATCACACGAAAAACCTTGAAAACACTGAAAGAATTCCATCTATTCAAAAAATGCTTCAAGTTCTTATGAAATTAATCTGTGATTGCGTCAAAAGCTCCAGCAAGTTCCTTTGAAAAATTCTGAAAAACTTCTCAACTTGCATTCTATCCGGGAGTAATCTAAAGCGACGTTCAATTTGTCTGCTCTTTCGAAGAACTTTGTTTCAAACTTATTGAATACCCATCTTAAGATATTTGAAAGTTAACAAAAGCCTTTGAGTGGGCTTGACATCTCATCAATTCACCATCAAGAGCGATTTGCAAAAAACTTTTAACAACGATTTGCGAAAATTTTGCAACAATTTGCAAGCGGTGCAACATTTTTTTAGTGTCGCTATTACGATGCACTTCATTATAAACATACGGAGTGTTAAACAAATCCACCCGTTCATACGACGATTATTTTTTGAAAGAGGGAACAACTCGCTGCTATAGTATTATTCATCCTCATTGTTCTATATTCAGCACTCCGAACTGAATTGTATGGAAATAGGGCTAATGTTGTTGACACTTTACCTATAAAGGTGATTTTAAACCAATATGCGGTTGCATAGGATTCCATGACACAATTTATAAAATTATTTCAGTATGCAAAAATCTTTTATTAATTAAAATTAATAGTTTAAAGTTTATTTTCATGTTCCCACAGCTTGCCTTCAGGTTGTCAGTACGCTTGTTTTGAGATAAATTAGCAAGTTCTTATCAGCACACCTGGTGAATGCAGAAACCAACATAACTGGATGTTCACCTTTATGCACCTCTATCTTTTCTTGCGGTTCCGATGATTTTTGGCTGTTGTTACTTTAAAAAAAAACGATCAAATGAGCACATTCTTCTAAATTCGCTTAATCCTTTATGATTTTGTTTCATGAATAATTTTAGAAAGAGAATTATAAGAAATTTCCAAAAAAGAAATTCCCTATAAAACTCTAAAGAAAACTTTCTTTAAACTTTCTAAAAACTCTAAATTCTCGAAAAACTCTGTAATTCTAAAAAGAAAAAAGAAAAAAATCACCGCAGTTTCTAAACATTCAAATTAATCTCCACTTATCTAAATAATGGTTTCGGCATTTCACCATTTGATGGGATCTACTATAAACTCGTCTATATAAAAGTGTTGCAAAATTTGCAATTTTCGGAACGAATGACAAACTTTGATTTCGCTCGCAGTAATTGTACATTGCTATGTTTTTTTTTTTTTTTTTTGCACATAAAAAGCCTTATTCGCCCTAGCATTATAAAGTCATCACGTGATTGTTAACGTGTATTAGGTGATAGCAAACAACAATTTCGATACGCAATCAAATGCTGCAATAAATTTTTTCTATAGAACATGTAATTTTATGCATCATAAAAGCGATGAACAAATACATATTTTAAAGTATTAAAAGTTTTTCAACTGAAATGCAGTGATAACCAAACATGAATGAAGCAGATATACACATAAAAGTGGTGATACAAATGTGATGACGCAGACGAAATGAGCTCAATAAATGCAAATATTTGCAGAATTCCTAGTCAATAACAAATCTACCGATGGTGGAAATGCACAAAAATAAGGTGTTAGAGCAACTAAATGAGCTCTTATAATGGGACGAATAAAGTTCTAATGTTCAGGACTTATTTCAAAAATTGAACAAGTGGAGATGCGAGCTAGAGGAACTGCCAGGACACATGCTTATCCATTCCACTCACCTAACAAACCAACTTCACAAATTGCTAAAAAGAAATACAACATGCGGAATAATGCTGTCATACGTCGAGTGATCCGATTGTTCGTTCGAATCGCCTGCAAGATATCTGTCGTTATTTAATCGATGCAAAAAATAGGCAAACTTTCTGGTCTATCACAAATGTTTGCAGATCTTGCCAGAGTTGACAAACTGACGTGGAAGATCGTACAAAGGGTCATCTTAAAGTGCGCATTGCATCACCGAATTTGATAACTCAAGCCTTATTAGTTTGCGATTTGAAACTACCTAATAGACAGCGTGACACGCAGGCATATGCATACATAACCACTTATCATTTGATATATATAAATAGGGTTTGCATTGGGTATAGAGAATTTCCATTGCAAATACAGATTGGCAGAAGTGCACATCGCACACTATGTGATATTAAATCTGAAAGATATCAGCTCTTCAAGTCAATTCGAGTGAGTTTCACAGTATGTGGTTTCGCTTCCGATTATTATTTCTCCCACTCGGTGTCTCTCATCGGGCGTAATTCTCTCAACTTTAGCAGCATCGTCGATTACAGAATATTTCCTTTCAAATCGATTCAACGCGGTGTCAGGGGAACTCAATGAAAATGCAACATGAACATCATTGTATGCATTTTATGTTCCTTTTGCTTAACCGAAAAAAAAAAGCAAACGCATATTGCAGAGGCTCTCATTGCCCACTATTTGAGCCTCATATTTCAAGTGGGATCCACCGTATCAATTTGAATGCAACTCGCAGCTTATCGTATCAAAATCCATTCTAGATCAAAATTTCAGAAATTATTACCATCTCTCGACCTAGCCAATTTGGCAATAAAAATTACACACCTTTCGGAAGCTGCTGAGTTCAAATCACGTTAGGAAGAAAACCACTTTGCACTATACATCCACTTCGAAAATTCAAGTACAAATGCAAAACAACAGCGCGCTGTAAGCCTCGTCACACACTAATCGACCCCGTAGTCATTGATTCTGCGATGGTCATGGCTGAGGTACCTTCGTTTTTTGAATGTCGCAAAAAATTTTTAAGATTTGCATCTTATGGTATACTGAAGTGCCGGTCGTAAAGGTTGTCATTTGGGGCGAAGATTCGTTAACGCAGCCAACATGCGGCCACATTTCTAAAGCACTCTCCCCAGAGATCAAGTTCTGGGCATAATTGTTATATTCATCGAGCTATCGTGATAAAAGACTCAAAGTGTAATCTGTCATATGCAATATTTCTTAACTATTCTAACGGAATCATAACAAAAAGTACGCCATAAACGCGGTCGAAATTATGAATCCATAGTAATGTCCATCAAAGAAACGACAAAGGAGAAAAATGACGGCTCATCGGATGTGAAATGAACGAGAATAACCTTTTCGATGAGTACACGACGATGCGCTAACTACTACTCAATTGGATGCAAATCCATAAGAAAGACTTCAGCGATAAATAACTGGTTAGACTAAACAAATAAACATCCACTCAATAAGCAGAAAGTTACAGATTGAAAATCGTCTCCGAGCGGAACTTCCACACACCAGCAATAAAGTTTCTGCTATACTCATCGTTGTTTGCACTGCTGCATTTGCAGATTGTTGTTGTCAAGTGCATAAAAATGCGCACAGAAATGTAGCGAACCGACCAATAGAAGATTTTTGATTTTCATAACGTTCTAAATCCTTTGACATGCTTTGTCTTTCAAATCCTTCGATTAGGCGTTTTTTCTGATGCATGAAAAGTCTGAGGCTTATCCACTCGGAATTCCCTTCAGTCCTCGCTCCTATTCCGGATCCTCGACGAAATTTTCGGCTAGATGATCGACTGCTGCAGAACTACCGTAACGCTCGCAACGGGAGGCAAGCGTATTCCCTTATTTCAAATGCTAATATCGTGCTTTTTGTGCGTTATGGTTTATTAGTGAAAGTACTTGTATTCCACTAGCTAAATTCATATAATCTACGGAACAAATAACGGAAGTTTGAGGCGATATATCACAATCGATTGCAATTTATATCTGATCAATTTGCGATCAATTTGCAATCAATTTGCAATCAATTTGCAATCAGTTTGCAAACTTTCGATCAATATATCTAAGCATTACAATCATAGCAATAATCGATCAATTTAAACAAACACTAATTGTTCTACATGAGATGTCTTTCATGTCAATGATTAGAAGAAAGCAGTTTGATTGGATAGGTGCTGAGATAGTTTGCTTTTTATCTCGAGTAAATAAAGTGAGTCGCTCAATGAGGATCGACCGTCGATGTTTGCACGGTCGTTGTTCGGTTGATGTTCGTGGTAATCCGAGCGTACGTCCACATAACACTCATCGCTTTGTGATGTTACTTTAATATTGTGCTATTCCGCTAATAATGATTATTTGATTAATCTCAGTGATCGGCGCATTTTATCCTTTGACCATCGGCTATTTTCAATTTTACGTATTTATTTATTCTAGTCTAAATTTGCATATAATAATTTCATCGACTTCATATTTAAAGAGATATATTTGCATAAAAATATATGTTAACCACCACTATAAAATTTGCACTTTTTTTTATTTTTATAAAATTGATTAAAGGATAAATTGCATGAGCGAGAAGAGCGTTTGATTAGTGAGCTCTACTTGGATTTCAAAGGCAATATTCGAATTCCAACCTAAAGATTTTTGAGTGGCAAAAATGTTTGATTTAAATCGATGCCTTATCCTTATTTCTGATTGAAATGATGGCAAAGATTTTTATTGACGATAATAAATGTATGAATGAAAACCGGATATATCTTATGTATCACGCGGCTATCATAAATGAAATCAGGTTTTATCACTTTTTTGCATAGATAGGTAATTTTTATTACTTTTTTGCATAGGTAAGTAATCTTTTCTTCTAAAGCAATCACCGGTGAAACCTTAATCAGAATTTATTCAAAACCACAAACAAAGAGAAATCTATCTAATTCGCCGAATCTTGATGTTTTGCAAAATCCATTCTCAATTTCTGTTCGCTCATTTTACTTTCCAATAGACGTACATACAATAACTCTATTTCTCAAATACTATTGTATCGTTTTCAATTACATTTGATCTATCCGCATTCTTCGATGAATTATTATAAATATCGAAATCGTTTCAAAAAATTTTCGTAAATTATTTCAATTTTTTGCCAACATTTAAATATATTTATTTCAGCAAAAATAAAAATGCAAATATTTTTAATGGTAATTTACATATGTTGTATAATTTCGATAGTTATTGCAAGTGACGATGAGTATAGACTATTACAAGATCTACGAAAAAATTATGATCCACATGAGAGACCAATCTATAATCATAGTGAGCCAATCGTTATCAATCTACGCATCTTTTTGCAACAATTGGTTGATGTGGTGAGCAGATTCTTTAAAAAAAAAAAAGTTCCCCAAGCGTCGATGTTATTAGGATTCTGATGCAAAAAACTCGATTCTCATGGTAAAAGATGTGGCGAGCAGATACCCTATATCAGACATATACCAAGAAAGGAGTCAACTAGATTTCAACTGCCTTAGGCAGTATTCCAGGGAGGAGACAAGGATGGGGGATGGGAGACGGGAAATTATGCTTCAATATTCGAGCATCCATCTTTTTCAGTTAATAAGCCTAGAGTATAACTCGATGTTTGAGGACATTTATTTAATGAACAAATTACATCCAGGATTTATTGGGTCTGTTAGAAATTAATGGTCATTTCGACCAAGAATCGACGCAAAATGACCACTAGAATGACCACCACCTTTTGGGCAATCGATTAGTTGCCTGAATGCAAACTTAAAGAGGTGCCTTATAATACGTTAATAAATGCATCTCGGTTGCATCAATTTCTGAAGTTTTTTGGTACTTCTTAGAGTGAAACCTCACTTCTTCTTGACTACGTTGATCACCCACGACGTTTTTATGCTAATCAATTACTGCCTAATATATGCTAATATGTTAATAAATAATATAAAAATAATATAAAACATTACTCGCGAAGATCACTGAAGATAATTCACAAGAAAACTCTAAGTAAATTGCAAACGGAATATCGTTGAAGTGTACTATGCGTTTCAATTTCTATGCAAATATTGCCAACGATATTTGAATACAGGGACAGGAATTTAAGAACAATAGTAATGGAATAAAATATTAAATGATCAACCGATTCATAAAGGGTTTATTTTATAGGATGAGAAGAATCAAGTGATTACACTGGTTATATGGCTGCAACAGGTAAAATTTTGAGTACATTTCACTAAAACTATTGAATGGTCACTACAAATCAAACTACCGAATGGTCACTACAAATCAAACTACCGAATGGTCACTACAAATCAAATTGCGCGGTGGTCACTACAAATCTTAAGCTGATAGTTTCTCCGATTTACAAGCAATTTCTAAAAAAATAACTGTTATGAAGAATACTTGTTAAAAGAAAACAATGAGTAACAGTGCAATTTATGCGCAAAAAGCATTGAAAACAAGACACTTTAATTTAATGTAGTTGTTGATTAGAGGAGTAAAGGGGGAGGAAGAGATGAAAATGCGAATTGCTGAAAAATGTTTCCGGTTATTAATGGCGTTTTCGACTGTAGACTAAATAGGTGCCAAATGGCTGATAGATAATAAATCGTTTAACTAGACAATAATAAAAAGTTGCTTAAATTATGATAAACAATATTGGAGACATGGAATGACTATAAAATGAAATGGGATCCAAACGAATATGGTGGAATAACCGATGTTCGCTTTGCATCGTCAAGTAACGAACTCTGGAAACCGGACGTGCTTCTCTTTAACAGGTATTCACGCAAACGATCTTGCATTATGAATTTTAGCAGTTCATTTTCCTATGTGGCAGGGACAAGAAAAAGTGGAGAGACCTTTCTTGAGGAGTGGGAAGGGGAATAGAAAATAGGAAAATGAGGAAGGAAGATATCTGAGACGTCAAAAATAGCACCACATCACAGACAAAAGTGATCGACAAAAGTAAACTAGCAATTTTTTCCACAATGGAACAAGTAGAATCAGAGTTCATCATGAGTAACAACTAACTCTCGATCTTATAAAAGTCCGATCGATAAATTTGGAATTTGCGCTTGACCGAAATCTACTTATAAAATGTTTTGCTCTTATAGGTCGCCATGATCTAGATAAGATTAAGCAGCAGTTTAAAGGAAAATTAAAATAACCCAACTTCTTTCGAGTAATAGCTTTAAAATAGCGACTGGCATTTGATAGACGGGAATAGTTCAATAGAAATAGACATGTTTTTTTGTAATCCCACAGTAAACATTATACACTCTAACCCATAGTTTATTGGCTTGAAATCAGTTTCGAACATATAAGCGCTATATTTTCATCATCTCTATCATTTCAGCGCAGATGACAAATTCGATGCTAGTTTTCCGGTGAATTTTGTGGTGAAATATACAGGTGATATATTATTTGCACCACCTAGCATAATTAAAAGTTCCTGTCAAATCGACATCACATGGTTTCCATTTGACGAGCAGATATGCCATCTGAAGGTGAATATTGCCATTTACACCTTTTTTATATGAATTTAGACTATTTCAACCTTCATCTCTTAGTTGGTTTGAATATTATTTCTGGAGAAAATCGTACGATTTGTTCATATTGTTGCTTAATGTTGTCTTTCGCAACACTCTATTTTTTATTATTGACAAAAAAAAATTGCAGCATTATAGCCCATTAGGGGGGTGGGGGGAAGAAGAGGAAAGTGAGAGTAATTGAGAGTAATTGTAAAATGAGTTTGATGGGATTTAATTAATTTTATGTTAAGAGTTAATTTAAAATTCTCTGTCGATTCACTCAAAAAGTGATATTATTTAAGCGATATCGATGTATAAAAGAGGTAAGTATCACTGTGGATGACGAAAGAATGAATGATCCATTGACGGAAAGGATAGCTGCAGCAGCTATCTTCTGCTTCTTAAGAATAGTGGTAAAAGATTTTTCAGTACGGATCATGGACCTATACAGGACGTCAACTCGATTTGCATATCGATGATCCTGGAGTAGATGAGAAGGACCAAATGGATTTGAAATATTATTTGCCAAATGGAGAGTGGGATCTTCTAGGTTAGAACTATATAGTTGCGATTTTTCAACACAGAAATGAGCGTACGGTTGAAGGACAATACGTATTCCTGTATTAAGGAACGACTCATACACTCTCACACCATTTTTTGACTTAACGGCCCCTTCTAAACACTAGTCAGAACCGTTTTCATATTTGTTATTCCCCTCGAAAATGCTGTGAAGAGAAGAAATTTTTTCTTCAAACGTTGTTTCCTTCTTTGCAGCATCATTACATTCAGAGGAGGTCGTGGAAGGGAGAAGGAGAGAGAAACTGAAGAGGGATAAGGTTAAGGTGGAACAGGTGAAAGCAATCAAATTTGCAATTTATAGGCTATAAAACAAATGCAAAAATTCTTTAATTATAAAATTTATATGCTCTAATTATTGGTGAATTTCAGCCACACCTGCCGAAAGAAAAGCATCCGAATTCGATGGCGAAAAGTATGTAGAATTATATTATCGTATGTATTTTCGTCGTAAGACAATGTATTACGGTATGAATTGGATTATTCCAAGTGTACTTATATCGCTCAGCAATGTGCTTGGATTCACATTACCACCTGAATGTGGCGAGAAAATTACACTACGTTAGTTTTTGATTCGTTTTGTTGATTACGCTCAAAGATAGTGAACAATACCTATAATATACAGCAATCCTTCTTGAGTGCAATATCAGTCATGAAGCACTTCCGCTACGCATAGTCCTCAGCCTTCCCTCACTTATCCTGCATTCTTCACTTTATCACAACTGATACTGTGGCACACAATGTCCGCTGTTCCCATACCCCCCCCCCTTTAACGTTACAAAAGCCAACTCACTCACACCACCTTGCCACTTCGTCCATTCCGCTCGCATTCGACATTGTCAAACCACGCTTTCCACACATTGTTGAATATTAGCGCAGAACAGACGACTTAGAGGTGTTCGTTCAGATTTGATGCATTCCCTTGATAACCTCCAATGCAATCTTTGTCAGCAATGTGAAACGAACCCACGAGCTTTCGTTTGTACGGCAAGAATGTTGCCGCTAAGCTATCGATGTACCATATGTTTCGAAATCTCATTTGCATTTTATTCATCATTTCATACTATTTCAATTGATGCAACAGTTTTAATAAAAGCGCTTCTAGAGATTACGAATCTTTTATCTGTTACTGTCTTTCTTGGTATAGTAGCCGATGTGACGCCACCAACTTCTGAATCTGTTCCTCTGATTGGTAAGTGCAAAGATATTCCCTCCCAAGATGTTCTCCTTTTTATAGCACTCTTTTATGATCTTCAATCTAGTCAGTTTCTGTGATTGATCAAAAGTTTTTTAATCAATCGATGATTGATAAGAGCTTTGGTTTTTTAATTTAAAATTTAAAATTTAAAATTTGGTAAGAACTGAAACTAATGGATGCATTTAATTGAATATCCAAAAGACTGAGACGAATTAGAAATCTCTAAACTCCATATTGAATTGAGATCGAATTTTTGCTAAACTTTTTTCATTCATTAGTGAATTTCATCATTAATAGATTCAATGAAAGCTAATTTTAGTACAACTCTACTCTTAGAGTAAATTTTTAAAAATGCTGAATATTTATTGTTGAGTTTTTTAGAGCTTGAAAAATTCGAAAAAAAAATTTTTCTTTTCCAAAAATGCAAAATTTTTTATCAATTTTGAAAAAAATTTTATCGATAATGAAAATAGACGATTGAAATAAAATCTCTCGTTCTTTTCAGCGGCATTCTTTTCGGTATCAATGTTAATTCTCGGATGTTCAGTGATGATTACTGTACTCATAATAAATTTGCATTTTCGAACGCCTCGAACACATAAAATGAGCGATTGGGTTTGTTTTTCGATTATTTGCCATTGTACTTTTATGGTATTAGTTTTGTTGAAGTGAAATGAAAGTACAATTTTTGAATATTTTGGTTCTTTTCTCTTCTGCCTCCCCCTTCCCCCTCCTCCTCTTGCTCCCTGATGCCATTTTAAAGAATGATCCTTAAGTTAGACGTATGAAGCAAGATTTGCGCTTTAGATGAACTTATGCTGATATGATGCAAAACCGAAGAATGAGGATTTATTCAAAAGCGTATCGACAATGCAATTAATATTCAATGACGATTGATTCATATAGATTGAAAAATAAACAAACATTACAATACTTAAAACAATTATTCTAAATTATTTATGAAAAGAACTAAACTGACAGTATATTCACTGTTGTTCAATAATTGCAATATTTTTCTTGCATGAAAAATTAATATTTATGCAAAATTATTGCATACTCTTTCTAATTTGAAAAATCGAGCCATCGAATTATCGTAAAATACTGCCATACGAGTGAGGGGAACTTTTGTATTGAATTTGTGTGGAGAAAGAGGAGGAATGAGCAGAGGAGAAAAGAGGACGAAGAAAAAGAGGAAATATTGAGGGGTACAAGTCAAACTCGAAGCGAAAGAAAAGCGTTTCGAGAATCAATGAGCGATTGGCGTCTTTTTTTTTTTTTAAATAAAATTGTTGAGAAATTCAGAACAATAAAAAAATTGCTGTGAAATTTTTACTCATCTTATAGCACTAGAAAAAACTGCCAACAATTTCTAGATGAGATGCGTATTTCTGGAATGGATGCCATGGATTTTACTTATGTCTCGACCTGGACAACGTTTTAAACGTCCCAAAAGAAGGTATTTTATTTCAAGCATTTTTATCAACTGCACTGAAAAAAAAAACCCTCATAAATTTGCTATTTTCATTTTCCACCTATGTTCTAAAAAAAATTCGCAAACAACACCTTCAATCGATAGCAATCTGAATTATCCAAAAAAATTCTGCTGTTTACATTTTAGGCGTCTCTAAAAAATTTTCCTATGCAAGGCGAATTATTACCAGGTCATGTTTGTAAGTATGTGTGTGTGTTCGCGTCTGTCTATGTGTCTGTTAGGCAGTTTTTATTTGTACGAGCAGAAAGAGCTAAGAAAGTTAAGTAGATCTACCTAATTTCCACATAACCTTCTTCTGCACGAAAGTCAAGCTGATTTACACCATGAAAACAGCTGATTAGTCGATCTTAGCACTAATTGTTGCGGAAAATTTGCATAAATTGTGCAACAAAAATCTTCATTTCACAGCTGTCGATTCACAGAAACAACCAGCAATTTATAGAAAATTCTTCCTAGCGGTGCAATCAGCGTCGTTATGAATCCATTATTGCGTTCAAAATTTTCCCTATGAAGAGTTATGCATCTGGTTTGTCAGATGAGATCGATGCAAAAAGCGCATATCGTGCCAGCTTCTCTGGCGCGCTTTTCAAGAAGATGCGACACTTGAAACGTTAACTGTTAGAAAATAATGATAGTAAGAGTAATTGTATTTATATTTGCGCAGTCAGCAAATTTGCTCAATGTTGATTGCAGAGAAATAAAATAGCGAAGTGTCTTATTTAAGGCTTAGATTACGGTAATAGCCGATTAAATTTGAACTTTTTTCTTTAGCCAGTTGTCAATTGCTTATTGGCAATTTTCATTCGCACCACTTGCATGCTGAATCTGATATCCACTTTGTAAGTGAGGTTAAGATTTACGAAAGAGTTTTCCTGAAAAGTATCGCATTTTGGCTGCTTTCCAATTTCGTAGTTTGGAAAAATGCCAACATTGGGTCAGAACCGAAAGACGCGTTTTTATAGCTCTCCATTCCATGATAGCTTGCCTCTAATGGAAGGTTGTTTCGAAACAAATGTACTTTAACGTATCATTCACTTTTACGATGTTTGAGAGGCCACAAGTGGGGATTCTTTCAAGTGCAGGTTATTCAGGAGGAGGGGGAGGGGAAGGGAAGAGTTGCGAATGAGAAATGATGAAAAATATCTTTTATGCAAATTACGGTGAATCTCTATAATCTATCGAGTCCCACATTTGCATATAGGTTTAGATGAAAGTTTAATTCTTGCATATCATTACCGCATTCCCCTCAATTCTTACATATTTATATCTTTGCCGCTATATCCTCATAGATAATTAGCCTTTTAGATGAATTTCTTATGTTGTTACACTCTTACTAAACTCTTAAATTCTTCCAATCTTTTTCTTTTGCACCTATCCATTTCTCGCGTTATATTTCCAGTAATAAATCGATTCGAACAACATCTTCCTCACCGTCTTCAATGATCGCTTCACGTTTAGCCGATCACAATCCAAAGGCAGATAGCGTTGTTAGCGTGGTTAAAGGAACGAATATCACATCACTCAACAAAACATCACCACCGTTGGATGGCAATCTGCCAAATTCTCAACTTCAACAATCAAGTATTCAGTATTCTTTTCTCAGTATTCTCTAGTTTCGAATGAAATTTGAATAAAACGAAAAGTATTTTTTTTTTTTTTTTAATAAAAAGAAGACGATGTTTTCATATTAGCAAATATCATCTTTAGAGCTATTTGGAAAATTTTATTCGCTGAAGATTTTTTGCATTTCACTATCAAAAAATCTCCTTATCGAATTATTGTCGACCTTATCAGCGTCTTTAATAAAGTGGAATAATAAAGGATCAGACTGCTATAGATATCATATTTTATATGAAAGTCTTTTACAGATGGTAGCTAAAGGGGGTACCATGTAAAAAGGGGTTAAAAGGGTACTTCCTATGAGACATCTAACAATACAATAACATCTTTTTGTAAAAATTACCCTGTTGAGACTGTTTCTTTACGCATGACAATTCCGCCTAGTAGGCGCGTATAACTCCGCCTGGTAGGCGCATATAATTCCGCCTGGTAGGCGCATATAATTCCGCCTGGTAGGCGCATATAATCCCGCATAGTAGGCGCATATGAAAGTTTTATAATTTCATTGTGCAATAATGTCTCTTTAATCGAATTTTAGCCTAATTTTTTGATATCTCTACACGTCAAGCGCATTCGCATTACATAAGTTCCCTCATAAAATAATATCTAATTAGCCAATTTTTGAAGCGGTACTATGAATAATTCAGGTTTTTATAAGTTTGTTTTTTGTACTCATAAAAAATGCATAAAAATTTCAACAATTTAGCTTCATTTTAACAACTTTTGATTTGTAACTAACACTGTTACCAGATATCATTTTATTGCAAGAGTTGAGCAGGGAGTGGGGAGGGGGGGGATTCAGCTTACTTTGATACGGTAAAAAGTTGAATAAAAGTAGCAAATCTAATAATACACGATAATCCTATAACCTAAGAATTGCACTTGAATAAACTACTTCAATATTATGGTACCTAGGAAACTCACTACTTCAAATAATACAACTTACTTTAAATAATATGCTTTTTGTCATTGATTTTTTGACATTTTGACATTACTAATGACTAATACTTACTAATTACTTACTTATATCAATAAGAGATTGTAAATCTATAAAAATTCAGAAGTCATTATCGAGAAAGTAGCAAATTACGCGACACCGTTTATACCGTCCTCATCAATCGATCTATCGAATGCAGATTCGACGCCTAATGAATTCGTGCCAGAATTTTGTATCATTCGCTTTGAGAGTACAATGCGTGAAATTGCCGATTTCCTCAAAATTTTGAGGTATTCGCTTTGAATCTCATCGAGCATTTTAACAGAGACGAATATTTTTTATTCATATGATTTTTATAGTTTTTCCGGTGGAGCAAATTTTGCTCTATTTATTGTAAATTCTGTTTATATATATATATATATATATATATATATATATATATATATATATATATATATATATATATCGTTTTCAGCCTATCGATCATCGATTTTATATGTGCTATAGCATATATTAGTTGTATCACTGTGCTTCACCACGTATGGTTTAATTCAGCACGTATGGTTTAATTGGGAAAGCGTTAGTTGGGTGATTTCAGTATCTCGAGATTGATGATTCCTATTTGTAAAAACTTCTCACTAGTTGATTCACTTAAAGTAATCGACAATAGGTGCAGATGACTGCTGAAAATGGAGAATTAACATAATTGTCGCTCAACAAAAACGACGTTAAAACCTTTCGCAAGAAATTTTCATGAATTCGTTGTAAGTGCAAACAAGCATTATTCTGCATATTCCTCTAATGAACTCGAACAAGTTGCGATAAAAAACATTCATTGCCAACCATCTGTCACTAATCCACTTGTCAATGATTTCTTTTTCGTTCATTTATTGCAACTGGCGCTAACTTGAAGAAATTTTCCGCCATTTCGGTGAACCTTTCTGCATTTCGAAATTTTTTAGCAATTTCATAGCAGATAAATATTATCTGGTATGTGTGTCATTTTTCTTGTATCACGAGCGGTACCAGCCAAAAATGATTAGTGGCTTAGTGATGAACCTGAATACCTTCACCTTTAGACTTGATATCTTTGATACCTTTGAGCCTGAAATAATTTCTTGCTCTCAATAAACCTTGTCTTTCAAATGGAGCCCCTTGTTGGTGGAGAACTTCCGGGAAAAAATTAATCACTGTTCTCAATAAAACTTCATTTTCACTAGGTTTGCACGCCAAAAATCGTGGGGAATTTGTGGCCCTTGATAGAAAGGGTAGGGGAAGAGTAAGGGAGAGTATCCGGGCTTATGCAGTGAACTATTTCGGTGTGAAGGTCGTCTATTTAGGCAACGAATGGAAGAGGAAGACGAAGAAGAGGAAGAGAACTATGATTGGCGTTTCGTTGCGATGGTGGTCGACCGGTTTTGTCTCTTCCTTTTTTCGGGTGCCATCCTTTTCGCTTCGTTTTTCATATTCATCAATACCCCCACATGCTTTCAACATAAAAATTCCATTTCCCTAAACGCACGGAATTAAGGCCTATACGAACACATTGACAAATACAGGCGGGTCTGGAGGAAGGGGAAGGATAATGCTGTCTGAAGAAGGGAAGAGGTGATATCGCTTAGAGGAAATGAGATGGCACCTACTGAAGAAGACAATCCCACATCCTCGGGAAACTCAGAAATTAATTATTCTAAATTCTTCAGGGAGAAAACCAGCTCGCATGTTTGCAGGAGATCGTTCAGATAAGAGGAGAAGAGAAGAGAGGGAAGGCTCTAGTTGTCATTTAATGGTAGTATCAAAACTTTTTAATGCAGCAGCACATGAAAATCTTTATTGCTGCAGGTTATTCACTTGAGCAGAATGCTTGTCCCCTAACCCTCTACTCCTGTCCCTACTTCTCTAATAATTCTTAACTTCTGAGAAGAGATTTTCCATTGAGATGGGCTTATTTTTAAGGTGATCGACCTGTTTAAAGAGGTGCTCTTTTTCCTAAACGTCGAGAGGGACTTTCTATCTAGAAAATGTGATATACAGATTCCCAACACTTCTATATTAACATCGAAGAGGTGCTTGCTGATTATTATACTGCGAAGAGTTCCGACTGGGCTCGGAGTCGAAAACTGGAGGTTCGAGCTCAGTCCTGGGCAGCATCAATAAAACATTGAGGCTAGAAGCTGTCAAAGTGAGCAGCATTAGTGACTTGGGCGCATAACCTTAGTGTTGTACCCTACTTATTATAGCATAGATATTGTACCATTCAATATTCATGCCCACAGTTATATTCATAACTAAAGATACGACATTATAGCTAACGTCTTTGCCGTAAGTTATGGTTTACATCTATATTTTTTTCGAGATCAAAAATCAAAAAACATAGAAAATTTCAAATATATGTTGCTGAAGTTTTGTGCATAAAAAAGAAACATTTCAAAGGTATGCGATTTAAATTTTCAAATGAATGAAGAAAAATGGAATGTAAAAAATTTTTAAATTCCATTTTTTTACATTTTCATATTTTTTCAAATGTAAAAACTTTTTTCTACATTTTAAAATTTTATATTTCGACCAAAATGCCAAAATTTGTGAAAACGAAAAAAAAAAGAAAATGATTCAATTTTTAAATTTTGATTTTCTTCGTAAAAATTCTTAGAAGTTTTCCAATTGAGAATTGATGAATTAGATTGACATTTCAGGAAAGATTAGTATAAAATGCTAAAAGTTGAAAAAATCCAAAATGATGCAAAAATTTTTAGAAAATTCAAAAAAAAATCGCTTCGCTTGCAAAGTTAAAGTAATCGGTTACGTAATAAAAACATTAGAATATTTGCTTCAATTGAACTGCATAGATTTCTTATTATTATCAATATGCTAGTGAATTTTTCAATTGTAACAATATGATCCAGTAAATTCCCTGCTTAGAAAATATTGTTTTGTTGGTATTTGTTTTGAAGAATTTCAGGAAAAAAAGTTTTAAACCAACAAAATGGTAAATTTCTCTCAACAGGACTCACAATGCAACCTAAACATGTGTTGACTTGATAAGATAACCTCTTTGTACTTTTTTTAAAGCCAAATATCGCAAATGTATATATACAAATGTGAAAATTAGAGATGAAAATGAAAAGAAGAACAACTCCATAGTAAAGAATATTAATATATGCGTACAAATAATATTTTTTAAAGGACACAATCGAGTGAGTAATGTACAGTATTCGTAACGCGTATAGTAATCGATAGCAATCACAAAGTATACAATAGTGGTCACTTTATCTGAGAATGTCGCAAAATAGCATCAAAATTCTCTAAGTGAAGAAATTATACACCGTTCGATTTTGTGTATTTTTTTCTAATGAGAACATAGATCATTGAGTTATCTAAATGACGAAGGGGGGAACCATGCATGCTGCTTCTTATTGCATTAGATTCCATACGTTACCGTACCTCAAATACCGTATCTTGACGAGTACAGCATTCAATATCGCAGCAAAATCTCTACCAAAATCGACTATACCTTAGTAAGTAAGCTGGTGTTGCAAACTGATCCATGCGTTCTTCTTTGTGTATAAGTAAGAGATATCTTACTAAAGCAAATGTTTCTCTATATGATTGTAATATCGTAATTCATCAATACAACAGAAATATTGCACCGGGTGTTCTAAGATACAATAGCTACAGAGATTCTATTCATTGATAAATTTATACATAAAATGAGGATGAATATAGCATAAAAACATAAATTTACGACTACTTTACACACTTATTCTTGAGGTGTAAATATCCACTTTAATATCCCATTCGTGAAGCAGCAAAACTATAGCAATATTATGACTGAAAATTTACTCATCAATTAATGCCACGGGCTTGTAATAGAATATTGTCGGCAAATGGAAAATATAAAAATCTAAGTGTTCCGGAAATACAAAATGAAAAAAGTAATCCGCGAAAGTTCAGTAATGCCAACTAAGATAAAATTCCTAAAAATTTATAAAGTGGAATTTAACTCATATCTTATGAGATTATCGTAATTCCATATTGCGTAGAACTTCTGAAATTTTAAGAAAGAATAAATCCTAACGAAAATACAAAAAATTCAACAATTTACCAACATGTTCATTTCAGTAATATTCAAATTTCCAAATTTGCATATGTAATCCTGTTTGCTGAAATAAATCAACGATGAAAGTTCCAAGTTATAATTTAGTAATTATATTTATAACATCAATCGTCTAAATAAGAGGATTTATTGGCAAATTCTCAAGAATGATGTTTAACTATTCAATAAAATTGACTATTATTATATCCTCAAACAAAAAAATGAATTGAAATGCATCATTTAATCAGAGAAATTGTTGACAGTCGGCTATCGGTATTGCCCTCAAGTATGTGTGGTAAATAATTACTCGAAAATGTTTAGTGCATTTAAAATTTAAGAAGAAAAAATTTTTTTCACATCTCAATGATTGAACATCGAAAAATTAACTCAATGAAAACAGTCATCTGCGGATTGCCCTCAAATTACGTTCACAAGGAAAAGTTAATAGACTTGATTGCCAACGCTTCTTCTGTCACTATCTAAGAAGCTTTCAGCCGGTATTTATATTTTGTTTCAATTAGTCACTCATTGTAGTCTGTTTTCTGAAGTATCCATATGTTTCTCCAATATTCGACTCCAACATTTAGCTCCAATATTTAGCTCCAATATCTCGCTCCAACATTTAGCTCCAACATCTATTCACTTCGTTCTTTGATATAATTTTGTACGACCACATCGAACAATGCCATACAATTACCATTATAGCTGACAAATGGTAAATGTGGAACATTATGTTCACGTGCCGTGAATATATGCAAAAAAGTTTGTTTTGCAACGCGAGCGCTTTGAGGAAAATCACCATCGAAACAATGCACAGCGTTTTCGTACGCATGAGAGTGCATGGTCTAGTTCAATCTTCATAAAATTCATCGAAATTGCTCCATTTTCGCGCATTGCATTTCTGAATAATTTTTGCAATTTATTTTTTTTTTTTTTAAATTTTCGTCATAAGCATCTAATATAAGCTCTTTGATTGCATTATTTTGTACTCTAATAATATATAAAAATTAATGGTGTATATTTTAATGTATATTAATGTATATTCGACTAGAAGAAAATTCCTCTTATATCGATAGGTATTGCACAGTATTGCAATTGCGTAATACTCAAAGAGTGGAAGAAAGATTCAAATATTTACCCGCACTTAAATAAGCAGGAATAATATGTTGCAAATGAGAAATGTAAGAATTAAAGGATCGAAAGAGATAATTTAAAGGATTGAGAAACAGAGAAATGCTCATTAGAAATGCGCTCATAGAGATACTCCCGACGGACTCAACACAGAGAGAATGTTCAGGGAGGAAGTGAATGTTGGGCTCACACCTCAATCGATGTGTCATATCAAAAACTCGAGTCGTCCGTCGAGAGTACTCAAGCAAAGCTCATTCGATCGAGCACACATCCTATTTCGAATGACATCGCGAGAATTGTCGTTGAGACTATATAGAAATGGTCAGCTTTTATTAGCTTAACAAAACAATTTATAAAAATTATAGTGAAATATTTGTAGAAAAGTAAGCTTACGGCATGAAAAGTTATTCCTCAATTAAGAAATTGATATGAATGCTAATATACGTAATAAAAAACTGACATGATTGCAGATACGTTATTCACACAAAAATTCGGTTATTTGATTCACTACACGCATGATATGTTCAAATTGCAAGAATCAAAGGAGTATCCAACAAATGTTTGAATGCATTAAAGGATGCCGAATGAACGGTTTTTTCAAAGACAGCATGGGAAGAGTTTGGCAATCGGTAAAATTCGATACAATGGGATTTATTGAATTTGCAAAATGCCAAACTCGGCCGATGAAAAAGATCTTTGACACCGCGGTGCTTTCCGCACCAGTTTATTCATAAGATGTTAACAATTTCTATGCAAATGCGAGTGAAGACTAATGTAGATGACTGGATGCGGCAATAGTGAATTCATTGCAGCGAATGTAACGATAATGAGAAAAGAGAAATAACAGAAATACATTCATGTTTATATGATGATTCACGATTCTGAAGTAATAATTCAGTGCTGTATCAAATGAGATAGACTCTTTTCAGAGTATTTTTTGAGTAATCGAATGCACTCCGATCGTTCTTTTCATTGCTTAAATCGATTTGACATTTTACATATACGAATAATAATCGAGCAAATAATATAGCTGAAAAAGCATATGTTTTGTCGTCTATTCAGCAGACAGCCAGAATACAAATGTAGCAAATTGTTTGAAAATGATTATGGCCATTTAATGGAATTTATGGTGATCTAATCAGGTATATTTTGATCACCATAAGACATCGAAGAAATGAATAGATAATATTCAACGTAATGCCTATATTCTTTCTTCATTACACTTACCACGATACTGTTGTTTAGCTGCAATGAATTCACAGATGAAATGTTGCAGCCCTATAACCGTCACACTTGCACCATAGAATAGCACAACTTTGGCAATCGATGCGAATAACGAACGCGTTTCGCATTGTCAGAGGGAGTGCTCTATAATGTGAGAGGAAAGAAACATTTGACAAACCCATTTGAGAAGTTTCTATTTTTGTACATCCAATAGCGAATCGGCAACCAATAAATCATCGCAGTTCTAATCAACTATTCCTATCATTTTCAGCTACGCGATTCTACTTTGCCTAAGGGTGCTTGTCGTTGCAAATGAGACAACCTTGTTCTATGAACAATACAACATCCTTATCACCATATTGTTACTTCATTGCATATTTAATTTATTTTAGAATTCTTGCTGTGAAATTCGGAATAAACGTTAGTGAGTGAAACAATCTATAAACAAACCAGCGAAAATTCTTAAAAATTGTGATAGTTTTAAGCATTTTTACTGATTGGCCGCTTAATATGAACGATGGTGATTGAGAGCATTCATATCTAGCAAATATTAAAATATATTAATATAATGCAATAGTTTAGGGTAGATCTCTTCTTCTCTCTCCTTGACTATTCAATAAAAAAGATGCTAGAGGGAAATGATCGATTCGCAAAGCAACAATAAAGCTCCATGATATATGATATATTGCATTTAATTCCTCCACCAAGCATTGCTAATAATGAAATCGATGTGATGAAACATGCAAATTGAATTATATGCAATAAATCTTCGAACGTACTGAAAATTGCATTCGAAATGAGCATCGAAATCACATTGTCAATCATGAAACGAGTGAAGCGGAAGATCGCACCAAGAATGCGAGAACTGCGAAAGTTAAAACACTTTAGTGATATTCTTAGGGAAATTAACGTTTTACAACCTCAAATGCTGAAATTAATTCATATGATTTCCTTACTTTAATAGCCTCAAAATTCCTTCAAAATCTTCTCTACATTTCAAAGATTTGGATATATTTTCAGAACACAAAAATATTTTCAAAATAAGCTTCAAATGCGGTAAGATTATTCAAAATATTTCTGATAGATACTGACTGATACGGATTTTCATCGATAGAAAACGCCAACATTGCAATCTTCTGGCCATCTTTGAGGTTGGCGCTGCAAATTTTTGAGATGCCTTAGAGCGTCAAAGGTGATCAGAAGGCTTAATATTGTTGAGAAAGGAGGGATCATTAGTGATTGCCGAACTTGACTCCATTAAGAAATGGAGCGAATGATAATGTGATATGAGAAGCGATAGCTGCGATTCATACTCATGATTAGTTTTTGTTTAGAAAATATGTTTCCTTCTTATTGACACATATATAGAGTAATAATCAAGCTTTATATTGCTTAACAACAAGCGCTCTAGAAATTGCTCCTAAATGATTTGTATTTATTATATTTTGAGCACTGATTGCAGTTCTATAATTTACCATAAACTCTCTCAGCCAAGACACGTTTTCGAATATTTGAAAAAAAGCGTTATTTCCTTTTTCCATCATATAAATTGTACATTATTTAAATTAAACTTTAAATATGTTTTAGATCACTTAGCCGATAAAATCATTGCAAAAAAGCATAAATATAATTAGAGAGTGTAATTTTGCAGCTGAATTTTCTAATGTGAATGCTTCATTATCAAAGATAAAATGCGGCTATATAGCGAACCGAAATGTTGATTTACAGAGAGAATATTTACACTTGAATATAAAATGTGTACTAAAAAATTTTAATAAATCGCAAAAAATTTATGAAACATCATTCTCTATCACGTAATACATTTCATCGATAATATTTGTTTCCGGTCAAAAAAAAAGGGAAATGCACCTTCGATGAAGCGATACGATCTTGAAGTTTCGTCGAGTTCAAGGCAACGTAGGGATTGTCGATCTAAAAAAAAAAGGTACATCGTTGATAAAATGGCCAATAAAATAGAAATGATGTTGACATGTATGAGTTGTTGATTACATATTTAAGAGTGTGGGTGACGATCGCCTATTTAAGTATCATTTGATTTTAGCATTACTTGATAAGCGCATAAATAAACAAATTTTCAATAACGATAGCGAAGCACTTGACAAATCGAAATATAAACTTAACATCTTTTATGATCGTTACGAACACTTGAAAAAAAATGAAAAATTTTCCTTTTTTTGGGGGGGGGGGGAGGGGATGGAATTTTGCATATTTTAATAGCGCAATTGACTGCAAGAGAAACCATGAATTGTGATTAATTTATGCGAAATTTTTGAACAGAGTCATTAGAGTGGTTTCAGAGATAATAAAATTTGAAGGTTTTTGCCATTCGGAATGAATGAATCCATTAATCGTTCTTCATATATAGATCTAATCACGAATTTTTCGATCTTGTATGGAAAAACTGAAATTTAACTGTTAATGATTTTTATATTCTTTTTTTAAATTAAATAATGTCAGTGGGGGGGGGGGGGGGGGGGAGGGGAGGAGGAGTGGGAAGTAATCAAATTGTTCGTTGAATATTATTTGATTTAGATTTTAAATAATTATTTGCGGAATAATGTCGAGCATAACATTTCATCTCTTTCTTTCTAAATACGCTCCTCTCTCTCCCAACTGCCCTCCCCTCCCCCCCCCCTCCTTCTATCATATTTCTTTTCAGTCTAGCCCTTGCAAGTTTTTTTTTGAAAATTGCACATAAATATTTTTAAGCATGAAACGTGCCACATCGCACAAAAACAGTTATGCTTGCCATCTGCCGAAGTAATCAAAAGCTGTTCTGTGCTTATGCATCATCGATTTTACGATGTGATTTCATGTGGCAAGTGTTGCACTACTTTCTTCTTCACTCATTTCGAATACACTAAAGAATATCAGCAACTGCGTACATTAAAAATGCATCACAAAAATTTTGCAATTTTTCTCTTTCTTCCTCTTATCGATGAAGAGAAGAATGAGATTTTCTATAATAAAATAAAATATTTAAGAGCAATGTCATATTCGAATAAGAAAATCCTTTTTTTTGAACAAATTATATTCTTTTTTCGAAATATTTTCATTGAAATACAAAATCTATGGAAAATTTAAAGGCGATATTATCATATATTGAGAGATACTTTTGATATCATTGCAATAATTGAAATTCTTCATTATCGAATAACACAGTTGAGGACAGGCATGCAGACAGACAGGCCGACAAACAGACATGTATTTGTGTCGGCATTTATCACACTGCAATTTTGCAAAACAGATTTGCAAAAGAGCCTGTTAACAATGAGAAAACCTCCATCAATTACACATATAATGTTCAACGTTACAATGCTTTTATACTTCGTAAATATTGTATACTTCATTTTCCCATTTTACTAGAAGCTTGGAAAGAAGAAACGTTTATAAAAGTATTCTGCAAATTGCGAGCATTAAACAGATTTCGTGCGTCAGTGGTTCGTGGTTTGGAATTATTGAACTGACAGACAGACAGACAGACAGACAGACAGACAGACAGACAGACAGACAGACAGACGGACAGACAGACACATGCACACATAAATACACCAACACCTGATCACAGCAATAAGCAAGCACTATGCACATACACAAAACAGAAATAAATTAAGTCAAATTTTTGCGAAACAATGCAAGGAAAAAATTAATAATGTTGCAATGCGAGAGATGCTCGTCTACTGGATGCTTGAAATTGATGAAATATTTTTAAGGATGATTCCATAAGCACATTAAGTATGAAATATTTATGTGCGAACAATTTGTTAGCCTTCCTTTATTCTCTTTGTCGTTTTATGGATCGAATAAAAACATAAATGTCGCAATTTCAGAAATATCGCAATTTGAACCCATTCATTGAATTTTTTTTATTTCACAAATTACTATTTTGTTTCTCATTGTGCTTCCATAACAAATTTTCAAAAACATTCACATTCCTCACTAAGAAGTTTGACTTCTTTTTTCAACTTTCTAAATTCTCTATAGCCAAATTAGTAAAAAGATACTATTTCATTGTTTTAAAATATCGACTATTTTAAATTACTCGCTTGTCTTCATATGTAACGAAGAAAATTTTGATCTGATTTATTCTTATCTCTTTTCACAAACGATCAAAAAAAAGTTCATCAACAAATTTTTTTCAAATTTTTCATTTTTAGCGATGCTTATCGAAAGTTCACTCATGACAATCGAAATCAACGTATTACAATCATCTTTGTTAATCGAAGAGATATGCAAGAAAAAAACAAGCTGAAGGACTTCCTAGAATAGTACAATATGCGCTTTTTGATTCAATTCACCAGATTAGCCGATTGCATAAAATGCTAACGAAAACGAATGAGATATGTGCAATAGCTCGTGAGGGCGCATAATTTAAATTACGTCTTTTCCCCCTTTTCATTTATTCGTTTTTTTTTGCTTTGCATGAATTTTTTTTTTCAACTTTTCAACTTCCATGAATTTTCAACTTTCCAACTTCGACTTCAATTTATTTTTTTGCTTTTTTTCAATTTTCAACTTTTTTTTTCAAAAACTTCATTCCACTACAGAAATGAAATCGCGAATGCAAAATTACTATCGGGTTATTGCTTGGCAAATGCTTTCGTACCTTGTTGGATAAACACTATAGCTTGTTTATAACTCTCATCTCTCGAAAATTGCCTGCAGATCCTCACTCCCTACCAAGTGGAAAATTTGTAAACTCACAAACAAAGGAAAGTCTCCGGTCTTCATTTGTGGTAACAATTCTACAAATTCGGCTGTCGAGCGGATTACTTTCTCGTTATTCATACATGATATTGATTTCAGATTATGTTGTTCCGGATTTCAATTCGCTGATACTGAATTCTCATTAACAAGAACAATTCCAGCGCAAAATTTGTTGAAACTTTTTCATCTTGTTTATAGATAAATCCTCCGTCAAATAGTCTTCAAAAACGGGAAGAAATTCCGAACAAACATGATGAGGTCAAAAGATCTAGTAACAATGCGTATTATGAGTATTCTTCTGTCTATTTTAGCTCTGGCAAGTCAGACAGTATGTACCTAGGACAGAGGTATAAAAAGGTGGCCTGATACTTATAAATAGTAGATCTTTGAAACAGCGCCTATACAAATAGCAACTGTGAACTTTAGATGAAGAACGGGTATAATCAACAAGTTAATGGAAAGAAAAAGCAGAAATTAATTCTTCAAGAAAGATTTGTATATCGTAACGGAAGAAAGCTTAAAAATTGCTGAAGAAAGTATAGTGAAGAATTTTAATATATAACTATGATAGTTGTTGAAAATTTTGTTATGTTTTTGTGAAATACATTGAAAACATAATTAATAGAAGTTTTTGGTGCGAATGATGAACTTTTTCACTTCTACGCTCTTTAGGATCACTTCATACAATATGGAAGATAGAAAACGTTAGATTGACACGGTTTTCACTCCAAGCCAGTCTGAAGGAAATCTCTTGAAGTCTGAAGTGATTCTTAGAGCATTCAAGTAGTCAGCTGGTCGTTATTTCTCCACTCCCTCCCTCCTCCTCCACCTTTGCACTTCACCATTTGAATCTCAATGTTTGGAAGGAAAAGTTTGATTGATTCGTTCATATTCCATTCTCGTCAAATATGGAAATGTCGAAATTCAATGAGAATTATTTAGAATATGATCAACCAACGCAGTTTTCACTGCTACTATTATCCGTTTGTCAATCTTTTTATACACTAACAATTATAAAAACGACTTATTTGGCAAAAAAGGTTTGAAATGAAAAAAAAAAACTAAATGTGCAAATAGAAGATGATGAAAATGAACAGAAAGGATCAAGGTGACATTGGCGATAAGGAGGTTGCGGATCGAGATCTCTGCGAATCGGATAAGAGCACAAGCCGTTCCGTTTGCTGAAATTCATTCCTCAACATGAACGTTGTTCATCAAGTGAATTTATATGAGATGTTTGCAATAGCCAAAACCAAAAAATACCCAAACGAATGGATAGTTTGAAATATACGTGGAATAATGGTACAGAAATGAAATTGGAATGGTGGAAATATTATCGAACTCATCCGAATTGCTTAATTAGAGCCTAAAAAATAAATCAATAACGTCTAGTGAAGGTCATAAAACGGTCCTATAAAGTGAGGCAGATTTTCTTCGAACGCCCATACGAAAGATCACTGTGTTTAGCTATGGAACAATGAGAAAGAAAATGAGACAATAAAAAAAAAATAAATCATTATTGCAATGAATACACTCGCGATTGAACTTTCATTGGGTTTTGCAACGTTCGCATCTTAGCTGTTGAAACAACGAGTTTTTCATTTATTTAGCCGAAATTTTAGATTTCAAAACGTGTACATGTCATCTCACATCCATTCATCGCATATCCATATATCGATTACCATTTTCAACGTGGAAATCCCATCTATTAACGTAAAAAAGCAACAACAACAACAATAAAACAGCAATTCTTACTTCTATTGTTAAGAAAACTGGCGACAAACTCTTTCACCACTCAAAAAATGTGATGCACTATAAAACTGTACTAACTATCGTGAGGCTACCAGAAACTGTCCTCTAGAAATGTGTTTCACAGTGGGAATATAAAAACTTTATGAATAGTCTAGTAAATCTGCAGCAGCAATACGAACCAGAAGCGTTTGCCAATTTCTGTCAATGAATGCACATTCAAGCACTAAACGAAGACCTTTGACTTCGTCGGCAATTCTGAGGCATTCATCCTAGAAAGGAGTTCCGTTATTGAATAATCGCAATGCTTTTAATCGATATGAACGTTTCCACTTATTAGTTAACCTAAGTAAGAGTCGAATAGAACAGCGAAACGCATCAGACGACTACATGCTATTACTTTTTGTATTTAACTCATTTGAGCAAACAATTTTCCAATATACCAGCAAAAAATAAAATATGCAGAACAGTGCCTTTATATGTTAATCAATTTGCCAGTTCGCAGAAATATTTTGAAAAAATATCCGCTTTCCAAATGATTCAAATGAGCTAAAATATATGAAAACATTTTAGCACATTCAAATGTCTACAACTAGTTTTAAATATAATGGATTAATGTGAATTAGTGCATAGATGCCATCCCATTTTGTACATAACGCCCCCCCCCCTCCATTTCGCAACTTTTGTTTCATTGGTTTCACAGCTGAGACTAACCGACGCGAGAACAGACAAACACATAGACACACACACATGCGCAGATATGATAATACGCAATCCACCTTTGCCGAACAAATTTGCAAGAGAGAATAAAAATGAGTGATTATCCATTGCTGTTAAGTTTACTAAACATATCGATGTTCGCTTTTGTTCAATGTGAGCTGCAGTGATTTGAACAGCACATTCGATGCAACTTAATTAACTGCTCCTTTCGATTTGAAAATAAGCAAATTTAATGAATTAGCTCGAATATATAAGCCTAGTATTGCCTTTCGGCTACAGCTATGAAATTTCACAGTAGCAACGTTATGCTCGCTTATTCGAGTTGATCCTTTATATTTCTTTACTTTCAAATTGTGCTGCAGAATCAAACAATTAGTGCATAATCAGGAGGGTGCATTAAAGCTTTAAAAATCAAAGCTTCACTGAAATTGGCCCCAAATGAGTGTATCCT
This sequence comes from Baylisascaris procyonis, assembly GCA_037389465.1. Classification (NCBI taxonomy): domain Eukaryota; kingdom Metazoa; phylum Nematoda; class Chromadorea; order Rhabditida; family Ascarididae; genus Baylisascaris; species Baylisascaris procyonis. The sequence goes on along the minus strand of JAZARR010000213.1, from coordinate 5,804,292 downwards.
ATAAGGTCCCTCAGCATGCATTCTCAACTTCAGTGCACAAATTCTTGATTGGTATGACTCAATTTTGATTGAATATTTAATTCAAAATCGGATATCGATTATAATTTGAAATAGTTAGTAGTTTTTGATGGAAGTGAAGCCTTCTTCATCAAGCGATAAAGCGGATATAATGCAAATTATTTTTAAGTGTTAAAATTACCACAAAAATTAAACAACTATGAAAAAATTCTCACATATTCTATTCAATTAATATATTTCACCGAATTTCCGTCAAAAGTGAAAATCACTTTTACGTTAGACAAACGATACGTGTTCCTCTATGTTTCAATAAATGAACTCAAACGCCATATTAATACCACATTTATGAAAATTGCATTTATAGGATATAAATTTTTTGAGATATGATTGATTGACGGAAAGAATGAATTATATAGTGGAAGTTAACCAACTCTCTCATCTGATGTAATATGATTAAATTTGAGAGTATCAAGAAGAAATGGTGCTGTGTAGATAAATTGTGGATTTGCTTTAAACCATCGTATAAGGCATTCGAATGCATGCAAATCTTCTTGCATACTGAATACAGGTGAGCCGAATAAAGCGTGCACTGATTCAGGTAGTAGCTGAAACATATATTTATATACAGTAATATTTATGCATCGTGAATATTGCAGTGATGAATTCAACTTTAGAAAAAAGAATGAGATGGGAACTAATTTTGGAAATTTTCCCTTCTATGCGTATTTATTTGGCATGCCACAGGGAAATTAATTTTCGACTATTACACTAATAAATTCCAAATCTCAAATAAATTAAAAATTAATTAGTATGATTCGAAACGTTTTCAAGCGATTATTCGATTATCCGTTTTTGATCAACGCATCATAGAACATGAAATTTATGAATTAATCGTACTAATAACAGCATCTATATTTTCGCTGATTGAAAAGAAAGTTTGCGATCGTGAAAGACACTTGTACTAACTATGTAATATTCCATACATCAAAACTTTACTTCTACCTAATAGAAAAACAAGTAATTGACATCTCTGTGACCGAATGGCTAATATTTTGGTTAAAATTAAAAGAAATTTTTTTCCTTGGAAAATTTCCAAACGTATGCATTTTTAATAGCAAGAGCTCGAGTTCAAACATTTTTCACTAGCCTCAAATAAATTTAACAGTCGCATTTACCACTGAAGATTATTAAGATTAATCCACCCCCGCCCACACTCCTCTTCATAACTGAACATCTACTATTAGGGCAGCAAGGCGTGGAATTCCACCTACGTTTGAGCATTGTTTTCCCGTGATATCTGTGAGCAGTGACTAGGTGACACTAGAATAAACACAACTCTTAGTACACTACGTAGACCGTCAAAGGTTCGTGCTCATCACTAATCTAATTTCATAAGTGCATTTTGGATGAGTGAAAAGGGTAGGGAGAGGGGTGGAGAGATGAGAGGACTGGAAAAGGAAGGGAGGATAGGAAAGGGGAAAGGGATAGGATGAGGAGGGAGTGGGAGGGGTAGGGGAGGATAAAGGGGTCGCAGGAGATGCTGCAATTGCTATGAGTAATTTTCATCATAAGCAATATTGCACCTTAAGAAAAAACGGATCGCTCTGAACTGTTGTGAATAACTGCGCCACAGCATCGACTACAGTACTTCGGTGATCCGAATGCCTGCAAATTCATAAAAAATAGTCCTTTGCAGCAACGTCCTGAAATTCGTTACGAATATCGTTGTAATCGAGTCCACTGCTCAAGTCTCCAACGATTGCTGACAGGCGGGTTTGAGAAAATTTTTTTCGAAATTAGCAGTTACTTGTGTAAATCTGAAGCACTAGAGGCAATGACTTCTTTCATAATGACATATTTCCCCTCAATACACCTCCAATTCTAAATGAACCCATTTTTTCGTCCTTGGTGAATTATTGGTTTTCATGTGCACGCTTCAGAGGGAATTTTCAACCTCAAGGATACCTTTTTTCATATTTTTCAGGTGAGATTGTGCATGTTACTTTTTTCTAACGGCAAACAATTCGACGCATTCGATTATTGATTCGTTTATTGCGCGTTAATCTCTGTGAGGCACATTTCTACGCTGCAAAGATCCCGAAACATAAAAAAGAGCATTAAATTGTGTACTGCTGGTAATACTGTCATTGTTCAAATAAGTGGAAATTTTATAACACTCAATGCATACCTGGGCAATGATTGCACCGCTATTTCGAGTACAATGCATGCTAATCGTGTACTCTTAGAGGCCATATTAGCCATTTGCTGGCAGATCAGCTTTAATAACGGTTCCACCTGAATGTTCATGAGAAAATGCTTAGGTGAATGACCCAGAGAAATAACCGTTAAATTAATAAATTTGGCTCACGAAATTAAAAACGATCCTTTCATTCCTGCTGGAGTGGCATTCTGACGGCTGAAGAGAATCTTCTGAACTTACATTATTGCCTATAAAACGACTTTTAATCTCATTGCTAAGCAACAGTAAGTTTCCTAGTATCCTCCTGCGATAGAAAATAGTTCAAGGAAGTTGGAACGAAGGAAATTTTGCGTTTCTTTTAATAGAACAGGAAAATGCCTCGAATATTCCAAAGCTTTTGTTTCCGGCCATTTGGCGAATGCATTGAGGCCCCATTGCAAAATACGAAAATGGTAGGCAGATCATACAATGGGTGATATATTTTGAGACCATCAGCAAAACCTTAATAGTGCTCAGAATGTTATAGGAAACATCTGCAAGGTATATGAGGGACAAAAAGGACCCAAGATACTTCCTTGTGATAACCACTAGGAATTGGGTGCGGAGCGGAAAATCTGTCTCCAATTCTTACTTGAAAACTTCGTCCACATGAAAATGCTTTCATCCATTTTAGAAAAGAGTCGACGAAATCATATTTTTCCAGCCTCAACAGCAGTTTCTCGTGACAGATCACATCAAAGGCTTTAGCATAACCGATATATACAGTTTCGGTCTGAACTATTATATTCAACGAAGAGAACTAGTCCCCTGAGGATGAAATGAGTTGCGACATCGTAGATCCATTAGGGTCGAAGCCAAACTGGACAGGATTCAGAAGACCGTTTCGCGACATGATTCATTAATGCACCTTTGGCGACGGAAACCTCGTAAACAGAGGAAGTCAGACCAATCGGGCGATAGCTTTGTACTGAGTGGGCAGGTTTTGCAAAGATGAAACGGACGCACACTTACAAGCAAATGAAGAGGTGAACAAAATAGGGAACGTAAAAAAATCGTACCATGTGGCCATGATCCATTTTAGGAACAGTGATGGGATACCCCGTCAGGTGATTTGTTACTATGTTCACAAATGGCCTTCAGAATCTAACCAGCGCTTACATCTACAAAATGCAGATGCTTGTTGCATCGCATAGAAAAAAACGGTGCCACACCGCTGTTCTCCATAAAAACACTACAGAACTAATCTCCAAGCGTGCTGCATTGCAGCTGATTTTCGGTGACCATCGAGTTATCACGACTATTTTCCAACGCCCGTATCTCATTACGCGTTCTTAATTTGATTAAACGTTTCTGTAAAATGCCTTAACGTTTCTGCTACATATCACACTTTTCCCACGGTTTTTAGCAAGTTCTATGCAATAAACTCAGTTGTGCTCTGAACACTGACAAAAAGCACCTGAACCACCCGATTTATGGGGATCAACTCATGAGAAACACTTCTTTGCCTATTTCGGACTCTGATGCAACAATGCATAACATTTGGGTCAAGGTGGAAGCCTAGAAGAGATTTTATAAATTTCAAGGAGAGTTAAAGTTATTCACACATCTCTCAAATTAACAAATGAGTTTTTCCGTTCTAAGATATCTTCATTTTCACTATAGAAGGCCTATGAAATAACATCACTAAGCGAGGTTTGCATTTGTAGGCATAAGTATTATTCATATTAGTTCTGACTCAACACGAAAGGAAGTGTTCCTTTAATGTCCGATATAATGGAGCGAACTGTATTCTTTATCAGTGCAACAGGAACAGAAACAACTGTTGAATAACGTTTTTCTAACTCTTGCAATGCAAATAAAATTAGCAACCTATACGGACTCCATGAACGCTTGAGGTATTACCTTCAAGGAATGGAATACGTTAGTTAAACCTAGAGATTGTTGAAGTTTTAATATTGATTTAACAAAAATATAGCATAAAGTCACTAACTTCAAGCAGATTTGCGGCGATGAGTGCATGTGGTAGACTACCTTCTTCAACTGAGATTGATCCTGTTGACATGAACGTTATAGCAATTTGCAATCCCTCAACGGTCAGATTCCGACTTTTTAAATCCGAAAGATCGATCTCGGTAGGCCATGTCTGACTCTTGTTCTAAAGGGGATCAGCTTATGATTGTGGACACAACATTTCATAAGTGTCATATCATATTTGTTGAAGTTTATTTCTCTTCATACTCGATGCATACGTCATTTACTTCCCTTTGATGGACGTTAACTCCAATAGTCGTTGAAGTCATTAGTTGCATCATACGAACTTAGGCACGACGTCAAATCGCGTTATTATTTTGACAGAAAAGCATTTTACTGCAATCATCCGTGAAATATTAGGCATCCGTGAAAATTTCTGTGTGCACTTCATCGGCTCTCGAGATATTCAGTAGCGGTTCAAGTAACCTGATAATTTGTTATAATTTGTTATTTCCGCTGCAATAGCGAAAATATGGTGAGCTTCCTCATAGGCGACACACAGTCGTCCTTCACAAACGACCGTCGATGGAACACATCAGTGATCTTTTATTTGGGACCAAAGAACCGTGGCAAAAGAAATCTGTGATAGTTTTTGCATCATTTCTCATAGGTCGAGTGGCCGTTAATGGCTAAATTGGTAAGATGGGGAGAATTGGTGAATAAGCACAAGTTGAAGAGCATTCGGATCATCCAGACTCCACAATGATATAACAGATTTACTTTTGAAATAGCGCGAATAAATTTTTAGCTAGAATTACCAGAATTCAATTTATCCGCAATCACTCAAAAAATGATGCAGCCTGAATTTTAGTAAATCTTCTTTTGTTCCCGAATGTATTCAATGCTGCGATAAATAAAGGAACTTGTTCAGTTAATAAACCACGGCATCAAACACTTCAATTTTTATTGGGCGGAAGTAGCGAAATGTCTGAAAGTATCATGAATAAGAAACTAATTTTTGCAACGCAAAGCGCTCTATAATTTTTCTGCAATTGAAGAAAACAGCAAGAATTTGAAAAACTTGATTGTAAATCACTCCAAATCGGCCATAAGGATTTTCTAAATCACTGTTACCTGCTAAAAGTTGCTTTAAACAGTCAATCTGAGAAGGCAACCATTGCTAAAATTTAGTTGACGAGCTGACCTCATTCATGCGATAACGTATAAGTGGAGAATGAGCGAGCACGGCTCCGGAGTGAGTCGGTATCGTGATTTCACCAAGACGTAGAACCATTATATCATGCAAATGTGTATCTTTTGATAATAGCTCCCCAACTTCACTCAAATGTTGTTGAATGTCATCCTGCAATTCAGTCCATTTCAATTTTTTTAGCCTTGTTTTTCCCTCACTGACATAGACGACGGTCCACTTCAAGTACAAGCTATACCAATCGAAATACATGAAGGCCCTTTCAAATTTCATCTAACTGCCAGTTTACTTGAAACATCTCTATATAAATGCTACTCCATCTCCAAAATTTTGGCAGGATGACTTTATGCGCACAACACTTTATAGACAGAGAGATTGGACGCTGCTAACTGCCACTGTTTGCTACCCGACTGCGATAATGTTCCGATGGGCGCACATTAGGAAGCGGGATCTCGCTGTCTGATGTCGCAATTTTGAACTGTATCGCATGCTCGAGTCAACAAAAACATTAGCGACGGAAGTATGCACATGGAAAGCTTGCCGAGCAACAGGTATGCTTGACTTACCTGAACATGAATGTGTTTGTTGGGTCCTGGAACACGCCAGATTATTTCTTCAATTGAAAGCTGTGGGGGAAGGTGACGAAATGAACCCCTCGAATCCACTGATGATGAAGGACCATCTGAATGTTGTGGCCGACCACTTTTCATCGCGAACAAAAGCCGAATGGTTCTGGAAAACTATCACCACTAAACACAGCTACATAAAAACGAATTTGAATATTCATCAAATGAGGCGATCACTTCGTTTTTCTCCATCTAAATGATAGACAACTAAAATTTGTTTTTAGTTGGCACATATGTAGAATAAGCCATCAGTGGATCTAGTATTATCCGTTTAGCTGAAAAAGCTCAACCATTATCAGCAAATCCAACAATTTCCACTTACGTTGCATTCTTCCGATTTAAGACAGCCAAAGTATTCGGTTTTTATGCCCTTCAAATAATATAATAATAAATAGAGAGGAATGCCAACACGCTTGGAGGTTCTAGTCGGCGGATTTGTCGGGAGCGGCGATAACAGCGGAGGCGCACGACACTAGTTAAGTGGGAACGAGCGAACGGGTCGACGACGAATAAACGAACGTATCAATACAAGAACAACAGCTGAAAGAACGATTACAAATCCACTGCATGAAGCAGCTTTTATCCTTTTCGAGCACTTCGCCTGTCGACTATTCGATTCATTCGGTCGAATGTGTCGAATCGCGATCTTTTTGCTCGCTATTGAGGCAAAAGCCAGTTTTGGAGGTGTGAGACAGATCCCAAGCTCGATAGTTGCTGTCTATGATGCCATCTGGCTAGAGACGAGGGCCGTCGAAAGCGCCATGAACGGAGGTTCTGGCAGTGCCAGTCTCTAATGCCGCCTACTTTCATTAACCTCGGTGCCGTGAATAATCGCTGCTTCGCGAAGATCGTGACAACTATTGACACGCGATTCAAGCTGATCCATCAAATTCGAAAGTGATTACTGTTACCCAAAGACACCTATAATTTATGGGCAATTTGCAACAAATCGGATATTCATTATCGGACGGTCGAATTGCAAAAGACGAATCTTCGGTGAACAGTTCGTACTCGCAGCTGTATGAGTTGAACACAAGTTCCCGTGAGAATCAGGTAGTGTAGCGGAAATGGGGGTTTTGGCGATACTATACTGCAGAACTGCCTAAGACACGACACAGAGAGTTTAAGTACATCATGAAAGAATCACAACAATGGAATGAGATATAGAATTCTCTCATAACGCTGTGGCGATTTTGTTTCCTTTCCCATAAAATTTGCAGCGAAAAGTTCCCTTTCGTTTCGTTGGAATTTTGCTTTGCCTTTTTTTGCATATTGACGCAACAATAAATCCACTGCTGTGCACATTCGGTTATCTGTTGGCAATTCATAGAGTTGATTGGCATATCAAAACGAATCGTATAAAGCATATCGCAAGCGCTCTTCTATCACTTTTCCTATTTGATAAGGAATTTTCAATGGTGCTGATTTGTATGGCAATTGCAGATATACGTCCATTTATGTATGCATACATCTCTCCAGTTCTCTCCATAGCCTTCATTCCGCTGAGTCATTCATAACTGACTTGCGAATCGAATTAACACATTTAATAAAATTTGCCAACCGAATTAACATATTCAATAAAACATGAAAAGTCGTCTCTTTTATTACACATATGTTTCCACTCGTAATTTACTATCGTTATCAATTCGATAATGCGCACCTACTTCTTGGATGAGATGAAAAATGGAAGGAGATAAATAAACAAGTAAGTGACAAAAGAAGGGACAAATAAGGAGACAAAAGTAGTGAGGGAAAAGTAAGAGACAAAGCCGAAAAAGACGGAAATTAGAGAAGATAAAGTTGAAAAGGAAATGAGGTAGGAGACAAGATGCGCGAAGAGGCAAAAAAATAGATCAACAGGTAAGAAGGGGAGATAAAAAACTTGGAAAAATAGCAAACAAACATGTAAAAAAGGACAAATTAGAGCATGGTGGATGCAAATAATCGACTGTGTAAAGGATAGGAAATGTCAATGTTGGCTAGAATGGAAAAATAATTGAAATGAGTAAATAAGAACAAGTTTACATGAGACTTATCAATCGCCGCACTTTTTGGCCACTCGTTGACTGGATTATGAGTTGCTATCTTTATGACGATCACAAATTGAGCCCATGGAATTTGAATATTAGGTTCAATTTGATCTTTTTTGACGCAGTTTGGAAATGAAGTCGTCGTCTCCTTTATTATTTACATCTATCACTATGTCAAATTTTCTATGTTGCAGAAACTAGCTGCTTTTTACACGAAGCTATACATATCACACGTTTCTGCCAATCCTAATTGATCGATTTGAAAAAATCGCATCAAAATTGATACATTTGGAGCGGAGGTATCTGATGGGACAGTTAAAAGGCGCGTGTGGCGGCGCACGCGCGGCTACGCCGCGCGCATGCGCCTTCGCGCTGCCGCCATGGCCTCGCCCACGTCATGCGGAGCCAATCACTCAAGACCGCACCGAAATTCGTCCATCCGGAGGAGATATTTTCCTCGGCAGTTGTTACTGCGCGTGGAACCACGCGCCTCGACGCCGCGCGCACACACTCTGTCCGCGCGCCGCACTCCACAACTATTTTCACCTTTCTCGTGTTATGCTGAGTCTAATGTTCGAAACCGTATCGAAATTGGCCCACTTAGAGTAGAGATACAATCGAAAACATTTATTCAAAAGGTATTGGGAATGACTACTGAATCCATTATTCGGTATTTTCTGGACCGAACCCCTCCGTCCCAGCCCGGTACGCTACATTCTGGACCCAGCTTATCACTTTTTTGAGAGAGAACCCTAAAAAAAATAAATTGAAATGGAAAAATTGCAACAGTGAGACCACGAGCTCATTGAACCACGATTGCGAACTCTTATAGCTTGCTGTACTAACCACTCAGCTACACCTGCTGTTGCTTGTGGGCTCTCAGCGCGATTGACATACCCCAGCGAGTCTGTGCACCCTCTCTCCGAATAAATTACATTTACCCGAAAAGATGACGAACAGAGTCAGTACGCATATACTCGGAACGAACTCATCGAGATCTATCGTTTGACAATAAAATCATCGAAATTGGGGACAAAAAGTATTTTTCGAAATTTTCTCTGTACTACCCCCTCAGGATCCAAAAACTGCGATTTTTTGAGAATTTTTTTTTCTCGGCTCCTATTTGTCCTACGGCGACAGTCGGTACACCCTTCGAGAGGTCTCGACGGGCTGATGACGAAACAAAAAACCGCTTAGCAGTACATGAAACAGCGGCCGAGAACGAGAACCCCCGAAATCGCAATAATCGAGATTTCAGAAATTCTGGCCGGTCAATTCGATTTTCAAGTTTTCTGTCGAAATTCGATAGGCTATACACCATTCGATAGAGCTTTTAAAACTGTGTCGAAAAAGGCAAATCGCTTTTCCGTAGACCTAACCGTTGCGGAGAAAAAAATCTCGAAATCTCAAATATAGTACATTTCAATAGAAATTTTACATTTTTTAATTTTTTAAGTGAACAAATATTCGAAAAATGAATTCGAAAAGTACACATTATTGAAGAAGCATGCAAAAAATAAATGAAAAAATAAGAATGCAGCAGGAAGAAGCAAATAGAACCTATGTTGATCGCAGGAAGAAGTGACGATACGAAGCTGTGAAGTAAATATTCTTTATTTCAGTACTTATATTAAGGTCAGGGGGCTCCGACCCCCTCAACCCCCCGCGGGGGGTCTGCCGCTCCCTCGACCCCTGCTTTCGTCTGGATGCAGTTCTTTCTATGGAAAAAATTCATTCTCTATTAAATTGCACTATAACTTTAATTTTTATTTTTTTCCCATCTACTCTTCAGAAAAACCTACAAGATGTATAAGTCCCTCGACAGAGAATTAAATACTGATTCAAATAGAAAAAATCCCATTAAAATCCATCAAAGTTGGCCGAGTTATAAACGCGCAAAACTTCATTTCTCTGACTCTCTCATTTTAGTGTACTATTTCGCCGCGAGATGCGTTTTCCAGTATTTCCCGTAGAGATAGCCTAGGCACGTTGTGAACCATTGGAAAGAAAATTGCCTGCGGCGTCCAATGGCGCAACGTGAGCGTCTCTCCGTTTATCCGGTAAAAAGTTATGGCCAAAAATAAAAATTTTCCGAGTGTCCTGAAAATCCAGGATCGGAGCAAAACCACACCTGTATATTTGAAATATGCTTGAAAAGAGATGAAAACTTGTAGTGGATGGAAAACTGTGCGAGCAAGAAGAAAAAAGTTATAAAAATAAAGTTGGCAATTTGAACACTTTTTTCAATCCTGGGGAAAATTTTTTCATTTTTTCAGCAATCCAGTAGCCACTCCCAAATGATGGGAAATAAAAAAATTCCACCCCGATTCATGCATCCAGAAGCGAGATATGGGCAAAAATCGATTTTCCGGTTCCGCAACGGATATCTCTTCCGGATTATCAAATATCCACAACGCTTCTTCACCGACAAGTCGGGACCAAAATTCCCAAGAGGTCCTATAAAAATGAGACAAAAATTCTAAAAAATGACGAAATAATAAACGTTTCCGGATTACTCCTCATATATTTTAAAGCAATTTCGGAAAATTTAAAGACACAATGTGTATAAAAGTGCTCAGGTGAATAGCAAAAGCATTTTGTTTTACGACATCCCGGCTGCTTCGCAGAATTAGAAAAATCTGTAGGAAAACTTTGGAAGCTAACCTCGCGGCTTCGCCGCATCGGCGAAGTCTGGAACCGAGTTCAGGCCGCTTCGCGGAACCACGATCGAAGCTTCGCCGCTCTTCGCAGAACATTCCAGAGGAAAAAATGTACGAAACTTTCAAAGCTAACCTCGCGGCTCTGCAGCTTAACGCAGGCGGAATATCGAGAGCGACAACGGTTCAGCAGCTTGACAGAATATTCCAAAGAAAACGAATTTGGCGGCTTCGCCGCTTCGCAGAAGCAAAATCGCAGCTTCGCTGCTCCAACAGCTATGCTGTTTCGCTTAATATTCCTCGCGAACGACTGAAAGTAGATTTCAAGGGGCAGATTCGCCGCTTCAACGAAAATTATTACACGAATACACGGATGGAATCGAAGCATTAAATTCAAAAAAAAGCGTTGAATCGATGTACACGCAACAATCGATGAAGGTAAGGTGGGATAACAGTGACTGGTGGATAAACATGCAAAGGAGGGCGTGAACTTTGCTCCTTCGATCCATCGCTAGAGGCCATAAACGGCTTGCGGGGATCGTAAAGCGCAAAATGGAAGCGCTGGAGTTCGCGTCAAGCAACCGTTCGAAAAAACAGTTATTGTTTACTGAGTTCGTCATTCACATGAAGTGATTCAAAATATCCCTTCAGTTTTCATCCATAGAAAACTGAATTACAGAAGTGAAAATCTAATCACTTTTCTTAAACTATGATCCCATAATTCAGCGAAACTATGGAATGTGACCATTCGCCGTTTGTTGTTTACGGTGTCTATCGCGAGACACCATAAAGTGCCGTAATCTATGGCTAAACACTCCTGTGGCATATTTGAGGCACCCACGAGCCACTAAGGATCGCTAATATGGGCTTACACTTCATTCGAAATAAATAGCGACTCAATTTAAAGAATTTAAACACTCATGTAACGCTCCTCATTGTGGGAATTTCGAAAAAGTAAAAGCATCATTTTAACGCTCTCGTTGTAAGCTTTCATATGCATCTATTCTCAATTAGATTGAGCTAAGCAGGAGACTAAACCAATCAAAAACATATTCTATCCGAAAAGTGAGCAATTTTTCGCTCAAATCGTGTGTGTTGGTGATATTTAAGATGTATGGGAGAAAAAAAAGGGAGAAAAAAAAAATAGAAGAAATATGGCTAATAGAAAAGTTTACATTTGAAACTTTGAAGAGCTATAAGTAAGTAAGTAATTGAAATAATACTACTAAGTAGTATATAGCAGTGATCGCTGTGAGCAGCTCCACATTGTGCAAAATAAATCAAAAAAATCCGTTGATACAGAAAAATGAAATTTCAAAAAAATTTCAGTATGGAGAATTTCAAAAAAATTTTGACACCATTTAAAAGAGAATTTAATTTTGAATGCAATAAACTTAACCTAATCAAGTTGATGGAATACTGACTCAGATACAGCTTACTTAATTTCCTACTTTTTTGAAATGTAAAGGCTTATAAGCGTTTGAAATTTTGAAAAAATTTTAAAACTTTTCATATCATCGAAACCCACACATCAAGATCTTTCATTTGATATAAAAATGAATGAAATCGGGGCCAAAAAATTTTTCTAAAAATGTCGTAAGGGAAAAATTAGCATCGGAAAAACGCGATTTTGCGGGTTCCACAACACGGTGTATTTTGAACTAATTTGAAACTTTCAACTTCCGTTCAAGTAAGCTCGATGAGTTCTCATCAAACATCAAAAGTCCCATTGTGGTAACTTGAACCCGCGCTGAGATACGGGGTCGTCGAAAACGGCTAAATCGTGATTTTGGGAATTCTGGTGGAACGATTCGCGTAGGGGGGTGAGTACCATTTTGGGTCATGTGATATGTTTTCGGATAGTATTCGTTATTGCGAGTTCAGTGGAGCTGTTTTCAACTCTCTACGATCATTGAGTGCCGAGAAAGCGGCCCCGCAATTTTAGGCCCCATAGTTAAGAGTGGTAATTGCATATTGCAATTACCACAACACGGTGAAATTACTTTTAATTCGGCAAACTAGACTACCCGTGTTAATAGTCTTTAAATGTCTATCGAATGAGTACATGATGCGAAAATCCGCCGACCGATTCCGGCTCTACAACAACCTCCCAAACCCGCCCCCTCCCACCACATAACTTTAGAAAAAAAAGTTAAAATTAAGTAGTAAGAGTAAAATCCACTTCCAACACAAAATCTCCAAAGGTCCTGGAAGTTTGAGAGAAATCGATTTATCGAAACTCGACTTACTCGAGATTGAAATTTGATTTCAATGGGAATGGTACTTTCACGGGGTTTATTTCACTATCCCCCGTTATTTTTCTAAGCCGCAACAACCCACTCCTGCTTGTCACAAATGACAAAAGGAATAGAATAAAAAAAGAATTAGAAAAAATGAATAATTCTCAAAAGAGATATAACATTTCAATGTTAACTATGAAATTTCAGTATTTTTCAAATTTAAGGAAAATTAGAAATCCAATTTCATCCATGAACGAACTCGACGTGTGATTTGATGGGGCGGAAAATTTAAAAAAAAATAAAGAAAAATTAAAACTTTAACGAAAGTTATTGCGCGATATATGAAAATAATTTAGTGATGTTCTATACATAATAGATTTGCAAGAGTGGTAAAACTTTAGAGAAATCATCATTTCGGTCAACTCGGCGATGTCAATTCTTGGCCATTGATTGATTCGATCAGAGATGGAGAAAGATGCAAATTTACGCTTATGGATGGTGGTAGTGCATACTTAAGGTGCATACTTAAATCGATCTCTTTAGTCAACGACGCATTGACCCATTCGGCTGAAATTTGCAAAGTGCCAAAATTACCTAGCCGATAATTTACTACATTAAGGAATCGTACGAATCAATCAAAATGCAATCGTAGCACAATTTTGCAAAATGTTTGCAAAATACACAAAAATCTGCTTATAAAACGACAAGCAAATTGAGTGGATGGTATAAAAGCCTGATCTCGAACACAGTGATCATTGCACAGTGTTCGCTCACTACAGAGAGTTCGGCTCGACAGGATGGCGGATTTGATAACGCTGATAATAGCGTTGATCGTGATCGGCATCTCTCTCTATATTTACAAGCAGTACTTCTCGGTTAGTTGATCACCCGATCTTTCACTGAGTTAAGGGTAGATATTGCGACATAGTAATGAGCATATTTGGATTAATGCAAAATTCTTCAAAGCTGGCTCGTCGTCTCAACGTCACAATGGTTAACCAAATGTCTATCTCAATTCCAAATTTCGGAGTTACTGCTGCTATTCCATTTCAGCTGTTGAAATCGTCATATCTATTCAAATCTATTTGAAGCATGAAATTGATTGCAGTTGAATATTCATCATTTGCCATCATCTTTCAATTTGCAAAAATCTTCGAGGAATTCATCAAATATCAAATCTAATCAAAAAAGATGCAATTATTAATTAAATGAAATCGAATAGCATTATTTTGTAATATTTGTGATTTTTAAGAAAATATTCGTCGATAGATGAGAATGACGGGAAATAGTGTGAAAATACGATTCTTTCATCTATTAGCACAACGCAGCTTATAGTCGTATTACTTAAATACTCCTCTTTGAGGAAAATATCTTTGATCCCTTAGAAATTTATATCAAAAAATGAAGATCACGAAAAAAAACGTATTTGCGTACTTTAGAGTGATGACGCCTCGATAGATCAATCCGCAGCGACTGCTTCGGTTTGTATCACTTTTTTATTGTGCTTCTTTACTTTACATAGTACCCTAACTGAATCCTGCGTATGCTGTTGATTTGTATCAAAAACTTTTCTTCAATAACCTAGAAAAATCCCTCTGAATTAGCGCTCACTGCATTCGAAAAACTTACCTGAAAACAATATCAATGCTAAAATTCTCACCGTATTATCAGTGAAAATTGTTGGAACGCTTTGATGATTACTGTAACGCTGTTGAGGATTATTGTATCGTTGATGAAAATCAGCGAAAGGTTAATAAGCTGGTAATTTTATTGCCCAGAAATCTCCTGTGCCATTTCAGTAAAGTGTCCGGTTTATACCGAAAAAGAAATCTTTCTAGTTAACTATTGACTGCATCACTGGATTTGCCTTGTAAAAGATGAACTACCAACAGGCATCTACCACGTCATCATGATAACACAATATCATTAAGTGTTGGTTTAGTTGCCTTCTGATATACCGACAGGGATGCCAACGAATGGAACGAACCTAGGCCCTCCATCGAGTACTGCCACAGCGAAGCCACCTCCGATCACATCGGATTTTGACGCGACCGCAAAGGTTCCCATTACTTTCCATTAAGCGCAGAGAATATTATCAATTAATTTGGTAGCAACTTTGATCAACAAAGATGTATAAATTCTATGAAAATAAGAGCAATGAGTTGTGAATTATAAGAGTATAAAATATGAGTATTTTATAAGAGTAAAAGCAATATAGTAATTTGATGGGTTAAATGTTCAAAGAATAAAGCACTATATCCGCTATCGAATTTTTTAATTTAACGCATCTCTGAACAGAAATACCAACGCAAGCATTAAATCCCTTACGTTCATTCTGACAAATATTCATTATATTCTATGAAAATCACAAATATTAGCAATTAGATCCTTATTTCTTTGTAATCAAGTAATTCGTAAGTAATCAAGTAATGATTCAGTCAGCTGAATTGGCAATTCTAGGCAGATGGAAGGACGTTGTAGGATGACCTCGTCTCCATTTTTTAATAGGTAAAGTAAGCGAGATCTTTGTGAAAACTCTTTCATGGAATAGATTTGATTTACTCAGAATCGTCGAATCTGCTCAGTTGACAATCCACTAAGAGAAAATGGGTCTCGAGTTGGAGCTTTCCAACGCAGCCCAAATAGTCGTTTAAATGTTCAAACATTTGTTGTCAAAGTTTCAACTTTTAGCCTCCTACAGGAGAAACAGGATCAACTGATTCGGGTGAAGAAGGAAAGTAAGTTGTCTTAATTTTGTTTCATGCAGAGATCCATCTGTATAACTTCATCTGTCCTCATTTGTGGAAGATTCGCTTATAGACAAGGATCATCTCTCTCTTTGGGTTATCACACAGCATTCCTCAAAATGTCTAAAAATTTATCGAAAATGCTTGTCATAGAGCTGGACGAGAGATGAAGGGAGCGGCAATTTGAGCCAAAACTAGTTAGCATGTATTAGTCTCAATGATTTCCATGATAGCCATATAGATACTAAAATAAGCGACAAACTATTTAATCCCAGGTTAGCATTCAAGGCCACAAAGCTCAGAAACCTTTAAATTAACCAACCTCTTATCGATTTGACATGATTGGATGGGATTTTTTCTAGAACTCAAGGATATGTGGTTTCTAGAGCTCAAGTTTTTGGATATGTGATCTAGCTAGTTTCAAAGGGTTTTGAATAAAATTCCTCTCGTCCGGAAATCCTAAGATTTGAGACTTGAAAAATCAATCTATGATCATCGAAGGATTTTTTTTTTTGCAGAGGCAGCATAAACGTTATATCAGTACTGATTATTCAAAATTGTTTCTGTATAATTGTACTACGATTAATGTCACTAATGTTAATAATCTTAGCAAAACTAAATTTTTTTGTGTAATGTTTAGACTTTTTGCTAACTTAACTTATTATGGGTAATATGATGCAACAATTTTTACTATTGTTGACGTCATCCCATTGTTGTAATCACTATCGCTATCATACCGACTCTTTCATATTTTCATTGCCATTGGTTAAGTTTATCATCTCTTTCGCATAAATATATTGCATTTCCCCCTTGAAAAGATTCATTTCAGGGGAAGCAGTGCAGATGGTGGAACAGGAACGTAAGAATTATTACTTATAATCAAACGAAATTGATATCACCTCCCTCCCTTAGAGTGGAAATCTCATATTCAGTGATCTTCTAAAAACCAGCTCCAAAGAAATGCTCAACTCCGATAAACATAAAAAAGCCCAGTAACTACTCTTTGAATAATTTTATGATATCGTAAAGATGGGTAACCCCAAAAAAAGTGATTTAAGCAAATTCGCATGCTGCATTGCAACGTAATTAATCCATTGCAATAGTACATTCGAGTTGCATGTATATGCAATCGTCTCGGATGATGCATATTTTGATTTGGAAGAGATGATTATAGTGGCACGTCTGGATCGGATCTAAACGCTTCCGACGGCGAGGGTAAGAAAAAGAGAAAGAAAAAGAAGAAGCGGAGTAAGAGAAGTCATGCATCGAAAGATGGTGAGAAAAAGAAGAAAAAGAAGAAGAAGAAGTCAAAGAGTAAGTACTAAACCATATTAGTTCGTAAAAAATTTCAATAATTATATATTTTCTCGAAGGTTTTATGTGTTTCGTGTTGCGATAGTTCTATTGAAGATAGATTTTAGTTATTCCGACTTACTCCAAACTTAACAGTGAACTATGTCAAGGTGTATAGTTTTTTTGTGCAATTTTTAAAAACGAATTCAATCGAAGAAGAAAATTCATTGTTTGATGAATTCATTTCAATTCTTGTAGTAAATATCGGAAGGTAGCAAATTCATAATTATCAAAACGGATTTTTGTACTGTTGTTCTGATGACAATTTTTTACAGTGACAACCCTTAGCAATTTTTCTACAATGATAGCTCAAATTGAGTGATGCACAACTTGTAGATTAATATAGTAAGTAAGAAGTAATTCAGCCCTATGCTCAAATATGCCAACCTAAAATACGGCAAGTTTAATATTCTATGAGATCGTTGCAATGGATTTAATAGCCGCTCAAGCACAAGTTGTCTGCAGTAGTCTTTTCTTTAAAGAGGAGTATATTTTACACAACAGCATGTCTGAACTGTTGCCATTAGCTAAGATTGCCTTCTCGTTCGATTCAGGTTAACTGCAATATAGTATAGTAATAAAAATTTTGGCTTGCCCAGCTGAAATCACTTTGAACTTTTACAGTTGAGCCTAAACAACATCAAGCAGTTATCTTTTAATTTTGTTTTCGTTGACCCTCTTTGCACTCTCTTTTCGCCCGATGGAACTTTTACCAGTTATGATAAGGTTATAAGTATATGCGAGTGCTCTAGATAGTGCAAAGTTATATTGCAGTTAAAGCCTGATCATCACTTTTGTATAGAGTTTACACTTTGTTTTGGGGTATTAGACACTTGTTGCAGTAGTCAAACTAGCCGACGTTGAGGCTTCAATCGTTAGTCATATACATTCTCTTTTGTTTGCCAAATTTATCCATAGCTCCCGCACTTGCCCTCTATAACCTCATTCACAGCGCAATTGTTTTATTCAACCTGTCTGTCAACTTAGCGAATCACGCGTTACTTGAATGTTAATTAAATATGCAAATATTTGGCATGTGGGCATAAAGAAACAATGAGATTCATTATTATGGAGATGAAAAAATAAAGACATTAGGTCGGTTGTGAGCAATGAGCATATTCCAAATATGCTGATTCAGCATCGAGAAATCGATCAACGCCATCGAATGAAATAGGGAGAATGAATTGCAGACATAAATAACAGTCGTTTATTCAAACCTCGTTGATTTATGATTTGCGATGCATTGCGCTAAGAACTCTTTTGAAAGCTTAATTTCTGAGATTCCTTAAAACCTAAGGTAAAGCTCCCTCCAGTTTCACAAAAATCCCCCGCTGAAACTTGTTTTGGACATGCGAACGATCAAAGCGCACACAATGAGAAGCGACTAAGGGAAGGTAACTATTTCCATTTGCACAAAATTATATATATATATATATATATATATATATATATATAAGATATGTTAGTATTATCTGATTTCAGGAGATAAGAAGTCGAAGAAAGAGGAAGTGGATAAGCCCGAGAAAGCGACAGAATGAGGCGAACATCGAACGCACGACTAACGCGAATCCTCCATCCTCCTCAACAATAAATATTAGCGCAATCTCATCCTGAATGTTTCCCATCCTTTTTTTCTCGTTGTCCTACTAAGTCACTCATCGACCACTTTTCATTTAGTTTCGAATGATGCGAATGCGATCTCATTTTTAAAAATATTTTCACCCACAGTCAATCAATAAATGTTTCCTATTCCCTGTTCACATTCAAAGAATTCACTTTGAAGAAGCTGTTCATATAACTGCACTGTTTTTCATGAATGCTATATTTTTATCACTGTTCATGGATGCGCTAGAAATAACAAACATTTGAGAGTAATGATGTTTTTGATCGTAATGATCAAAGATGTCCATCCAGTGCTGGAAAAGCTTAACATTAAATGTTAAGACATGGGTAGTTGGGTAGGCATCAAGCTTGACCTAAGCAAATGAAGGTCTTCAAATGTGAGTTGATGACGTTCAAGCGGAATGTTTCCTTCCTCCACGGTGACTTTTAAAAGTCAGAAAACTTGAAGTAGGGCTTTGTCCTCGTTCAAAATAGCTTTCGTTTCCTCGCTGGTCTCACTTTAAAAGCGCAAATCTCAGTGCTTATAGGTGGAAGGAAGCGGTACTGTCTTCTTGAATAACCGTCACTTGTAAATCGACAGCTGTTGTGGGTTTGCTCTCGTAGAGCGCATGTTAGCGATGTGACCGCAGCAGTTCTAGGTTCTGCTAGCTTCTCTTTCGCCTCTTTCGCAGCACTGTCCTAGCGACATTCCACTTCGTAGAATACAGTCTACTTTTTGTTTCGTGCAGAAATTAGTATTGAATTGCATCGTCGCATGACACGGAGAGAGTACTTCGATCCCAGAATTTCTTGGAACACTGTCGGAGTTTCATATGAGGAAGTGGCAGCTACGTGGAGGAGTGGGCCCAATTGACTGGGCTAGCCACACTGTTAATAGTATTAACGTTGTCTTTCTGTGCCAGTTATACGTACCGTACGTTGAACTAGACTGCCGTCGCTATCCATCAAATCCCGCATATGAAGACAAGCTGCTTCAATTCCTTGCGTGTGTCCCTCCTTTGGTGCATCTCAACTCTGTCTGCTTTATTCTAGGTGGAGCGACGACGACGTATCCATTACTACACTACACTGAATCGATGACCATTTAAAATGCTATGAAATGGAAATGTGCAATAGGCATACGTATAGCGTTATAATTCATTTGAAAACGCATAGGAGAACGATTACTTAGGCACCTTTTTTCGAGGAAGTTAATCTCCACAGCAAGATTTTTGGTGCTGATCAGTTTGGATTTTCATGTCTATCGAATGGCTAGGTGCAAATTCTTTAACAGCATAAAATTTTTGCATATAATTTAGGCTTCTCATCGCTGCACCATAAATGTCTACGCAACGGCATTAAATATGGAGGTGCATGTTTTTTTATAGTATCATTATTGCACCCCATACAGTTGAAAGTACCGCAGTGAATTACGCTGAATTAATATGTCGGAGCTTATATTTATTATTGATTGTTATCGTTCACGACTCCTTAAAATGAATAATTATGGACTCATCGTTTAATTCAATTGAATGTTGTTGATACTTTCGAATTGTAATGCAAATACCACGAAGACATTTGACTTTTGTTTTTTTTTTCATTTCCTTTATGAAAGCATTTTGGATTAATGTACAAAGTAATTAAATTAATGATCGATTTCTTTCAGAAACGCTCAATACATATGCCATGCGCAAAATATTTCTAATAAAAACTTACAGTGTACTTATTATATTCATTATACATTATCCACTCTGCTTATTAACGAATTAAACTTATTATATAGTAATTACTTCACTTATTCATATGTTATACTTATTACGCTTTGCTTTTTATATTCATCGGTTTATTATATTTATTAGGTCAATGATAGATGCATTTCTTACAGTTTATTAAAATATTTCGCACAATGCAAACTCTTAGACAACAGGTTCTCTGAAATTATGCGTGGGCGATTTTAACTGAGCCACATTTTCTTCAAATGTGTTTTTTCTCGATGGTAGAATAAATAATTTGAGGTTTTCTTTACGATCCATATGGGCATTTTTAATGATTCATCGCTGAGTTAAAATCGCCAAATTTTCCCGTGTATTCACTTGTGGACGCCTTATAAGGATTGCTTCATTTGGCGTCGTGGTTATCTGAAAATGATTTTTTATTATTATACAACTTTGAAGTGAACTCGTTTTATTTCCATTATCGACAGTTATAAGGAAATGATTTACAACTCATTATTGATAAATCGCATTTGTGATCTTTATTTCTGAAAATTTAAACGAAATTAAACGTCAATTTTGCAAAGATTTATCAATGGTTACAACTGTATGCAAAATTCTTTGTGAAATTTCTAAACGATCTAAAAACAACGGTATAACCCACCCATTCGTTCTATGGGTTCAGCAAGAATTGTCCTTCAAAAAGCACTTTGTGACAAAACAATTCAATAGAGCATTTCCTAGTGAGTGAAGGTACATGAGAGAACTAGACAGGATGGATGTGAATTGAATATCTCCGAATGATGACGCTACATCCAATCACTCCATGGTAAACACACCCTCTTTGCTATGTGATGCTTAAGCAAGCGAATGAGCTAGGCGCCACCACATATTGACAGTCGACGATTAGTGCTTACGGCGAGGGCATTTCTTGGCCATCAAGGCAATAATGAATGCAGCACTATGTATGCGATGGATAAAAAGACATTTCGAGAGCATAACAATGGATAATATAGTTAAAGCCAATTGATAACAATATAAGCAGTAATGACACCTACAGTGCAGTTGACAGATAGTAACATTGTTTGGATGAAGCTAAAGAAAGAATAAATCTGACGTCAGTTTGGATTTGAAAAATGGCTCATTGTTTCGTTAGATGTCACCCAAAATCAGTGAAAAGTTAGAATCTGAGGAAATATAGATTTTCCTTAATTAAGAGGGTTTCCTTCTCAATTTTTGCTTGCAATGCTCTACCAAAGAAATGTAGTTTCACTGCTGCCTCAACGTGATTCTTATAATCGTTCAGCCCTTAATGATCTCAAAAATTAATCTTTAATTATTGGTGTCGATTCTTGGAAATCCTCAATTCCATCGCAAATTTTTTTCAAAAACACATATTGCTCTGAGTTTTTCGTAGAATATGCCTACATGCCAAGGCATATTACTATTCACAGAGATATAGTTATGATGTATAGTAAGTATATGACAGAAACCTGATGTATATCAGATGAAAATATAAAAATCTCGATAAGAGTAGTATCGTCTTGCACTTGCTGTAATTTCTCCGCAATGCTTTTAATTACTCCACATGGCAACACAACTTTGACACGCTGAAATTAGAAATGTTCAAAACTATTGAAAAACGAGTAAGCAATATTAAACGGTCGATTGAACGCGCCTTTAATTCCCCCATCCCATTTTTTATAAATCGATAGTTCCTTCAAAACTTTTAAACTGCCACCGATTTTTTCGTTCGCAAGTTGAAACTACGGGATCAACAGACATACACTTACATACATTCGCGTAGACCCGATTTCGCCATAACGCAGTTTTATATAGAAATTTGTAAGGACACATAAGATAGTCGAGAATTCTTGGATTGCGAAGCTCCTTTCGCATATCTCCGTATACGCTCCAACACAAAAGCGTTCTCTTTCTTCGATGGATTGATTTCATCGAGTAAAGAAAACTTCATGCACTCAATTCTGAAGTAACTATTAGACAAGGTTCACCTTAAGCAACAAACTAAATTTCTGATAACGTACATTTGGCAACATGCGCAAAAAATTTTCTCTCGGATCGAAGCAAGGTTTATTCGACTCCATTTTCTGTACAGTCATATCTCGTATCACCTTAAAATTTACCGTTGACTTCAATTATTTGAGCTCATTTAGAGTGCAAAATATTAGACGATATTAGATGATATATATATATATATATATATATATATATATATATATATATATATATATATATATATATATATATAGTTTAAATGAATAGTGCTTGCATATACATATAAATACTCAAAAAGATGTATTCAATGT
Organism: Baylisascaris procyonis; assembly: GCA_037389465.1. Classification (NCBI taxonomy): domain Eukaryota; kingdom Metazoa; phylum Nematoda; class Chromadorea; order Rhabditida; family Ascarididae; genus Baylisascaris; species Baylisascaris procyonis. The sequence goes on along the minus strand of JAZARR010000213.1, from coordinate 5,781,599 downwards.
GAAGTTCGTATTACAATCGTAATATGCATAGATGTGAAGTGGAAGAAAACGAAAGAAGGTCTCATTCTCTTTGATAATATAGTTTTTAAATAGATTTTATTCAACAATTTACGTGAATAATTCGCAGAGATGATGCAATTCAATGGAAAAAAGAAATGAGCCATTGACAGAAAATGCAAACCAAATGAAAATACGTTGAAGTCATTTCCCTTGAAGGATGATTACATTGTCTGATCAGCTAACAATTTCAGAAATTATTGTTTTCAAATGGTTTTATATCACATAATCTAAAATTTTAGCCAATAAATTCTTAACTTACTATTTCATTAATCAGAACTATTAAAATAAAGATTACTTTGATGAAATAAAAACAATCTCTTTCTAATGCTCATCGAAAAATACTTCAAAATATTCTCTTTATTTTTGTATTATACAATAGTTAATGGGCGATAGAACAATGTAGTTATTACATTTAGAGAATTATATGTTAACGATGAAGCTGAAAGTTGATAAAAAGTTTAAAAGCTCAAACATTACAACGAACATCTAACCTTGTATCTTTTAGCACGATAACCCTTCGTAATTGAGATTCTTGAAACTCTTCGAGTTGCTTTTCGAGGTATATTTGTTGCTTTTGGTTCAACATCAACCGAGTCGTCTTCCACAGATCGAGATTTGCTCGTAGCTTTCGATGAATTTTCCCATTGCCTTAAATGCTCATTCTTTCGCACTTTTGCTTGAAGATGGATGAAAAATAGAATCGAACTTCAAACAATGACATGATTATTGCAGTTTTGTCAGTGATCATAGCACCATCCTCAAAGAAACAGTTGAATAGTCTACAAATCGTTATAGAGTAAGATACTTAATGATTAACAGATATATGTAAAAAACTAGTAGAGTAGTTCTTAGTACGACATGTGAAATCCGATACTGACCCATCTGAGTGAACGAATAACGAAATGAATTATACGGATGTAATGCAACGAGACAATGAAAAATTATGATCTTTGTAAGGGGCGCTTAGGATATTAGGAATGTAAAGCACTTAGATATTGGACGTTTGGAAGGTGGTTGTGAATTCTTCGATGAGCAACTTCTACGTCGATTTCCTCTTCGAGTGCCTGATTTCAGTTGGTTATTACTCTCTTTGTTGCTAGTTTCGTGCCTGAAATTATCTATAACATCCTCTATTCGCTCAGAAACCATTCACAATAAAGAAATTTCGTGAACACACATCATGGAAATATTGCAAACTTTTCTGTTTCTGATTTAAGCTGACTAGGAAGCAAATACCAACGATCTTAATGAGCGTTAATAATGGCTGTAGGAAAGTCCGGTTGCTTGAACAAAACTCCGCGTTCAAAATATTTTGGCTAGAAAGTGAAACACAAAAGCACTGTCCACTTTGAAAATTCGGATCTGAAGTTCTCCAAAACTCTGAGAGCAACATTTCTGAACTATGCGGCACGAGAACATTGTAAGTGAATTAAGCGCCATGAGAACATTGTAGCTGAGTTAAACAAATGGAATTTCCAAAACGATAATTCTAATGTCAGATTTTGGACAGTGGAGATGGGTCTTCCCTAATCGGAGAAGCATCCAAATCCAGTTTTCCCTAAGCCGAACTCATGAAAACCGAGAACTTGGGGGCTGAGGGGGAGAGGAGGTTGTGAGAGCGCAACTCTAGGAGCAATAAATAGTAACTTTAGTGATATGTCATTGAAATTCGCGGAAAACTGATATATCGTGAGAAACATTGAAGGCATTGAAATATAATTTTTGATTAGCCTGGAGAATGCAATAATATTCGCATATACTCACCGTCTCATTGAGGAGCTATTATCATTGTTCTTTCCCTCATTGACGGGCTCATCGTTTCCCTGATTCTCCTTAAGTCCACCCTCCCTCATCGCTAATGCTGCAAGCATGTCATCAAAACCAATTTTTCGAAAGCTCACCCTTATTGCCTTCTGAAAAAAAAATCTATATATATAATAATATATATTATATACTATATATATATATATATATATATATATATATATATATATATATATATATATATATATATATATATATATATATATATATATATATAACTAAAATTAACCAATGATGAGTAATAAAATGAATAAAATAACGCAATAACGATGGCAACGAATCGTCAACCTTTGGCTGCACTTCGCGTAAGAACCATTCTTTTTCATCGAGTTTGCAAATTTCTGAAATGAGGAAAAATTACTGTGAACAAAAGAGGTTAATCGATTTTTATGATCAGTGAGGAAGTATGGTAGGAAAAGTAACGGCGTATGTAAAATTTGATTTAGTATGGGAGTTTTTTCCTTTCCCCTCCCCTACTCCTCATCCCTATCCAGCCCCCTCCCCCTCGCCCGTTTTCGTTTTCTTTCACCTTTTATTTGCGCTCTCCTGTTCCTAACTGTGGAACTCTTTCATCCCTCTTGCAACACCACTCTGTGACTACATCTCCTTCTCCGAGCAGACGAAAGTATTCTATTGTACTGTCGTTACCAATTTCTAGAACTGGAATTTTTTATGAACTGTTGACGTTTCACGAATATGACACCACTTGGTAGGCATTTAGCACTTTGTTGAGGCATGAAGCCTTTGCAAGAAGTCATTGCTGCACTGATCACATCTAAAGTTCAATTTAGCTTCTGCCTGTTCCAAACCCTCGGAAAGCGGAGGCGATGGGAACCTAATTCTTCCCTTAGAAATGTGCAAGCGCAGAAGGAGATCCCCACCTCCTCTGTTTGAAAGGATCCTCCCCTTCTATGACGTTTTGAGCGATATGCTTGACCATTGAAAGAAGCACCAAAACTAGCACCGCAATAACATTTGCGGAGAAGGATTTTGTGTAACTAATTTTTCGAATGGTACTTTGCAGCTACGATGGTGTAGTCAATAAAACTTATAGATGCATTTCGAATAGCACAGCAAATTCTGTTTGAGGACAGATTGCTTGAAATAGATGACAAGGAACAAAAAGCGATACTGTACAGAGCAACACTCACCAATTAACTGAAGGATTCTGACAATTTACTTTCATCGACAAGAAAAAGCTTTCTTCTAACCTGAAAATTTATTCAGTAATTGCCAAATCTCAAAATGAAAACGCTATTACGAGCGTTACCGAGATTGATCTCAAGGAAAACAAGTGGTCAATAGTATTGAAGAATTTTATCGATACACAGAAAAGTAGCTCGTCTGCAGCCGTTCTGATGTTTGTTGAACGTAGCCATAAAGCTCGACGGTCAATAGTCGCCAAGCCGATACCCAATAATAACCCTTCAAAAATACCATTAATAGACGTACTTTAGCTATGCCACACCTGTTCGAGTCTACCAGCCGGAAGTGGAAAGTAAGTTGAAAATGAGCGTCGACCCACAGGAACATACCAGTGCAAGTATGCGAAAGCTATGGATGCCCCTTAATCTACATATGAGCCTAGCGTTTGCTTTTCTTATTTTGCAAAACTGATTTATTACTACCAAACGTTTCTTGTTGAAAAACAACGCAAAAATGTTTTATTATAAACTCGTGCATGAAATTGGATAAATTGAAAGTGGGAAAATTTCATGAAGACCAAACCAAGTATGTCCTCCGGACGCATCTCATGCCAAACATTAACATCCCGAATGCAATAATATCATATGTATGGGTGGGTGCGCATACATCCCTGCACTTCACTAAAATACTCTCTGCACAGTGCCTAGAGCGAGCCTCTGCTTCCTTCTCGCTGTCTGGCCCCTTCCCGCAAACGGCTTAACATTTAGCTCATCACATATGCCCTCATATCACAGCTTACAGGTGAACGAATAAATTTATCTGCAAATGGATGCGATGCATCGTATGCCTAAATGTATACGATACTCTATACTTGATGTACGGTCTGCTATTATAGATACCTTAGCCATAGGTATATCTCGACCGGCTAATCGACAAGGTTATGGAACACAAGGTCACCGACCATAATGTCCCCATCAATTAATCTAAATAACACCCCATCGGCACCTTGTATAGGTAGTTCATTGGCCAAAACGGTCGCTCCATGAGCACTTCACTCGCAGTAGCTAAATAACCATTATTCACTTAGCGATTTTTCTAAGCTTACAATATTTGCAACAACTTCCTCTTCTATCAAGTGCTTCGCTTATTACAACCTCAAATCTTCGACTGACGAATGTTCTATCAAGTAATTTAAGTCATTCAATAGGTGCCTTTGTTTTTGTTGTATGCTTATTTTAGCAGCACTGTTACTCCGACAAAGGTAAGTAACTTATTTATATCTCAAAATACCAATAAATTAACCATTAAACAAATCATAATATCCACTCACTTAAAAAACTGCAATCGGGAACAGTTAAAAATGACATAGAAAGTAAGCAAAGACAGAAAGAAACATCACAGCCATACAACATTTCATCGCTTCACTTTCGTCTTTCTCACCGTTTTCGCATGTTTACCACCAAAAAACAATTTCATCGATGCAGCGAAGTTTATTCTGTGTTCCCGCTACGTTACGCGAACGACCCGAGACGAAATCTCCCTCTCACTAATAAATAAAAACCCCTTCGGCAACTATGGGATAACGTACAGAAAACGAATATCTGCAAGCATCACTACGCATCCTAGTTTTCAGCTTAACGAAATGCCCATAAAATGAGCAATATTCCTACCACATACAATGCAAGAGAAATGGATGGGAGTTAGGTGGTTGATTATCACCCTCTGGTGACATCGTTTGGTGTGAAGACAGAAGAGTGGAGAATTAGAAAGAAAGAAAAAACGGCAAACATCGTGCGACGGTTTGCCTCACTCAAGCAAATTTTTGCCCACATCTTTTATGACGTTACATCAGCCAGCATCGAACAAATAAAAAACAGGACCTCGCTGAAGGTGAATAAATCAGCTCATATGAAAAGACGGGAATGAGGGGGAAGGGGGGAGTCCACCGCGAAAGGAAATATGTGTGCATAAAAGATTAGTCGAACGCAACACCTCAACAATGTTCATAGTTCACTTTCAATATTGTTCAAAATTCGGTATCATGCAAAGCATTTAAGCAATAGACGAAGCAATCCACCGAAGCGGCAATTACGCGACTGACTCAAGAGTCAATCTCTCGAAAGCCTTCTCCTTTGCATTATAGTCGAGTGTCCACGGGTGATCGGGATGACCCTCTTTTAATTGATTTATATACCGATTCGTTACCTAAAACCAGTGATATTATATACGGTAATGCGTATTCTTAAATATTTCAAGTTCATACTATACCAAAATTAAACAAACATCACCATTAACAGCATCAACAGTGTACCAAAAAAACCCAAATCAATCAAACAATTAAACAAACTGCAGCAAATTGGAAATTCACTTCTTGGAGTCTTTCTAAGAGTATGGTTGATTTTACCGAAAGGTTTTAACTATTCACCGCTCACCTCTGGCGCTTTGCCCAAATATTGGCTTACAACCACTAAATTGATAAGAGCCTCTGCATAGTTCGCATCCCTCTGCTGAGCATCCTGTAACAGCGTGCAACGAATGAATGAAACGACAATGGATAGAGTGGTCGCTAAGAAATAACCTGCCACTAATTCACCTCAAGGCATAATTTGGCCGAAATGCAGGCAAATGAGAATTCTATATAGCATATGAGGAAAGAAAAAGCAGAATAAAGAATTACTGCATAGAATTCAGACTTCATTTAAATCCGGGAAGGGACCATCACCAGATAAAAACCAATCAGTGAATGCTTGCATCTGACTTCATTATAAGCAGATAAATAAACTATGAGCAGATCATAGGAAAGTTATGATGCAATATGACAAATCAAACTGCTCAATTTTAAACTCAATAAATTTGAAACACTATGAAAATAATGACAAAAAAAAAAACAACTAAAAACGCAAATAAAGCACTAATCATATACTTTTGTGGCATATATTAATTTAAGTATAAATTGAAATAACAAACCAAAAGAAGTTTTTCGGCATCTTCGTATTTCTGCTGCTGAATAAGACATGATGCCTGTGCAACAAGCAGAAGTGGTGATGCACCATATTTATCGATCATCTCTTGATAGATATAGAACGCATCTTTTAATTTATCTTTCCCCTCAAATAAATTAATCTCACTTCAAACATTACCAACAGAAATGAAAGCTAAGTAAGGAAATATTGCGTGACAACAAAAAGATTACCGAATATATTTAAATAATGGGTATTTACAAAATAAACGTAATACTCTCATTACAAACCTCAGAGTTCGATTTCGTATCAAAACACAAACAAATCCGTTATATCATCATGACTATCTTATATCTATATTAGCTCATTACAGCTTCCATAAATAAAGCAAAACAAAGAAATATGACCCCCTTCTCATATGCACTTTGTCCCCATTGCATCTGCTCACTAAGATACGCTGCAGTTTTTTACAGATCCGGCAACTTCGCAGTCTCGATTATTCACAACACTATAAATAAGCATAATCAACGGGAATCTAAAGTTATTCATTCCTGAATAAATAAAACTTTCATATTATCTACAACGTGCAAAAATAAGGGAAACCGAAGTAGAACAACAAACGTCTCGCCCTATAGAATATAACACTCAAATTTCTTTGTCGATTAGACGTTGCTAGCCATTTCCTAAGTGATGCTTCTGTTTTGCTTTTGTATTCGCATTGGCATCATTAAACCATTGGTATATTAATGTGAAGTTCAATCGCAGCTAGGAAACCTAAGCGAAATCAGTTAATTTTATCAGCACTGAGATATCAACAGGATTGACATCGATAATCGCTTCCTTCGGAACGTGAATGAAATGACAGCAAAGTTGCTGCCGAGAACTACAACGATTATGAAGGAAAATTCAGCTTCGCAGACCTCAAATCTCACTCACTTTCATTTCTAAACAAAATCAAAACCCCCAAAACACTCACTGCAAACGGTTCAGTAAAAAATATTCATCTAATACTGTCTTTTTCCGCATATCTTTATTCAGTTGCAAGGACTCGGAGATCGGTGTTGGTGAGCACTAAAACGTTTGAAGCGATAATAAATTCCAGTACAAGGCCTAAGGGGTTATGCGCTTCTTGATCTCAGCACATGGCGCCACGCCGGAGCGAATTCGTTGAAGCGCATATCACTTCGCGCTCCAGAATGGGATTTGTTCCAAGCTGTGCTCAGTGACATTTTAAAAAGTCATTCGTGAAAAAATAATCGCATACTAAAAATTACCGATAATATATGGCGGTCGGATGTAATTACAAAGAATATATATATAAGCAATGTCCTCCGAAACATGCCTGTTGGCCCAAATGAAAAACGGAAGGATCGGCATTATTTAAGGAAGTGAAGAGTTTTAGTTAGATTAGAGGCCAACATATAATTTGATGGAAACGACTTTTAATAATGGTCATAGAGTAAACTCCAGCAAACGATAGAATATAAATATAAACGACGTTCGAAACACGCAATTATTAGGAATGTTTAAATTGGAACTCACAAGAGCAGTGTTAACCCAGGCGAGTGCGAGCTGTGTGATGGTGGCATCCTCATCGACATCCTGCATCTTTTTCACCTCCTTCACAGCCAAGTCAACTCGATCGATCTTCAGCAAACATTGCACCGTTGCCGCTCTACACTCCAGACTATCCGATTGATGCAGAAGTCGCAACGCACTATCAATATTCTAGAAATGCATCATATTCCCCCGTTACTAACTTGAACGCAGAAATAAAGTAAAACTAGCAGTAAAGATCTCAGTCGTTCATTTTCCAAACGACTAAACATATCGGCCAAGCTATCTTTACACTCCTCACAGTCTCAATCCTTTCAACTTCTAGAAGCAGTAGGTACTAAACGTTAGTGTATTCCAACGCTCTATCAGCCATGCAGGAAATAGAGAGGGAGGCGACGTTCAGAACAAGACTGAATTCGAAGCAGTAAATTTCATAAGTTTATGCGGTAACCTTACCATCCCTTCATCACATTCACACCTATCCTAGATCGACTCAGATCTGTAAAGAATTTCGGGAAACTGTGTTACACAAAAAAAAAAGGAAATAAAAGTGACGTGTCCGGCTTTTGGGATAGCGCAGAACCCTTCAACTGCAATTTTTTTAATACCCAGATATAAAAAATGAGGTAGATGTATGTGTTATCGACATAAGCAAGCTCTTCTGACCAACGAATGGAGAAATTGAGATATGCTATAATTCAGTGAATAACACAAATATATAACAGTGAGTCTTCGAGGCAACCTGGTTAAATAGACACCATTTGGTGGTGGAATAATGGAGGCCAATGGGAATATTTAGGAAATTGAAAAGTTTTTGTACTGCTATAAAAGACATGATGGCTATTATTGTTACAAGCAAGTTGCCTTAATCGAAATATCAATAGATATTAATGCTCTGAAGTGGGATATCATCGTTTGCATTACTCATAAATCACAAACTTTAAGATGAAAGATCGACTGAGCGAAAACAAGAAAATTCAATAAAACACATACATGCTCACGCATATAAATGAATGCGCTCATCAGGAAAACGGTATCGTCATTCGGCATACCGCTATTGAATTCAGATTCGATTTCCTCGACTATCTTTGCTCTAAAAAATGTGATATTAAAACTCGAATTGAGTGCAATTTTCCACTTTGGATTAGTAAACGACTGAAATGATAGCGCATAATGACATATGCTGGAAGAAGATGGGGAAGAACTGCTAATCGCTTCTCCCTCCCACTCCCCTCCCCCTTTTCAACAATTTTCTATCACGCAAATCGGATTGGTGGAATAACCGAAAATTATCGGGCCACAAGGTGATAAACAAGGGAGCCTGAAGAAATTTTACTTTCTCACATAAAGAAATAACGCAGTGATACTTCTCAACCACTGCATATATCGAAAATATTCTCTTGATGACTATTTTGCGCCGATTCAGCGGAAATATAGTCACATCTCGGCATTAAACGCAAAGAAGATGGAACAGAGATTATTTCAAGTCAGCCGATGAGCAATTCGTTCTTGAATTAACATAACATAATACTCTTTAGGTTTACATAATGGCCATTAATACAACATTAAATCTTATCACAACATCAACAACACAACATAATGGCCAAGTAAAAAAAGTTTCACCTCTTGTCAGGTGTGGAAAGGTAATCGGCAAAACGCCTCACAGCGATGAGCGCAGGTGGAGCCGAATGGATGTTGATCTCACTCAAAGCAGTTGACGGTTTATTTTGTGCGATATACGCTCTATACATGTACACATCACGTGCCAGCTTCTCTTCATCATTTCTTGATCGTAAATTCTGCAATAATTCTATAATTCAATTCAAATGATGCACCATTAAGATTAGTATGAAACATGAACACTAACTGCTTTTTGGAAATGACCTGAAATTCAAATCTCCCTCCCTCCCCCTGCCCCACCAAAAAAAAAAAATAGAAAGAATAACTTCAACGACAAGTGAGGGGACACTCAATATGATATTGCGCCAATTTGACACATGGAAAAAATCTGCAACGCATAGATACCCATTCCGTACATTTCGAAGTTCTGAACCACACGGGCATTGAACTTTGAAATTGGTTGATTAAAATAAGCGGGTAACAAAACGCATTGAGTATCAATTCCTCGAGCATTTTATTCGATTTGATTGACTAATTGCTTGTGATATCGAATCTGATTGTTAAAATTATCAAAATTTTCACTGCATCAATCTCTTTTATACATTTTCCCGTTGATTTATTTTTGTTGGACGATATGAAACGTTTCCTTTGCAAATCCCTATAAAACCAATGCATTTAATAAGTGGATATAAACAATACTAATGCATTCTATCTATTAAATAAATGATACCTGTGCATCGTTAACGCAATTCTGATAGGCGCCGAGAAAGAAACTATTGCGTACTTCAAATAACATATCAATATCGCCCATCTTCGTCATTGCTGATGCCTACAAATATAGAGGAAATGAAATAAGGATCAAAAATGTTTGTAATGAAGATTTTGCAAGCAACACAAAGAGACCACCAAGAAAGAGGACTGGTGGAGTGCTAAGTTTCATCTCCATCAAAGAATAAGCGCAAGTAAGAGGAAATTATTAGTGCCAAAAGTCACCCTTCTTGGGGATATTCTACTACTAGAATATTTTTTTTTTAGAACCGCTCTGCTTCGATTATATAAGCAAATCCCTTCCGCCTTAGTACTCTTACTATCACGACAGCTATTCATCTCTTCAACAAAAAAAAAAACCGTCTCCTTCACACCACACGCCTTAACCTGAATAACATACAGGCGTTTCTCAGATCGCAGTTTCTTAGATGCAACTGGGAAATGCCACTCGTCATTTATACGGAAAACGATTTTCGCTTCAAGAACATCGATGTAAAACGTGGCAGCTTAAAATTAATTCAGCATTTTTGACGTTTATCGTTGAATCTCTCTATAATACTCTTTTACGCCTACGTGGATCGCCCTATATCGCTTAAGTATTTTTTTCCACTTTTATTGAAAACCACTCTCATATGTCTGCCATTCTATGTCAATAGTTGATGTAACAAAAGAAAGAGAACGGATCGATGTTAATATAATCATTTCGTAATTATCAGAAATTGTTTTATGCATCGATACGGAAATATGGGAATATAAAATAATACCATTTTTATTTATTTTGGGATTGTTGGAAATTGCTTTTTCATTGCACATCTCTTCTGTATGCTTTTTAAGTAAACAAATTATAGGAAGAACATTAGAGGATATATATATATATATATATATATATATATATATATATATATATATATATATATAGTAATGTTATCTTGTGAAAACAGTTATAAAGATGATCGGGTGCAAAGCGCGTATCGACTGCACTTACCTCTCCAATTATAAGGGCTTTCTTATATTTTCGCTTTCATATTTCAGATGCAATCTATTATTGTTGAACAAGGCAATAAAGAGACTCCAAGCGGAAGGTAAGTTCTAATTGATTTTTGCATAATATTTCGTCAGAGTGCCATCGATATAACTGGTTTTTCATGCCATAGTATTTCCTTTCACTTTAATTTGCATTGCATTGGCCACGTTCGAGGTTTCAGCCTTAACTCGGTCATTTATGGAAAATCTGGCCAAATCAATTTGAAAAGAGATATTTGAGTGGCGCTGTAGTTTCCTTGAGGTCGGCATTATAATCGTATGTGTGATTCCGGTCAGTGTTTTGTCGACTTCATCAAATTGCTCTCGCTATACAAAATTTGCAGTATTTTCAAGACCGCACTTTCCTCAAGTGTAGCGATACAATTTTTTCATGCGTGATTGAAAACGGATCCAAACCTATATCCCTCTAATTTTGAAACTTTCAGCCTTTTGTTTTATAAGTGCTCAGACCTACCTTGCACCGATCGGGTTGCATTTTGCAACTCGATCGACTGAAAACGTATCGTTATTCGAACATTTGTGGCAATAGTCGGTTGTTAGCTCGCCTCACATCTACCACTCGTAATAGGAACTCTTATTCTTCTTTCTCAAGTGCTATATTTAACTTTATTGTTTTATGTTTCATTAAGTTAAATCAATATTAATGCACATTTGTGGATATCACCATCGTATAAGGTGTATCTGAGGCTATTAGCATACGAACCTTTCATGGGCCTAATCTCTCGAAATTACGGGAAAGTTTATGGTGGCTGCACTTTACAAATGAGGACTGTTGGCATACTACTTCCTTCTCCTCTCTTTTCCTTCTTTCCTCCCTCCTATTCCTCTCCTTCTTCCCTTTATTTGTAACTTGGTGCCTCAATTCTCAGATGTATGAGCATATTCCACTGTTTTACAGATTTTTCCCATGTCACCGCCCTGACCTCAGCTTAGCGGTGCTTAAACGTGATCAGAAGTTCCAATTTTTTGGCGCTTTCGATTTACAGGTTAGATTCGATCTTAGTTTTATCTTTTTCTAATCTATCTTATTATCTCATTTCATTTGCTTTTAGTTGCGATAAGAAAATGCTTCCATACAAAGTTCAGCTGCCAACAAAATCTTGCAATATATAAGTGGTATAATGCTGCTTTCTCACATATACCAGGAGAAACAACTTTGCTCTTTTTTTTCATTTGCTTTCATTGATAAATAAAATTTTTTTTCGTTGAGAAAGCAATAAAGTTTTGCTTCAAATCCCTGTTATCTCACACTATAAGCAAGCTTATTTTTTTTATAACATCTAGACTTGAGTGTTGCCTTAGTTGACGAACGCATAATGCAGTGACCATCAGGCTAAAAAAATAGTTTTCAATCGGCTTCTTGCTGTTTTTCTATTTATTCTTTTTTTCCATTTATTTACTTTTTCAGCCAAAATTCGGGCTTCAATTTGTGGGATAACTCTCTAATTGAAGTTTCTGGTACAAGGTGACTACATCATGGCTCCTCTTTTTTCGTTCATTAATTTGTTTTTTTCAAAGAAATTTCTTCACAAAATGAGTTATTTTAAGGTGCTGTGTGGATCGGTAAAAGTTCGTGGCTATAAATTTGAAGCGGCTGCTTATAACGAGAAGAAGTTCGTCCCAATTTGTGCACCATATATGCTCGGTCCTCCTATCACCGTATCATCGATGCCATCAGAAAATCATTTAAATATTGGCCGATTAAAATGGCGCATTCAAGAGGTTCGCTTCTATGCTTTGCATCAATTTGTGTGAATTGCACTCCCGATTGCATAATGGATATGCTCACAACTGCTGTTAAGGCAGTAACTAAAGGAAAAGAGATTTACAAGAAATAGCAGTCTTCGCAGAAACATTTGTAAGAGTCCATCCGATCAGAAAGATTTGCGATAAGTGACCATCTTATCAGACGAATTTATGAATGATAACCATTCTTTAAGAAGGAGGTCATTTTATTGCTCCCATCTCTAGCCGATTCTCTCAAAGGCCAAGGAAGTGCTTGCACAAGTTTTTTTTTTTTTGAATAAGCTTATTTCTGCATTTCTTCCTCATTTTAGTTGAATGCATTGAATATGCTCAAAATAAGAAAAAACTGTGCAATTTTCCAAATTCAGCGTTTGTGAGGGATAAAATTTTTGCAATTTTTTGAACGCTCATCGTTCCACTTCGATTATTTCGAACTGATGGCTGATCTAAAGCAACCAAATAGTCAATTTAGAATTGCACAAAGAAACAAATAGTCCTGAATGTTTGTAAATATAACACTAATATTGTCTCGAAATGAATAATTTAATCGTTTAGAATTTTTTCCTCAGCTAATGGAAACTCCAACAATATGCATCCCAAATCGCTTTTCATATAATGCGGCTTCTTGAAATTATTTCTTTCTCAAAATGTTATTCTATTGTATAATTTTTTTATTCATAAGATTTTATTAGAATTCTTATTCTTTTATTTGGGAAATTGTTTCATTTTTATTCTTTAAAATTTTACAACATTTTACTATATATACTTATTAATGCTTCTTTTAAACATAATGAATGTATTTCTAAATGTTGATTTTATAGCTCTCAAATCGATATTCGTTTCCCAATTGAATATCTCTATTGCAGTAGTAAATATTTGATGCCATATGAGTGTTTATTTAGTAGATTGTCTTTTAAGGTGTCTGACTCAACCCCACTTATATTAGACATGATCCGTGATGGTGATGCCGTTTTACTACTCAAATTTCTTGTTCCAAAGGCAGCGTTATGTGCACGCAATTTATACGACATTGTGAGTTGTGTCTCTTTTTTCATCAACAAAAATATCAGTGATAATGAGTCATATCATATCACAACCTAGTAGATTTTCAATTGCGATATTCTACGCTACTTATTTCTCTTTGCAAATGAAACTTCGATTTGACTGTCTTCGAAATAGACGTTATTTTCAATTTATATAGTTTCCGATTGGTTGTTTCTAAATGCGACAATATAAATGAGAGAAAATAACGAAGGTTTAGTTAGTTGTTGATATGTTTACACTTGAAACAGTTCAAACAAGACTTACAGACTTGTTTATTGATGAGTTTTGAAGTTACTCATTGGAAATGCAACTGTAGTGATAGCGTTTTCAAATTCTTGTTATGTTATCGCATTGTGCATCTTTTTTTAAAGATTTCCTTAAAGTTCCTGTTGTTTCACATTCGATTCTCTTTAATATGATGCATTTTAAGTTCAATTTTTTATGCGATTACATTTAATAATTGATTTAATTGCGTTATCCTTAATTAATAGAACTTCAGCGGATAGTTTCTATGTATTTCGGAAGCAATAATTTATAAGAATCGCTATTAATTCTCATTCCAAGAAAACAGGCCAAAATTCCATAAATTCTTATCGGAAAATCCGATTTTATTGTGTTGCTTGCATTTCGGTGATGTAACTTTTCAATTCTACGTACTTCTTTGTAAAGTATAGTATTTTAAGGCTTTCTTTGTGCCTCCGATTCCCATTTCATTAATGCTCGATTCCTTATGCTGTGTACTTCTCAATGAGTGGCCTTCATCTACCACTTCCATTAACAAAAATTTAGCCGCTGTTCTCAACCATCTGCAAAAGAAACGAAGTTTATCTTTCATTGATTATTTCAGTTTTTTTTTTCACCATTCTTAATTGCTATAAATCAATATAGATCTCTTCATTCATGAAATGAAGTTTCTATCTGCGGACATAAACCCATGTGGCTAGCTAGTTCTGTTGATGCGTTGATACGGGAGTGTCAGCGAGATAAAGCTAGCATGTTTTGGGTTTATATGAACTGTGCTAAGGGAGGAGAAAGTCGAAGTGATTGTTAGATAGTTTAGTGCAACGATGAAAGAAAGTCACGAAGCATTCGAAAAAGAAGTGGCCTTGAATGTGTGTGATTGCACCCAATTTTATTGAGTTGTATTCATTTGGGAGAGGGTCGACTATATTTGCAAAGGATTTTATTCATTTCTAACATTCATTCTTTCAACTGTTTTTCTCTGTTGTTCAAAGTTTTTGAGAAAAGGAAAGAGAATCGAATATCCTCGATTAAAGAGGCAAATCAAAGTGGCACCTTCTTTATCGTTTTTTATTCGATCATAAAGTCTTAGAAAGGATTCCGTCTTGAACTGTTTTTTGAGTAATCATATGAGGAATTCTTCAGCAGGAAATTACTTTCTCCTTGGTCGTTATGAATTTTTTGAATTTACTTTTTTTTAATTTCGCTGTTTTTTGTCTCAAAGGGATGATCAAATTCAAGCAAAATACTTGGTATGGATTATTAATCTTGCTCACGGTCGAATCCTTTTTCAACGAGTTGTCTGTTTTATTTGATTTCATTACCAGCTTCTTTTAGCACAACAACGTTGATTATAGCGTTAAAGAAAGGAAACTTCATAAATAATAAACATCTGATGATGAGTTCACTTATCGAATGAGGTATATTGCTGTTTATTTAGGTAAGGATATTACCTCAGTGGTTATGATCACGGGAGGCAAAGGTACCGGCAAGTCAACAAGTGCGCGATATGTAGCAAATTCACTTCTTGGCGAGTTCGTTTTTTTTTTTTTGAAGCAGTTTGATAATATTCCATCTGAGAGCTCTCAAGAATGGAGTGTAGTATTGTGGTTCCAAAGTGCTAATCCGTTTGTTGGTGCAGGGAAAGAAGTTTTCATCCACCCTTCATCAATGTTCTCTTTTTTTTTGCGTTTTCCGTTTTCTTAAATTCTGTTGATCTCTTCCTTCGAAATGCCCACGTGATATCGACTCATTATTCAGTATCGATCACGTTGAATTCCTATATTCTGCTTAGCTGTAGGTGATTCACCGGTCGCTGTGTTTTGCTTTTTATCTACCTAGTTTGACAAGAACAACAAAGAGTTACTTCCCCTTAGAATTCTCCCGAAATTCTAATTTCTAGGTAAACACATTGGAGAATTCATTTCATTGTGGGTGGTATTTGGTGGATAAAGAGCAGTTTTAGGAGTAAATATCTTGGATGAAAACTTTCCTAATATGTTTAAAACGTTTCATAAAAAATCAAAAAAAAAAAAAAAATCGGAAAGGGGCAGAATAAAGCGAAGAGGGACAGCCAATGATTTATTTAATTATTTAATTACATTGAGTAGAAAACTCATTTAATTCTAGAGTTAGATGTTGTTTTCCTCTCACCTAAACTACGTGAAAAATTGTAGTTCGACCATCGTTCATCATGTAAAGAGTTGTTCGATTGAGCTGAGTGACCAAATGTTGTTATAATTTGCAGAATACAATTTATTGTTACGAGTTTTTGCTCTTACAGGAAAATGTGAGATGTTTTTTGTTCGAAGTGCTATTTCGTCAGCAGTTGATAATATTTAATCATAAATAATCTTTTAATGTCATCAACAGCTATTCAAAATTTATCGATATATTGTGTTATGTCGTAACATATTCACTTTGCTGTCGTAATAAAACTACGACAAGATAAATGTGCAAAATTAAATGAAGTCATTATCGGAGATTTAATTTGAAATCGACGGGGGATGATGGTGTGTTGCAGGAGTAATGCACCGGTGTATTTTCTCGATGCAGATGTTGGCCAATCAGAAGTAAACCCTCCAGGATGCGTTTCGCTGTTTCGTGTTGAATCACCAATGTTAGGTAAGTGACGGATGCCTTTTTGCTTCGCATTTCTGTGTCTTTCCATCGGAGGTCAATTGCCGAAACTTTCTTTGAGAATGCATTTACGATCAGTTCCTGCCAGATGCTGTTGTAATGAGGTTTGTGAGGAAGGTAGATCCATTCCAATATTATTATTTAAATAACGATATGCGTAAACAAGGAATGTGTCACAGGTATGTCTGTAAATAAAATATAGAAATTTGAATGTTCTGATGTATTGCGACAAAAATTTGAAAGCCTCCAGAATTAGATTATATTTTATTTATGTATATATATATTTATTTATTTATGTATATATATATATATATATATATATATATATATATATATATATATATATATATATATATATATATATATATATATATATATATATATATATATATATATATATATATATATATATATATATATATATATATATATATATATATATATATATATATATATATATATATATATAACGGGTGGCTGTCCGAAAGCTTGCACTTAGCTTTTTAGCGTTGAATCTCTCTCATGGCAGTTGAATCTCCTCTTCCCTCTCTTCCTTCGTTTTGCATCAGAAAAGCCTTACTGTTATATTAAAGCTCGAGACAAATAAATTCGAGAAAGGGACATGTAATCAACATGATTTATGCAAGAGAACTGAAGTTGCACTTCATAATTTGGGTGTCCAATTTTCAATGCCTTATCCGTCTATTTTGGGAGATTCATACAAAAAGTAACGAAGTTCCACTTAAATTGTTTTTTTCTCATCTATAATTTTTCAAACTTCGTATTTAAGCACTATCTCTTTGTCGTTATAGAATGCTAGATTAATGGAGATAGATGCCGAATTTCACTCCTTGGGAATTCAGTATTATTAAGGGGATAGATGTGAAACAATATCTGAATGTAAGCCTTCCAACAGGGCGGCTTCTATATGAAAAGGGGCGGGTTCAGTTTTTGACGGGGTTTCAGTAAAAGACTTTCCTTTGAGAAGGGATCTGTATTCAAAACAAATGGAGTACTTAAATGCTTATTAAATAAAGTTTCAGGAGTACCATTTTGCATTCAACGGCGAACATTAACACATTCGTTTTTCTTTGGTGATATATCGCCTTCTTCTGGCATTGAACATTGTTCAAAATTAGTGACTAAATTATATGAAAGATTCAATTCGGAGGCATTTCCTGGTTCAATGCTAATCGTCAATACTCCTGGATGGGTTGAGGGTAGGCCTTTACTTTATTTCATCTAGTTTGTTCTCAACTCTTTTTGTATTAATCGATACTTGTATACCTACCTGAAAGCAGTCATCTCTTTTCGTAAACTATGTGAAGAAGTAACTAGTACAAATGGTCACTTATATTTTATTTCTAAGTTTGAAAAGCAAAGTGAACGGATGAGAATGTCACAGCATCTTAAATTCTTAGTGGGAAAACTTGAAATTTTAATTCATTTCCATAAGAATCTATCTTCTGCTCCAAAAACTTGCAACGATTTTATCTCTAATTGCTGTGATCTTGAACTTAGCTAAAAAAAATTTTTCCTTATTACTATAATTTTTTCATTTATCTTTAGATTTCTATCTTTTATTTAAGCGATTATGTTCTAAATCGTCGGGCCTATCGTTATTTCCCTCCCCATCCCCTTTCTTGAGAATAGTCGTACGATGTATTCACATTCTTCCATTTCTATATAAAGCATATTTTTATGCGTCTATTTTTCCGAAGTTCCAGATTTGCGTATAGCAGTCTTTATAATCACTAACCACCGAAAACATCTTTGTAATGAAAATTTTTCTCAAAACCTCATCCATCAATTCATCATTTTCAACTTTTTCACTCATAGAGATGAGTAAATACATTTTCACGTCGTTATGCAATAATCGTTGAGGTGATGGTGCAAAGTTTTTGGATCGCTTAATATCCGTTATATCACCCGATTGCTTATTCAATATTATCACGAGAGATGGACCAAACTATCGGGTATATTTTAATAATTAATAATTCAAATAATATATTAATGTAGTTGTGGAAAGAGAGGAGAGAAATTCGTGGCAGTAACAATTATATGCAAAAACAGTGGTTTGTGAGGGTGGTTTTTATTAGGAAAGGTGCACTTTTTGACAACTGTGAATTTTCCATTCCCTGAGCAAAGAGAAAAATTAAATTTGCTCTTTTTTTTACTCTTTTTTTACTCATAAAGTTTAGTTTTATAGGGTGAAGGAATGAATATGTTGGAAGAGTTGGAGGGAGCTATTGTGATCAATCACTTTATGAACCTTCCAGCAATGTAAGTGCTTTTTATTGCAGTAACGATGCTTATCTCGGATTAATTATAATCAAATCCTTTGTGTTATTTTTGTTAGCATTGTTGCCAAGATTAGCTGTTAGAATAGTGCTTTTTAATGGTATTGGACGAGAGGATGGATTATATACTGCAATCATTTTTGCATGAAAAAATCGAGACAAGAAACTCTGATAATTTAGTGATGATACAGAATTGAGCAAGGAAAGTGGGGAATAGGAATCTTAGAGGAAATGAATATTGGGGTAGAAGGAAAGCATTTGCACTGGACCGGGATGGGTTATTAGAAAAATGAACCAAAACGAATCAACGGGTTGATGGAAAATATGAAAAACTGTATTTATCATCGTTTCTTTAGAAAAATGATATCTGTATCTTTGTTTCAGAATTCATTTTTACTCAAAATATGGTATTCCTCCATTTTGTGCTCAGGTGTAATTAGGGACTCTACCTGTATGCTTAATATATGCCAAATCTTACCTCAAAGATAGATCGATACTCAATTGAGCTTGCGATACATAACGGCGATGCCGAAGATTTTACAGCAAGACTCAATACGCTTCAGGTATATGAATGAATCGTATTACGTTTTGTGGCGGTATTGGTTGTTTAATTGTTAATAGATTTGGTTCGTGGTCTTGTTGAAAGCAGGTACCGTTCTTTATAAGAATCGATGTGTTTTGTAGGTCAGTGACACCAATGCCGTTCACGCTAACACCTGCGGCGCTTCGTAACCTGCTCATACTCGGCTACATCGCACCGCTGTGTCCCACTCCGTCGTTGGGTTCACTCGGCGATGCAGCTCCTTTCGCAGTTCCATTTGGCAGGATCGCTGTATATTTGAATCCTGGATTAGGATCCGTACCCGAAACGCATCTCTTAGCTGTTCTCAATTGCGCATTTGTTGCACTTTGCTCGATACGATGGGAAGAGGATCACATAAAGGTTAGTTATATAATCGATTTTTGCTTCTTTTCTGTTGAAATTCGACTTGCTAACTCCAAGCCTATATAAGTAAAAGCTGAACAAAGGAGCGGATCTATCAGAAGGAATAGCTGGAGATTAGAAGATGACTGCGTTGCAGCCGAAATGAACGGTGAAATCCTGAGCCCAGACTATCGAATGGGCTTTCACGCCTTTTCGTAGTTTAGAGATGAGTAACGAATTTTTGGGATTGGAGTTTGTTTGATCCGAACTCTCTTGTTGTCTCTCTTCCATTGCTTCCGCTGCACATCTAACAAACGGGAACATCTCTTCCTTTATAAAATACCGAATTTTGTTTTCTTTGTCAGCTGTATTTCCCTTTCGAATACAGCCTCTCCATGTTAACCTCAATAATATCATTCCCCCTTCTTGTCTCAAACATGCGTCCACTTTGAAGTTTTGCAGGCAGTAGGAGCTCCCCTTTCTTCTCTCTCCCCCCCCCTCACCTTGCTCTCTTCATAACTGAGGTAATACGAAAAATACAGTTTATGATTTAGGTTATCTTGCACTGAACTTGTGATATCATGCCGAACCTCAGGCCATCATTAAGTAATCTTCTGTAGTTGCACAAGTGAAGTAAATTCTAGGGCAAACGACATGTGTTAAACGACGAGGATATGCCGGGTATAATCGAGGGAGAGGACATCGTTTTACGATGTGTTGGATTTGGTTTTATTCGTGCAATCGACTTGAATGAGCGTTTATTCTATGTGCTAACACCAGTTGCTGAGGAAGTGCTCCCTGAGGTGAACGTTTTTGCTAAGGGAGTGAATATCGATCTACCGAGCGCTTTTTTCATACAACGGGTATACTATTTATTTGTGTTCATGTCGATAAATTTCTCTTAACATTATTGATAACGATAATTGAGGAAACATTCACCACTTTGACCACAAATAATCGAATGCAGCGTTAAATTTTTCCCGTAAGTTGTTGTTTCAACTTTCTGCAATTCACGTAAGACTGTTTGTTATCTGTGAAATCCATAATTTCACTTAGCGGTTGTTTTGTATTGCAGAAGTCTTCTTTCCATTGAATGTTTTATTTGAATATTGCATCTATGTCAACGAAAATGCCTCAAGGCTAAAATTTGCGAAAGATTAAATCATTATCACTGATAAGAGTTGATTTATCAATTATAATATGATGGAATCGTATGGAATATATTAAAATCTTTTATAGAGATAACATTAATATTTATTGGTGATTTGAAGAATGGAATTCATTGATGGAAAATATTATTGATTTTTTATGGTTTGCTTAGTTTTTTGATGAAAATATTTTATTGAATAATATCCGATATTATTGGCAAATTTTCGTAAAAATTCGATGTTTCGTAAAAATTAGAGGAGAACAGCTATAGTTAAGGTGGAGATTTCCTTTGCATTATGTCGGTGAAAAAAATCGTTGCAAAAGTTTGATAAAACATAGAAATTTTCTTTTTGGAAGGAAAAAAATATCTTTTTGACTTAATTGAAACAAGAGAGAAGATGAAGTTCTAAAACTTATTCAACATGCTAATAAAAAGAACTGATAAATTGGTGCAATTTTATCGATTGGTATTATTTTATTTTGAATAATGACACGTTGCAGGTAACAACCGAGGCACCATATGTGTTGAGCAACAATAAAGGTCCAGCAAGTGATATGTACAGTGAACTTGCATTGATTTCATGCCATAAACGAGCACAATCCAATCGCAGACGCATTTGATGTGCAAACTCTGCTTAGCGATTCAACGTATGGTGCCTTTTAAAGGTTTCAGGTCGACCTACATCCAGAAGGTGGATAAAGGCTTCTCTCTCATAGGGAATGATCTAAGGTAGCAGACTCCTTCTGGCAGTAGAATAATATTGGGTACACCTTTATGCAGAGTTATCTAAGAGGCAAGGAAATTGCTCACGTTGTGGAGGTGGCATCGATTCTGGGAATATCATGCACACCCATATTTGATGTATTTGTTACTTCTGCAAGCGAGTACGTTGTTTATGTTTATCGCATTGTTTAGGTGGGTTTTCCGAAATTTTTGATGATGGGATTTCCATTCTGTAATATTATTGAAGATGAATTTGTCTATATCAAATTTCATTGCATAAAGTCATTTGAGGTTCTCAATCGATGTGAATATTTCATAAATAATAATATGCAATTATTTTCTTCTTTTTTTAATTCAAATGATTTGAAAATGTTTTCAATACGAGTCGCTGAGTCGCTTTATTCAACAATCATCTATCATTTCATAGTTCTTTCTTCTCTCTGAGAATCTCTCTATTATTTTCGTTTTTAAAGGAGAAAGATTTTTTTAATATGAAACCATGGGATAACAAAGAGGAGAAAGTGAACCTTCTGGCATAGCCTTTGTATCAGTGATTTTCGTCTATCGAGGCCACTAAAAGCCTTCACATTGTCTGAAAACATCTGCAGACAGGGATCGTTGAATAAAAGGCTTATCATTTCGAGGCTTCATAGACTCATTTGGAGTAGTTCCGCATGTCTAATAATATTTCGGGTTTAATGCGGCTTCACAACTTCGAGGGAGGGGGAAGATAATCGAATAAGGATTCTGATGTAGGTGGTTCTCCGTTAGCTAACTCATGCAATAACGGGTGACAATTAGATAACATTCTTCCCACATATCGAAGCAATAACTTGGAACGATGATGACATATTCTAACTGAATCGCGATGACAAGATCTAATGCCTACATTGTCAGTCGCTTCATTCCTTCATATGCCTTACTGCTTCATAGGATCTTAAATCCGACCTCTTATATACTCGATAATTAAGGAAAATAAGAAATAGTAGCTGCATGTCTTGGGGGAGGGGGGTCAAGATGTTTGATCAAAAACAATGAGCAATATTTGTTTGATATAAATTTGCATACAAGGAGTTGATTTTTGTTTCAGTTTAGAAATTTAAAAGAAGCCACTATGAACTCGTTATATAGGTCTTTGATCACATATTTTCCCTTCCACAGAGCACTTATCTCAATCGTAAATATTCAACGCTGGAATAATTGAAGGCATTGATCGTGAATGTCATTCACGTATTCGTGCTCTCAACGTTTATTGTTTTTTTTTTTTTTTGTGATTGTGAAAAGGCTTAGCAAATATACGTTCTCATATAATTTTTTTTTTGTCAGTTGTTATATGTTATCTGTTGTTGATGTTCGTTATTTTATACTTGGTTATTTGCTGATTACTTTGCTAATCATTAATCAAATTTTGCTCTTCAAAATATTTCCCACGTATATTCGAAATCGAATTTAACAACACATGAAATGAAATCGAGAGTAAATAAGCTTGATGCAGTATGAGTACTTCTCACCGACAAAGAATTAGTTATTAGAGAATGGTATCGATAAGTGCAGATGGTCGTTTATTCGAGAAGAAACTCTCAATATTTTATTGATGAATTTCCTTTGAGTATTTTACTCTGTTTTCTCGCTTTCAAAAAATAAATAAATAAATAAATAAATAAATAAATAAATAAAATAAAATTTCAAGAATCTGAGAGGTATATCACTTTTCTCTTCTTTTCATCAGCTAAATTGACAATATTTTTTATTGTTTTATTTAAGAAAAAAATTCAGCTCTAGTGGAATCACTGATCCTTATAGTGTAAACTATTTCCAACTTCCAGTTCAATCGGCAAAACGTTGAGGAATTTTCTAATCTACCCAGAATCCTTTGCAAAGATTCTCTTTTGTCGGCTAAAGAATTTGGTAGTTTTCATCGGCGGCTTCGACGAATATGAATTGAATATATGGAACAGGTGTAATGACAAATCGAACCGAACATGCTATCACTATATACAATCGTTTATTAGTGATGTTAAAACTGTCTTTTCCATATTGTGTTGGATTTGAGATGGGGGGAGGGGACCAATTCATTGATTAGTGAGTGTTGATGAACAGTATGGAATAGGCTTTCTAGAGGTTTCATTATGGTGCATAAAAATTCGTAGATAGTGCTAACGAAGGATCGCCTCAGGGAAGTTCAGATGGCAACTGAGTCCGAACGATGTTGACCTCATAGCTACCTGTCCCTTACGGCTACTCTGCACATCAACTGTTTGTGACTGCACATGTGGCACTAACAAAAAGAGGCGATCATGGATCCTAGAGTGGTGCAAGTTACGCTCAAAATACATATAAGAGAACTAAACGGCTCCAAAATAGCCCCTATTTGATATTTCCTCAATATGAAATACTCCAACGAACCCGTCCAACAGAGAAACTATAGTTGGGAAGTCCTCCTCCCTCTCCTTCCGAGGAAGTTTTTATATTCCCCATCCAGTTTACCTATGGGACGTCAATTATTTGAAAGCTTTCATCCCTGGGACAAATGCGCTATCAACCACACGGTAACACGTTATCACCGCAATGGAAAATGCCATTTTTCGAAATGTAAATTCCCCTCCAAAATTTCATTTTATTATGTTTTTGCTAGTAAGTGTATTTTAATGTATTTCTGATGGAATGTCGGGTGCCAACCCCTATCCACTGCCTACAATAAGGGGGTTTCACCTATCTGCCCAACCCTTTCAAACAATCAATTTTTCATTTGCATTCGATTTCGCATTCACATTATATCAATGCGAATGAGCGGGAATTTCATATTGAGGATTTGGTTTTTATTTTCATCACCTCTGAAATATCCCGTCTTCTGGTTATATTTTGTTTCTCTTCTTTAAACTGATTGCTCAATGTTTGCATCACACACAAAAACTGCTGTGCAAGGGTGGATGTGCTGCGAGCTCTCAAACTCAAGCTGGATGTTCGGTGTCGGTCGTTGATCCGACATCTTTGCTGTATCGCAGTACTAGGTCACTTCATCCTGCTACTTTGACCTCTTCTTTTCATTCTTAGTTCATCGTTACAGGTTTTATTTAGTTCCATTCATATCATTCTCTCATATTATTATCGCTACCTTTACGTGTTTACTAAATGTATTATTTTCCTTTTCGTAATGCTTCGATCACATCGTTAATGTATTCATTTGCATTATTGTTTTGTGTTTCTTTCTTTTTGAGCACAATATTTATATTGAATTGCTTATTGTGTTTCTCTTTGTTCTCATAATTTGAATAAAAATTTTTTCTTCCTCAATTTCCGTTTCTCGATTTCTTCTTTCAACTGTTCTCGTTTGCCCACTATCAGATGAATTATATCCCTTATGAGCATCTTTGTTTAGATTTGCGTTATATCACCGTGTGCTATGTTTACAGCCAGAAACTGAACGAATATTCGTTGCACATAATATGCCTAAACATTATTATACAGATGATAGAAATGAGTTGTTAACACTATGCTTGAATAAGTGGGCAGTAAGCAAGAGATTATACAACTCGATAGAATTGTTTTTGACCTCGAATGTAGGTGGCATAACGAATGCTTTCGCTCGTTCATTTAGAATATGTTTTCCAAGGAGACCTGGCTGGCCACGTTGCCCGCTATACCGTTCCCTCTACGGCGGCGATCTCGCCTTTCCTTCTTCCCTGCTAATAAGGAATATATTTTGTTGCTAAAAAATTCTCTTTTCGCCTCTGTATCTATTGTTGGGTGTTCTAACATCTGACTATAATAAACTTGTTCTCATCATGTTTTTCGATCATCATCTCTTGATTACCCTCCGATCCCTTTATTATTCTGTGATTTTATTTGTTCCGAAACTTTATTATTTTACAAAGTAATTGCAGCTCTGTTCTTATTCATGTTCTATCTTGCTAATTGTTAATTGAATTTTTCAACGAATTCTTCGCATTTTTTTTTAGGAGACATAAAAGAATAGAAGTATGCCGTTCTCAGAATTGGAGCAGAAAGGCAATATGCCATGGGTGGAGAAATATCGACCGGCAACTCTTGACGATCTCGTTTCTCATGAAGAAATCATCGCCACTTGTAAGATTTATGAGGCATTCGTTATGTGGGTAATGTGCTACTTTTGAGTGGCTAAACCATGAAGATATCCGAAACACAGCAATTTCAGAAACACTCAGACTATTGTTAAACGTCCATAGTGGACGTTTTTGAAAGTACAGAGATTTTGATTGCAATTCTTTCTGTCGAAATTGAAAGGAAATGGGAATTATCGGCATTCTATGAATGATATTTTTAACGCCTCAATATTCGCAAACTTATACTGCTGAAGTTTAACAATCTAAGTATTTTTGAAACTTCATCACTCATAGTAGAAAAGAGAGAGGGATAAAGCGATTAAATTTCTTTATTTTTCAAGCACTCACTAATGAGATATGACAATGATATAAACATTTTCTAAGTTCGTCTACATTAATCACTTTATGCCTTTATGCATCCTCAAGCTCACTCGTCATGTTTTTTTTTAATAACAACAGTCGTGTAAACAATGGTAATAGTAGTAGTTGGGCTGTCAGCAAGGCTCTTGAAATAGAGTCTTCAAATATTCATGCTTTTTGATGAATCGACCATCACTACGGGTTAGCCATAAACAACTTTTTATGTCTTATATTATGGATAAGTATTTTATAGATTGTTTGGTTACTCTAGAATGATTTAGATCTGCGAAGACTGTTTAAATCATCTCTCGTCGTACGGCACTAGTTCGTTATATAGCACTCGGTTGACTGACTTATCTATCGTGATGTGAAACTAGTGCGAGTTATAATCACCTATCGTTATGTGGTACTGATTCGAGTTAGAATTATCTAGTATGATGTGGTACCGGATCGCAGATATGGAGACGTTTTCAAATCCTCCTTTATTGTTAATGCGCTGGTTTATAGCTAGTAGTGGTACCAAGCTAGTAGTGGTACCGAGTCTGCGATCCGCTATCACATCAAATGATCGAAGGTGAAAAGTTGGAACGATAAAAGCAAATAATCTCAAAAAAGAAGCAGAGGATCTCAAAAAATGTGCATACCTTTGATGCATTCTTAGCTGCTTTACCTTCTCGCTAGAAATTGTGCCTCTAAGCATTAATAGTAACAATAATATTCATTGAAGTTATTTTATTTCATTTAACAAAGGGCCATCATATCACTCTCAAATAATTTTGCAGTATTTAGGCTATCCTTCTCATTTATAACATTTGAACTTTATTCTTCACTCAGCAATTCAAACATTCTCTGTAAATTGCTAATCATTCGACTTTTCTTTGCAATTTTCCCTTAATTATATTGTCGAAAATTTTTTTAAACCTTTATGCATAATGTGAAAGCAAATTACATCATGGTTCAGGTACGAATATCAAAATTACCTACAATATAATAGCTTTTATGAGGTTTTCTTCTTCATTTTTAAGGTTAAATCCTGAAACTATGATCCATGTTCAAAAATTGTAGTTGGATTATGCGATACATCGTATTTCATTATACTCGGAGAGGGCTTCTGTTAGCTTATAAGAAATAGATATTACTGAGGTGGATGTTCGTAAGCACTTCATTTCAATAACTGAATCCATTACTCAACGTTTTGGGTCATCTATTCCACATTATGGTCATCACGATACGTTAATTGATGTCGCATCAAACATTAGCATAGTATCAAATGGGATACACTTGAAACAAGGTTTTGAAATAACCGAATTGCTTAAACGTTTAATAATTTCAGTGGCCAAGTTGGTGAAGAGGAGACGCTTACCTCATTTGCTGTTTTATGGTCCGCCTGGTACGGGCAAAACGAGTGCCATTCTGGCAGCCGCGAAGATGATGTTCACTCCGAAGCAACTTGCTTCCATGGTACTTGAGGTTAGCTTCCTCGCATTAATTTGCTCTTATGAAGTGCAGGGGCATCTATGATATATAATTTTTGCCTGAAAGAGTTCATTCATGAAAGATAAAGGGGAGGCCCTTGATTTGTAAGTTCTGACTTTTTCAAACCCCATCAAAACAAGTCGCTTAAGCTTTCCTGTAGTCTTCTTCTCTAGTCGAAGGGAGTCACTACCTTTTATATAGGACAAGCCTGGCAATGAAGGAACTCGTTTAAGCTTTCCTCACAATAAGAGAACAAAGTCAACTTGATTATCGTGTGCATTGGTTGATACAACTAATTTATTCGATGGACTGTCTTTCTCAACTAGAATCTTTCAAAATAAACGTTCATATCCCGCAACCGGCTAGAGTGAGATAAAACATTTCCTTGAACATTTCAGTCTAATGACTTCACAATCGCATCCTATACTCTCATTGATTGCTTTATTTTTTTTTACCGCAGAAATATTTCATCATTCAACAAACTTCCTATATTCCGCTATTGGAAGACGTTTAACATAGATTTATTCTCTCATCGAGAGATTTGCAGTGAAGAATCATTCCTGTCCCAGAGTTGATGATGAATGTGCTCAGAAAGAGATTAGAAACTGATAAGGGAATACTGATAGGTGTAATCAGAAACTGTTCGTAAATCTTCATGATAAGATTTTTATTTATTTATTTATTTATTTATTTGTTTACTTGTTTATCAGTTTATTCAACTTCCTACAAAGGGAACATTTATAGAATTATATGTGTCTGTTTTAGTGGTACTTCAATGCAATTAGGCGTCTCTATTATCATTCAGTATATAAATGTTCCGTTTAATCATAAGTGACCAAGATGTCCGGCATCCACAATGGAAAATTTACTTAATTTGATGGGGATTTATCAGTGGAAATGTTGGCATCTCGAGTTATAGTTAACTGCAATCACGATTTAAAATATGTCACTAGTCTTCGCTTCGCCTCGTCTCGTTTTTTTTTGCGTTAAAGCAAACTGCAGAACGAATTTTGAGGAAACGAAATGTTGCTTTGTGAAGTTCATTTTGGGATTTATCATTTAGTCGTGCCTGCAGAACTAGAAGATAGTTCTCCCTTCGCTACATGCTTTGCATATGCCCAGCTTTTCCTATTCGTGCACTGTAACAGCGTACATTGTCCACTTGCAAGTGTCAATACTTCCTCAAACATCTTTGTTCACTTGATAAGCGAATAAGAGTCGAAGCGCGATATGTGCGTTAAGGATGAGTTTCATTGATATATGTTGTATTGTTTTCAATGAATTGACGTTTAAATGGACAACGTTTAGTTGAATGCATCGGATGATCGTGGCATTGGTATCGTTCGTGATCAAATAATGAACTTTGCGCAGACCAAAACATTGCATGTCGATGAGAATGGCAAAAACCACATCAAGCTTATTATCCTTGATGAAGCAGATGCTATGACCAAAGATGCCCAGAATGCACTCAGGTAAGGTAATACTTCTCTTTCACTCATTGGTTCACCTCAGGAGTTGGGGCAACATTATTCAATGTGATTTACGATTCATAGTCTAGCAGCGGCTGTATTTCCAGTGGGTACTAGGCACGTTTCTATGAATTATTCCGTTTTTATTTTTCCGATATTACTGTGGAAGTACTCAACATTTACAACTAACATCCAAATGTATGGACAAGAAGACAGCTATATAGATGGAATGTTTCGAAATTTTCTTATAAGTTTTTATCAGTTCTGCTCTTATGGGCGCTTCATTTGTATCTGGAAATGTTTTGCTGTTGGCTTAGCTGTAGAGCAAGAATACTGAGGTTATCGTTATGCCTTTTCTTTAGACCTGAGTGATGTGGACGTGACAGTAAAAAAATACTGCTCTAAATAATCTTTTATGTTTGTTAGTAAAATTTCCTTTTTCTTTCTTTCCGAGGACTGCATTTATTCACGAGTACTTCAAGCTTTCATGGCTGACTTAGCTAGGCTTTACATGGCCTAGTGAGCGGAGTGAAGCATAGCCAAGGTGTGAAACACCCATGTGTGTTGTGCCTGGCCAATATGACTTCTGATTTACTGCTCGACGAAATGTACGTACAACAAAACTTCTTAGTCAAGGTCAACCTCCGCTCCTATAATGTTTAGCATCCTAGCTGTACTTGTATGTATTGTTGTTAAGTAGGCATTAATAAACTGTGGTATTAATAGTAAGACTGAGTCATTCAATGCAACAATCATTTGCAATTGCAGAAGAGTAATAGAGAAATTCACGGAAAATGTTCGATTTTGCATAATTTGCAATTATCTATCGAAAATCATTCCCGCTGTACAATCTCGATGCACTCGTTTCCGCTTTGCACCCCTCAAAGAGGTTCATCTTTGTTTATTAGTTCATTTCAATGTATAATGTTTTCTCTATTATTCTATTGAACTAAAAGTTTTTCCACTTTTATATTATAAAAGAGAAAAAATTTGAAATATTTGCAAAATGGAGAATATTTTATGCAGAAAATTGATTTTCGTCTCGCATTCTTCTCCTCTTATAAAATGTGGATTATTTCCAATCTTGCTCGATAAGTGTTTACTAAAGATCGAAAGTTTTAAATTCAAAGGCGTTCTTTTTGGATAAATTATTGACAATGTTTAGAGAATCTCATCACTATATGAAACAAAAAGGAAAATTATTATATTTTCGCGAAAAAGCTTAGAAATTTAAACATCTTTGGGGGAGGGGGGGGGGGGTGGGGTGTGTGTGAAAGTTCTAACTCCATTCGATTATACTTTTGCCGTAAAAAAGTGATGAAGAATGTAGTTCTGATTTGCAGTAGTCGATGTTTTGTTATATAACTGCAATTTGTAATAAATGAATTATATTTATTCTTTTGAGTGCAAATTTACGTGATAACTTTCAGAAAAATTTTGTTTATTATGTTTCCATTTTCAGTTTATTTTAATGGTATTTGAATGAATAATCTGCCTGTGAAAGTTATTTGCGAAAAGAGTCAATAACAACGCTAAAGCTGCAAGCGAATCAAAGTTTTTTTTCAGCATGCTCAATTTTTTTATAGCTTATGATTTCTAAAATTGCATAAGATGTAAGTTGATCTTTTATCATCATCCACCATCCATTTATATAAAAATCCCTTCGAAGATAGAAAATTATGGAAGTAGGAAGATGATGCGATTCGATGAGCATGCATTGAGCAATTGATAATTTAAACATTCGCAGGATTAAACGAAGCAAGAGTCCTTACTTATATTCGAGTCAGTTTGTTTTAGGAGCAAATTTTGCCTCGATTACGGCATATTGCTAAGTCGGAGTCGTTGAAATTGACGGAGGATGGAGAGAGAGCTCTAATGAAGCTTGCTGGCGGTGACATGAGGCGTGTACTCAACATTCTTCAGGTGATAGTTTTATTAAAATTTGGTAGTGAAATTATTTACTTTTCTAAAGTTCTAAAATTTGAAACTAATAACTAGTAGCAAAGACATATTATTAAGTGGTGGCCAGAGAAATAAGTTAATATGCATCATGCAGTATTTTCCTATTAGTGCTACTTGCTTATGTATGATTAATGATTCTAGCGTTCCACTTACAAAAATTTCTCTCTTAGGGTTGTTTTTTCTTTGGAGTCTCTAATTAATTCTGGCAATTTTAGGGCTTGATTGGAGGAGGAGAAGGAGGGAAATAATGGTGAAACGGGATGGAATCGGTTGTTTCTTAAATGAGGGAAACTCGAACCGAGTCCTTCGTCATTCACTGTCCTCTGCTGCTAGTTTCAGGAAGTTTAAAGGAATTCTTAGATCACATCATGACTTCAGTAGGTTAAGAGTACTCTTAAGAACTAACAACGTTGGCTACGGCACGTTTAGGCTATAAGCAATACAAGCAGAAGGAAAAAGGTTGTCGATTCAGAGCAATGTAGTAAATTAATACAAAGCTGTAAGGCATTTTGATACGGAAAAAGTTATACTTGACGCTAATTATGTGGACAGATATTTTGAGCAACTAACCAGCATTATTGGCGCAGATCCAACGCTTTTAGTCAGGAGATGCGCCGAAAGAGAATCACAGACGTATGTGGTCACCTATCCAAAAAAACTTTCGGCTCGATTTCTGATGAAGGTTCCCAACATCATGTCGATATGTTAAGTCAGTGAAATGAGTTATTTTTTGTTTAAGAGTACAGCGATGGCATTCCCAGAAATTGATGAGAAGAGCGTCTATCTTTGTGTGGGTCAACCACTTCCCTGTATAATCGAAGATATCGTTAGGATTCTTCTTAACGACTCATTTGAAGATGCTTTCACAAGTATGTTGCATTCTTAATTCTTGATATCCACATATTTTAGAACCGGAACAAAGTGCGGTTCTTTCATTTTTGGTCACTTGTCGCATTTCCGGCTAGTAAATCTGCATTTCTTTGAATAGAGGATTCGAGTGGTGCGTTGTGCCGGTCCTATAAGACGGGATGTTGTCAAGTGTATGTGATCCTTTTTTTGTTTGGAGAGGCTATTTTTTATTCGACGAAATTGTCTAACTTACGTATGGTTTGCCTTAAAATTTCTCCATTCTTTCAGCAGGGCATTTCCATCTTCGATTCGTGAGAAGGCGATCTTGTATTTGATAGAATAAGATAGTTGTTTTCAGAAATAGAAGGTATTCGCTGTTTGCATGCATTCGCACTTAGCGATATATTGGCATCGATGCAAGATGCAGTATACCAGTTGGATATACCTTCGGATGTGACGTGTCTTCTAATTGCACAAATGGCACAGATTGAGTACCGTCTTGCACGGGGATGCACTGATCGGATGCAATTGGCTGCACTCATCGCCGCATTCGTTGAGGCGAGATCTGCACTCGCCAAACTCGCCCCATCTTCAGAGTGATCTTGTTTGTTTGTTTCAATAATCCGCTTTAGCAATTCGTTTAATAGTTCGGCATCACAGCAGCAAAATAGGCGATACCATATCCACGCTTTCATTGCCAAAGTTGGAAATTGCGTTGAATACTCGGAAGTGGCACTGTTTTCAAAAATCAAGTAATATATCCTAATTTTTCGCTTTGAGACCAATCCTTATGCTCTTCGCTTATCGGTGTAATCATTGCCGAGTTTGGATTCTTCGGTCCTTCCTCTATTGTATTCCGTATGCTGCTGCCGTATGTTTCTCCACATACTTTTGTTGATGCATTTTAAGCCTATAATGTTGTGCGTTGAATTTATGTAGGCGTCGTTCCAAGTGTTGCAAAACAACTTTATAAATGCACATTTATGTTTGGGTGTTTCACTCGATTTGTTATGTACACATATTTGATGTTTCCCTTATTTCTTCTTCAGTGCTTTTGGTTTCACTCTTTGCTCAAAGATCTCCAATAAAAAGTTTTGTTCACTTTTAAAGTATAAAATTTACAGTGTTATTTTATCACTTTTATATTTGTAAAATGTAATCTGCAAGCCATTTCTTCACTTCTCTTATAACGGTTTTTCTTCAATAGGATAATTTGTGGCGTTCCGCTGTTAGCGTTGTGGGAGATTGCGTTTACATGAAATAAGCTGACAGCTATTAGGTTACTGAACGGAAAACGGTAGTGAAAGATTTATGATCTGCATACTTATTTCCGTTTCTCGTGAATATTCCAAGAGCTCTTTCTTTGGTGAATTTTTCCACTGAGGAACACTGAAATAAATCGATTGAGGTGGATGTCGTCTAAAAGTTTTATGAAAAGGTGAACTATTTTGGTGGTAGACGAAGCCGTACGCAAGCAAACGAAATGAATGATATGGCGAACATTGCGAGTTTGCATAGAAAGTGGACAAAGCAATATGAAGAGAAGGGATTTGTTGGAGGCTTGCACCTTTTATGGATTCAATCCTTATTTCTGCTCATATTTAAGCATTGGGCTAAGGGAATGTTTTCGAATCGAGTCAAGCATTTAGTGCCTTCTCTTCTTTATTACGAATTACTTTTAGTTAAGCAGTGGCTCATCGGGGTGTTTTGTCTGTGATGTGTCATTCTTTTTCCCTCCTCCCTGTTTCCCCTCCACCTCTTCCCTCTTCTCGCTCCGTTTCATCCAAACTCAGATTCGTTCTAGATCTTGCTTTTAGGCAGTAGCCCCATCGTTGTGTTGGCATCAACTGTTGTAACGTGATGCTTCAGATTAAGGATGTAGTCGGACCAGTGTAAAGAAAAGGCAATGCTCAAATATCAAAAAGGGGATGTGAAACTAGTTTGTATCACTTGGGAATACCTTCTCTTTAAAATAGTTATAAGCAATAGCGATTTATTTCAAACAAAGTGGGCAGTGAGGTTCATTATAGTCTATTTTAATTCAGTGCTGCAAGCCGTTAATGTTGGAGCGATTGCTTGTGAATATGAACTCACTGCATTCTTATTTATTTCAGTTCGAAAAGAGAATGCAAAATGCAGGTGGCAATCCCAATCAACCGATGTATTACCAACAATCACAAGGTATATTTTTATTTCTTTTTATTTAGTAAGGTTCTGATTTCTTTGTTTCATAGAATGAGATTCATTTTTGAACGAATATATCAGCAACAAATATGATTTCACTCAGCCATTCTTTCTTTCTTTTCAGCTCTTTCAATCATGAAATTGGCATCCTTCTAACTTTTTGCTGCCTCTTACTCTGAAGTATTTTGTTCATTATATTACAATTTTTTTCTTCTTATAAAAATGTTGATTTAGCTCTTCGAAATGAAGGATTGTTGAATGAAAGATTGCTGGCATATCCTCTTATGCAGTATGTGCAACAGTCATTCATGCAGATTGCATTCGAATGCAATTCGGCGAATTTCGTGGATAAGATCCCTCATGTAGTTTGGAATATT
This sequence comes from Baylisascaris procyonis, assembly GCA_037389465.1. Lineage (NCBI taxonomy): Eukaryota > Metazoa > Nematoda > Chromadorea > Rhabditida > Ascarididae > Baylisascaris > Baylisascaris procyonis. The sequence goes on along the minus strand of JAZARR010000213.1, from coordinate 5,747,093 downwards.
GACCAGCTACAGTTCGGCGTCGGAGTTCCCAAACTTACATCCTTTCATAGACCCTTTGTTACTCCACCCCAGTCCATTGTTATTCTCACAGCAGTTTGCTGAGCCAGGATTTCTTTAAAAGCTAACTTGCACAGAGAGTTATGACGAAGGGGAAAAGGGTATGATGCGCTCAGATGGTCAAGGGAACATGATGACTTCATCGGGTGGAATACCTGCGAGAAAATGCAAATTGTTTGCTCATTTTGCATTGTCACTAAGTTAACGCTTAATTGCACTCGTCCCTTCTTGTATTTAATACGGCTTCGTCCACTTTTTTTTGATTATTTCATTTGATTATTATGCTCATTAAAGCGGTTATTTTGAGGTGGCACTATGGGAATGGGATATCCGGCTATGGGAGAGCAACAACGTCAGCAACCAATGATGAGTATGCAAGCGGGTATGATGCCTTCATCAGGCGGTGTACCTAACACACAAATGTACGGTGGTCCTGCTCCTATGCAGAATGTACCGCAACGAGCATACGGCTCAAGGGTCCAACAGGTTTGCATCTAAATAATTTAACGCATTCTTTGTGTGGTGCATTGACAGTTGTTTTATTGATCGTATATAGGAATCAGCGGAAATCTATTACTCGTGGCGCATTTGTCGCTGAGGAAGTACCCTGTGTCTTGACTTTTGCGCCACTCCACTTCTACAGATTTTGGAATTCAGCAACTTATTCGCGTTGAAAATTTCAAAAGAATAGAATAATCTTGCCCAAATTTTCGCAGAGCTTTCTCAGTTTACTGTTTAAAGAAAGGAGATTTATCGTTGAAGGGGATGACGGCTATGGTTTGGGGCACGTTTGATGCATAATGTAGCACATGACCTTTGTATACCTTGTCTCATATTGCCAGTCGCTGGGTCGCTGGCCCCTAAAGTCGAGACGAGAGGTGATTGAGCATTGCTTGGTTGATAATGAGAGACTCTTATCAAACTTATATCTGAGTATGCCTTGTTCGCAGCTTTGGTTGATGAAAAATCATTTCCAAAGCGCCAACAAGATATCCGCTTCGAGTTCAACCGCTTAACTGCAGTAAATCCAAAACCAATAACGAATTTAGTAATAGATGTTGATGCGCAGCATTCGGTCCTGAAGTGCCCATTCAAAAAGTTCTTTTGTGGATGGTTTCTTTTTGGATGTGCAACAGACTGGACTTGTAGACTACACTATTTCGAACTATCGCTATCTGAAACGAAAAGTATTCAGTGGAAGTGGAACTGCAAATGGGGGATCATCGTTTGGCGTAGGTTATATAGAGAGGGTTTTGTTGCTATCGCCTATATGGCTGGTAAATTGGAATTCGTGTATGTACTGACAGAGGGATAGGTAGACGCATGCGAGCAGAGAAGACTGCTGTAGTTGTTTTGCAAAAACTTAGAGGGGGGGGGATAAAAAGACTTAGTCAGATGGAGGGTGTTTGATGTTAGCTATGCTAATTTGTATCGCCGCAACCATTTTCTATTAAAAGTTTGACTTTCACCGATCAAACAGTCCCTATGGGATTTGCAAATATACACACTGATCAGTTAGTTGCAATGTTGATATGTTTTTCGCTTATATTGGACGCAAATGGGGAAGAGGGAGGAGGAGATTGATTTCGTATATGTGTTCTAAATGGATTATGAGTGTAGTGTGTTGAGTGTTGCAGTGTTGAATGGATCACAAGGTGATTGCATTATTTTATTGAAATTGGAATAACAAAACTAATGAACGTTTTTATAACGTTTAGAACGAAATGAGCGGAATGCGTTCACAAGCGCAGATGTATCCGTCGACGATGCAGCCATATCAAACGAATGAACCGCAAGCAGCTACCTCACAACCTCAATATGCACAACAACAAATGCAACAACAACAGCAGCAACAACAACAACAACAACAACAACAGCAACAGCAACAACAGCAGCAACAACAACAACAACAACAACAACAGCAACAACAACAGCATATTCCCACTGCTCAACAACAAGTTCCCGCTCAACGGTGAATGTATTGCTTATATTAGCGTTTAGTTTATTTTTGGGAAAATCAGATTTCATGCTGAAACACATGGGCGAGCAAAGATTACTTGATGTAATTAGTATAAATGGCGTTGTTTTAGGTAAGAGTCGGCTTCTGTTCCTCTCTTAAGCTATAATAATGTCATTGCGACATAGAAGGAAGGACCTGCATTGTTGTGTTTATCACATTTTTAAGGGCAAGATTCATCGATGAAACATTTATAAGATCCTATTCTTACACTCGTTGATACGTTATTATCTTTTTATGACCTTACTTTTCACTTTCTATCTGTAAGCAACTCTGATAGGACGCATTGGATGGGTATAGTGCTGCTGAGACACATATTCTGAATGTGTTGATTTGTTATTTGCAAGTGGATATTCAGAAAAGAAATAAGGGTCGAAAGCGTACTCGGTTGAATTTAAGAAAAGCTATCGTTGTTCATGGTAGGGCAGAACTATTTATGTTTGAGGGTGGGTTTTTGTGGGGAACATTATGTGTCACACATATTATGCCACGCTTTGTAAGGTTCAAGGAATTTCTTGGTTTTATTGATGTGTTGAGTGATGAGTTAATGCCAAAATGGGTATCGTCCATCGATATTGTTGTGTTTGCTACTTTCTTTGAGAGTGCTCCTATACATCAGGAGACGGAGGAGGAGAGTACATATTAAAGCAGGTGACGGAGGGATAATGCTAAAGAACATCGCTTACATATTGCATGAGATGAGTGCACTGGTGAGAGCCACGTTATGGGTATCACGGCTAGGTTTAGTTGTATTGCGTTGGGAAGTGCAATCAGAGCTCTGTAAAGTTGACAGTGCAGGCAATGGTTGATGGCGATCATCTATTTGCACGTTTACATTCACATTTTTGCTTTAGATCAATATATATTATGTAATGCTTGACTAATTTGACTTATTTACAAAGCACAAATTATGCACTTATTTCAAATTGTGTTATCTGGTATCGTTAATTATTCATAAAGGTTTTATCCGTCAGGGGTATTTAATTGATGTCATCTGGTGTACTACTAAAGTTCATTTTCAGTTTCACATTATAAAAGGCTTGTAGGGAATTTGTTGTGTTCGAAAAATTTCTCATTGTTGCAGGGGTGAAGGCATCTTTTCTCTAATTCTGAATTTATATGAGCGAAACTTCATGATCTGTGACAACATGAGTTTCATTTATTATATAATAAATGAAATTATATTATATAATTTATGATTTCTTGAATAGAATTAGGTTTTAGTGGGAAATTCAATCAACATCAGCTAAAAAGTAGTTCGTATTTCGTTTTATTGGTTTTCACAAATCAAAGAATAATGTTTTAAAATTTTCAGTGTTGCTGAGCCAAAGAAAGAAGAAACAAAGACAACAAGGCCACTTAATCCGCCGCCGTATTCGCAGGAGATTTTGAATAACCTTTCGAAATATTCGGTTTGGTCTTTATCGGTAATTGGTCGTGAACTAGTTCAAGAGCTCATTTTGAGGTATTAATATTGCGTTCGCTTATTGAAGACTGAATGACAGAGTAGATTGTTTGACGATTGATTATTGTGTTTTTCTCTTTTTTTTTACGGTTCTTTGATATCGAAATCGATTTTCATAGGTTTTAGCTTAATTTTCAATTCAATATTGAAGCGTCGAAGTGAAATACTTTTGAGTTCGATCGTATTCTTTCCGGGTATTTGATATTTGAAGTGCAACGGTGTTATTTGATTATTGTATTTTTTGCGATAAAGGGAACCACATAATGCGATTAATTCGTCTCAACTTCGCTATTTATGGGACTTTTCCATATATTAGTGAAATGGGTGGCACTCATTGAATTTATTAGAAATCTTATGCGATTTTTCTTCTTTTTTAGTTTTTCGGATCACTTCAAAGAGTGTGACTTATCATGGAATATTTCGACGAAGTGACAAATTCCTTAACCAAATTGTCGTTATTCCTATGCAAATTGTCGTTATGAATTAATATTGTCAGAGAAGAGATAGGATTAGTTTCATCTATATATATGACAGCCTTAGTTATATTGTTTTTTGTTTTGCCGAAAACTTTTTTTTGGCTCATAAAAACGAAACAGAAAAAAATGACGTAAGTGATGACATTTACTAGAAACACGATTTCATGCATATGGTATAGGTAAACGTCAACGATGTAGTTTGCAAAATTAGTTCGAACGATTTTGATTAGTGTACGACTGTGGAAATCTTTGAAACCTCTTATAAGAAAAAGACATTTAAATTGAATGTCTTCAGGACTCAAATGTTAATGAATTTATTATTGAAATTAACGGATCGACGATATCAACAACAAGCTACCGGAGATCCAGAGCAACTTCTCGAATATTGTCAGATGATCCTGACAAGGATTATTGAAATTCGATTGCGCATCGATCGAGTACCACGGCCACAGCAGATCTCAGAAGATGATTTCATAGCGATGATGGCTGATCCGAGTGCACCAGTTAAGCCGCCTGAACAGGTTAGCTCTCCTTACTTGATATTTAAAACCTCGGCGACGCTATAATGGGATTTATTCATAATAGCAGTTCAACACGGAGCCCTACTTCATTTGCGAATTGCAAATGGTGATTAAGACTTCTAATATCTTGGGACTCGAAAATTATTCTTGCTTTGGCAGGATTGAGGAGAGATTTCCCTGTAGTATCGTTAGTATTTGAGGTGTATCCTCAGAGGGGTCCATTCAGTAGTGCTTAGAGTGTACGCTACATTTGCCTTGAGCTTCATCGATTTTTATTGCCCCTGAGCGATTGAATATCCATAGGATTTCAGATCTAATCGTTCGGAACTTTATGATAAGATTAAAGCCAAGAATTTCTTCGAAATAGAGGTGTTCTTTCCGACATCTTATGGTTGTAAAACTTGCTAATGTTCCTAACTAATCCGTCTTTTTTTGTTTATTCTTATGAGCGATTGCAGTTTCGTTTATTTTTTGCTGAAGACTTTCCCTTACCAAATATTTTCGATCCGATGCTATGGCACAGCCGTATTTCTCATAGTACGTTTCTAAAGGACGATTTTCGCTGTCAGAGGCATGTGTAGTTGTATGCCAACTAATGGTCGGCGGGTAAGGAGGGGCACATAATCTAAGCACTAGCTTACGTCTGAAGAAATTCTTATCAAATGGGGGTCAAAATGTATGCGCATAGTTTATAGTGCCTTCTCTCCTTCTCTATGTCCTTTGAAGGAAAGTTGGTATTTGAACTCCATTTTCTGAACTGAACAAAATTCGCTAAAAGCTGTATGCATTTTATTCTCGTTAAATAGGCAGAAATATTGCAAATTATATTTGTTTCCAGTTTGTCTTGCTGCAACTTCCCGTTTTTTATACCACCTAGGAAAGCCATAAAATACCTAACGACCGAAGAAGGAGCAGCTAGATTAAGCTAGATTACTTCGAGGGTGGAAATAATAGCAGCTGCGACGTGGGATTTGCAATCTTGTCGCAGGTTAAAAGCCCTTCCGGGCCAGCAACAATCTAGGGACATATTGTATTTGTACTCAGGTACGGTCAGCAAGACAGCTTGATTTCAGGTGAAAAAAGAGGAAGTGTTCGAGATGCAGCGACAAAGGCTGGTGAGATTGAGCTCTGCGTTGAAGTCGTTCGAATGGATGTGCAGTGTTTCCGACCCGAGACTTTTAAAGAAGCCTGAAAAACTTTAGTATTCAATAAATGGCTCCGTGTTTTCCAACTTCATTCACTCATTTCCTCTCTGCAAGCGAGTTGTACCGTTCTTCGCGTGATTCATTCTCACGATAAAGTCGTCCTTGCATGCATCCTTTGTTTAAAGTGTCTTTTGATGGAATATGTCACATCGTTGGCCCAAGAGGCATCCCGACTCACGATCCACAAACGGTTGTGCCACAAGGTGGGTCCCTGTCCTAACTCTGTCGCAGTTTTTGTCAGATTTCGTTCGGAGAGTGGTATTCCATCCTACGTCAGCTATAAAACCCGTTTCATTAAGGATTTGCACATTCCGTTGATTTCTGGTCACTGTTCTCTAAAACTTAGGCAACCGTTAACGGGTTGAAAATTTTTTATGCCACTCCCTGAGATGCCTTCCCACTTTTTGAGCTTTGATCTTAAGGTGTAAGCGAAAGCGAATTTGCAAACTCTCTAGATGGCCATCCCAAGTGTATCGGGGGAAGGAAGGTGAGAAGGATGGCCGCTCTCTGGCGTTTGGAATGTGCTCTTCCTAGCCACTTTTCTTCGCTCGGGCGATACATGCATCAAGCCCCACTCGCTGAGACACAGCAAACATGCCTGCGATTTCGACACCATTTGTACGCAACGGCAGTGGAGTTCATACGAATTTCTGCAGCTGCAAACGCACTAAAGAACGCTCTGAGACGAAACTCGGCCGGGGAGTGTCAGAGACGCGTCGCCCACAGCAAAGAAAAAATGCCAGGTCCCGGGGAGATTTGAACTCCCGTCGCAGGATTCAGAGTCCTGAGTGCTAACCCCTACACCACGGGACCACGCCGTTATGCCCTCAGCCATTCGCTAAGTGCACTATTTGATAATGCTCAACAAGATTGTAAGTGAAACAAAATTGAACAAAACGTCAATAACATCAACAAAGAACAAAACTGCCGGAAAACGCATGATATCCCGCACCCGTCCATAGCGAATACATGAACGCAGTAGATGCAATAAAATGTGAACAGCACAGCCGTCTCAACAGCATGTGGGATGAAGGAAAATAGCCAGCCAACGGAGAGAACACGGGCAAACAATAGTGCTTGCCATGAGTTAACGACAGTATTGTAAACAATAAACAGATTTTAACAAAATGCACCTCAACAAACACAACAATGCTGATACAAGATATAAGAGAGCAAATTTCAATACTGAGTGGTCGTATAGAACCTAAGTTACTTCATATTCTTATCACATCAAAATGTAATAAAATAGCAAGAACCTCGTAAGTAATATCCCTGAACGATAATATTCATGTGGACAGTTGGCTAGGTTATTGAGATAATAAAATAACGTCACTGCTTATCATGGTGGATCGATTCAGTTAGGAGGGCAATGAAACGACCAATATGGATTACGCTGATGGACGACTCATTGTTTTCATTTTATAAAAAGAAAAAACAAAAATCAGACTTTATAAAACACTTTAGAGGATGTTGAGATAACCGATTAAAGACACAATAAGTATCGACCGACCTTCACTTCAGTTTACCAACAAAAAATGGATCCTCTCAATAAACAGTGAACAAATTAAAGAATAATGCAAAGCTGCCTCAGTTGTAAGTGGGGAAAGGAAAGGCGGATGGGAGGGAAGTGACAGCTAAAAGAAGACCAAACGGAAACGAATTAAAAGTGGTGATGCGACAATAAGAATTATAGAAGACAAGAGATCAACAAGTAAGACAGTTTAAGTAGCCGATCTGTGCTCATCCACGAAGAAGTGCAAGTGTTTCATTTATAGCATCAATCCATGCCACACACTGTTCCTTCGTATCTGCCGAAAGAAGCACTCTGCAAAATCAGCCGATTACAACTAAGAAAAACACCTGAGCACAGATGAATGCTAGATAATTGCACAATTACAAGTTCCATAAGTGGGATTCATATGCATATCACCTATAACTTCAATGCTGCTGCAATCAATACAAATTAAACTCATTCATAAAATACTGACATATCGCGAATTTTTAAAAACGTAAAATAATCTTTTTACTCATATATAGAATAAAATGTCGTTCCTAATCTTTATATGAATTATTATTTTGTCGTTTATTGCGGTAGACATCAACACAATAATCCAACCACCCAACCGAGACTTTATATTATCGAACTTAGAAAGACTGTGTCCAATATAATGCTGCGATGAAATAAAATCAAGACTGAAATTTCATGTAAATTAGCGAGCAAGAAATACCTTCGAGAAAAGATAGCTGTATATGTTAGTTAAATAGTTCGTCATTCTGAATGAAAAAAATTGATGATTAATGAAAAACGATGGAGTCGACTTTTATACTTCAACAACTTTATTTAAAATTATTTATTGTTGCCCAATACCTCACCTCTTCTTTTCCACAACAGATGGCCTAGTCGAGAGAAGCAGATCAACGCAGAATGCATTCGGATGGAAGCAAACATCGAACGACGCTGGCTTCACCTTTACATTCGTGCATTTCGTCAAATCCATATCAGCAATTGCAGTTTTCTCTGCTGCTTCATCATCGGGATACTTCCAGAAGCGAACCACTCCACGACGCAATACGGCCCAATAACGAACCCAAGAAGCCAAATTCGACACCACTTCGTACATCGTCTAAACAATATGTGAACATATCCCATCACATATGCCCTTAACTATTACAGGGAACGCTATCAAATCAAACACCAAAATTGTACAGAATGAAGTGGAACAAAGGTAACGATCGATTAAAGTCCCGTTGTTGACCTGACATTTTATGGCGCCTATCGCCCAATACGTCAATATTATAGTTTCTTTATGGAATGTTTATAGCACATTGAACAAGTTCTTATTATCACTCCCACACCAAATTGAAAGAGAGACGCACACAATTTCCAGAACCAGAAAATAAGTGGGGAAATAAAGAACATCGAAACTAAGGTGGACTCAGAAATATATCAGCGGAAATATTGTAATCTCGAAATAACTTTGCCACATTCTGACATTCAATCATTGTAAAAAAACATTTGAAACATATCTTTTTCAAATTCTTTCATTCTTAACTATGTCTTATATCGACGGTCTCATTCAAGAAAACTGGTTCCAAAGCAAACCAAAAACCCGCTGAATCCAGTCTCAATTATTGCCGGCACGGGAGTACACGAAGACTTCAATTCGATAGTGCCCTCGAGGGGATATTCGACGTTCTCCAGATAGAAGCGTTGCGTGCCAACCGTATCTCGGTTCAAGAGTACTCTACCACACAGTGTGAATTCGGATGAACTCACAACCGATTCATCATTCATTGACTGCTTCCCTTAAAATAAAAAGAGATTCAACAAGGAAGCGAGGAAACATAAGAGGAGAATGAAAGCTTTTCACTTTGAAGTGCATGCAAACTAACCGTTAGGCGTACATCACTGCTGTCGAAGCAATCTTCGGTCGACAAATTCATGACGGCCGCAAAGTCAAAACAATATGACTAAGGCTTCGAACGCTCCCCCAACACACTCCGACAACCGCTAGCCAACAGCATCCCCATCAAGATAGCCAACAAATGCGGATGGGAACGACGGGTCTAAACGACACTATAAAAGCTACGCCACCGTTCAATCGAAAACAGGGGAAGAAATCAGCGCCGCTTCCCGCGACGCTTCCACGCTTCTACGGCACGAAATGTAGCGTCGGCCGCAATGTCATGCCGTAGAAGCGTGGAAGCGTCGCGGGGAGCGGCGCCGATTTCCTCCTCCGTTTTCGATTGAACGGTAGCCACGCCAGGATAGCGTGGCTGGCTTTTATAGTGTCGTTTAGATTCGTCATTCCCACCGATGTCCATTGGTTATCTTGATGGAGATGTTGTTGGTTAACGGTTGTCGGAGTGTGTTGGGGGAGCGTTCGAAGCCTTAGTCATATTGTTTTCACTTTGCGGCCGTCGTCAATTTATCGACTTAAGATTGCTTCGACAACTGCATCCGATCGGTGAATTTCGTACAGAATGTAAGCGCATAAGCTTTTAAAGTCAACGAAGTACAGATTTTTAAAAGTAAAGCCTTAACCCCTTGCAGTCATCATCCCCCTTACAACCAATAATCATAGATGCCTTTTACAAACACCATTATTCGAATGATACTAGTTAGTGACCTCCTCTCCCCTCCCAGGCCCTTATTCCTACTAAATCTTCATTCCATCCTTCCTCATAACTTTTTCATTTTTTAAGTGCCCATCCTCTCCTTTTATGCCAACGTCCATCAACATCCCTACTTCTTTTAACCAGTCCGATGGGATTTATCAATTGCTTTGTCCTTGTTTCAGGATCAATATGTGAACATAATGGTGTTAACTTGAGCAATTAGAAGAAGCATGCTGTAAAGATTAAAAAATAAAGAACTGTAGGCTATAAAGGCGGCATAATATATGTGGAAGGTTTTACACTATATACGTGATTATTGCACAAAAAAGGAGGAAGAAGGAAGAACGAGGATGAATTTGATATTATTTACGAATACGCCGATTCGAGACTCCCACTGAAATAAACCAAAACAATTTATCGAATAGGCAAGTAATGCAATCGTTACGCAGAATTCAGTTTCAAATTTAACTTCCGGCAGAGAACAAACAACTCACCAACACAAATATTTGGGTTCAATAGCGATTTCGCTTTGTTCCTGAGCATAGCACAGTGGCGTTCATCTTGACGCTTTGTCTCATACATTTTCTGCAACCGTTACTAAGAACTTTACGCTCTCCAGCAAATACATGGGTAAGGAATATGCTATGAACTGATCGAAACAGATACAAGCAAGAATTTGCGCCATCTAGCTCGCGTGACATGCGCCTTTATAATTCAGCCCACAAGACCAACCAGCGTGACTAATTACCAGCAAAAAAAACGTCCACAATTATGCATTCACAACTTAACTGAACTGGCCATTCGTGAGAAACTGCAAAGGGATCATTTCGTAAGCTGATGGACGTAAACGCCTTCCAATGTCAAACATCTTTGGCAATTTTAAACGATTATAATTCATTATAAAGTTGGTGAAAGTTGTTAAGGACACGACCGCCGAGTCGAAACACATACGTATAAGGACGATCCTTTTAGATGGACACAGATATAAAACGTTTTAGAAATGCATTTGAAAGTGCATTAAATGAACCCTATTTAGCAGCATCAGATGATGCCAACTCAAAATTCAACTTCCCACATCGTCTGTTGTCGTTGAATTTCTTCAAGTGCGCTCGGTAACTGCTGAAATTTACAGTTTGCCGGATAAGCAGTAAAATAGTAATCGATTCAAAGAATTCAATAGTCGACACTCAGCTATATCACTCATCACAAAAAAAGGAACATTTATCAATCACCACTGACAACTATAATCCATAGCATACAGTAAAACGCTCAATCCCTTTAGCGCGTTCGGAATGTGATCTATGGCTACTAGCCCAATCAGTACTTCCCCTTCCCGCTCCCCTCTCACCTTCGTTCCTTGAGGTTGACACTGATGCACTCCGAAACGTTAATCTGAGGATTTCGATATTAACACCAGCCAAACAAAAGAAATGGTTTCAGTATGCACTTGTAGCTGCACAGGACTATGAAAAGAATAGCAAGGACTTCGGATTCATCTCATATATTAAATAACATAAGCACAAACCAAGGCATATATTTCTACAGTGACAGTAAAATCGAGTGGCATATTAGTAAATTGAATATGACCATTGAACTGGACAGTATTGACTCGCATCGTTCGACCGCCAATTGGTGTAACTGCCTCTGTGGCATCCACCTGATCAGCTGCTTTCAATAGAGCCAAGAATGCGTATGCATCCCCTGAAAGTTCACCGTTTTTAATTTTTACATGAATATATACCTAATATACATCACGCTCAGTGATGCACGATAAAATTTGCATAATGTAAAGAGTGACGAATTGAATTAACGACAATTTATTTGCGAATCGATGTTCGGAATGTTACAATACCATTAACATAACGAAAAGCATAAATTATAATGACATTATCGGTTGCCAAATTTCAACCACTTTCATTCCAACTCCTCATAATGGCAACCGACCATTAAGAATATTACACATAAATAAGAAATACAAACGATTAAATGCACCAAAACTTTGCTCTCCAGGTCACTCCTTACTTCCTAATCAATCGGTACGTAATAAATAGAGGAGAAAAGCAATATAGCTATGCACAATATTTTTGGAAAAAAAAGTCCCACAACTCGTCGTGTTTGGCGAAATCGTTGGAAAATTACTAAAATTTAAGGAATTCGATTGTTGCGGCTAAATTTAGGCCAGAATTTTTCCTAGTTGTGTCTTCATTCAATTATGATAATGAAGGACAAAGGCAACTAGGTCTTAATAATTGACCATCGAATATAAACATTATGCCCACTAATATAAACCAGTGAATAGTGACCACATAAAAACCAATCATTACTTAATAAGCTAATAACCGCTGACATCTATGGCGAAAAATTTATCGCAAAATCGAAAAAAACCGCAACAATTCTTCACAATAGATAAAAACAGGTGACGATTATATTTTCCGCACAGGCTGCGCAATGCACCAAAGATGCCTCATAACTGATATTCGTTGGTAATTTTTTCCCATTTTAAACGGCAACACGCCAGAACGGAAACCCCCGCAAGCATAGTGAAATGATATCTTTACTTATCACCCCGATTGCACAATTCGAAGGGAGCTGTCGTTACGCTTTTATACTAGTGGCATTATTTTACAATTTACTGTTATTCCTATAATAAGAGTGACATCTAAATTACATTGCCTATAGCTATAGCTTTCACACTGGTGCATTATATTAAGAAATACGGAAAATCTCCGAAAATTGGCATCAATATTTGGTGTTATGATAACGACTGCTCATCTTTGTTTTATTAAGCGGATAATATGTTTGAATTTCACAACGAATCGAAAGTGAGAGTTAGAATAGTTTGGACTAACTTTCACCAGAGCTTCTAATAGAGAAATTACGGTTGAGATAGACAACGATCGAGAGTACTTCAAAAGTGCTCTGCATTTTCGGCGACAATTGTGGGATTCGTTTCTTAATAAGATGCAACATCTTGACACGCTCCAATTCACGATGAAAAACTGCATGGCGTTCACGACATAACAATAATTCACGATGTGCGCAAAGCTGAAAACAAACAAATCATGCAATTTCAGGGAATTTTAGGTCATTAAGAGAGGGGAACAAAATAGGCAGTACCAAAATTAGGCAACTCAAGATCATATGGGCTTAAACGATGTCTTGCATAACTTATCTCGATATCCATTACCGATTTCAAAAATCGCATGACTATTTCTTATTCCGATCCTTCACCTAATGCAACATTTCTCTATCAAAACCTTCTAATTCCACGAGGTCATAAAGAACTCTCAAAGGCAAAACAATAATAAAATCCTAGATAATACCGACTGCATAGAGACACCCTCGTTCATCTCACTATATTTTAACTCCAGTATCACTGCAAAAACCTATTTGGCCTATTACTTTTTCTCAAAGCGCGCATGTTATAATCTCCTGTGTTGCATTTTTGAAGGAGATATTTATGCCAAGATTAAACGACTGTGAATCAAACTCAAGACTGGTGAGCGATCACATCACTACGGCATAATGAGTGACGCAAAAAAATGTCAATTTTTTCATTTATAGATTTCCACAATTCGCTCTCATTCCCATTATATTTCATATACCTTTAGTTGATTTCTATCGTTGCAATATATCTTCAATTGCCCTTTGTGAATTCTAACAAGAAATTCCTTCACAACGATATGACATAAGTGCATAGATGCAAATGCGTGCGCGCATATCTGCCCGTCAGGCAGTTTCGACACACGAAAGAAGTAAACTATGATTGCATCGATGTATTTGTGAAGATAACGAACACCTCATTCAAGAGTCGGCTCAAATGTTCTCCTTCTAGGAGTTATATGCACTTAAGTATGCCTAAAAATTCGCGATGCAAATTTGTTCTACAAGTGACTGCTAGATGAAGCACTTTCTGGCTCAATTTTTGCGTAACTACCTGGCTTTGCAATAAAGTCTGCTGCCAGGCGTCATTACATCATTGTTCTTTAAAACTCGCGCCGACAGGTCTGAACGGTGCGACTTTAAAGTTCATGTCGCGCTAGGCTCCTAGCCTATATCCACATTTGCTTACACAGCCAGTTTAACGTAAACATCGCACACTTCTGAATGATCGGTGAAGTTGCGCATGACAATCGAATACAACAACAAAGATACTACATTTGATACGGCAAACAAGATTTTCAGAAAGCAGAGAAAGAGTCAAAACTATCTCCCCCATCCACCATCAAACTGGCAGGTTTGAAATTTCCTGCGAAAACTGAAAAACTTGATAAGCTTTGCAGTAACTAATCTGCAGCAGTATTGAATTTTTCATAAAGAGGCATGCGATAAAATACTTAAAGCAGAATACCTCAGCAAGTGTGCCATAATTGCTGCTGAAATTTTTAGCGTGAGCAAGTGCAACGATCGCTTGTGAAAGGCGTTCTTCTTGGATTAATATGCCCTCGTTTAAGCGCTGAAATTCATACTCGAAAATCAAACAACACATCACATGAAACAGTTCAATTTCTCTGTTCTAGTCGAGAGATATTCATTCCCTCATTGAGAGATCACCAAATAAACACAACACTGAGCATATTGGAAAGCAGACTCCCCATATAAGCATTCAGTTAATATCACTATCCTCTTAAAACAATTTTCACTACCTCAAGAACGAGTTGCGATCAGATTATTCAATCAAAAATTCAAAACAACCGATCAAAAACTCTTTTGTGCGGTTCGGACCAACGGTCCCACAATGAAGAACATTCTGTAACGTCTGTAAGGAATCTATATAGCTGCCATGTCATTTACCCCTTTCAATCTATCAACACATTGGAAAATATTAACAGTGCACAATAAATGCCGCAATACTACCCAAATATATATTTAACTGAATATTGGTACCAACACCTCTTTAATAATGTGTATTGCTCGACCGAATGGCCGAAAATTTCAACTGCTATACTTCAGCCTCAAGTTCACCAAACATAACTTTACAATTGGAGGCGTCTTTCAAGCATTGAGCAGTTCACTGGATGAAATGCGATTGAAAAACTGGAAGTTCTGTAATATTCAGGTACTTACGATACTGCAGTCGATAGATAGGGTATCGATTACCGGTGTTTACTATGTGATTTTTGTAGAGACTAACAACTATAGCTAGATATATTAACGAATCCCTTTCCTATGTGTTTATTATAAGTTCGTCGATAAAGAGTGCAACATCTTGCACATTAATAATTAAAAAAATCATTCAAAAAACGGAGAAATCCTCATAAATAATCAAAATGAACCTTTATCTCGGCTATATAGTTCTGTTCAAAATTTGGGTCGCAAATCGTGGATGCTGTTATCGTTGAGATACCACTACGATTAAGCATACGACTTGGTGAATCACCAACCGAATGCACCATCGTAGGTGGCGATCCATCAACTGGAGTAGAAGTAGCCACTGGATCACGCGTCACCGCATCTCTTTTACTTTGCAGCAAATTACCCGTCTCCTGAAAATTTGCAAGAATATCAATCGCTGTCAAAATCTGCCAATACTTTCCATTCGCATCCGAACATCATAAACAATTAGTTATCAATCCCTTCACTTTGGGCATCCCTAACTACTGCAATGATTTCAATACGGAATATTCGCAATTGAATTCGCATGCGAATATTTACAAGGCCATCCACTGTGGCCAATTTCATTATTGCACTACTTAGATGATTAGTTCCAACAGTCAACCAATCGATCTTCTGAGATAAAAAGGTTTGCGAGCGCTAATCGTAACGATCGGTCGATATCAATCGCATGACCACGATGGCTGCTTATAAGCTATTATGCAATTCGAAGACGATGAGCTAAACATTGCAAAATGACCGCCAACGACTCACATTAATATTTAAATTCCACGGAAAATATATGCCTTATGCAACTATCAAATAATTTAAAAATACGTTCATATTACTGCAATGTTGATTCTGTAGAGATGTTGCTGATTAAAATGATGTAACGTAACATTAACAGTTGTTATTGAAAAGAAACCTTGCAGGCCCTCACTTAAAAGAGCCACTGTTGCAATTACGCTGATAAAACCGCATCAAAAAATTTGCATCTTCAGATGACTTTTCTTTGAAATTTCTGAAACTTTCGACCTCCTGTGCTTATATTCCATCTGAATGCAATTCGCACTTCGAAGTCACTCTTCCAAACCCTCGACTTCTTCTTTGACAACCTAGGTGTGATTTGATTGCAAAAATTATATAAATATTGGAAATTGTTGAAGAAAGCAACCTTACGCTCGTAGACAGCAACCCTCTCTCCTGCAGGTGGAGGCGAACTGAAAGTTGCTGGAGAATAACGGATTGGTGTAGTGACAGTAATCGAACGATTATCATCGGATGGAAATTCTCGACATACTGGAGTCTTTAAAAAAAGTTCAATCAACTCAAATTCAGGATCAGCAAGTCAATGAGTTCAGACAAAGTCATGAATTTTACCTTCATTTAAACAGAGATATGGAAATAAATAAATCACTGAATCCCTCATACTATCAGTTTGTCAACTAACCCGTTAGCTTCCCCCTTCCTTTTGTCATCTCTATCCTTTTCAAAACAAATTGAAGAGAAAGTCCAGCTAAGAATATAACAATAGGTGAGCTTATAGCAGCTGCCTTTAAGGCACCAAAGTAAAAAGCAGAATATATTCACATACGACGATCGCTGAGGTTGATGTTCACTTGATCTGCTTGTTTCTCTTCATCAAATCACCAAATGCAAAACTGTCACTAAGGGAGAGCCTATTGCCAAGACAAATAACACTGAGCTTAACAACACGGTAAAAAACGATTAAACACTCTAGTGCTAAATATCACAAAGGTAAATCATTAAGTACTGCACACTTAACCTACTACTTGGAATTTTGGCTTGGAAGAACACTCCATCCAAAAGGAAACCCCTCTCACCCAATATGGGACAGAGAAACTCTCTGGACTCATTCGAATTAGATTTCAGAGATTCGAATGTTTAATGCCACTGTAAGTACGCAATCCTATATTTTTGGTGACTGTCGAGATGGAAGCACGACGGAGATAACTCCACAGTGAGGATTTTGAAGCATGAAAGTTGGCTGTAGCCTCGTCTTTAATTTGTCCTTAGCTTTAGCTGCAATAATTTAGATCCGCTTTTTAAATACTGCAATTCAGGAATAAAAGTACAAAAACCGAAGTAACAACTTCGTTTATGAATCCAAAAATAAACGATCATGCAGTGTCACTCATACCTTGCAAGCCGACACTGCATGTCTATCCACATCAGCAATGTTACGCGTTGTTCTATCATCAAACGTGGTAGTCGTACCATACTCTAAAAATTGTTGAGATTAACCAATGTGCTTCGCGCGGACGTGATCTCTGTAATAAATGATGCCTGCCAAGACCACACCAGCCAGGTGGCTGTCTTATAATCTCCAACCCCATGGTCATGAACCTTCGCCCAAAACGTACAAATTTTTACGCTTGTGTTCAACGCATCAGGTTTTTCAGTGGATTATTTTTAAGTTGACCTTCAACGAACAACAAAAAAGGGATGTTAACCATGCAGACTGCCAAAGGTGGCTCTTCACTTGTGGACGCCGAGAAACTAAGCACATTACAATTTGCGAACCAAAGGTCATGAGGAACCATTTTGGAGGACTCAAAGCGTGCGGCACCCTCTTCCTCTATTTACTCTGTTAACTAATATAGAAGGTTTGCCTACGCCAGGAACGTAAAATGGAGAAAAAGCATGTTGACATAGTCTGCCTCTGCCACAATCATAGGCTATAGACCTGATTCATTAGTCTCCAGTCGACTACCCCGGGGAGTCCGGTGATGATATAAGTTTATGCACTATAGCGATTAATGTGGACCACGTTTGAAGTACCCCTCATTTGCAGCATCCCACCAATTCATTTAACGAGGAATTAGGGTGATTGCAATGAACAAAACTGGAAAATAATATGCTATTGCTCCACAGCATGATACCGAATACTTGAGAGAAGTCACTACAATGAAAACTGCCTTTTATCTATCTCACTTATATACCAACAACACTCCCCACCTATGCATCGACGTCACCTCTTACCTGCAGACCAATGTTTTCTCTCATTTCCATTAGCGTTAAAGCCGTGACGAATTTTGACGTCATTAGTATAGCGTCTAGAGAATGTGGTATCGATTTCGGCATAACTCGTGAATATATGCTCATAATCGTCTTCATCGTTCATGCCACATTTTTGAATGTTTTCATTTCCACACATCTCATTTGCCTATTAAAAAAACTTCAATTTTAATATAAGAAAATATTTACAATTCTCTAAAATTATAGCATTATTTAAATAAGTCCATTGCGTTACAGCAACAGTTCCAATTTCTGCTAAACAAAGATCCACTTCATAGTCCATTTGAGCTACAGCAATTACTCCAAGCTTCAACTACTCCCCAGTTCAAATCATTCGGCATTCCGACTAACAGATAAAACAGATGTGTGCCCTTGCGATTTTACTCACCACACTAACGAATCTCATAAACTGATCATAAAAGAAATGTGCGCAATAATACACCTAAGTTTCATTAAATCTGATCACTCGCAGAAATCTTCAAAAAAAAAAAACGATCTGCTGCAAAAGATATGCAAATTTTTAGCCGCGATCGTGTGGACGAGTGAATCGGTCTTGAGTTTGTAGCTTAATATGAATGTCAGAGATGAAGGTGATTCAATAATGAATGTCAGACCCATTTAATTGCGTAGCTTTCGATTTCAACAACTCGTCGCGATTCAGACAATGGGCAAAGAGATAAACATATACACATATATGCACATATAAAACGCCGACACAATGGGCGAGTGTGCAAATTTGCATAAGCTCATAAAAAGGAACTTAAGTGTTAGTCAATTAATAGTGATGACTAATCAAACAATCACTAAAAATTTTAACTGATCCGCATACCCTTCCTGTCGGTATGTCGTAATAATGGTGTTCGTATCGTTGCGCATCTTTCATTCCCTGCAAAACATTATGGTTGGTGCAATGCAACCAGCAAATAATCCTTTAACATGATTAATAAAATAAGCCCTTAAATGCTCTTGAGATCCCCATTTCTGCAATTAAACTAAAGCATCCCCATAATAAATGCGCCAGTACCACCTCCAATATGCGGCCGCATAAGCGAGTCAGCAGGCCTCTTTCACTCCTGGCATTCGTTATGGAGAAAAGAACAACCAGGAGATGGCATCTTAGAGAGGGCAATTAAAATTCAAAACGTTTACCTTTCAGAGATAACGTGCCAACGGCAAAATTCATACACATCTACACTATCTAAATGCAAAAAAGCTCTTCTCGAAAAACAGGAAGTTTTGACAGTAATGTTTCTTCTTTGATGCACTTTACCGTAATCGTCTGTGACACTATTTAAGCATTCCCTCTTGAATGCAAGAACATCGACTTCTCATAAAGTCTATACCTTAGAAATTAGGAATATGATGCAAAGAAGAATCGAGATAAACTTCAAAGCTCAAACAATAATTATACCATTTCCATATAGAACGCTTTCAAAAGAAAATGAAAGTTGGCAAAAGTAGCCATAGCCAAAAAGTGGTCGCAATGGCACATTCGTGAAAGGAGAGGGGAGCGGAGGGGTGCATATTGAGGTGCTTTTACAATTTCCAAGCGATCGCTCATTTACAAGCGGTCTTTTTTTGTCTGAAACGGATCGACCATTACTCTTCACTTACTGCGACGAAAAATTCAAAAAAAAACCCGCCCAAGAACAGGTTGGCATTGTCATCGCACCCTTCAATATATTCATAATTTTTCAATTAAAAAGCGAATTTAATGCTCTCTTAGTAAACATTAAACATAAAGCATTCACATGCTCAGAAGCAATCTACACTGAAGCCCTGGGGCTATAGTCTTGGTCCGACTGTTTATTTATAGTCGAAACACAATGCTCTTTATTATGAGCGTATAAAAATGTTCTGCTTAAAAGCGAAGACAATTCACTAAATATACCCACTTTGAATATTTCTGCTGCATATTTCCTACCACTCATCGCATATGGATATCCCTTGTCCACTCGCATGCACTTCACATGAACGTTATTGTTGTGAGCAATCCCACATGGACATCGGATCGTTTCAATCGCTCTCTGATTAGTGCTCTCACTGAAAAAGTTGCAATTAAACTCTATTTTGCATGTACGGGCTTCTAGCGATGCTGGGAAATCTTTGAACAAAACCATTTTCTGTCTAGTTAGGAGATTCGAACTGATTAAGTTTCATAAGTCGACGGAGCCGAGATTCGAGCAGACACTCCTCTCGAATGTGAGAAAGTTCGAATTAATAAGAACAAAAGAATATGTTATAGCACAGAAACTGACCACGCAACTTGCAAGCGTATTAGTCAATCAAACCCCAAAATTGAGAGAATTTTTCTCTCTTTTTGCAAACATGGAAGTAGGTTAAGAAAAAGCCATGATATGTACTTTTATATTTCACTTCAATATGTCCATTGGCTACCTTATTATTCAAAAAAAAAACAAAACAAAACAGAAAACGTGTTTTACTGCGAAAGCGACTGATCGAAGAATTCCCTCAACCCATGAATTACATTTAAACAACGTTAGAAGAAAAATCGTCTGCTTGTTTAAAGGCAGCTTCAAATCTTTTGTTTAATATATTCACTTCATAGTCAGAAATGAAAAACATCTGAAGGATAGATCGCTTTCATAATGTGTTGGAGGAAAATTTTGCAAAAGCGCATAAAAACGACTAGATTCTTCTCCCTTCCCGTTGTCGCCAATAGGTTTACCATTGAAATGTGAAGTGAATTACTAGTTCACCTCTGAAAAAAAATCCACCGAGTTTAGAATTATTCAATATATGTTTTCGATGGTTAATAGCATAGCAGCTTGAAGTGTTCCAAAAGCTGATATTTCCTTCTCCAGAGATGAAAGTTTGGGCAGAATAGAAAAAGGGTATGAGGTGTCGATTGAACAGCTCCCTTTCCTATCAATCAAGCATCCAGCCTTCCCGTTAACCTATTGCTGCCAGCCGAATTTGAAACACAAAGAAATGGAAAGTATTAAACAAACCGACTGTCAACAGAACGAAAATCTGCACTTTTCGCGACTTCAACGGATTGTGATTCGAAAAACGTTGACCAATTGTGACAACGATTGAGTTCATTTGGTTTATCGTCGTTGTTCAACATGGCATTACCGATATGAAGTACTCTCTGGTCACTGGAATATTCCTCATCGTTCAAATGGCGCTCCGCTATGAAGCTATCATCTGTAAACAATCACAGCGATTCCAAACAAGTGTAGCGATTTGAAAGAAAAATAAACTTTAAAATTACTCATTGTTTTATTTAAGAATAATGGCCTAACGTAGAAGTAAGGGTTGAAAAAAGCAAAAAATGCTGGATGATAAGTTGAGAGAATTCATAATTCCAGAAGAGTAGGAGAGAGGACGGGAGGTGATGTTGAGGTTCGCATTGGGAATATCAAAACCCATGGATGACATTATATTCACGTAACATCGATAAAGGAGGGTCAACAGAGAGCAGAAAAAAAAAGTATCTAAAAAAGCGAAGGAAAAGTTTTCGAAGCATTTCAATCATCGCACAACACCAGTATGGATTACACAAATATAGTCCATCACTAAGAAGGACACAACATTCAAAGATCAACACATCTAACCGCATTAATGATAAAGTAAACTGAGTATAAGCACATAACAGAAATATATCAGCACCCGATTTTCCACTAATTTTAGTAATTTTTACATGGTTTTAGCTGATAGGGATATATATGTGTATATAATGTATATATGGAGACTTGTTTCCGAGGAAGAGGAATAGATGCAAATACTAATAGGTGTGAACTGAGATATCACGCAGGAGTAATTAACACAATTTGAGCGGTCATAACATTAGTCCGGCAAGTATGTTGAATATCGCAAAAATATGGTATATGACTTGTGGATGCACCATAAAGTTGAAAGGAATGTCTAACTATTGCTTAAAGCGATCATTTTTTTAGTCACACGAGCGTTAAACAAAAGCGCCTAAATAAACCGTTAAACTTATTACAAAATGAGCTTTGCATCTGCATCCAATCGCTGTCCATCCCCTTCGAAAAGAATGTGATGTAGTCACAGATAGATGGTAACCTTGGCAAGCAGTTACAAGCCGGCGCTTACGACCTCCCATTTCTGCTAGCAAATGCATGTGACACAGAACACTTGATATCATCATTTACCTACCGCGACTTCCTTTTGTAAGTGGAGGATCCGACTCGTGTTGCCGAAATCTGCGGTATACTTCTGCTTGTGGAGGAACGGAATTGCGCCTCGATCGTCTTTCTCGCAGGTGAGAACGTTCGAAATTCATCTCAGCCATAGCCGCTTCCGTCATTATCTCATATGTTGTCGCCAACCTACGCGTATGTCCATGCGGAATATATTCCCTTAACCAAACAATCATTAGAGAACAGTGATTATAGGCAATCAACAGTAAGTCATTCTAGATGACATATCCAATTATTGAATGAGGAGATTATCAAATACCTTCTTATATTACTGCTCTTCTTACATATATTACTGCTCTTACACGGATTACTACTCTTCTTACATGTAGTTTTTATAGAAACCCTTCACTTTACTGTCGAAATTTGTGCCGAAAACTCGAAATTAGCAATCCACAAGTTGTCTGAAAAATTCTTTGAGAATTCGCGCTAAAGTTGATGCTAACGTGAGCGATCTCCAACGACTAAAAGCAGAAAAAGCTGAAAATTTTGCGCTATCAGATGGTCTGTTCCAAAGTCCCTCAAGCGTTTGTGAATTTCCACGTAAATACCAAAACCATGATTCTTCTGAATGTGTGTTCAGCATCGGACTGCAAGCCCTAGTTGGCCAAAATTTTAGAATTTGCGGTCGTTCGATTGCCCTTTCCCCTTCCCCCTCTCCTTCACCAAACTGAAAACAAAGAAAAATGCACAAGTGTTTTGAACTCTCGCAGCGGCACTAAAACAACAAATGAACAATGGTTAATTCAGATGAGAAACAAGGAAAATGAGAGAAAACAACACTAATATCCAGTAATGTTACTTCTTAGTTACTGAAGTTTGTAGAACCTCGTATCTCCCGAATTCGTCTTACTGCTTAGGCAATAGTGAGAAGGAAATTCAATAAGAAAATGGGCTCCAACAACAAAAAGTGTTAGCCAAAACCATGTTACATCAGAAATAAACTGCTCGATTACAAAAATATGCCCGTGAAAACATCATTCAATTCTGAAATGTGCCCACAACTTATTGATAAGCCGTATTGGAAAGGTGAAGACAGGAAAAATAAGTATTTCAAGAATAAGTTTCAGGAAGGGGCGGAAGAGGAAATCACAGCGATGATGACCTTATGGTAGGATGACGACCATGCGGCATTGAATGGATATCGCTAATTACACCTCGTTCGCCTTGCATTCCTTGCGGTGTGTTTGTATTTGTGTGGCGCCCGAAGAACAGAATTTTAGATCTCTATTCTAAAAGAGCAAATGCATCAGAAATTTGAAAATTAAGGTTAAAAAATAAGAGGAAAAGAGCCGGACAGGCATTGTTTTATTTCCATGAGAGTATTTAGACAGACTATCGATTGTAAGAGCATCATTGAGGTCTGAAAGATGGATGGGAAGAGATATTGAACCGATAATGGGAGGAGGGGGGGGTGGGAGAGAGGTTAGGGACGGCAAAAATGGCCAGAAAACAGTTTCAGAGCACAACTGTACAATGTAATCAGATTAATATGCAAATTAGCCTAGGCAACTATGAGCGAACTAATAAAAAACCTTCCGATTTTATTCTCTTTCCCTACTGCCCTTAATCTGGGTAACTTTTGAACATTCCACTTAATTTACTCTTTTAAATTAAATGACGAAAAATAATTCCACACTTCAATTTTTGGGGTTTCGAAACAAAAAATGGACTCCAATATCACTTCCACCCTCGTGAAAACAATTGTTGAATTATATGGATAATATTCTTTTCAGATATATTGCTCAACATCCTTCAATTTATAGCAAAGAGATATGAAAGTCGAATAAATTAACATATTTAAAAAGAGCTCGAAAAGTATTCGCCCAGGTTAACCACAAGAGATGAAAATTTTTGATGGGTGCAATTTTTTGTATGTGGATTACAATGTTTATCGATTATCCTAGACCTACTTGTCCATATAATCGACCGTACTCTTACGCCTTATTTTCTACAGAGATAGTACACTTTTGATGAGATAGGAAATTGCAGTAGATCAACTTCGATTCGAACAAACTAGAACTTCTAATCCATTTCTACGATCATGGCGTTCAATTAGTAAATATAATTTCAGTGCAATACCTTACGATTTGTTACGATTTGAGAGATCTTTGATGACACCGTAACCACACACTCTGCGGATCCTATTCTGGTTGTTTCTATAAATGACACATTGGATAAAGCATTTCGAGTAATTTAATAAAACAGCAAACACTTAGATCAAGTTTTGATGAATCTTTATTTGAATTGCAACAAGGAACGTTTAAAAGAACACTGATATTGTGTTCCTAAAAATATATCACGGGTAGAATTAAATCAACGCGAAGTTGAAGCTCGTTGATCTCAGCAAAAATCTATCGGGATTTTATTTTGAATGTGGTTGGATATCATCACAGTCGTATCAATTCTGAGACTTATGAAGATCTAAAGAATACAACCAAAGAAGTTCATCGTATAAATTAATACAACGTAACCGTTCGCATTTCAGCCCACCAGTTAAACCTATGATCAAATATACAACTAAAGACAATCAGAGATCCCGAATAAAGCGCTTACAAAGAGAGTGATCGATAGCGTAAATCCTAACCTAAAAATTTCGCTTCAAGAACCCACTTAACAGGAAGCACAGGACTTATGAATTTAACGGCGCCTTAAGTGCTAACAGCTCACATTGGACGCAATGAACTGTCATGAAAACGGGATTAGGAGCCTATTTTGACTCGGTTATATCCATCATATTATACCGTCACGGCTTTTGTGACTCATAAGTTCCAACCAACATACGGACAAAAACGAGCTTACGCAAAAAAAAAATGCCGATGACCAGAGATTGCAGATAGCAGCCAAAAATCAAAATTTCTAACGACGTGATCTATCAATAGGCAAGATTAAGTGACATAAACAACATGTAGTGTCAGAGCTATCTATGGTCGACGTGAAGTTTTAACGAATACAATAATAGTGTTTCGTTAAACTCGAGCGAGGGTTCGTTAGCAAAGAGAAGGTAACTTCGAGCGTTCGTTGCGATTTTGCATCATTTCAAATGATCTATAACAAAAACGATATGTAAATCGATCACAGATGAGATGATAGCACAGTGAATTTTAATGCATTTTTATGTATATTATCCATTAGAAGATGGTCCATATTCACCGATTGACCACCATAAAACGATGCTACTCTATAAAAATTTGCACGATTAGCTATGCAAAACCTAACATGCATACTTTGTCATTTTTGAATTAAATTTGTGTGGGCACTAGGTAAATATTACCTATGAGGCGTAAAGTTAAGAATGCAAAGGTAAAATCATTCACATTCAAAGCAATAAGCAACGTGAGATCGCTGCATATGAGTACTACTAGCGCGTTGTGAGTAAAGTTGAAGTTGCTCGAATTTCCACACTATCTCTCTATGTGATGAAATGCGCGCCAATGTGATCTACGAAATGACGTGATTTAACGGCAATATGATCTAAGCTGCAGTAAATTGCATAATCCCAGCAAATATTCGAACTTGAAATATTGATGCAATCGATTTTTTTTTTTGCAGTAAAAAGTGAAACACTAAAGAAATATTTTAATTACATCAATGAATAAAAAGAATTCCCTTCGAGATGTAATTCAACGAATAGAAATAATCATATACTAATTTACTAATATTTCCGATTTCAAGAGTTAAAAATAACAAACGAAAAGACATTTCATCACAAAACTTTCATCAAAGACAACAATAAAAATCAAGCAAACATTTCCTCATCATTAACGAGACAATAGGAGAGAGGAAGACAACGATCAGCAATGACGTCGCAAATTTCATCACAACGGCAAGAATCTACTGCCAATTTGTTACAATTTTTTAAGCTACACTCTAGTATATCCCATTCATTCCGAAATCCCTGAAGCGATATCGTTTCATACCACCTTTATAATTCATTATGCTAGAGCAAAGTTAAGCTATAGTATATTTTAGGTTTAGAAAAATTGTGCTCTAATATACTGTATATGTAAACGATACAGCGCAATAACGTGAACAATGTGAAAAGGGTATCGTAATATGATCAAGCCTTCTCCAACCTTCCATCGCTTGTGAAGCATCGCACGGTTCCCCGCCCATGGAGATCCTCCACCCTCGTGAGGTCTTCAGGACGAGTGACCCAACCCTTGGGGGTGCGAGGAGCTCCCCGACTTCGTGGGGAGTGTGATTCATCGCATCTCGTGGTTGGGTCCACCAAGAGGTTACCTTCTTTACACTGGGCGATAGAGGTTTGATTTATGCGCATTTATTCCAAATTTGGCTTTTCCCATTTGCAAGCCGCAATGGTTGCTTTCTTATCAAAAAATTTGCATCAGCTCCATCTTCCGTTCTTCCAATCTTGTGATCAGTTATTTGTTAAGTTGGCGCATTGGAGGCTGGTAGATCAGCAGGACACGTTTCTATCTAAACAGGTAGGGCTACGGTACCACCTGTTAGTTCCTTGTGTGTGTCCATGACTACAGGATGGTTCAATTCTTGCCGCTTACATTTTTATTTCCAGTTACGGTTTTATTTGTTGCACTATTATGACGCAGTGAATTCGTTTAATAATAATAGTCTTTATTCGTATAATAAAGAAAGCATAGAATTACATGTACAATATATACACAGACAAACATAACATATACAATACCAGTATTGCACATAATCATGCGTTTAAAAACCCAAAAGGATAGTGAGAACAAATATTGGAGATCAGTTGAGAAGATAATATATACGTGACGAGTAATGTATATATATGATGATGATGATTAGGTCATAACTGATATGAGGCGCATATCATCGACAGATCACATTGCTCCAAACGGGCCGAAGAAACGAATTCTATTTGTTTATACACAAAATGCGATTTTGTCACATCTTTTTTTTCGATTTTGTTACATTCTATTCCTATTATCGTCATTAGCGATACCAGTTCGCAATTGTTTTCATTCCATTCCGTTCTAGTCCATTCCATTCCATTCCGTTTCGTCTCGTTGCATTTCATTCCATTCCATTCCATTTTCTTAATTAAAACGACTGAAAAAAAGATATCTTCATGCTTAGAAAATCACATACATTCTAAAGTAAATCACTTAGCTTTAAAAAATTCAAAAAAAATTTCGAAAAAACAGTTTTTCAGATTGCTGCATGTATGCAATATTTGATTTGTTACTCTCATATGATGTTTTCGATAGTAGATTTTTGCAATTGAAGCAATAAAAGAAGTGTTCATAGATACGATGGTCAATGCAACGAATACTCATCCGACATCCCCCGTGGCACCGAACTGTCAGGTGAGGCAATGTTAGCCGTTATACATTCTCAGCTATCGTTCATGAAGTCACCACATAAATGAATGGGCACGTTCCCCCCCCCCCCCCTCTCCCCTGCATTCCCCTCCCCACCTCAAATGCATTTTCGAGCAAAAAATACTCTCTTTTCATCGCTGCTGAAAGCTGTTCAAAAGCTGAAACACTTTAGAGCTGTTACAATGGATAACTTTTATTGTTCGACCAGTGGAATATGTTTGACCCCTGTCCCTTCAAATTTTTCATGCTCAACGGAATAGCTAAAAGTCTTCAACGCCAAAATCAAATACAGAGGTTCAACATATCATTCGAAATTTTCTCCAAAGTCATTTGGATTCCATATTATCCAGGCATCATGGTGGCATTTCAGTACTGCTGGTAGCTTATATCCACTCCTCCCCCCCCCATATCTAGTGGTGTCTTATGGCTTCGTAATAGCAAAGCTGTTATAAGAAGGTCGAACGTCGATATGCCTAACGACCATTGAACAGTAATATAAAGACAGTCTTGATGAGAATTTAAGTGAGTTCTCTCCAAAGTTATTCGAAGAGAACTGACCCAAGGTGGACAATAGGTGGAACTCATTCAGAACACTAGAATTATAAAAGCGAAAACATAACTGGAGCGTTCGAATTGGATTTATAGTCGTGACAGCCAAAGCGGATATGCGTCCTTAGTATTAGTATGAACTTCTGCGCTGAAGGTCATCTTATTACGAAAAAAAGCAATAAAACCTGTAAGATACACACTGCTTTGAGATGTGATTCTGTTCGACTTATGGACGTCCGCTCTCTGCTCAACGATTTATTCAAACCATCAGAATCCCACAAATGCGCCAAAAGTGAAAATTAAGGAACAATAAGCCTGGAAGACCAAACTCACTGCGACAAGCCAATACAACGTTTCAAATATTCTATAAAATTTTAAAATTTGTCTGACAAGCGTTATAGCAAGTGCAGGGAGGGAATGGATTCAGGATTGTAGATCAGGTCCAAAAAAGCTGCTGCTTTTTACGTTGTTCGAAGGAGCACAGTAAGTCTACTATACTTCCGGATCCTTTGTTCTCTTACACTATACTGTATCCTCTTACACTTTTAAGGTTAGTGCAGAAAAAAGTCCGGTCCTCGACTCGAATGCTGATTCACCGCTGCAGCAGGATGTGGTAACGCCAACTTGTATAACGACAACTACTCTTAGTAGTAGCGGACGTAGCCCATGTAGTCCTGCACCACCGCACAAGTCCAGACGAGCTGCACGACCTGGCGTTAGTAGCATACAGAAAAGCAGGAGATCGCGCAGGGAATCAGGTCAACATGTTTAATTTTGTATGGAGGAATTGGAATACACAGCAGTTGACATGCAATTCCATTCGATGCACTTAATATAGTTCACTTACATTTAGTTAGAACTTTTGCATTTTCTTAGCAATATATAACAATGTAAATATTATGAACATTGCCTTTATTTATTTTACACGAATAATGCCATTTCTAGACATTTCTTTTTTAACGTATAAAGTTTAATTCTGATACCATAAAGAAGCGAATATAAAGGAAAGAAATATTTGGTTATGGAAATGTAAATGACAATTCTAATCTTATGCTTTAATATTTGGGAGAGTTACCGAATTCAATGCTTTGAGAGAGGTATTTTCATGCAACGATATAAAGACTTTTAAATAGATGTAACGTTGAGTTTTATCACCGATTTTGTATTAATGTCGTTACGCTTTTGCAGCGATATCGATTTAAATCTCTGAAAACTTTTATTGAAATACTTTTAATCATGATAAGTCGAATTTTAGTGATGCTGTTGAATGATAGGATTTCATATTTAGTTTGGCCGTTTCAACACCCATTTTATTTCAGAGGAACCGATTATTACTGCGAAAGTATGGTTTGTGAATGCAAATTTATAATTGTTTTATTAAATTTTCCACTCGCAGAGAGTACTTTTTGTGCATGTCACTATTAAATATATGCGTGAGGATATATCCACATAAATAATAAACTTTCGCATCAATACTAGGCAAAGCCATCTATCTCTCTATGTAAATAAGGTCCAAAGTGACACATCAATCTTACGCAAAATTCTCGAATTTTGGTGATATTGAATTCTATGTGCACTAAGTTAGATTCCTTTTTTTTACTGCTTTGATTAATATTATATTTTATTTGCTTTGAGTTCGTATACAGCAATTTCCATCCGGGATAAAATATTTGAAAATTTGTATCCGTAATGGAAAACGTTGTCGCTTATATTGCCGCATCGATCGAATATATTCAACGAGTGGCATCTGAAGTTGTGATAAAATTCTTATGACTTGCTAACCTTTTCGATTGCAAATTAGGATGCAATTCTTTCATTTTACAGCTTAAAGTAGAAATAAATTTCACAAATTTTCATTAATTTATTCATTACATTAATTTCGAAAACAAAAATTTTCAAATGTTTAAGCAACGAAAATGATTATAATGTTCAAATTCTTATGAATGAACAACGTGAATCGAAAGGAAAATTTTGAGTGTGTATAACTTTAAAATGCATTATTAATATAGCTGCCACTATTATTGATGTGAATGGCACTGATGAGATATTAAAATTCATAATATCTGAATCGTGACAACTAGCTTCTCATAATATCTCTAGGAATTGCTTCTTCAGAAATTTCAACGTGGATTATTGCTAAAGATGAACGAACCCGAAAGTATTAGCGAACGTCCAGGTGAGCGGCACTTATTCGTTGAGTTAACGACGAAAATTTGTCTCTCTCTAATTTCTTATATTAATAGTGGACAACAAATAAAATTTGAGCTTACTGCATAAAGCATATTGCCTCTCATTTCAGTCTTGTATACGAGTGTACATAAATAATCCGCTCATTAAATGACGGTTGCCCATGGTTTGTCTGCTGCGTTGCCACTGTTTGCGAGCGCTAACCTTTACTAAAGTTCATCAACATAACGAAGCAGTATTCAATTGATCTTTGCTACAAATTCTTGCAGCACCAACCAGTGAACATGAAGTAATATGCAAGTTTATGCGTTCATTCGCTTATATGCAATCAGAATTCAGCTGATTGGAAGCTCGTTTAATTGCCCGATTAACGATTATATTTGAGCGAGGGAACTATCTCTTTTATTTGCATTCACACCTATTAAAGGTGTCTTTATTTAAATGATATTAAGTTAGGTAAAAGCATTATTAAGTCATCTAATATTTTTGAGGTTGCCAATTATGCACCTTAATTTGTTCCCTCTCTCAATGTTCACGATAAATTAAGTCACATCGAGTTTCGATTTAACTTTATATAAGCGATATTTCAGCGACAATAACTCTAAAAGAAACAACGGATCCTCGTTCAAAGAGAATCTTCTTAATTGTGGCGACTATAAGTGCTGTTGTAATCGTCGTTATATCACTAATAGTCTTCATTATCGGATCAACTAAACATTGGTATGTTTTTTTATGCTCTCTCTATGTTAACGATAACTAAGTCATCATTCAGATATATATTTTTATTTTCAAAGGTTTTTGGAATTAAAAATTGATTCACTTGCTCTATAACGATTGCCAGCATCATTGTATTTCATTCACATGACAGCTTTTTGGATCGTCGATGATTTTACGCCGCGGACAATTGCGCCATGGATAGACGCAGCATAGATAAACGTGCGATTCCAAAACATCACCGACAAGCTCACAGTGGAACTTAAAAAAAAGAAGTTTTTCTTAGTTTCCTGTCATAAAGTACATCCGGCGGAATGTGGATTGCCTCTCTTTGGCAGTTCCATTTATTGTGTTTTAAATGCGGTCCATAACGCAACTGACTTCTTTTTCACCACGCTATGCTAATGTGGAATAAAGAGCAGAAACAATAGGCAGCTAGCTTCCCGGCGGGAATTCCCGGAAATTTCTGCTCTCACTTTACCCGAACATTTTGATTCTGCTTCCCCGTCACTTTCTGTATATCCGAATTCCTTTTCAGAAACCTATATTATCGGGGACCTTGATGCACCCGGCATCAGTTTTCCACGAGTCTCTATCACCTAGGCTCCCCTCCCCACATTTCTGATCACGAGCTACGACTGAAAAATCGCTACCTGCCCAACATAAGCTTATATAAATGCCAGGATCATAAGCTTGCATAACATAAATGCCTAACTACTACAATGTCTATAAGGTTATTAAAACAGTTAATGCACTATCTCATTCTGATGCTATATAACACAACTTAATGTTCAACTGTGTTCCCCTTTTCTGAGTCTCTACAGCCCACTGGTGGTAAAATTTAACGCTGAAAAGGAGAAATATAATTGTATCTTTGAGATAATAATTGTGAAATGGGAACCTACAGACATATCACCTCTCTAGGATTACTGAGTAATTTATTCGAATCGTTGTTCTTTTCTAACGTTCTCAACACTTACGGGTATCTTTTAAGATTTCATCGAAAATGTGACCGCCTAAAATTATTTTATATTATTATCAGCAAAATTTAAATGTCCATCCATTAACGGTGCAAGTTGATCAGTTTGTAGATTGTAGCATAAAGAAATCTGCCTTTGGAATATTCTTCAAACATTTTCACTTTTCAGGTTTTAATATTGTATGAGGGCATCAATATCCAATTCAGATGTATGGACGATTACAAAATTAAACTTTTATTATCATATCGATTTATTTCAATTCATTTGCACTTTTATTATAACAATATTGAATATTCTGATAATATAATTGAAAACTTTTATAATGTTTACAATAAAATATTATCGTATTTTTATAGACACTTGTACACGTATTGGAGGGTGGTTCTCAATGGACCGTTTACTTGGTAAAAATAAGAAATTCACTTTCTCTCCAATAGAAACAGTCGACGATATGTGCCAACAAGACTAACCAAATATCCGCTTTTCAATTTCAGTCAGCAATATTATCTCACGTAAATTCTCCAATGCGAGATTAAATGCATTAAATTTCGCTGATATATAAGCATAAGTTGATAATTTTACTCGTAGAGATATCGCCTCAACACATTGCAAAAACTTCTAAAAATTTATATTATTTGCATAATAAAGTAAAGTTGAAAACCATTATCAGTAGTTGCACAATATGTAAGCAGCTGCTATCAATATACTCACTGATTGTCATTGTTTCAAAAGAAAGCCCATAGCTTTGATTTACATTTCTCTTTAAGTAGAGGCTTATATTCGAGGGAGGAGGGTTGTACTTCTCAACGGTTTTTCATCCTTTCATTTCTAATTTAGAGCAATATTCGAATATTTTTATACTAATAAAAATGTTTCATACTGACAGCAAAGGATGCCGCATCGTGCAAGATTTCCGAGTTTTTCTCAAATAAAACATAAGCTTGTGATTATAAGCAACATCACAGTGTGGGTAGACTCTTATTAACTAAAATGCCTGAATTTCTTCTACAAAATCTTCAACAGCGGGTTCTATTCAGTGGGACGGTCTTTATCCCAACGAATAAGCAACCATTGCACAATTCATGAGTGAGTGCCATCAACATATTCATTTATCGTCTTTATTTGAAAAGAACTCTCAAAGCTTCTACTTGAACTCCGAAAACTCGCACGATAATAAACGGTTAACGATGTAATACAAGATGCGCGTAAAGACGTACACAGCCGTTTGAGGCATATCGTTGAACAGTTGAACAGTATGTGTTCCCATTTGAAGTAGTTCATGCTCTCATGGAAAATCCATCAAAGAAAACGAAATGCATCCTTCTGTCTGTGAAGTTTGCAGCTCTAAATTTCGATAAATTTTTCTTGCTGATGCACTTCTCGATTCCCATCGCAAGTATCACTGTTCTTTGATGTCCGAATATATGGGCAATCCTGAAATAAATAGTCTAAAACCCCGAACATCTGCCACAAAGGAACTCCTGTCGTCGATAACACATTATTTCTGCTAATTTATAAAGGTGACATAAAATAAAAGCGAATCATGGCTACGCTATTTTCAGTAATCGTTATTTAATCATTGAAAATTCACCTCAAATGTTGATCACACTTAAGAACTGTAATAACGGTAACACAATAATTGCGTATTTAAGTTGTTATCAATTAATGCGAGGCATTATCAATTACGGCCGTATAGATTAGTTACGAAACTGTAAGTTTGCCGCATATCTAGGTCGAGTTGAAAAGGATTTTATTTGTTTATTCCAACATAGAGAATCTCCGGTACAACAGAGTGAAAGGAAAGTTACACAAAATGAAGATGTGAATATACTTTTACTAGAATAGAAATGAAGCACCTCATTTGGAGATCGTAGACGATAAGGATAGCTGAGATATCGGCTTGATTTAGCACCCACTGGTTCGAGCATATTATTCCATAGGGCAGCGGCATACAACGATTGACCCTTTTGGCTTAAATGAAACAAATCTGATGCAAATAGCGCCGCATCCACTGCGCCAGTTGACTGCAACAAAACTCTAATAATAGGAGTTTCGTCGATTTCTTACTTTTAATGAAATATTGACTGTAGAGAAATAATTAAACTGAATAGCTATATATTCGGGTTTTATAATGACAAAATTACTACGAGTAATTCAGTCTCATATGGAGTTGATCACCGATTTTCAATAAGATCTGCCATCAGCACTAAAAACTATTTTTGAAAGTTTTATAAAGGAAATATGATCCCATAGATCAAAAGCGATAAAAGTGTTGAATGAGATAATACTTACGCAAAATCCTTCATGTGCATAACGTTATTACGTATCACTTTGACAAGTGATAAGAACTTTAAAATGAGAAAGTTTTATAGTTGACGATAGAGGTGATTCAAATTGACCAAGTAGATCGGGAAAGTTTGTAGGTAACTTAAGCATATTTCTTTTCATCCCAGAATTGAAGTTAACTGATATACCATCAATGATGCACCGCTATATTTGAAATGACAAATAATAAGAAATCTCACTTTGCGTTGCGGTGCTTATAAGACCTGCTCAAATTTTGCCGTCTTGAAGCATTCCGCTTCCTCCCTCTCCACCCCCCCCGCGTATGATTTTCTGTTTGCGTTTTGAAAGAAAGGATCCGGATTCATGATTTAAAAACCATGTTTCAACGCCATTTTTATTAAGCTTAGGATAGATCTTCCTCATTCACTTTAACCTCTTTCTTCACAATCGTCTTAAGACTATTCTCATAGAAAATCCCCCCCTACAAGCTTTTTTCAGTTTAGAATTGACAAAAACAATTTCCAAGATTGCCACATACGGTTTTAGGTGCTTCATTTTCGGAGGAGAATAATGGCTGTTGCACGAGCGTAAAATCATCGCGTTCGAAAATTCCTTCTTTGATAATCGATTCGATTGCAGAATTCAACGAATCGCACATTTGTCTCATATCAACGTTGGTACTACTTGAAAGAAAAGTTCCATGAAAATATTCCCTGTGAATACACAGGAAAAAAATTACGATTACTGTGGAATAGAAAATAATCGAAAAGACTTGAATTAATTTATACAAGAACTTTTGATCAGATGAAGAAAAAATTGCTTAGTTTATTCGTCGGAAGGAAACTAAGTTGTTTTAATAGTTTCTTTCGTAATGCGCTAATAATTGCGGAGTCGAAAATATCAAGAAGAATTCTCAAAACTTTTGGGTGCATCAAAGCAAATTATTCGCATTTGTTTCATGCCTCATTCCATTGCAAGAGAACATCTCGACGCTGGCTGGTATTTTCCAATGTTAAAATGCAAAGAGGGTTTGTGTATGAGGAGCAATCGAGAATTAAAAACAACAGACATAACACGTAAACAAATATATACATAAGCGGAGGGATAGTCTCTATGACGAGACATTTGCATAACGAGTATAAAAATCGGAAAGAATATAAAACGAACGGTACTAAACGAGAAGCACTCGCTTGTGCCTCGAAAAATGACGCCATATTGGGCACCGAGACAATATTCACAATTGTACGATTTAACGCACTGGAAACCACTTGCAATGCGTCTTCCAGATTGTTTTTGTATTGATCTCGAAGAGCATCTAAACCTCTCTGAAATTAGAAATTATTAAAAACAGTGAAGCTTATGTATGCGACGCAGGTAGCCGATGGTTGGTTCGTTGATTCACTCAACTATCGTTTAGCTCGAATTGTTGAATGATAATGTTTCAAAAGTTATGAACACCGGCGAACTGAAAGAGGAGCCTAATAAAAAATCCTATTTACGCAAGCG
Source organism: Baylisascaris procyonis (assembly GCA_037389465.1). Lineage (NCBI taxonomy): Eukaryota > Metazoa > Nematoda > Chromadorea > Rhabditida > Ascarididae > Baylisascaris > Baylisascaris procyonis. The sequence continues at coordinate 5,711,364 of JAZARR010000213.1, read as the reverse complement.
ATTGGTCGTTGCTAGCAGTGAATATTTGAAAAATGTGCCAAAAAAGAAAAAGAGAAAACAGCTATAAACTTAGGGAAAAAATATTAAATTAAAGCAAATCAGTATGAGGATTATAAATAAAACCTTTTTCTACAAAAATGTTCAATCTTTTCAACGAACTAAGAAATATTAGCAAAAAGTGAATAATTTCGTTCTTTTAGGATATGAAAAGATTTCTTCTTTTCATTACGACGGGCGTCTAGCTATAAAATTTATTTCATAAACCAAATAACGACGTTCGAATCTAAACTTCAAAATGATCGACAGTAAATTTTCCACTAGGAAATCGAAAAAAAAAATCGTAGAATATTTCCGCTGCTGAAATTTGAACTTCTCGTTTTCCTCACCTTTTCTTTAATAGAGTTTTTCGGTGACTATGCTAGTCGTACGAGGATACACCTTAGAAGTATATAAATAAAGTTTAATCTTATTTCTCATCCAACCTTCCACCATTCATTTATTTTTGAAAAATTGTCACTTAAAATTGCACCGGAAACTATCAAAATACTTCATTCACATTCGAATTCGACAAATACTGATGTATACGTGCTAATTACATCGAACTATTGCCCGCTATGCGAAACTAAGCGTTCCTAAGTGAAAAAAAAGTGTTCGGCATAAGGTTTTTGGTCTGGCCAGCATAAGCATTGTCAATCCCACGAGGCGAACGAGTCTGTTGATCAACAACCGCGATCGAACTTATGACCACCCGTAGTCGAAATCGAACCTATGACCTTAATTTTTATAAGTTGTAACCTGAGAAGTACTCTTTATAGAAGCAATTTCCATAGAAGCATCCACTGGCCATGATTTATAGCTTAGAAAAAGAGGAAAATGTAAACAATAATCGTTGTGGAGAAATATGCCAAGGAAACTGCCACGATTTCCACTTTTTTTTTTGTAAAATTTTGCACAATACGATAAGCAATTTCATAAACTCTCAACAAACAGTGAAATATACGCAATACTGAACTTATATTTTAATCAACCTGTCCGCCCCAATATTTCCTTAAAATAAAAAATTCGTCTTTATATACTCTTGCAATTTTACTCTGCAGATGCAAATATCGACAGTATAACTAAGAAAATAAATGGGCGAATGTTTTTCTATCCGGTAATTTCAATACGAAAACGATCGAAAACTAAATTACAAAAATTTGAACAATATGGGTTAGCTTACTAATCTTATCATGCTACACGTTCATTAACACTGAATGAGGTTGTAGATATTTAAAGGTGGCAAAATTTCATGCATCTTACATCAGCCTGACATCCATTTTACACCGGTCGGGTAACAAAAAAATCTTTTTATAGATTTGTAGGGACGATAAAGTCAGTCAGATTATGATAACACCATAAACGAAAATTTTTCAAGGGCAACATGTGAAACTTGCTATTACGGTGAACGAGATGCAAAAAGCACATATTGTAACAGTCGTCTGGCGCGCTTTTCCAAATTTTTTATGAGCTGGTCGATATGAAATGAAAATATAGTTGCTGTAGAATGTATACAGCATCCCAGCGCATTTAGGTAGCTATAGTGATGACAATGCTTTAAACATGGTGCATGAGATGATCCTTTATGGCGCAAACCTCATACAGAGTTTAAAATTTCAGTTTCAATGAGCCCAGGTAGAGAGTAGCAGCCAGCCAGTCAATCAGCTAGAGAGACAGACAGACAGCAGGCAGGCCGACAGACAGATAAACAGACAGACACACATGTTTCGGCATAGAAATAATCAACCATGATGCGCTCAAAAAAAATTTTTGAAAGACGTTACTAAAAATCCGACCAAGGAACGCAGTAGCTAGCAAAAGAGAAAATCGGCACTTAAGGGTCGCCACTAATGAAAATAGACTTGTGAGAGTATCATATTTCTCTAAACAATTCTATTACATGATGACGATGATGAAAGGAAACACACATGTTGAAAAATTTCCTGTGCCATATCGTTAAGTCCAATGAAAATAGTCAATAGCTTCCATTTATTGCTTTTCACCTGAAATTAAATCTGAAGTCTTAAATAAATAAACAGGAAACAAAGTATGTATACTATGAAACGTTGGAAAGCCAAGTCTGCAATTTTCATCTTCACAAAATTTTCTTATACGGCATAAATTTAAATAATACTAATCAATGATGACACTGTGCAGATGATAGAGGTGAATGACTGCACAATGTGCAAATGATAGAGGTGAGTGGCGGTTGCTTGCCTGTCTTGCATGCCGCAGAATATATGGATGAAAAAAAGAAAAAAAAAGACCAGTGGATTTAGTGGATATCAGCTTCCAACGAGTCAACTGAAATATTGTGCAGCTTCATTTCATTCAATCCAACTCTTTGCCCCATGTCTCTTATCAACGCTGTTAATAGCACTTCAGAGATAATAAGTACACATTTGACAAACAGAGATATAAATCAAATTCAAAGTTTTCCTACAGAAAGCAAACAAAAAAAGGAAATAAAAGAAATTTTAGTCATTCATCTTTAAACAACAATCCCACAATTCCTAAATCGGACATAACAGAAACAAGTTTCAGAGAACGCAAAAGTTTTTTTGCGTAAAGGATACCTCTATTTTGACTAAATGAACGATACCATTAAGCCCACTAAGCTCATCATATATAACTAAAAAATATACAAGAAGAAGGCATAGGCAACATTTGTGAGGAGATGCAATTTTTCAATATGCATGTCTAGAATGCATTCACAAGGTCAACGAGCACTGCGGCTATGGGTAACTTTCCGTGTCTACAGATCACCACAGTAATGAAACACTACCTAGACAGGTGAAATAAACGGGAGCGCGAAAAAATTGCTATTCATTTAAGCACGGATTGGCTAAATGATAAGAGCAGAAACAACAGAATTTTGAAGCTTAATATTTTTTTTTTCGCTATTCTTATGCAAAATTATATAAATGCTCGATGGCCTGCACAGCTAAATCAAATCGCTGAGTAAAGCCTGTTGTGTCTATCACTCATATCGACGAAATAAGAAAACTTCTGACGAATATCGAATAACTAATGGATAAAAGAAATAGCTGTGATGCGTAAATCGATAAAATACTTTAGAAGATCCATGAGAACCTCGACCCATGATTATTAAACTCAACAAATTGGCTCTTTTCTAAGACTGAAGTAATATTAGATGCCCTAAAATTAAATATACCTCTTCAGGAAATCGCTCCACAAGTTTCACTGCTTGACGGTGCAAATGAGATGATTTAGCACCCGGAAATGCGATATTTAAACCACTATTCTCTTTCGTCGAATATCCAATCAGCGATGCACCCAATTTGCGAAGAATATCTAAAAAAAGTTAGCAACTTGCCAATGGGTAATTTAAATGCAGTCAACAATAACTGGAATTTTCCTTGAACAAAAATATTAAAGATAGTTTGGGAAAATATGTTGAACTCTCGTGCGTTATGAAACGCTATACTGATTTTCGTGCAGCTGGTAAATCAACGTGGGGTTCAGATAGGATGAAATGACCGTCAACACAATCATGAGGTTGGAATTTGGCTCTAAACATTCTTGAGAAATAAGCCTAGAGGCAATGCATATCGTTGGGTATAAAATACATTAGTATATTCAGATGGAAATTAGAAGAAATGCGCGCGTCTTCGAATTTTTCTATTTGTGAATTTTTCTTCGAGTCTTTCATATAAAATTTTTTCTTCCTGAACATCATAGATAATTTTTGTATTGAATCGGTTTTCTTCCGCATTCATTTTCTTGCATTTCTTCATCTTAGCATTCAGTTTATCACCTTTAAGTGGGTGTTATTCATTTTCCTAAAATTGGAAATTTGGCAATATACGCTAAAAAGGGCGACGAATTGCTCATGTCATATTCACATGTTATGAGAAATAAAAGTTTCAGCTTGTTAAATAAACGGGAAATTCAAATTCAATGAATAATGAGTGTTGTTAAATTTATAGCGACAAGCAAAGAAATATTGAAACATCTACGACGGTCGCAAATTGATTACTGATCCGAATCGCCTAACAGAATTATACAATTAGTAATGTAGTGATTCTTTTTTGAGCATGAAACGGTGGTTATGCGAATACTGTCACAACGGTTTGCCATCATACGGTATCATCGAGTGACAAATATACGCCGAGAAGTAAAAGGCGTGCGAAGGATGTGAAAGAGAGGATGAGAAGAATCAAATAGACCGAGGTGAATAGGGAAGGTGAGAGCGAGGGGGGGGGGGAGCAGTGGTGAAAAAGGCTGCACTATGCGATTTTCTTATCTTTCCAACCCACCGCCCTCTCCTGCCCCTTACCCATCTATCCTGGCCTGCTTTGATTCATCCTCTTCCCTCTATCAGTGCCAACTTATGATACCGTATGATAGCATCAAACTGTGTGACAGTGATTTCGTTATCACTGCTTCCTGTACAGACCCGTTCCTATTGTTAACTATTAAATATAAAAGGAGAAATGCATCGTTTACCCTTGTTTACAATGCATCATCTATGTGCTAAAGGTGATTTATAAAAGGAAACAATCCAGCTGATATCTCACTGAAAGATTTCAAAACAACAAAACGATGGCATACTTGGAATGGTAATGTGTTCTTTGAGATCGCCTTCACCGCCCATAGAGAATGAAACTTCTGGATGCGAATCGAATATGCCGATATCATTGGAATATGCACCAAATCCCACCTTTAAGAGTCTTATAGTAAATCACTTTGTGATCATTTGACAAATCGTGCAAAAACACCACAATGAAATGTCACATCTCGGTGCACAGATTAGACTTTATGAAAAGAGTGAAAGAAGGTAGGCGTTGGCAAGCAGGAAATCTATAATCTCTTTTACAGTAAACAACAAATGTTCTATAGGGGGCTTTTGCAGATGAATGATGCAGGATTGAACTGGAGAGTCGAGCAAAGCAGTATGGAGTATGCTCAAAATGCACTCCCTACCTGCATAATTTACCTGTTACAAACTAATGTGTGCTTGGTGTTACCCTATAACTCTCTAGGATCAGATGTCACGAGTGCTGGCTAATATAACCGCTAATGAGTTGCAAAAGAAGTTATAGGCTTTTCAAGCGGCGCTCAAAAAGATCGCTCCTATCTGCTCCGTCCAAGAAAAGTTTCCTGGACTTAGCTCCAAACATAAAAATTCATAGTTGCTGATACAGATAAATAAAAAATGCGAAATTTAGGAATTTTTGGCAAAGTCATGTTTTAGAATTGAACGACGGTGATGGACAACTACCTCCATGGATGGATTACAGAAGTATAACCCTCAGGTCCTAATCCCCAAAACCGCCGGCATGAGAAAATTCTATGCACCATTGCATACGCTCTACGTTTGCCTTACTGCAACCATTTCCAATCTGAGTTGTGCTTCATTTCAGCCTAATTATAGACTTTATTCAAGTGCAAAATCACACTGCCGCCTTTTAAGTCCTGTCATTGTCGTGCCCATCTCTCACAACGTGTTCTTCAACTTTTAACGCCTTCGAAATTTATATATATATATATATATATATATATATATATATATATATATATATATGCATATAATTCCATATGAAAATTAACCGTTAATGATAAAAACAACAAAAAGAAAATATCTACCGAAAAAGAGTCGCCCAGTGCAGCAACTACGCCAATGTCTGCGGGTCGAACGTTGTGGACGGAAGCGGCCATATGAGGTACACTTGAAACGATGCTCGATGTTATTATCTTAGTGTATGCGATCATCGTCGTAAAGAGAAGTGCGACGCATACAACTAAGCACAACGTACCTCAATCAGTGGATGTTCATTCTAATGACAACTAGATCAGCCCATCTACTACAACTGTCATTCATTGTTTCGAAACTCGAAAATTTGGAGACAAGTACCGCGAACTTTTTCTTAAAAATTTCAAACCAAAGGAGATTTGATGTCGCCCAACTTGGGCATTTTCCAAATCTCTGCAATTCTTTAAATTAAGGAAAGTCTTGAACGAAATCAGCAGCTCTAAGACTTCATTCATATAAATAACAGGAGCCATCATCATTTTTTTTTTTTTGTATTTACAGCAATCCACATAAATCTTCGATGAGACACCATTAAAATTCTCTGAATAAATTTGAAGCCAATGAATTTTTTTCTAAGTAGAGGTAGTAATAAAAAGAATCGGTACTCAAACATAACAAACAATGGACAGTCTCATATCTTCAAGTCTATGCCTTCAAAGGTTTAAGCTCACCGATAACAATTCGTCATAGTTGCAGTTGTGTATATTTCCAAATTTTTATGTATTTTCCTCTATTTTAAGCAATGTTTGATATTGGAATAGTTAAATAAAAAAGAGCAGTTTTTTGAACGCCGCATAACAGAGAAGGGCGCATGGTGCTCACATAGCACAACTCCTAGACAAGCGTATAAAAGGCCGATGCAACGTGCATACTTGCACGCACCAATGATGTAATGTTGCGAAAGAGAAGTAACAACGACAATCGATTCATCCACTCATCAGTAGTGAATTAAAGTTCCGAAGGAAAACGGCGCAGCACTTCTTATTGATAGTCGAAAGACTGTTGCAAACGTCCACACTGCGAAGTAGTTTTTAGAGGATGTTCTTTAATGAATTAAATAAATGCATCACATATATTCTATCACTTAAAATGCCAATCAATTTCATTTAGAGTTTAGCGCGTCGCTGAAGTCGTTTGCAATTGTCGATGAAAATTCCTCATTATTGAAACAATGACGAGGGATTTTATAATGAAAATCCTATGATGAAAAAATCCTATCGTGGAACTATGGTGAAAATCCTAACAATTAGATATTTTATTTGCAGAAAATTGCAAAAAAAAGAATCTCATAATTCAATATGAAGTTATATTCGCCATGAATTTTATTTATGCATTAGTAGTGAAATTTTTACGATTTAAAGTAGTATCAACTATCAAAAATTTTTTTTTCATCTTCAGTTCCGCTTCACAAAAATACGTATCAAAATTTTATATGGCCATTTATGAAATTTCAAAGAACTTTTTTTGAAACTCATTCACCTTATAACAATAATATTGATAACAGAAACAAAATAAGAAACAAAGATGAAAGCTCAATTGAATGGTTCGTCAAATAAACCATTAAAAATGTTCGTCTATTTCCTGTGATCAGTCGGCAGCCAACTTAGGAAATTTTCAAATTTCCTAAAGGAACGAAATGAATAAATAATATTTAAAAAATGAGTGAAATTCAACAAATTTATGCAAATTTTTCGGCTTAAAAAACTAGGATTTTTTTTTGAGAGAGAGAGAGAGAAAGAGAAAATCGTTAGATTAAAACTTAAACTATTTTCAAATCGAATTTCAACAAGAAAAGGATGCTGTCGAAGTATACACTAACCGATTTCACAGTGCATAAAGTCGAGAATGGTAGTGAGACAAACGAACTGAGTTTTCCATTTCGATATTAAACACCGGTGAATCAATGATAGCGTTGTTTACTATGAGTGCATATTGTATTTCTTAGTGCTGTTACTATTTATTACACAAAAGAATGAAAGATTTTCCATGTATAATCCTTAGAAACGGAAATTGAAGATAGCTATAAAAGCAAACCTCTTCTCGAGAATCCCATCAATAACCACCTTCACTCACATAAAAACTGCACAAAAAAGTGCATTTTAGTGGTGAACGTGGCAACAGAACGCAACGCGTTGCAAACGGCAACAATCGATACGCGTATGTCTTAGCGACATATTATTTTCAGCTGATTTATTTCAATGTTTTTATTCACCTTATGAGGTTAGTGAATATTTTGCATATTCGCACTATAAAGTACTCGTTTCTTGGATCAGAGGTCGACGTTTATTGGTCGGTCCGCTCGTCTGTGTGTCACTTCCGAGATTAAATGAAGGTGGCAGAGCTTCAAACTCTTCATTCGGCGTATATAGATCGGAAACTTTTTTTCAACTCGGAGGTAAGAGACAGATGGGCTACTAAGCTTAAAATTTGTCTTCTGTTGTTGGAATTCACTTTGGAGTAAGTAGGTCGTATGTTCAAAGAATGTGCAGAGCAAAGTGGTGATTGTGCCATTTGCCTTTAACGGAATAAACGAGTATTATTGTTGTTATTGCTACTATTACTATTATTATCATTATTAGTATCATTGTTACTATTATTATTATTATTATTATTATTCTTATTTTCAATAGTAATAATAACACAAACTATTGTTACCATTATTGTTGTCACTATTATTATTTTTTTATCAATAATATTATTCTTATGCTATGCGATAAGTAGAACGGCCATGGACGAAAGCTTTTTGCCGTCGTTTTCTCACATACTGATACAGTAGGTTAGTTCGGTTTAGAATGTTTGTGTTGACATATTTAATGCCGACTTAGTATGTATTACTATTGATGCAAAAAAGTGCAAAAAACGTTTCTTTTCAAAGATTTCAAATGTTCAGAGCGATTATTTTTTTAGCACCTCTGAAAGTGCAATTTGGCAGCGAATAAGTGAGTAATTCTTTTTTATTGGTTTAAAATCCACTTCATAAATGCAAATGTGAATTTTTTTTCAAAGTTTGAACAAGTTTATAAGATTTGTTCGCACTTAATCTTTTCGAAATTTTTATGAAGTCGATTTATCTGTTGTGCGATATTTATATAACCTTCAATGATTGTTTCCATTCATCTCTCCATTTCAGTTCCAATCTATGAAAGTATAACAATAATCAAATGCTATTTTGCATTTGTTTACTAGCCAACTGCAGTCAAACGGGCTGATAGTGTGGAAATGTTTTTAATACGCTCTCATGTCTTCAAATTTTTCCGCGTTTTGCTTGCAGCAAACTAAAAGTAGATATTAACAAACACGGGTGTCACAAATTGCCTCAAAAGGTTTTTGCATCCGCGAGATCAAGTTCGCAAATTCGTGTATTAGGATGTCACTTCGGTTTGATTTTAACTTTCACTGCTCGAAGCAGCATCCACGTAGCCATCCATATAGTCCACTAAACTCCAATTCGCTTCCATAATTAGCATCGTCGATAGCTTGATTTATACGAAATTATGCCGGACGAGTGGTTCTTTGTGTTCCCCAACTTTCCAAGACCTCTCAGTGATCAATGGTCGAATGTCCATTCACGTACATATGCCATATCTTTTTCGGTGATATAATATTTTAGTTAATCGATGTTTCACAAAAAAAGAACAATTGTTTAGCACTGCAATGGCGTTGGCACCTATGAGAATATCACTTTACGTTTCATATATATTACACCTGAGTATGAGATAAACGATTATACGCTTGAAATGCATCGATTGCAAAAACATTTAAATTGTACTATTCATACCGCACGGATTATTATTATTATTATTATTATTATTATTATTATTATTATTATTATTATCATTATTATGTGCGAATAAAGGCAAATAGGACATCAAAGAGCACAATAGTCCGCACAGTAAAAACATCGTTAGCAAACCAATTAAAATAAAATTGCGTTTATTAATAAATCGTTTGTCACAATCGACAATAATAAATGGCGGAATTCTAAATCGCTGAGTTTGAATTTCTTCATCGAAAAATCAAAATTTCATAATTTCAGATGGAAAAAAATAAGGAAGAATTTTTTTCTCTCAAATATATAAACTTTGTTTGATTAGTTAATAAAACCCTGAGTGAAAAAAAAACACTGAAAGTGTTAGATGCTGAAATAATCGAGGTAAAAAAATAATAAAAAAGTTTATGGAAAGGCTGCCAGATATGCGCTTTTATAATCTTGACTAACACCGCAAATTTTTGATAAGTAAGTAAATACGAGCAACATTTGCGCTCGTATTTGAGACTATTTAATTATTCCAACTTTCGGGCAAAATGTTTGCTTTTTTTCTTACCTTTTAAGATTCAACTGGGGAAAAATACATCAAAACTCTGAAGCAAATTTAATTGCCTTCTGAAGACAATGGAATTTCGAGTTGAAACTAACAAACAGATAGACAACGCGCAGACACAATTTTGTGATAATGTGCTTTCTAAAGGGAAACTTGCAAACGCTCGTAAACAAGGAACACTTGAAAATAAACCCAGCAAGAAATCGCCAATTAAATAAAAGAAAGAAATTTATAACGAAGTCCTGGCATTCGAGCAATTTTTGAAACGTTAAATTCGCTCTCCATTTGAAAATTTTGTAGCAAATTGTGCAATTCTTTTTTTTATTTTTTTTTGCAAATTAAAACTCAACTGAATCTAATCAAAATGAGTGCAGCAAATGAAATAAAACGGGCAACTTTCACCTCGGAGAATCGGAAATTCAAAGCCATCTAGCATAGAAAATCTAATGGAAAAATCATTTGTATGAAATCGATATAGATAGGATATTCGAATTAATTTCAGTTAACTTTTTTATATCTAATTAAAAACATTCTCCAAAAATCCCGTTTCAATCAATTATAGTCCTATGTTTTATTTCTAATTTTGCACACGATCACCTGAATTACGTAGCAGTTTAATTTTTTGCCTATATGTTTGTAGTGATAAGGAGATGAGCCTCAATTTCGATTTTTTAAGCGATGAGACCACTTTTTGTCATTTTTGTGAAGAAAAAAAAATTACCATTGTTGTGAAACATTACCATTGTTGTGAAAAATGATGCCAGTACCCGTTTCAGGGCAGAAATAAACGAGGGATATACGGGGTTGTGCCCATTCATCTGGGAGCGCCGTTTTCTGTTGTAGGTCCATTGACCGCACTAGCACTCAACTCCTGTGCATTCGTAAGGACGGGGTAGCGTGGTGTGAACACGAAACCATCACCCAACCGTAGTATGTTCGCCTCATCGCTCTCTACAACCGACTGCTCACCACCAGCAAACGGTTCGTATGCAATACCCTCCCCCTCGATCGGCAATGCATTGATCGTAATCGGTAATTCCAGAAGAAGCTGTGCACCTAATGAGACCTGAAATTGGCTTGATTCATTCACAATCTTTGAAAAAAGATAGAGAGAGAAGCAGCACATAATAAAGATTTGATGGACCGGAAGTATACGATTTTTGCAAATCCATGACCAAACCAATCGAGTGCACCGCTATTTACAAAACTATAACACCAGATGTGATAGCACATCTTCCTATTGAACCAACCGACCCTATAAACGCTGAGGAAAATGTCTTGTGTTGGAGTCAATTATTTTTTATATCGTTCAGATTGGGATGATAACCACTGTTTGATAAATAATGGAAACAACACGCAAACGGCCCGCTGTCTTTTGGTTGTTGTCTGACTGCTCTATCATTGAGTTGCCACGAATGCATTCCCTGCTCATTATGTTTACCTAAGTTCCATTAGCTCTATTTCTCACATATCGCAGTGAGCTGATGAGCACATGAATAGATGCTAAACAATTAATGCCAGAAATGGTGGGATCTAGTAAGGGTGGTCAGCGACAGCGTCCCTGTAAGCTCGGTGGCGCAGCGCTAGTTCAATAAATGAAAAGCCAAGATTTCGCATTTTTCTGCAGACAGTATCTGTAGTTATCAAAAAATAGTTGATTTGCAAGAGAAAGCCCCGCTTTTGTAACATCCGATCATATGAAGAATAGAAGCCTCATTTCTGAATTCCGTTGCAATAAATATATGAATTCAACCAAAAAGTTTTGATAGCGGATTCAAGAACACCTAACATACTTCAATAACCAAACTTTAAGTATTCCGATCTGAAACGATTACGGACTAAAAAAATTAATTTTTTCATCTCCCTCCTTTACAGTTTTGAAGTATCCCCAACCTAGAATGAAAGCCATTAATTGTAAGTGTTCTTTGAAGCATCATAAAAAGTTAGCAATACTAGTTCATCATTGAAACACTTCAACATTACGGACAAACGATTACTGCAATATATTTGTCGCATTAATGCGGTGATTTAATCCTCATATAATCGTGCATTTTTCCCACATATGAAATTATTCCTCACGTTGACGACGACCCATACGCTAATGGAGTGGTAGTTTTGGCGGTGCGAATGCTGATTTTCGAATTAAATGCTCTGTTGGAGATACGCACTCATTTCATCGAATATTTAAAGAGAACAGTGATACTGCAGTATTGGCCACACAACTTCACTTCAGTTTTTGCAGACAATTAATTAGATATTGTCATCAACACATTAATCGCTAGTTTATCTTTATCTCTTAATGCTCTCATTAATTGAATAATAGAAAATTCCATAAAAACACTACGGAAGTACCACTTTTGAAATAAGAATTCTTATGTAGAAGTAGTTTTTGGTGAGATGAGCAAATTTTGATGGGGAAAAAAAATTATTTTCTGCAAAAAAATATTTTTATTATTCTATCGAATGATGGAGCAATGAATTTCTTCACGAAAAAATGTGATTCCGTAGTTTAAATTTAAACCTGTTGTTTTTGTGAGCGGAAGCATAATGAAAGCCAAAAGAAATATCGCTGATTGGAATGATTCGCGATGAAATTCAAAAGCGAACCTGAATAGCATAATCTATTCGTATGAAAGGCTGTTTTCTGAATCGGAGCGTTGCTGAGCCTGGTGATTCCATCAACTTCGATGCAAGAGTTGGCGCCTTCTCATCTGGCGACATACTATATACATCCGACCCGAATGCGACCGCAGCAGCGCCTTGAAAAAAAATTTTTTTTAAACATTTCTCTCCATTGTTTCAACGGCATTAGTTGTGAACAGCACAAAAAAGTATAATTGAGGAAATTAAAATTGAGCTCTGCTCCTTATTATGTTCTGATCATAAGTCGTTATTAAACCAAATCTATAACTGATTCTCATTGCCGCTAATATAGATGATAAGGATGAGTGAGATTAGGAGATTATTTAAGGCGATTTTGACAAACGCGGCTACGAAACATGGAAATTGTCAACATTTTTTGCATTGATCCCTCTCCTCATCCTCGCTCCTTGATTCAGCTTGTGGAAGTGCCTATGTCATTATAAATGCAAAGCAGATCGACCGTCAATTAACTACAATAGCGATAAACTTTTGAGGCGATGATCGGCTATATAGTCTTTTCAATGCTAGATAAAGATGTACGATCCGAAATGGCGCAGTTATTCAAGTACTATAAACATGATATGCGCAATACCATGCCATAAGGCCTCTATCAGTATGCGAATTTGTAATACGCTCATTGCTGATGTGTCCTCCATTTTTTTTTTAAACAATTGAGTTCGATTCCAAATGAAGAAAATATTTTATTTTAAGATTTAAATTGAGATATAAATTTGCCGCTCTAATTGTAGTAGTGAAATAAAACTTGTACCTGGAGTGGATGGCACAACAGGAGGAACTTGCAGGAAAATGACGTCATCCTTATGCATCGAAGATTTCGATTTCACGACGCTGCTTTTATCAAGCTTATGATGCAATAATGTACGACAAGTAGATGTTGCACCAGCCGAAGCATTTACTCTCGTTGCGCGATCCACCAACCTCACTTCCACCTTCAACACACGTTTTTATATGAGACATTGTTTAGCAATTCTTTAAGAGAAGAGTTCTCTTTCATCCTCAATTTCTCTTTCGCAGACTTCGTTTGAAGCGTCATCTTAAAAACGAAAATTATATTTTGCATAAAATCATCTCTAAGGACGGTATGTGAACATCGTGATCTATGCATAACCGATATGAAACTCTTTATTCCATCAGAATCACTATCCCAATTAATACCGGTAAAATTTTGCAATTTTTCTTCTTATGTCTTATTTTCCACAATAGTCGACAAATTAACTGCTCCCGCTGATATTTAATGCCGGAGGGATTTATGTCCGGGTTAGAGAAACTTGAAGAATATGCACAATACCCATTGGGGGAAAATGGCATTTTTAATTGCTCCACGCACGCTTGAATAATGAATCATCGATGGGTGGAAAGTTTTAAGAGAAACTTCTCTTACATGTATGGAAGCCAAACGAAGTCGTATAGTTATCTTGTACCTTTAAAGAGAGAGGAAAAGGCAAAAAGGTGGAGGATGCCATATTTTCTTTCCGTTAATTACGATCTTAATGTCATTGAACTATAATCACATAACAATTAGATTTACTTTTGTAATCCTCTGTTAAATTTCAAAAATTGCTTTCTTGCACAATCCAATTCAGCAGTTGCTTTCATTCGCATCTTACTTTTCACACATCAGTAATCACTTCTTCTTTGATAGAAATATATCCCTCAAAACTGCAAAACTTTGTATCCTCATGGGTAATCATCGTTATTCCCCAATAAAGATTGCTTACGATTTGTTGCATAGATGTAATACAATTGCCATTGGAAGTATTATCATCCAAGAAAATTATCTGATGTCAATAAGGACGAATTAAAGCAATATGATCACTGAAGCAGTGCCAAATGTGAACTAAAGCTTTTCCACACTTACTATTTTAATGTTTTCTTCATAGGTAAAGTTAACTCGCTTACTACTCCATATTAATTACACACGCTGTTTAGCATACTTTAATGTATCATACCTAGTGAAGAACAATAGTTATTCTATACGATTGCGATTGCATTTTAATATTTGCAATATAATTCTTTGCTAATACAGTTGGAGTAATGGAGTATAAAGTGTAGACGGACCTGATCAACGATGTGTCGTGGATGTCGATTGTCAATTTTTAGAGTGCCAATGACAAATTCCCCAGGAAAATAAGTCGACTTGGGCAGCTGTGCTTCCGCCGCAAGTTTGCCTCGGCAACAACATCCGCCGAACGAGACACTCTCTGAGGCACCGACCGGATGTGAGACCATTTCCGGTATCGCTTCCACCGGCGCCACCACCATTAACGGCTTTTTTATTGTGTATTCATGCTGAAACAATAATTCGTGCACCATCCTGTAAACGACCCCTTGAAGTGCTATTTTTGAACACAAAACGTACAGAGTCGCCATGTGCTCTGCTGTTCAAGAACACTAGAATTGAATTGTTATTCCAAATTTTACGGGAATCATATGACAAACTTATTACAGCAGTTTATGAGAGATAAGGTGAACGGTTATTAGCAAAAAAGAGGAAATAGTAGATTATTTCAAGCAAGGAAGTAAACGAAAACATCTTTGATGTTTGTTTTTCGGATTTTCATAGAAAATTTTATTGTATAATATCGTTCATATGAAAAGTACTGTTTCATTTCTATAACCTTTGCGAGATTCACTTGCCAAATGAGAGTGTTCATTCAAAAGTTTTGAAGCACCGTTATGATTCCATGAAAACAGCTATTGCAAATGCTCAACTTTGTACGTAAACAATGGCACAATAATCACCTTGATAAGGTATCGGCAAATCCTTTTTGAAAACGCTATTATTGGATGCGTCGCTTAGCTTACCTTTATAACAACGTACACCTGCTGCGTTTTGTTTGCGTAATATGTGATTCGTTGAACGTTTGCACAGCTGTGCCGACTTTAGCAATTTGCTAAACATTGATTCGACACACTCGTATGCTTCGATTATAAGAGATCGGAGCGATTTTCAGATTAAAATAATTTGGTAGTGGACAATGGCTGTTGATAAAAATAACTGGCGCATTAATAGTTTGGCAAATAGCAATAAACTGTTTTCGTAAACTGGGATATTTATGGACTTTCAAAAGTTTGAGGAATTGAAGTGCGAAAGTTGTGTAACTCAAAGATGCTGTTGAATGAAACGATGAAATAATTGACCATAGGTTAACATTTTATCTACTGCTAAAAATATCCGCTATGTGAGTGAATGCGCTATAGTGCAAAAACTGCTCAAAGTCATAAATCTTGAGTTTTTAAATATCGACAAATTAAAAATACTCGTCAATTTATTATACAATAAATAAACGCGAAAATTTACACAATCTACCTAAAATTGTTATTTATTGTAACCATCGTTGTTGAGGATATTCCACCTGGAAGATGGACAGGAATAATCGCCCCACAAGAAAAAAGGAAAGAGGTGAGTTTATTTTCACTTCATTTTTTTTAAAGTACAACAAATTTAAGACAGCAAAATTTTGTTTTGATTACCAGTGCAATTGTCGTATGAAAGTAATAATCTGCTGTCTTAGTTATGAATACAGTAACAGTATCCATAATTTCATCATTACATTACTAATAATATCACCCTTAAAATTGCGGAAACAAGAGGTGATATTTACAGAGTCATTAAATATTTAGGGGAGAATCAAAAACACTCATAATGGAAACTTCCAAACGTTTCCTTTCAATGCGCATTAACAAACTGTATTCCATATCGGCAGTTTAAAGTGCTCTCGAAAAATATTTCGGGGATCTATAATAATCGTTGCCAAATGTGGTACCAAAATGCGTCGAAGTCAAACATCAACGTTGAACTAGGCAATCTGTGCTGATGGAACACCTTTCTTACAATATATTGCCCATAAACATAAAAATACGCGAACGCCATTCGCGTCGGATCTTTGCTGATCGATATTATGACCCTAAACTACACATTCAGACATGTCACTCTTGAGAAATCGGCAATTTAAAGATCGGATTTTTTAAAATTTTTGCATGAAATGTTGATTTCGTTTCAGTTTATTCCACATGAAAATCGTGACAAATTTATTAGCCCCATAAATAATTCCGATTGCGCTCTATTGTGAACTGAACTAATTGAGTAATACGTCAAGGAATTGAATTATTTCATTTGAAACATATTACATGACTTCAATGTGTTTTTAAGGGTGATTCTTCACATCGAAACTTATGGAGTTGCATGAACATATTGAGTGAACGTCTATGTTCAGATAAAGATATTTGTTGTTATTGTTGTTGGTTGTCATTATCAATAGAATTTAGCTAAGGTGTCGACTGCGCTGATAGGCAATTGAAGGCGGCAAAATAAACGTATAAGGTGGGACGTCGTACGTGTGTGACTTGAATTATTTATTTGCCGTGCCTTAAAGAGATGCATGACATCTGTCTAATGGTGCCAAAGATAAAAGTTTCTTCGTTGTTACATTTATTATATCAGGGCGGGAATAAAGTATGCAAATTCAACAGCTTTAATTCACTTCTATGTGATGTCGCCTCCCATATGTTTCCAATGCAAAACGCAACGAACCACACAAACTTATAGCCAAGACGTAGCCTTGTATTTGTATCAGTTCATCATGCTTAAAGCTACTTATCGCACAATTAGCAAACTCACGCTTAATATATGCGCGATACAATTTGCGCTTTTTTTCTCCACTTATATGGCACTGTTCCATAAATCGCGTATGATATCATTCATTAGAATTTTGGTTAGTCGTGCTAAAATTTCAATATTATATTTAATAAGTAAGTACTGACCGTTCCGGTACCATTGTCCTCCACGATGGTTGCGCGTACGTGATAGCGGATGAAGGCATGCAATCCTTCATAGGATGTTGGACATCCCAATGGTAAAGGGCATTCAAATGGCAAACTGTACGCAAAATTGGCGATCCACGGGAAATGACCGGGTTCAGGTCGACCTGGAGGTCTCTCCAGCAGTGTGAAATCTCTGTCAAAATACACCTGCAATGACAACTGTTTTGCGGATCTGCACGATGAATTTAAACAAATGCTAAAAACAGTATGCCCTTTGATTTCAACCCACTGCTGATGGATGGGGAGGCTGCAATATAGTGATTGCTGCTAAGGATTTGAGTCTAGATTGGAGGAAAAAGCTTTCCCGCAAACACTGAGAGATGATTCCAAGTCAGTCATTAATAGATGAAATATTTTCTTGATGCATTGTCACCTTTCCTTCTACCTTAAGAATCACCACTAACTTTAGTATCAGAATATTTCCGCCACTCTCCATCATCTTTAAAAGGTTATCAGATTTCCGTATTCATTGGATTCTAAAAAATCGGAAAGAATTTCTTTATTCTACTTAGGGTTCTACTTATTTAGATTATATCCTTAATTTGGTAGTTTACCTCTAAATCAATTCACTTTGACGAACCATTGGCCGAACCTAACAACGATGAAATTAAATGAAATGAATGATAAGCAATCATATTGGCGAATTTTACGAGTGTTATATAGCACCTTTTCAATTTCAGCTCCTTTTGTAGAATCATTGTTGGTGCACGCAGCGCGACCTTTGAACTGTAGTTTGATCACTTCAATTGTCATAGGTCGTTTGAGTTCGACCTTAAGCGTGCCCGTAATGAGTTCGCCGCCATGGAAGATCGGATTCTTACCGGCATTCAACTCGAGCTCAAAGCATCTGAATATACTCGTTGCGCCCTCATCAGACATTGCGTAAGGTGCCTCTTTGTGAAATCGTTTTGGTGCTGTGTCCAGCTTATCTGGTCGTTATAAAGTCGCACCTTATACTCGTCTTCTGAAACTTCTACTTCATTGATCATAAACAAGTGAAATGAAGAGTCACGCAACTATCGATTTCTGGCGAGAAAAGCATCGAAAAAAACTTCAAATAAGTTTGGCAAATACGCAAAAGAACTGAATGACTTTGTGACTGCACCTGATATTAATTCGTAAGAAAGCTACGAGATCTAAGCACGTACACCTCTGCTGTTCTAAATTCTATGCTTTATGTGTCCAGAATTCTATACCATATGGTCTTATATATTTTTCGCATAATGTGCCATAAACGTTATTGAATGCCTTCTTGTGACAAGAAATAAAATAACAGTTTAATATTAGTCTGTAAATTGTGCATTTTCAGAAACATACGCGCTGCCAATATCATATATTCCTTCTAGCATTATCAACTAGCCCGATACCCTATTTTGAAGAAAACAACACAGTAATTACCCCAGTGCTTTCATCTTATGCCGATGACCGCTTGTTTTATTCTTTCAGCTAGGAATTCATAGTTGGGCCCTATCGAATGATCGTAAAGTAAACTGCTTTTAAATTTTATGATAGTGAAAATAATTCATATGTGTGTAATGATGAATGCAGATGAAGTTGGAGATAGCAGATCGGAAATCTGGATTTTGAAAGTGCGAAATGGAAATGCATACGAATACACATACTTAACTACATATAGACAAATGTGAGGTTGTCAAAATTCCTTTTGCAACTAATAGTAAAGAAGCATAAAATGCAGCAATATCTTTCAAGAAATAGGAAAATAGCAGTATATAGGAAATCGCTTTTCGATTTAAAAAGTGATCAATAAACGTAGAAGATATAGAAGTATAGAAAGATTTCCTCAGACATTCTCTAAAATCATTTATCTCCTCAACTTTTCACATAAAGAAGCTTGCAATTGGGAAGATACGCAAGATGGAGAGGTTTTAAAACGTCTGCAATTTTTCAACTATATAAAGAGAGGAAGTTCAAAATAATTAGGAACGTGCCCCAGGAAAGCTTTAACAAACTCCGTCATTAGGCTAATCTGTTTGATTAGCTAGAATATGTAACAAAAAATATGCGCAATAATTTAATTACATTATATCGTCGGCTGATCCCATGAACCGTTCTTCAGACTCAAGATCGCTCTTCAAGCTTGGAATATGATCTGATGTGTTGCAGAATGCATGCAAGCTTTTTTTTTTTGCATTATTTGAGCATTTCAACATCGTTGAATTTCATAGATCGATTTAGAAGTTAATGCAGATGTTTCTTTATAGCAGAGCCTATATCCATCAAACTTTTTTATTATGACTGCAGACTGCAGCGACCCGCTTCACAAAAAAATGACGAAAAAAGAAAAGTGAAAACTCATGCCCAACGTAGATGAAGGTCATCTTGAATGCAGCTTCCTACTTCAAAGCAATTTTCTCATCAATCCCTTCACTTCTCCATATTTCGCAAACTTAAATTGCGACTACAAAATACCATTTCATCCAAATTTACTAAATGCTCATCTTTAGCAGTCAAGTGCGCTCTCATGGCGCCATTGCAGGCTGTTCGGTTTGCATCAGTCATACAAAAACAGCAAAAGAAGCTTCAGGCGAATATTTATGGGCGAACCAACCACATCATTTATATGTGGTGACCAAACTCTTTTTCTAAGTTATTTGTTAGTTTAAAATTTAGATTATGTGCCACAGTGAATGAAAGTTGTTCACAATCGGATCCTGTCCTATGTCC
Source organism: Baylisascaris procyonis (assembly GCA_037389465.1). Taxonomy (NCBI): domain Eukaryota; kingdom Metazoa; phylum Nematoda; class Chromadorea; order Rhabditida; family Ascarididae; genus Baylisascaris; species Baylisascaris procyonis. The sequence goes on along the minus strand of JAZARR010000213.1, from coordinate 5,691,276 downwards.
TATGAGTAAGCCCATGAAGTAACCTGCCGAATGATTTTTTCACCAATTTTTCAATCAATCTTCATATCAGAAATAATCTCCATTTGAATACAGCACATTTCGTCAATACGGTGAACACACTCCGTAACTACAAAAACTGGGACGCATAAAATTATCGGTCTCTAGTGAAATAAATTCAATAATTAAGCTTCCAGTCAAAACTAAAGCAAAATTTCCAAATGCGAATTTGTCACCCGAACAATGTGCAATAAATAGCAACGACTCTGAAAGTTCTCTAGGAGAAATATGGATTATAACAAATTATAGACATAAGTAAATTTAAAAAAATGCAACAATGTTGCTACCTGTGCGTAACATATGTGTGTTGGATTGAAACTAGCAGAAAAACTCAGACATCGTAAAAATGCGCGCTAATACATGCGCACATACATACTCACATGCACACACGAAAGTGCATGGACAAAACTTGACCATATTGCGCCTTGCTATGCAAATTTCTAAAAGCGCATAAAAAAGTTTAAGCAGAGTTCCACATGAAGAATATTTCCGACAAACATGCTGTCAGGAAATATTCTTTCGCATTTAAAAACTTAAATAAACAGTTGAATTGAAGACGTTTACTTGTGAAATAAACAGAAACAATTCCCCTTTGAAATGCGAACTGATGATTTATGAGAAAATTTAATGCAGTGATCACATGGGCAGATCAGCAACACAACAGCAAAATTCCTGACAGCCGTCTGGTGGTTTTTGGTGACTAGAAGTTGCCAGTTAGAACGCAATAGCTTCTACGAACCAATTCATACTATCGTTCAATGATTCAGAGCAATATTTATAGTGCAAAGAAATATTCAAATGAACACAAATAAATGCTACGTGTTATGAATGCCTCATATACTTTCTGAGCCTCATTCTACTTACATTTATTGGTATATAACACATATATATATATATATATATATATATATATATATATATATAAAATACCAATAAACGGCATTGGGCCTTTGATCTCCTGCTGAGGAAGTATGGTCTTCCGCCTGTTTTAGGTTACAGTTCACCAATCACAATCACAATATTTTTATGCAATATTTCACATACTAACGTCCCCATCATACCTCACAGCTCTTATCCTACTGCTATGAATTCGTTCAAATCAATATCTAATCCATATATTAACATTTTGCTTATCGCTTGCGCAACAGCTAAATTAATTAGCCAGCGACTTGCATACCGTTATTTGCAAAAGAGCAGCCAAACTTACTGAACAGTAGAAAATGACAATTAAAGCAATGTGTGAACAAGTTCAAAGGCCATCTAAGATGGAAGGTTCGACCAGAAAATTCCAAGGATCTCTTTTCCATTTCCAGTCATTAATTTTTCGCTCAAAAAGATTCCCTGTTTCTAATAGCACAGCCATCGTTTAAATGTAAGAACATCGAATTCGTTACTCAGCGACAATATTCGCATAAGCAAACAAAATGAAAAGGATGCAATAAGAATCGGGAGAACAAAAATATTGTGATTGAGCAATTTTATTAAAGCAACAGAAATAAATTTATAGGAGATCCGTTTACTTATTTCCATCCTTCGGTCTTTAATTCGCAGACAAAAACTTTGAGCTTATAGCGTTGTAACTATACCATTTTAAAACGCACAATAAATATTTCGATTCATAGGCGGCATATTACCATACCGATAAGGCTACATCAATATGACCGAGTTATGACAGTTTAAGACGAATGTTCATAAAATTTTAAGGCTTCTCGCTTAGCTGTCTAAATGGATATAAAAGTCAGCTATATGCACTGATAATTGATGATTTTTGTAGAAATTCGTGGTCAGTACAGATTCACTTAGCATGATTAACGATGAAGCGAATGCTTCGACCCGTTAAATGATAATTCAGTGCGCAATTAACTGACCAATGGTCACACAGAGATAGGTTGACACAAACTAATTACCACATAGTAAATTTGGCACATTTCTCACAGGTATGTGGTTACATTCATTCTCTATTCTAACGTTAGGCATACTATTTGCATGATGAAACATTTATGAATTCATCTGAATATACAACACCAAAATGAAGGAAGAATTCAAATTCTATTTATAGGGAATATCATTATGAAGAAATATTTACTCACTTCGGCCATAATCATAGGCTGATTATAGAAGTGAACACAAAAAAATACACATATGCACAACAATAATAACAATATAAGAATTAATTACAAAAATAAAAAAAATGACCGATGAGTTGCAATTTCTTTGCACGTTAGATTAGTGGCATAGAGATGAGGAACGGCAAAGAACTGGCAAAAAAAGGGCGATGATTCATTATTAGCAGTGAAAAGGAAGAAAATTGGGTCAAGTGTTGTAGTGATGAATTCGTAACGTATAATGAGCGAGAAATGCCGCTTGGAGTGGCGACTGCAGATGTGCGTCTCAAAAATTTTTACGGCGTTTCGGTGGTCACTCCCACGGGAAACATGATCACTCATCATATACCGTCTAACGATGAAAATTCAATCAAATAATCATTCAATTATTTCTCGATATTCAATTAACCATTCAAAAATCAATTATTCAATAACCATTTAATTACCATTAATAGTTCTCATAAAAACAAAAAAACAAGCCCTAAAACTTCCTAGGGAAGCAAAAAAAAAAAAGAAATTGAATTCAATAGAGCACTTGCGGTACAGATTAGGCTTACCAGATTTCGCCATAGTACCTCTATGGTAAAATATTCAAAACAGCAGAACACATACGGAGAGATATACTTGTATTCACACAGATGTGAACCACTTTAATATGGATATGGAAGTTATTGTGATATGTACACGAATGCCGCGACAATCTTCCTGAAAAACATCTATTGACGCTCAGAAGCCAGTATAGATCCGAGGCCCCAACATAATTCACACGGATGTGAACTATATCGAACGCACAACTCGATAAAAAGTACAGCTAACAGGATTCACACAAATGACTAGCAAATAATAAACTTAATGATCAATACATATTTTATAATAATCGGATCGAACTTTTAGAAAAAAATCCGTCCTTCTTGACCCGACAGGTTTTCTTTTCGACAAAAGTTTTCAAGCCCTGGAAGTGCTCATCGTTTCTTCCAAAGTCGATGGATCAGCCTAATAATTGAGATAAGTCCTTGAGGCGTGGATAGTACCCATCAAATTCCGTATCCCTAGCCTCTGATGTCACCAAGACAGGTCCAAAGAGAGACGGATACATATATTCATGCGCACAGGAATCATTTGGCGATAACTTGCCTTACAGACTCAAATGTGTTAGATTTCGCAAAAAATTTTTCTCTTCAACTTCTGCGATTTTTGAAACTTTTAACTGATAAACGACAAATCCTAACAGAACTGGAAAAGACAAATTGTTTCATTATGCAAGTTGTGCTTGTCGAATTCCTTCGTCGTAGCTTTTATGGCTCTTATGCTGAAACTCAGTATAAATGAATACATGACATATGAAACCTTCAATTTGCGTTATTAGAGAAGTAGGCTTCAAATTTTGTGATTTTTTGGAATCGGATGTTAAGCAGATGTTTGAGAAAAATGCTAATTTCAGTTGCTTAAGCCATGCAAACTTCAGAAGCCATCTGAAAACATGAAAATGTCGCCCCCTTCTGCGCAGTTTTCAATAAACAGAAGCATCTCAAGCAATTTACTCGCTCAAATTACGACTTCGCTGCGAGGAAAAACTATCCTTGGCGGCATGCCAGCTAACAAGCAATGATGGAGGAGGGGTTTGGAGCTGAATGACGGCTATGTAAAAACAAATAAGCACGGGTACTACGCCATTGCATGACGTCACTATGATCAACTGCGAATAAACTGCGAGGTTATGGAAAAGTCTGTGTTGATCAAATGCTACGCAAAGTTCGCATTATATATTCATCTTTTTATCGGCTCGTGATATTCACCTCAAATTCTTTATTCAAATAATTTTACGGAATCACTCCACATAAGTGTTAAAGTTATACCCGAAATTCGAAGGATAATGCTCAGTGAAAGATCAATAATATAATTAAAACAATATCAACAGACGTAAAGCAATCAATCAGCTGGCACGATATGCGCTGTCGCATTCCTCTTGTCTAAGTAACCGGTTTCATAATCTTCCAATAAACGATAAACATGCAAATTTATTGATCCGATTGATCGCACAAATGCTCAAATGAAAAAAAATTTTGTGACTTGACCAAAGAAAAATGCGTGCAGACTTTTCAACACATTCAAACGTTTGTCACTCCTTTCAAAGCGAGGGAATCAGTGCAAAAAATGGAATGAGTGGGCAGCCTAGGATACAACTTACAACATAAAATTTTGTAAACCTGACTTCTATCGCTCTGAGTTGAAACAAACCGATAGGCAAACAAGTCCACAAACATCATCTATACAAACGAATACAACGCCCTCATTGTAGAAGCAATTTGCGAACGAGCGCTTTGCAAGAAAAAGGCGGAAAAATCAGTTATGTGGCCCAAAGAAGTCTAAATTATAAGCCGCAAACAACCAAATAAGAAGAAATAAATAAACAAATAAACAAGAATATAGGCTGTCGATGAAAGTGCACATGTGGGAAAAGTGCGAAAACACATAGTAATAGGTGGAAAGTACTGAAGCACTATCGATGGAGAAGCAATTAAAGAGGTTGACTTGGTTGGAAGGGACACGACGATAGCGCGAAGCTGTTATTACAAAGGGAGAGCGTATCGATAATAAGCAGTTTGTGGTAAGCTGTCGGCGAGCGTGCCTCGAACGAAGCTCATTAATTAGGTGGCCGGACAATCGGCCGCTCACCCGACCACAACCAATCCCCCGAATGCTGTTCGACGAACCGAAAGCAGATTAAGCTCGCTTTGCCTTCCGACGACAAACACGACCTCTATCCACCTAGCTGACCGATGCAAATGCAACGCAACAACACGCCATCTGAACTAGAATATACGCTGCGTTGACTGTATTCAGCACTACTTGAATATAACTAACTGCAAATAATTTCAATGCGAATATTTAAATAATCGTTGAGAGGATTTTAACCTATTATATCCCCGATCTTAAAAGCGATGACTGTAGAAATTACAAGAACCATTTTCTTTTTCACTAAACAGCATAAGGAATTTTCAACTGCAAATAGCAAAGAGCCAAATATAAGAAGATATACTTGAATGAGCGAATAAAAATACTGTTTAGTGACCATAAATAAACTTTCACCAATTGTTTCTTTTCCTATACTAAAACTTTAGACTCCAATTACTAGCAAGCATATAGTTAAATATCATCAAAATTAAATAAACCTAGGAAAGAAATGTTATAACAATGTAGGAAGTAAATTAACGAATTATTCGATTCGTTTCTCCCCCGAAGAGGACTTGATAGTTTGTTCCTCTTCGCTCGCTAAATTTTTAATCTTCCAGATTTTACCGAATATCGAAATATTAGTGGAGAAAAACATCGCATAATATAGTGAAGTGTCAATTAAAAGATTGATGAGATTGTAATGATGTATACCTTTGAAATTTATATTCCAACAATGAAATGTCAGTGAAGAAATTTTTGCGAGAAAATTAGCAAAGAATGTGAAAAAAAAGAGTTATTTCAAATACGTTTTGATGGACTTAACAATTATTAAAGACTATAACATTTTATCAGCGTTAATGCTCAAAATGATAACTCTCGAATGCAAGCACAGTAGAATTTTTGATGGCGAAGATGATCACATGAACGGATCGAAAGGAGAATTCACTTTACAATTTCTTATCATCTCAAAATGGCGACATTCTAAAGTAATAGAAATATACCGTAACATTTATATATTATGAAGGGTTAATTTCATTTGATGAGTTAGAACTTCAAATAGTTACATGGAATGAATGTTGCGAATTTGCATAGTATTGGTTACTGAAATTATTTAGATATGACGAATAAAAAATATTCAATTGCTTTCAAAAATTGAGATAATTGAAGGAAATAAGTAACAATAACGCTCTTATACCAGCTGAATTAAACAACAGACAGTGAGAAACTCTGGATTTGGAAAGACGCTATTAAGCTATAATAGATCATCACCTTAGCAATCGCTAAATGAGAATGCACTTTTGTAAATAATTTTTAATGCAAAGCTCTTGTGAGATCTTTGCAAAAAGATGTATTGCTCCAAATTCTCGTAAAACATGGACCAGTTATTGGCAGCTGACAGGCGACAAGCTCGAGAGTTGAAATTTGCAAAGATGTCATGTAATATGAAAATCGTAAACAAACATAAAGAAGATGAAGGGGTGGGGAGGGATTTAATATTTATATAAATTTGCCAGTATTTGCGAATGGATGTTAAAAATTTGCATAACGCCAAAATCAAACGAAAGAAGCAGTGAATTGCGAGCAATTGGAATACACAAAGTGAAAATAAGTGGATTGCAGAAACTTCAAAAATCCTAAATTTACTGACTCGTGCATCATCGGTTTAAGTGATCGATTGCCTGAATGAAAACAGAAGTATGAAGTGAAGGAGCGTGCTAAAGGAATCACACTGATTTCACGATTGATCAGCAAATAGTAGCTATGCAAAATAACCTCTTTCCTTGATTAATACACCCACTCGTATGAACCTTCTATAAAAAACGAGGTTTTTTTGCAAACCGACCAGCGTGAAGCAAAAATTTGATAGGTGCCAAATGTATGCAAATTTTGTAGCAAATTTATGTATTTGTAGCTCCTTTTGATCATGATCGCTCAACTTGCATTGCGTAGGGAAGATGACCATCCTGAGGCTACTTTACACCTACCAAATTTCGTACCTCTAGCCACAGTGGTTTTCATGCTGAAAGACACACAAAGACACAATATTGTAATAATGTGCTTTGCAAATGCAAGTCTGCAAAAAACTAAAAGCAAAGAGAATGGAATAGTACTAAGTTATGAATAAGAGACAAATTAAATTTACCATTGCCGAGAGAAGAGATACAATTTAGGAAGAGATACTATCTATCACTCCTGTCTCAGATAAACTAATCTACGTCATTCGTATCTTTAGAAGCTTTTCAACAAGGCTATTCTTGTACTTCGGAATGCGTAAAACCTATTCTAAAATTGGAATCCCCTCAGCACAACTGTTGCATTCAAAAATTTATTAAAATTATGATCTTTGATCAGAAGGCGGCCTTCGGTACTAGTTGTGCAACTCGAGGACAGGAAAGGAACCGAACTCGTTTGCTAACAGCATCCAACAGATTTACGTTTCGGCGATAAGCTTATTTAATAAATCACCTCTACAAATGCAATCAACGAGCTACATAAGTAACGATATACATCGCTCGGTGACGCAGCTGTCTGGGGAGTAAACTTTGAGGTCTACTCTGTCATGGCATAGTTAACATTATGGTCAAAAGTAAAGGGCCAATAAAAGTGGTTCTCTTATCTGACATTTTATCATCTCAGCAGGTAAGTTTTGAATGGCTCATGCGTTGCGATCATGAAATTTTCATTGCTAAATTATGGAACTTAGGAACAATATACCCTCAAGAGGAAATAAACTGCATAAGGCAACGATAGAATATAACTTTTATTGTATGACGATTGGACAAGTGCTTTCATGTCTCTTCATTAGAAAGATTTATTGCACAGGTTATTGACAATGAAATATTGATATGAATATAAAACATGAAATATTTCAACGTTCTGCTTCCAGTCACAATTTCTAGAAAGTCCATCTAATAAGTTGCTATTAATAAAATTAGAGAAATTAAGAGGACGGCATGACATTATTGAAATAACAATTGCAACTATCAATTTTAAGAGAACAACTCCATTAAAGGAATATTAGAGCAATTATCACCGATAAACAAACTGCGTTTCTTGTTATCATGTACTCTTGCGAACTTACTTGCATATGCGCACTATGGTGAAGCTGTCTATTTGTGGCTTTATTGATGTGTGTCTGTCTCTGTTTTCAGCAGTCTAAAGTCAGCAATCACTAAACCTAGAATTACACAATATAGTCGGTGCAAATATAAACCAGAAGGCCACCTTAAATACCGTAAATCACATTGATTCATCAAATCTGAACGTAATAATAGACATTTGAAAGCGAAGAAAAATTTGCATGCCGTTTAAATCGACTGGTTTTTCAGCTACACTGGCCCTGTTCCAGAAAAACGGATATTCTGCTGAAGACTTGTACTGACTATTGGATTAGTTAAAGTACGGCAGCATTATTCCCCACATACCTTTCCCGAAATACAAAAGCGAATATCATTACTTCTCTTGACATACCTATCTCACTTATTTATTCATAATATTTATCCCGTGTTTCACCAAAAAAATTCGTAAGCAAAACGGCCAGCTTCTTTTGTTGTCTTCAAATGATCGCATACCTTACTTCGGTATTTTCAAAGCTGTTTTCTCAAATTTCTTAAGGGTCTATCATTGCGTAGTTTTAATCACCATCACATAGATGAAGAGGCGCACAATTGGATCTAGTCAGGTAAGAGCTTTTGCATTCACATCAATTAACCAACCACTTCCACAAATTACTTCATAATAAAACTTGCGGAATAACGCACTCAACTTCTAGTTGATGAGAACGCCCGCATGAAACCCTCGAACAGTTGGTTTTTTTTACTCGACCGCCATAAAGTTATAAGACATGCACTCTTTTCGGCATAACTGGGTGTTTTTTATACGTCATTCCAAATTGAGAAGTCAATCTGGAAGTTGGTAGAGAGGACCATCTCCCATTGGTGTACGGCAGCGAATTTCCTAACTTTACTTTCCATGTACCCCAGCTGCAGCAATCGCATGAAAAGACAGACATGCTGCCACAATGCACTCTACAAATGCGTAAACACTGCGAAAGGAAACTTTATATAAACAAACCTGTGAACACTAAAGAGGAGAGTACTCGTCGAAAACATTGAATTTTAAAAAAGTTGTAAGACCATCACTGAAAAAGGGCACGATATTTGTGTTATTGCATTTCAATCCACAAACCAAGTGCCTCTCACATACGTAAAAACAACGACAAAACAGCAAATACTCTTCTTCTACGAAACCAGGCAACGCAAAAGTCATGAACTAAAAGCTCGCTTTTGATTTGTACCACGCCGAGTGTAAAAAAGACTTTCAAAACATAGAGTGTCCGTCAAGTCGCAGAGACAGTGACGAACCGGAAGCGGATGAAGAACTCGAGGATTCTTTGGTGTAGATCGTGCTCACCAAATGCCATGTTCTTAACCTTTGTGGTATCAGTTTGAGAAATCACCATATCTACGGATAAATGCAAACTTAAATGAGCACAGATAATGGCATCATCGCAATGCTTTTTGCAAGGAAGAAATAAAAACGGAGAGACAGCACTTGATACTCGTTCCTTCTAGGTACGTCACATATGGACAAAAAGATGCAAAGACACTATGACAAGCTTTTTAAATAAAAACATGTAAAATGAACATAAAAGATACTACAGCTAGGACAATATTTGTGAAAGACATGAATAGAGGCATAGAAATTTATCACTATTGCTATGCATACGATTTGTAATATCTCAGCAAACGAGGTGAATATTGGAATTTTTTGGGTCGATGATTGCTTCCCTTGAAATATTGAAATACTTTCATTAGCTATTGCATTGCGACATAGAAGTAAAATGCAAAGTTAAACATAATCTAATGCTTTCGTTCATCGATTGGATAAGTTTCATCGATCATTGATATATATTTTGGCACTTTTTAAAGGGGAACAAAGCGGATCGATAATATAAAGGGGTAGTGGATGACATGTCATAAGAAATTAGTGCAAATACAAGAATCGTAAAAAAATGTAATATAAAAAATAAGAGAATGGGAACGAAAAAAATTAAAATCCTTATTGTAATATATCAAATAAAATAAACATGAAGAGCTTAGAGTTTCGCGTTAATTGCTGAAAATGTTGGCATCAAATTCAAGCGACCCCTATCTAAGTGGGATCAATACGAGGTGATCACAATGAATACAATTTACTGATCGCCTAAAAAATTAAGTGGGGAGAGAATGCTAGAAATCATTCTCGAAGAACGCGAACTGTGTTCGCATTGATTAAAAAAATAATCGAACGTAAGGTTTACTTTTTTGCCTAAGGGAGGAGACGTTTAACTTCTTGGAGCTGCCAGACTGCTTTTGAAAGACTTACTAACAGAAAGGCATTTCTAGAGCTCAAGACGAATCTACTCCACTTATACTGTTCTTTATAGACCAAAGAGAAGGGTCGGAATGATCGTCACGTGACATATGCACTGATGCTAACATAAAGATAAGCAGTAAGTTTGTGTATGCGATAACTTAATACGGGAAGAAGAAATAAAAGTGGTCCGCATTGAGGGAGGAATAATAGAACGAAAAATTTGGTCTAACAGATGAACTAAATCTAAATGAATTCATTTCGAGATCTATTACTCTTCCCCTCTCCTCGGATAAAAAAAAGGAAATGAGGTCACCCTGCTTAGAAGACATTTCATTGAAATACCGTTCAGCATTCATAATGTATAGAATGAATGATTCGTGTTTCAAGCATTATTGCAAATGCGAGATGACATTTTAGGTTGACATAGCAATGAATGATGAAAGACATTATGTGGAAAAATGCTTACACGTTTATAGGTCATCGTATTGAAAACACAAAAGAGAGATGTTGGTTGCTCGAGGAAAGAAGAGAAATTCATTCAAAGAGGAGAAATAAATGCGAAAGAAAAGATAATTGCTGCGAGTAATGCGCCGAAACACCTATAAAATATCTCCACTCAACTCATTTCTCATATTTCCTCCCCACTTTTTTTGACTTTAATAAAATCAATATTCAGAAAAACATTTTTTGTCACAACGTACAAAAAGAGGAAGCAGTATATGAGAGCAGCTGAAAAGATAGACATTTTCGCTCACCTGACGAACAAGTTTCAAAACGTATCAATAAAAAATGGAGGGTGTAGTTTGCTCACATATGCTTTCATATTTTGTCTAACATAAGATTATCTTTTATGAGTTTTATAAATGATGTTTTTTTTTGCGACCCAATCAGTGTGAAAACTTTTGTAGTTTCCGTGTTGAAACTATCAGAACGACAGGCACAGACATACAAACGAATACGTAACATAGCTAACATCGCGAAGAAAATATTTTGAAAACATCACAAAACAAGCAATTATTGAGAATTCCTAGCGTCAAAACAATGTGCGACGGTGATTGAGGCAGTCGGTTGTGATTGAGACTATTCCATGATCACACATTCATTCAGCTCATGGGTCTAATCAATTTGGCAACTATAGAGATTATGCGACAACATCGTTTGGCAAACAATGAACATCTGCGGTAGAGATTTTCAGGTAGAGTGAATGTAAGCACATAGTAACAATATTGTATTATTCGAATAGTGATATCAATAGCGAAATCGCCATTTGGTGTAAATATTTTTTTAAGTTTACGACCAATCGGAACGATCTTGGATTCAATAAAACAAATGAAAATGTATGATATATGAATCATATTTATATACATAAATAAGGTGACTCATATTTATGGAGTTCATGAAGAAATATCGAATAAATTGTGCATACAAGAGAAACTTGGCAATCATCTAATGGCATCGAGGACAAGGATTTCTTCAGTCACAAATATCTATTTATTGCTCATTTATCAAGGTAACTTTCAAGTTAAATTTGTAAATATAATTACAACAACCAACTTCATAAATCAATGTACCTCTTTCGATTTACGCATCATTCATAAAACAAAGAAGTGAAGGAGCCATTCACAGATGGAAAGGGTAAATATACAAGATGCGGTGCCTTATGTCATACTGCCTGCAGGCTGTTTCACGTCTACACCATTTAAATTGTGCTTCTCTTTTATGATATACACATATAGATGACATTGCTACATGCTTTTGCTCCTCTAGGATTCCTACTAATCAAGCCATAGTAGCGCCAACTTCAGATACAAAGGCGTTCGCACCCATGATGCCAATTTATCTGTCTGGATTTCCTCAACTACGTAGTAATTTATAGTGACTACAAACTACGTCTATAAACTATATGATAAATTTTGAAGAGTTTCAGGCAACAAATGAGAAGCTTTGAGGCGTGTTAATTCAATGAAGTTATAAAGGCCAGAGTATTTGAAAACGTTAACAAGTTTCAAGTGGTAAAGTGACAGCGGTGTTGATATCGGTCAGCAGGAGAGAAAAGATGAAGTAAGAGCAGTGTTCACGACAATGTTCAACAAAATGAAGTTAACTGATGAGGTAAAAAGATGGGGAAAATATGCATTTAGACGTTTTGGAAAATTTCCTGCAAATATTTTTCCCCCCAAAATAAACTACAATTCGATCAGAGGTGTCTCATCTAGAAGTTATACATGATCATTAAATTAACATATCGGAATTTGTCATTTACCTGAACGGAAAGAACGAACACAAAAACACGTAATCATCGTTGTCGGGTGGCAGTTGTGTGGAAAGATGCAAAACACAAAAATGCATACAACACGTGCAACGTTATCTCTATCAATAAACGCCCCTCCCTTCTACACTCAAGGCCACCATGTCACGTGCACGATAAACACTAATCACCTTTCCAAACACAACCATTGCATAACGTTCAATGCCAAATTCGATACGTTTCATATGTTCGTTTCAGTGATATTTTGAACGGATGAACGCCGTTAAAGTTTGGCTAACTGTCTTAATCCATATTATACTATTAAGCTTATGCGTTAGCCCACAAATACTTAATACAGGCTTTAGAGGTCAGAGCAGGCTTTAGGGCCTCATGTTGATTCCTTTTGCTAACATATTCCTCTGATTTATTGTGTCGATTCCTCCGGTAATTTCAGAGTCCTATTAAATATCATATTTTTTTATAATTTTCTGCATCGATTCCCTCAGAATTGAAGATAATAGATTCGTGAAGCAAAAATTTTCGCACTCAACTGTACACTAATAATGCATCTTCTTTTACCTCTTTCTTATTTGCTTCATTTATCCATACATTCAATTATCGCATCTATCTTTGCATAGTGAAAAAAAATAGCAAAGAATTTTTGTGTAATTATTTTTGTCACAAGTTTTTATCAACGTTCACAGTGCAATGTTCTCATTAAAGCCGTTGCAATTACTAGCATATTCCTTAAATAACAAAAAAAAAAAAAAAAAAAACTAAACGGTTCAATGTTGCAGAAACTATGACATAACTCCTTTAATTTTAACATTTCTTTCTATTTAGTAAGACACGTATTCTTTTATGGGCATAATTACTTCGTTAAGTTGCCTTAAATTCTAAAATAGCGATTAAAATCACAAAGCATTTTATGTTTTGGTAATCTTTAAGAAGCTTAAGTTATCATCAAATGATTATGTTATTACGCAGCGCTACTGAATAAAAACTTATGCACATCAAGGGTCGTTTTTTGTATCTTTGTTTTTTTCAACCGATCCCAGCTCTCCCTTCCTCTTGGTTTCTTCCATCAATATACATGCCAAGTATTGACTCGATAAGATTTTTGTTATCTAATGAAGAAATTTTGGCAGTGATACTTCAAATTTTCAATGTTTTTATGTGTTACATATTGTATTATATGCTGGGCTAACATTTACCAAATTAATCTCCATTCACTACTGTTTTCCATAGTATCGTAATTCTCATCCACGATAGGTAATATAATCTCTGTAAAAAAAAGCTGGAGGTATTTAAGAGCAGATGACTTGTTTCTTCGTTCAAAGGACTTTTGAGGTTGAATTTAGGAAAGACAAGATAAATTGATGCTAGAAGTGATCAGAAACCTAGCAAACACTCTTCTAATTGTTTCCCTAGACGATTTAAAAAAATTCCCCCGTCAATCACTTTTTCGAATAATTTGTCGTAAATATTGGTAATGCAACGAACACATACGAAATGAGTTCTCGTTTGAAGTGCAACAAAAAATATCTTCTCCTCTCTATCACAATTTTATTCACATATGCAACCTTCAATTTTCACATTTAATTAGACTTGTATAGGGTGTTCTTGGTCAACTGGCCCACAGCATACGTAAAAGACATGGGAACAACGATTGTTGTCCCCCTTATCTAATTCGACCACTAGCAAAACTGTTCCATATTGTTCTTTAAAATTACTTGTGAGAAGGATGTGAATAAAAAATGAAGGAAATAAAATACAATATTATTTTCAAAGTTTAAAAAACGTCGTCAGAAATTCTTTCGAAAACAATAGTTTCGCGATACATTTCTATCGTCTCATCTACACAATAAATTGAAGTTTTTGATTAAAAAGTAAGAAAAGTGATGCGAAAAGGGCGACAAGTTTTTATTGTTTATTTCGATAACAATAAATAATCTTCAACATTTACAAGTTTTATATTCATTAAAACGTTTTTTGTATGAATCGATGACTGACTGCTTTAAACAGATCTTAGTGGAAAGCAACTATAATATATTATGAAGGTGAACATAGTGTAATGATTTCGTTTACACACTCAAATAAACTAATAAAGAAATAAAATAAACAAGAGATGCAATAAATAAGTGGAAATAAATAAACGAAACCATCAATAAATAGCTGATTAAAAATATGCCAAAAAGTTCTATGCATTTGCAAAAACGAATGGGCAACGATGTATGGCCGCATAAGAGCAACGAAGAGGTGAATAGTGATTGGGGGAATTAGTCAGCTTTGAGCACACAAACACACACACATACATACATACACACGCTCTCCATACCTTTCATCGACCTCTAACCCCTAAAAGGCTAAAAGGATCGCGATCAACACACAAAGCTAACAATGACATGAGAAGAGTGACTAAGTGTTTGATCGATAGCAGAGCATGAAAGCATAACAATTTCTCAAAGTAAACTGTTGTGAATCGGCTTTCATAAAAATGCCAAAGATTACGGTCTTTTAAGCGAATGATTCGTGAAATTTTTTGAGTGAACGACGAACGATCGTGGTAATTCAGTATAAAAATGGGACTAATAGGAAATTGAGGCAAAATATTTGAATAGGATGAGAGGTATAACTGTGTCGATTACATCATTTTTCGTATCATTTTTCGTATCATTTAAGTTAGACCAGTTATAAGGATCACCACATTCCCGACTTCTACCTAACCCTTCCCCGCACCTGCATCTACTCTCGAGCTGATCAGTTCGACAGAAAGTGAGGAGATGAAAGTGCTGGAAACTACATCGGTGGGCTAGCATAGTGTCAAGCTGGAGAATAAACGATAGTTGATGATCAAAAATGGAAAAGATAAACTACAGTGCTGATCGAATTTTATAGACTACTTTAATCTTCAAACTTTTCCACGAATTAAAATCTACAGTAACCTCCTCACTTTTGTTGTTCACTTAAGATTTTGAAATTTTTTATTGAATTTGAGTTCATTTCCAACTTAACCAAAAAAAAAAATAATTCGATGAAATTTAATGTTTATACCACGATGACAAACTGGAAACGCGATAACATCACAATCAAATGTGCAAGGTTTTTAAACCGAAAAGTAGGATATTATTTTTAGCAATAAAAGAAAAACACCAAAAACTATGAAGAAAGTAAACTGGACAATTTCAAAAAAAAAAGGTTATCAATGCAATCATTCTATATTTGGTTTGCTTAGTTGACTTTCAAATCATGTGAGGAAAACGAATGATTTTTGAACGAAATTGTCAAAAAAAATTACATAAACATAGCAGCATTTGCTGCGAAACCTGCTGATCTGTTGCATTCTTCACTAATTGCATCATTAGTTTCATAGGGTTGTTTAGAAGCAATAAAATAGATAGTGCCCCAAGTGATTATCATTATTTGTGCATTGTGTATATCATGATAGAGGAGGGAATGGCAAAATAATTGTTCTACGTTCCCTCCTCTCCTCCCCCATAACCCTCCCTTCCTGGCCCTTTTTTCCTCACCCTCCTGCAGCATTTATTATTTTATTACTTCCGGCACACAGCAATGAGGCGTACCTGTTCTAATACCTTCTCCAAACAACCAATCAGGCGGGTTTTCAAGAATAAGAAGACGGAACATATTTTCATAGAGCCTCTTTTCCTAATCAATGAGCGCCGTGAAGTTTGAAAAGACGGTGTGGGTTAGCCCACATAATAGATGAAATAGAGATTAAGACTAGGAGAATTGCCTTTCTCTGGCAAATCAAGCTTGTGCCAAATGAAACGCAAGCATAACTCACTAACGGGTACAATTTGAGCCCATGTATTCTTACATGTTAAGTTCTATGCGGACGAATTTTTTTGACGGGTCACTGTGAAAGATCGTGTCCGCGATTTAGTTATGACATACATCCAACTCATTAGTCCCTGATTTAAAACAGATAAACAGACAGGGAGAGAGATAGAGATACACGTGCATGCGGGCACAAAGTCATAATAATGGGGCGCTTATGTTAGGAAGTTTGCAAAAGTGTTAAAATGTGACGAATGCAGAATTATACTGTCATAGTAAAATCAAGAAGAAGTTCTTCATGAATTCGTTGTGGTAGCGCACACCAATAATTCCACAAAAATTTGGGCGTTCAATGCAAACGGCAACAAAGGAACATTGTCTTTAGTTCGCTTCATAGAAACTATAAGTGCATATAATTGTTGAAGAACGCAAGGAGGGAATCGGCATTGCTGAGATGCTTTAAGAGCTTCAAAGAAAATTTTTTGATACGAAACAGTTTAGAGTTTTAGGTGAAAAATTCGGTGCAAGTTTAACGCATGGAGAACATGGCACAAATATCTCTATTCACAGATCTCTTTTTCCGCGTCCATCATTGCTCGTGACCTATCATTTCCACAATTGCTATTCCTCCCTCATGAGTAGCTATGAAGTGACTCGATTTTTGAATTATGCTGAAGAAACAATCCAACCTCGATAACTTGCCGATGGCATCAGCTGCAGTTCCTCAAAAAAAATTTTGTAACAGAAAAATGTTGTGGCAATTTTCCGGTTTCGTGCTGTACAAGTCTGAAACCTTCTTCCTGCCAATATCGTTAATGCACCCATTCGTTCAATTTTCAAACTGTGGGTGAGTTGTTTAAATTTTTACAATATTGCTGCTCGTATATATTAAATGCTTGTTCGTTCACACTGTGGTTTTACTAAGGATTTGTTGTGCGTTTTATTTATTTTTTTTTTTGCTACTTTTAATGTTGTCCTCTCTGCTAATTTTCTAGTTGTTCATATTCTCTAAGGTTTTGTTTATTTTCCTACTTTCGAGTATTGAAATAAAATGAAATAAGATGAATGCTCCCTTACTAAAACTTGATTGACTGGAAAAGTGGCAACATTCAAATCCATCTTAAGGCGTTCAACTTGTGATGCAACTTCATAGATTGCATGCAAACGAACAGCAATCCTCTTCACTCGTGTTTTGGCGTCATTTCAACGGGTCATTTCAATAATACATAAATTTAGAGAATATTTCGCAAAAAATGACGTTATTCCTCATGAAAACAATGTAATCTAATATAACAACCCTCCATCTTTGAGGATCTTCGCATGACGAACTGAAATTCATTTCATCAGTCAAATTGGAAAGTGTACAATCTTATCATTTCATCTATTAATCACATAAACTTCAGAGATGTATAACTAACAGTTACTCGATGATGTCTACAACAACCGTTACATGAAGGATACTCGATAAGGAATTACAAAACAGTTTTGAAAAAAAAAAAACCTGACCGTTAGTTCCAGGTGAAATGTTTCAGCATTCATAATGTTAGTAAAACACGAAGTGGAAAATTTGAATTTTAGAGGGAAAGCAAACGAATTATAGGAAATAGAAATTGCAAAGAGATAATTTTGACTTGAAATGAACAAAATATACTCTCGTTACAAATGACGAAAATTTCTTCAGCAAATCATCAATGATCTTTGAGATTACGTTTGAAAACATCCGGCAGAAATAAAGTAGGTAGTTTTGTTTTGCCACGGCATATTTACGTATAGAGGATTTTTGCAGAAGAATGTCGCTTGAGGGATTCATAAGCTTTCACAGTTTTCGAACGAAAATACTTGGCTGTTTCGGCCAAGTTACACACTCTCTCCCTCTTTTCCAGCTTTGAGCTCTATAGCAACAAAAAATTGAGCTGTTCATATGTATCTTACAATCAGTCATTTGATTTCATTCAAACCCTTAGGTAGGTAAACAAAGATCAATGTTAGGCGGAAGACTTGTCTGGAAAGCCGAATCGGAGCAGTTAGAACAAGCAGCCATTATTCATATATATTATTACCGTCAGACAATAGTCAGGTGAGCAGGATTCAAAAGTGCACATATTGCTAATTTCTACGAGACCGCCTTTCCATTAATTTCGTGATACGATCGGTTTCAATAAAATGAGAAGTTGGCCGATGCAAAATGCACCGAAATTTTCGCCATTTTTCGTTGTATATACCTTCTATCAAAGTTGGCGGATCAACGTGAAAGATCACGTCAAAAGTACGCAAAATTTCACGCAAAATTATACGCACACAAACAAACGCAAATACAAGCGAAATTTTCGGCTCTACGAAGTATGTTAGACCCACAACTTCATCCACTCTAGGTTCAGTGGCTCTCGAGTTGAAACTACCATACCAAGAGACAGACGCACAAATATATGCACAAATATGACGTTACCACAACGTGCTCTATAAATGAAGGTTTGCAAAAGCACATAAAAAAGGGGATTGGGCGCGTGAAAATCCTAAAGGCATGTGTCTCTTTCAAGTATGCTAATCAAACTATACGTTACGTTAATTAATTTTTCAATACCTCATTTTCATCATACTCACTGTCTTCACAACATTCATATAACAATATCTGATCTGCTTCTAAGGCTAATAGCAATGCAAATTCCACTATGATTTCATGTTATAAAAGTCTAGTTTGTGCCGTCTAAAATGCACCGTTTTGATGGGAACGGGTGAAGGAAGGAAGAATGGGAGTCTGTTGTTTGAAAGTTTTAAGAAACATATAAGAACATTTGAACGGTTGATGAAGACGAAGTGCAGGTGAAAGTATTTGAACGAGACACGAGAGCGGTATGACAGTCTCAGCACTCAGCTCACAACAGCAACGCTACTCAACTCACCGCTCCACCAACCAAAACAGAGAATTCGAGTTGCTGACACACAAACTGGAATTGGTTAGTAACCAATAATACACAGGTAGACATTCGTGCACACACACACACATACTGTCGCAAACTTGCGACCGCTTTTACGACCGGTTCTGCACAAACTTACGCATGTCGCACGCAGTGCAGCATCATCACCGAAAAACCTACTACATCGAATCCTACATGAAAGATATCTGATTGCAAGGTAGTCCTGCATAAAAGATACTTAACTGCACAGTATTGTTATCGATTCAGTAAAGCTGAAGACTTTATAATCCGGCTACATGCATACTGGCGAGGAATTATAGTACAACAGAACAATAGAAGGATTATAGATTGATGGAAAACTGAGCGTAAGAGGAGTTTATGATAAATTGTGTGATGGAATTCCCAGTAAACCGATCGGAATCAGCAGTCAAAAGCTTTCACAACGTCATATATGCCAAGGCGCAATATATTCAATTCAACAGCAATTACCAATAGAGTGGTAACGTTAGAGGATTGGTAATGAGTTCGTTATTTAGAGTATGGAAGTGTTGTTTAGGATGAAGTGGGTGGGCCACCTTGGCTACGGATATTTTCTTGGTGCTGAAAAATATTAATTTTTTACGGATAAAGTTGTATTAACGAATATTAAGGTTTCAATAAAGCGAAAAAGACTACAGCTATTTTAGCGTTGATGATGAGAACAAATCTATTTGATGTCCCTTTGTCATCGAAATAAGTTCGCATGCGAAACTCAGAATTTGGCAACACGAATATTGTCTGCATATGCAATCGTGATCACAGTACATTATTATGCCGGGGAATTTTTAAACTCAAATTCTATTCGGGCAGTATTCGCGTTTCGTTTCACTGCCTTTTCCTCTCGCTCGCAACGCGCATCGCCGTATGTTCGCCGATTGGACCATAATCGCATTTCGCATACGATTTGACTTGCGACGTGTCAAAAATTTGCTTTGCTAAAGTCCTTTAAAACATGTGAAGGCAATGAATAATTTTCATATGCATTCAAAATAAAACGATTGCACGACTAAAGAAAGCAAAGGACACAAGCCCTTAATGTGAATCAAAATACGTTGTTTAGCAAAGTTTTTACTGCCTAAGGCGTCGGGCAATCGAAACTTCCCAAATGATCACATCAATGAGCACTTGTAAGGACTGTTTTTTTAAATGCGAAAAATGCGCATTTCGCAACACATTTGGCATTTCAATGAGTTTATTTTCTACCCCATTTCTATTGCTCGCTGTTGCGAAAATTTCTTTAAAGAAGAAGAATAAGAATTGAAAACATAAACGTCATACGAACTGGAAATGGTGGCTGATGTTTTTCTTTAAAGAGAAACGAATCATGCATTTGCCTTGCAAGTTAAGTATGATTTTCCTTTTACATGAATATATTTTGACAGACATTCGTAAATGGCATGAATATCGCATGCCAATTTACGTATTTAGCATTGCTTATGATCACATTAGACACTCTTTAAGATCAATGCCATTTAAGACTTTTTGCCAAGCAATCTACTTAATGGTTTCATTTTGAAATTCAATAAGCCTCGTTCAGAAAGTTTTGCAATGAGTCATGCAAATTTAACAATGAGACAACTAAAAGCTATAGTATAGAAATTTCGATGTTGCGTTCATTCGCTTAATTCTAAAGCTGTAAATGATGAAATTTATTGAAAGAACTTAAAGTATCCTGAAACATTCATTGAAAGGTGCCATCTGTTTGGTGCAGTAGTATAATTGCAAATATCTCTATTCAGATGGCGTAGAGAGTGAAAAGGCAATCCAATGGTCTCAATGAAGTTTTTTAATTGTAACTGAACAAAATTGATGAATAGAAATTTGCAAGTTTATTAATGAAACAATAGGTGAAATACTTCTTTGAGTTAGTATTAATTTCTAGGAAACAAAAATTATTCTCAGAAATGCATTTTAAAATAAACGAAGTAATAAGCAGTGATTCTGTTATGCACATTTATAAATTGCCAGTTAATTAGAATAATTAAAACTGGTTACTTGATTTTATAATTGAGCAATAATTTAAACTTTAAGCTACTTCAAAAATACATTGCAGCATTTTCAATTCAATACTCTAAAAAGTGCTTAACAAATTTCTGCTGCATAGTGCCAACATTAAAAGTGGGAAAGCGCATCGATCGACACTTTGTCTAACACAGTAGAGGAATATTTAATGTAAGAAAAAAAACTTCATGTTACATCGTCACTCTATGACCTTATAGCGGTTGATTCATTCAAACTATCTATTGGTAATATTTTTCCCGCAAACTCGTTTTTGAACAAATTCAAATGATTCAAGCAGCAAACAAAAGATTTTCAAGTGTTAGATGGCGCAATTTTTTTAGGTCTACCATCGAAACGGTAAATAGCAAAAAGCATTAACATATGATGTGGGCGTTCGCTTAAGTCGAAGAGCAAATAATTTTAACGGCTAAGCGCAGTGCATCAAATCGACTGATGTATTAAGGATATCACTTTTAAGAAACCATAAAACTGGCCTAATATATTTATTAACTGAATTATTTAGAGAAAGAATTTGTGCAAAAATAAAAATGGTAAATAAATTTGCAAAATTTACTAAATTTACCATCGGTGAAAAAAAACGAAACGATGAAATCTTGAGCAGCGGTGATGATTTGATATCTTTTACATAGACCAAAACAACACATCGACTTCGACTTTCCAACTTGATGTTGCTTGCCGAAGAGGATGGCGGTTTGAAATAAGTCTTGCCTCAAACTTGTTTAGGACTAATTTCTTAAGGCTTAGAACTGCTAATTATTTTTCTGCTCCCTCAATCACACTTGAAAAAAGGATTCTTCCCGATTTTTTCACCTTTCATCCTCATTTCCGATTATTTCTATCTCTACCTAATTCTTCTTTTGCCCCATTCATCTTTATTTTTTATTGCCGTTTTCTTTGCAAATTTTCTGCCTATCATTCCTAGTCCCACCCATACCTTTTATTCCGTTCATAATACCGTCGAAATACTAAAAAATTAGCAAAAAGCAATGAATCGATAAAGAGTTTATATAACGACCATTGTAGGCGCCAAACCAAAACGTAGTGAGACACTAAAGGAAATGAATTGAGAGTTTTATTTGGTATAGCGAGAGAAAAAGAAAAGAGCGACTCTAAAATTAGTGATAGAAAAGGGAATGAATGGATCAATTAAGCGCTTTCTTTGCACAATACGACGACTACTTGAAAAGACTTTTGTCTGAGAATGAATCACTGACAATTGGAACAAACGATTCGAACTTTTGTATGAAATGGCAAATAGCGAAAAAAAATTGTTGATATATTTTTTTGCCTAGTCTCTAATAAAAATGTCATGCCATAAAGATTTTGTTCACTAAATGCTTCCGGTTTATTAGTTCATGTCGAAACTCCTCCTTACACTTCCCCGATCCCAAAGATTTCGATTTTCTATAAAGAGTTTTAATAGTTTTAGCAAATTACTGCTTCCAAAACTAAATCCTCATGCCGAAGTTTTATCAATTCCAATATCTAACAAAAGATCTTTTGCACTTTGTAATGTTCGTATATACATGTTATTTAAATTTTCTCTTTTCTCCCTTTAATGTTCTAGTAATGGGTGGAAATTTGGCCAACAAATTTCACCGAAATAACACTAAGTGGAGCCTTATGGAGGAGCTGGCCTGGTGTTCTCTTTTACGAATCCACCTGTTTGATCAACCATTTTCAGTTCACAAAAAAAGAAATTGGTTCATACCAATCCGTTGTTCTACTTTTTTGTGAATGTGCGCTTACAAGACGTTACGTATATGATGTGCGCATCTGTTCGGTAGTTTCAACTCGACAACTGCTGAAGCGAGAACTAAGAAACTCGACAAATATAATTAGTGGCAAGATGTGATGTCCTGTGCTTAAATTCAGACTGATCTAGCAACTTCGAAAGGTGCTACAGATGCTCAAAGATGCTCTGGAATCTTCATAAATCTTCAGTTCATTAAGTTTACATTTTACACCGGCTAGATCATAAAGAGTGCTCTTTTTTTTTTTGAAAAGTTATGCAGATGGTTGGAGTAACTGAAATATGAACGCATCAATTTTTGTAATTTGTTCTTAGTTGATAATTCATGCAAACAGCTCGTCTGCTAGATAGAAATGCAAAGGCGTATACCGTTTTGTGATCCCCTATCGCTTTCAACCCTCCAATATAATGATCCATCGCTTCTTTTCACTTTAAAAATCAATATTCTTTTGCCAGTTATCATGCAAAATTAATGATTCTAAAGAATAGATTGGAAAAATATCTTCTATAAGTAATAGATCAATTCTGTTGATACGATCACTGAATTTTGCAGTACGATACTACCTTCTTAATAAGCTTATAAGCAAATGCTATAGTGAAATGAAAACGGGAAACTCACTAAAAATTCGGCGCAGCAAATAGCAAGTGTGACTGTAATAAATGCAGTCGCTGTGTGGCACTGCAATGTGCATAGAAGATGGATGGGCAACAACGCAAACAATGAATGGAGGTGTGCAAGCATTTGACGCAGCTAGTCTCACTTCATGTGGAGGGATATAGCATATCTGATGTCACTCTACTCTCGATATGATCCAACTTACTTCACACCTGGTTACATGCCCATCTATCGAATCTATTTCCTCTGAATGTTTGGAGCCCGCCTTCTTATCAGATCGAAAAACTTCTGATCATAGCGCACCACGTATAGCGCTAACGGAAAATCATTAAAACTCAAGGCGGCTTCGGCTTAAGTGAAGAACGAGACATATATCGATAAGTTGCGTCTAAGCTTGCCTTTGTGTACTAAAAGGAAATGAGAATGGGAATGGAATTTATGAATTCATACAATTTCATTGTCATTTGAGCACGATGTTTGTCACTGTTACATAAAAATTATAAAAACATCATACTGCCATCTCCTACTCTGCTTGAAATAGGAAATGAATTGTATGTAAGGAATTCGAAAATATATGGTAGAAAACATATGGTAAAAATATAGAGCTTATTCAAAGCAAGCCATAAAGCAATACGGCGGAATTGTTTTACTTCTATTAAATGTTTTAAAAATTCCATTGAATGCTCGGTATTAAATAATCGTTGCATAAATGCACATTTATTTGTCTCATTTCAAGTTTGCATAGTCACAAATCTTACGCATATTTTTCTTCTCAGTCAAATTTACTCTCGCTTTCAGCATAAGTTCTTTACGATGAAGCATTAAAGCACTGTAAAATTTTCATCGAAATAAATCGCTTTTGTGGTTGATTTTCATATTGGACTTTGTTAACCATTTGAAAATTCTAGCAAATTCAATATCGGTCTCTGTATAACGGAATATCGCCAACAAATTAATATTATTAACACTGCGTCGCTCAAAAAAATTATATAATTCGGCAGTAACATCTCTCATTAATGCTATTCATGTGGAATAAATTCTTATAAAAAATTATTTTCTAATGAAAAAATTGTAGATATATGTGCTTTTTTTGGTATTTTTAGTTTGTATATTTTATTAATGGTACGGAATATTGCTCGTAGCAATTGCTTGCAGAATATATAATAATTCTTTCTATTGCAACGACAACTTTTGTAATATTGCTAAACACTCATGCAACGAAAACGTTGTTGCTTAACCTTTTCAGTAGTAGATTCACTAAGGATTTTATTGTAAGTTGAACTTCAAATCCGAATTCAGAAAGTATTCAATTCATCTCTCAGTTATACCGCTTGCATTCTTAGCTTTCATCCTAAAACATTACTCGTATTTGCAATACTTTCCACCGATGCTTGAAGTATAACAGGAGAGGTGTTATGCAAATACAACATTTAAGCAAGAAATGAGACTCTATGTAACAAAATCTCAAAATATAACTGAAAGGGGGCACGAAATAATGAAACGACTAGAAGCACGCAAACGAGTAGATGCGATTTAATGAGTCAACCATAAAAGATATGACAGCTGCAGCTTACCCCTCAATGCATCGGATCTACTGTTATCGTATTTGAGCTTAGCGCCTAGAATGAAACCGAAAGATGCGCTATCTCAGCCATAAAATTTTCTTTACACTCGTCGCTCGGCTCTCTTTATAGGAGACAAGCGATTTAAGATTATATCCTCGAAGGCATGCTGAGTTCAGCTAAACCCCTTAATTTTAGCTAATAAACTCTTATAAATATCCAAAGGGAAATAGTGCTAGCTCCTCTTAGAATGAAATAAAACATCAAGAGTGAAAGTAATAAGAATTATCGTATAGGAAGGCACTGAAGCACTCTTACTGTCTTTCT
This sequence comes from Baylisascaris procyonis, assembly GCA_037389465.1. Classification (NCBI taxonomy): domain Eukaryota; kingdom Metazoa; phylum Nematoda; class Chromadorea; order Rhabditida; family Ascarididae; genus Baylisascaris; species Baylisascaris procyonis. The sequence continues at coordinate 5,665,797 of JAZARR010000213.1, read as the reverse complement.
TTTCCTTTTTTAGTTTTTCTCAAAACTACATATGAGCTTTTATTTGCAGTTTTACATTAAAACTGCTCAAGATTGCGAGGACTGAGAAAAGAAATACTAAAACAATTGCGCTTCGATTGATTCATTACAAAGTAATGATTTCCATACTTTACTGTGACTGATTTTCTGCTTCAGGAGTATATATCCATGTAAATTATTCTTCCAACTCCAAAGAATTTGAATGGCAAGTGTTCTATGGTGTATGTCGATGGTTCATTCAATACTTGCGTCTCTGTTCACAACAAACCAATTTCTTTGCTCTGCACTTTTTACGATGAGTTTTGGCTATATAAAAGTGTTCATTGATAGTTTCAAGTTGCATATTAGAGGATAGTATCTGCAGCATATCGATTCCACGAATCTTTTATCTCACTTCTGCGACCAATCGTTATCAACTCGGCAAAGTTGAATAGTGTTATTTAAGGAATATTACTACCCTGAATCAGTTATTTACTAATGAATGAAGAAGAAACGACCCAGAATTTCATTACAAATAAATGTATTTCATGAGCTCCATTTGATGTCAACGAATTAAGGATTCAATACGCATACAAGGAGATTTACATATTTATCCTCTTTTGACAGCACAACCTCCTTCTTATGTGGGATCGAAAACCCTAAAATGAAATATTACCGGGAAAGACTGGTTCTATTTTTCTAAAAATTCTGAGACTGCCGTCAGATCTACCTCGGCTCTTTACATGAACAGAAACCATCGTAGCGCAATAATTCAGAATGAGTTATATATATATACATCCTTTCTTCCCCTCCTCCTCCTCCTCCTTCCATCTCCTCTCCCTGCCGCATCCTTCTCTCCTATCCCTCCTCCCTCATCTTCCATTTCACGGCGTTTTTAACCCAAGTTTTAGGAAACGACCATACATAAAACGCAGAGAAATCAAATTTCTTAGCACTGTTGGTCGCCCATTGGTAGTGATATGTGAGCGCAGAGATCAAAGATAAAATTCTAGAGGTTTCGGACAATCAAACGACACAACTGAGGGTGGAGGTGGAGAGATGAGGTGAAAGGAAGTCGTATTCTAATGCAATTTGAAACGTAATAGCTTTTTAGTGATTAGCTCTCTATGGAGATGAAGTAAGCAGCAAAGTAAAGAATTTACATTGTCGTTTCTATTTCCAAAATTACAATAAAGCTATTTCTAATAAGAAAAAGCTCTCAGCGACGATTTTTTTCTCTTTGAGGTACAAATGTCATAAATATTTTCCACTCATTATCTTCTATCGTTACTTCTATCAACGATTTTATTTCACCAACAACATTTCCACTGAATATCAACATGAATTTACGCGATTTTTTACGGTTCATTTTGGAAGGTCTCAACGTCTATTTCCTCTTATTTTCCAATGTTTCATTCAATTTTACGCAATGTCTGTCGTATTCATAGTCAGACAGACTTGTTCGATGCTCATTCGAGCGATTTTATGTTTTCTTTCATTGGAATTTAACTATTGTTTTTTCAGTTTGCAGAAAAACCATCAGTTAAAAGAATGTGAAAATTATTTATGAAACCTCTTTGCGAGCATCTTTCTTAGAGCAGTAAAGAGCAAAAACTCTCTTCCTTTGCTGATTGCAACCGCCTTAAAGTTTCTTTTTTGATTTTCTTCTACAGCTTCCTCTCTAGATTTAACACTTTTTAGAGCTTAATATGTTTCTTCAATTACCGCAACAGCATCCATTCACCATTTAATCGTTATTGCTATAGTGAATTGTGCTTAATGCGATATGAATTTTCCATTGCTACTGAGGAATATGAAAAAAATAAATTTGTTTCGAATAGTTAAATTCAATTTAATGGAATCCTTCATTTGTTTGACAATTACTTAGTCGTTCTTAATGTTATTATGGACTGCACTAAAGAAAATCACGCATATTATTTCCATCAGTAGTTGAAAAAAAAATAGAATCAGTTCATAAGGAGCGATGCAAGAAAGCGCTTTAACAAGGTCCAAATCTGCTTCATCCATAATATTCTGTCATATTTGAGAACAGAGCTGATTTATCACAAAATAACACTTACATACTCTAAAATATAAACTTGTGAAATTTGCATAAAGATCAAATGTCCGGGAAGATATAAAAAAATGTATGAAAAATTTGGAAGTTACAAAGAATATAGAAATTATGAACGCATCAATAACAAAGTAAATGATTTCTTTAGTAACATTAACAATCCGAAATAATGCACACGAGTGAAGACCACAACAGATCATCGTTATTTATATCGTTTCTAAGAATATTATTGACGAAACTGAAAATGAAAGAAAATTTGAAGCAATATGAGTGAAAGCGGATATTTTCCATTGTATGTATCGGTACGAATATAGCCAAGAGTATGAACAGAGAGCAGCAACGAAAATTATATTCTCGTATGGAGGAAAGGACATCACGACGCCTAGAGGACACAGGAACTGAGAGAATCTCTTCTGGTTGAGATAGTGCGAGGAGAGAGAGGCTGAAGTGAGTTAGGATGAGAGAGGTGTGATGATCAGTGTGAATAGGGGAATGTGGCACAAAGTGGGTGAAGCAAATACATATGGTGAGCTCATAAGAGGCGTATGGCAACTATGCAATCTGTGAGGCGCTTAAAATGAGAGAACACGACCCGTTCGACGATACCTTCCGGGCTTATCGATGCGTAAATCCACCGCTTTATTTATCAGATACGACACATCGGCATCTCTTTGAGCACAATATGCTTGCATTTGCAGTAACATCCTCCCTCCAACTCTTCTTCTCCTCTCCTCCTCCCCCCCCTCTCAAATAAACTTTCGGTCCGGAGCATACGCAATCCCTCCACACAGATAGCGACCTTCGCTTGGACTTTCAGAAGCATCACAACTGTTATAAGGTAAAAGCGATTAAGCTTTTACCAACCATATGTTCGCACTCGTGCGGCACTTACATATGTTTTGAGAAACTAATTCATTTGGGCTTCGTACACCTTCACTTGCAGTTTTCGCTTTCACTATACTACAGTGTGAGCTTCAGAGGTCTCTAACTTGTTTCACTTGATGCATTCTCCTACTTTAGTTTATGTAACACAAATGTAATCATTCATATAAAAATATCCCACTTCATGTTGCAATTTTTTGTCAAAGTTTCGAAATTATTGTTTTCCTAGTTAAACACAACAACGGTTCAAGTTGTATAACCTGCAAGTCCATAAAGCAATCTAGTTATAAAATTGCAGAAAGCATCTCGATATCTCGCATATTTATCAACAACTATATCATTAAAGAAAAAGAGACTGTACTGAGGACAAATTTTTCCTTCAACGATAAAAAGACTTTGGTTAATGTCATTTTTTAGTTAATATATCATCTTTAACAGGCAAGATATGGCGTTAAAGAAGCAAAGCATGGAGTAGCGACTTAGAAATAGTACTAGCTATTGAAAATACCGGACAAAAATTTAACGCAAATGTAGAACTTTATATAAATTATCGTAGAAAATAAATGTGCTAGTTCGAATTTCATACCATGATTATTCCTCCTCACTTTCATTCGTTCATCAGGTGAGACATTTTTTTCCAAACTCAATCAGCATAAGCCATTGCTCAGTGCCAATAGCCATATTTTTTTCCAATCTTTTGCATAAAATCGATTTTTAATGCACTAGCGATTGACGCATATGAATTTGAACTGCGACTTCAGACTTTGAACTTTTTAGGACCTTTCCGATCAAACAAAAAGTTTTAAGACACATAGAGAAAATGATTAATGTCACATATGGCTGGTTAATATTTTTCAACACCGCCAACATCTGGAAAATAAACGAATCCAACAGCGGTGATACTTTCGAATTCAGCAAACAAACTAAATAGAATTCAAGTAATTCAATGGATCAGATTTTGTCTGCAATATGCTTGAATAAATTATTTCGATCGCAATTGCAATATCACCGGAGATTAAAAATAAACACATCACTAATGTAATATTTCAATAAATTCCACATATTTGATGAGATGTTTCGCAAACTGCAAATGCAACGCCTTTGATGATCTTTGCAAAATTCATTGCAATAGTTTGACAAATCAGAGATATGCTGCAGCCTAATCGAGTAAAATGTTTGAAACATACTGCATTCAGCAGCTATTTCTATCGCGCATAAATATATATAATAGAGGTGACCTGCAGCCGAAAATATATGATGAATCCAAAACAACTGACAAAATATATGGGAGGTGGAAGTTTATTTTAAAGATGGTTGGTTTTGATTTACTTCAAAACATAAGAATTTATTTCCTTATAAATGAGAAGTTATCCTTATTTTCCCTCAAAGAATCCCGGGTATAACTTACAACATTTCTGAGAAGGTCATTGAAGACGGAAAAGTCTTAATTTTCTTTAGAAAAATTTGCTAGCTGCGCTTACAAAAAGTAGCACTTGAAGAGTATTGTGAAGCGGTAAGCATGCCTGTAAATGGACGCTACATATCATACCAAGACAGGCCTTTACTCATGCAGGTCTTTAATGCTTTTGTTTTGTGTAAATTTGAGGGGATGAGGAAGGAGAGGTATTCGAGGAAATCAGACTGTTGAAAAGGCAAGCAGGAATTATTTTGTTCTAAAATGTTTTAAAAGGTGTTCATTCGAGGAAGGCTTGATTGAAAGGTTCGTCTTTTGATGGAATGCGGCTGTGTGGACATCGCGCATATTGTGTCGGTAGTGGGCTCACTCTCATCACGGCTAATGGTGACAGACGCTCGAGCGGATATCAGCCTTTCCTCCTTTTCCTCTTCACTGCAGTAGTTAATCTTTAAATCTGTAACTATGAATGGCACAAATTATAAAAGCATTGATTTACTACAACAAATCTAGTGCGTGCTTTTATGACAAAGTTATCCTACGAATTTTTTCAAATAAAGTAGTCAAAAACTCGTTCTGTTTTATTGTTAGCTGCAAAGTACTCTCTTCTCAAAAATTGAACAGGAAGTGAGTAAGGAATAGAAAGTTTTTATGACGAAAAAGTCGAGAAAAAACATATAATAAGTTGTAACTTAAAGGATTTCAACTGGAAGAGGAAATGAAAATGTGCAATTTGCCACTTCTCATAGCTTCACTCACAATTCACCGAAAACGACTACTTCCTTGCACAGTGTAAAAGATGACAATTGCTCTATTGTTTCAAAGTTTTTTTTGGACATAACATTCGAAGAAAGAAATGATTACTGCGTATTTGTTCATCCTCTCTCCTTTTTTTAAATCAACTGTTTGCTAGCGAATATTATTGCTAACGAATGAATTTTCACAATGAATCTTTCCTACTATAATTCCACCTATATACTTTGAAATATGATGAGATTAATAATAAAAAACTTCCACTAACAATATCAGTTTCAACTCACTATGTTTCAAGTCATTCAAATGTTTCCGCTAAGCATATAACAGCCTATGTATAAATATCCAAAAATACAAAAGCACACAGAAAGAGAAACGTCTTTCTCGCTTTGTTTATAGCGTTGTTTCTTATATTGTTATCATTAAATAACTACAGCCTGTTCGTAAATGAAGTTCGGCTCCACCACTTCTCCATTGATCCCATTTCACAATACTTTCCCAAAGATTTCACCTTCCCTAATTATGCAGCCTTCTTGCCAATTCCTTCAGTGCTTCCCAGCTTGTTTGCAAAAAGTCGTTGTTTGATTTGCTTCTTATACTGTGCAATTAAAATGTCAAAAGACGATGCCTTTCATAGTCGAAAAACTGGAACTGCTAATTTCGCTAGGCACGTTTTATTATTCGTTTTGGCAGACAGAGGGCTTATGATTATATGCTCAACGGAATTCAGTTCTGTCTGAATCAATGCAAGGAATTTTTCTTTCTGGTTTTGAGTGTTTCGGCGAACCCTTAAATTTTTTTTTAACTTCACTTCCGTTTATTTCTTCATGTGATGTTAACGGAAGGAACTTATTTTAAAATACTAATATCATCGTTCTTTCACACTTGTTGACCACATTCCCCGATAAAACCTTTCTTCTCTTCTTTATTACATTTGATTTTATTGTCTTCAATGGAACACTAAAAAAAAAAACAAATCTGCATAGAGTCTGCATAGGTACTCATATTGCTGAGCTGAATTAAGTGGCGCAAAAAAGAAGTGAATAATTCAGAACGAAACGTAGAAGTCGTCAATGAGATAAGAGAGACCGAAGCAATATGCGCGTGTAGGTTGTGAGGCTGATGCGTCATAATCCATTGGGATGCACCCATTAAATGCACTGCTACGAGACCGGAAGTTGGCAGCGCTCTGCACCACGCGCACTTATTGCTCATCCTTGCGCACTCACATCACAACACTTATCCGCATCGAAACATCAGGTCGGTCGCTGTGAATTGTTTATCCGAATATGGTATTATTCTCTACACATCCCCCTCCCTCCTTTCAATAAAACACCTCATTTAATGACAACAGACAGGAAGTGCCGTCAAGCCTTTGCGCAGCGGAGGTTTTGAGTGGAAAGTTGCGATCGGCCTTCAGACTTCTGCAAACGCGTTGTGTATTCTAGGGCAAACGAATATTTCCATTCGATTTCAAACCAAGCGTTTTTATGCATATTAGCAATAGAGTGCATTACAATTAATCCTGTTCGAACAACAACCGAATATAAAGCGTTGATGAATTGAAATCATTGCATTCCAAAACAGCATTCTCTAAGCTATTCAACTATGACATTTGCACTTTTCGTTGCAATATGCTATTCTATAAAAGTTTTTATGATCAAATGTTGAGGATTGTTTGAAACGAACGTTTTCGCCATCTATATGAGCGAGAAAATCAGAGAGTAGGAATCTGCAGAAGTCTTGGTGGGAAATTTCACAACACTATCGTATACTTGGAGAACTCATAGTTTCGTAGACTTATCCGCTTCACAAATACACTCGATATGACATCATCCAATACATAAAAACGATGGTTTCCTTTCATAAACTTAGTGAGATGCAGTGAATCAATTTAGCAGCCAACAACAACTTGAATGATGTGGGCCATTCTTGCAAGACGATAACTCTTGTTAGCAACATTGCTTGTTGACAACACTACATATTACTATCAGTATTGTGAATCATAACCCAAGGGAAACTGCAATATGTACATAAATTCACCATCGCTCATGTTCACATAATGAGAGATTCAACACGAAGAAATTCCGATGACGTCAAATGACGCCATAGATTTTATGCCATTTGCATGCATTTGCAAGCAGTGGGAAAAAGTGACATTAGTTGCTTAATTCCAGCGGAGATCCGAGCAACTGCTATTTCTTTTATGGACATAAGCTAAATTTATGAGTCGCCTAAAAATAGAAGTGTTATCGCTAGGAGAAATCGCTTAAGTATTGAGCAAAAAATCTCATCGTCTTAAAAATCTGATAATTTTGAAAGTGCAAAAATAAATAATGATTTAAAAATAGAAAAAATGAAGAATAAAAATTAACGTATGAAAAAAATTTAAAAATTTGAAAAATAAAAGGATCCCAAGAATGTTTCCCACAAAACGCTACTTTAGGATAAAGTTGCAACGTTAGAAATTACTATATAGAGAAGATGAAACGCTGGTCGAACTTAATCACAACATGCATATAGAGTACGACGGTATTGTAGATTGGAGTCGATTTTTTAAACACTTTAGAATACGCAGAATGATTTATGAAGAGTGGCTGAAATGAAATTCTTTTCTTCCCTCCTCCTCCTCCCCCTCCTCCGACCCAAGTGGCAGTATTCAATGACGGAAATCATTACACACTTTGATGGTAGGAGATCTGCAATAAGTCGATTCGAAAATATAATCATTTCGATCAATACAATTGTAATTTGCAGCAATCTCGTTGCATAATATTTTCGTTTTATCTCTGCATGTGGTAACGTCATGCAATCGCAATTTTCACATAGCGAATATATATATTGAAAAATATGTTCGATATGCAAAAGTAATCAAAGATACTAAAGTATTCATTGTCATCAATATTATTTAAACGCTTTTCATAAACGCAGCCGGTTTGACGTGAAGGATACAACGACACATAAAAAAACGAATATAATTTCACATTAAAAAAGGTTTTTTCAATAGTGAAACTTTTATTGTTGAGATTGAAAGTCGATGAAAAGAGGAAAGAGAGCAACAACAAACATTTTCAACAATACGGATGAAGATCGAGCGTAATCAAAACACATAGCCAGCAGGAATGAGCACAGCATAGACACACAGCTGCTGCCAACGCTTCATTATCTTCTCGAGCTAAGGAAGTGCTTAAAAAGATGGAACATCACATCATCTCGATACAGCTGCCTCTAAACTTCGAATATCAATAGTACATTTAACTAAAACAAAAGCGCTCTTTTCTTCCTTTTATCTTTGATGTTGCATTGCTACGAGCATCCGACACAGTTCACGATCTTTATAACCCCTTCCCTTTCCCTTCTCCCACCCTCCTCAACAAAATGCGTCAGTAATCGGAAGAGTTGTGCAGCTCGTATGAAAACAATTATGAACATATTCGACGATATTTGATGCTTTATTGAGACAACATAGAACATACGAATACTGCACACGTTGAGTGTTCTTTACAACGATGCGTACTTCTATAATTCCACTCAACACCTCTAACACTGTGGCAAATTGCCAAGTAGTGTAGCATCTGTTATGATCCATGCATATTTTAACGTCGAGTAATTACTCACGCAAGCCTTCTGCAAAAAATTAGTTGTTCACTCCTGTCGGTTCTAAAATAAGTGAAGGGATAATGTCCATATGTCGCGAATAGTTTTCAACGAACTGTGTTCCTGATAAATTTTTGTATTCGTGAACAAGTGAAGAACTATGCCAAAGAATCTGAAATGGCAAAAGCAAAATTCTTGCAGAAATTATTCGTTTTCTTGAAGATAAATCGATGTAGAACGAAATCAAACCGGTACAAAATGCACGCAAAATTTTTTAAGTTCTTCAAAACATATAGTTATACTCGATGTGTAAATATCACGGTGAAGAGCTCATCTTATGATGAAAATGCATTATACGGATCGAACTTGACAACTCTCAGTGATTGCGGGGATGGAACAACTGAACATGTGGACAAGAATACACAACTACAATGACATATAGACATGACGTTGTCATCATTTTGTCTTTGCAAGAAGATGCTCAATGATTTGTTTAAAGAGATGAGAAGAAGAGAATATGAAGAGGCATTAATAAAGTTTTGTCTCTGCAGATAAATGCCATTCACAGTCAAGGGCGAGGCATTGTCGAAATGACATCATGACCATGGAAAGGAATATAGAGCACAGAAAAATAGGAAATAAAGTGCACGTAGAAACAAATCAAGTGTAAGCTTTCGAGAAAAGTTAGTGAAAAAGTTATGATGTGTAAAATTCTTGAATCATAGATTTCAAGGAGCTTACTGGCGGCGAATAATGTCAACACCGATACCACGTTTCTAGGCAATTGGCCGTTCAAATCGTCTGCTCATGTCATATTCTACTGAGCCACCTATCGTTCTCGATGCTCGAGCATTTTGAAAGATAGCAACTCCTCGGTGGTGGCGCTAACCGTTGACACATGGACCTCCGCTTTTCCCTTGTCTCTCACAATGAAAATCCACTCCTCCCTCGCCCATCCTCTGCCTCCACCCCATGTAGACAACACTAGCAAATCCAGCACTTCTTGAATGAAGGAACATTAACGCCAACAACATTGGCAAGTAATGAACACTGAGAAAACAAAAATGAAGTTTTAGTTTACATAGCCACTTTAATATGCTATAAACGATCGATCAGAAATGAGGACGTATGTGAATTGAAAAGGAGTACGCAAAAGTACTGAAAACAGAAGACGTATTTGCAATATTCAACAAGAAGGAGACGAAAAGCTACTATTGAGAAACAACAAAAGAATATGGAAAGTGATGATGAGAAAAGAAATGCAAGGGGAGAGAGAAATAAAAACGATGAAATAAATAACAAAGAGAAAACTGAACCATGTGAAAAACAATACAACTAAAGTGTAATAAAAATGATAAGTAGCAATTAATGCGATTAATAATTGAGTTAAATCGAAGTTAGTGGATCATTTTTGAGTTAAATCTTTAAACGAAAATTTGTTCGATTAGCACATTTTTCGATGGAAGAATTTTCTTTATTTGATATATCACCATATACATTAATTGATTATAACTTGAAATTCCTCATGAATGTGTCCTAAAAAAATGGCTCCTCTATTGTAAAATGATTGCCCTGAGGGAAATCTGCATAAGCGCATGAAGATCATTTGCTAGAAAAGATGAAATTTTTGAATAAATTAGCTGAGTTGACACTTTAAGATTGTGAATTTGTTGTTGAAATGATTTATCAATGATTGCAAAAAGGCCATTTGATGTGCGTCTAGATTTTCCATATTGGCATATTTCTCACTCATCGTGGCTCAAAAATAATCCGCTAGTGGTTTCCACACTTTCTATCCATCGTTATTGCGCAAAATGAAAACTTTTAAACTCTGAAGCCTTAAAACAATAGTTGCATTCATAATGATCAATAAAAATTCTCCACTGAGTTGAATCAAGTTGGAATCGATTAAATTAATTTAATTTAAACTGAATTGATTACACTCATCAATGCTGAATACATTCTAATTACTACCAGCCTTCTTCTTATTTGCAGATATGGGAAACAACATCGATACATATTGGAATCGAATTGGAAATTAAAGGCGATGGAAAAAAGAAATCTTATTATCTTTTGATCACCTAAGTGATACGAATTTGAAATGTATTTGTATCAATCTTCTAAACAGTGAATATCACTTAAAAAGGAAAAATTTTAGTTTTAGCTGACCAACTGTTGAGCGTTGTTCAGCGACGAAAGAGATGCCATTGCGCGGGCAACACATAGCAAAGACCTGTATCAGAGTTTTTTTGCCACCTGCGAAGTGCTTACCCATTGAAAAGTTATGATATTCGGCAAAACGATATAATCCCAATGGGAAGTGTCAGTACAACCTGTGAGTTCTTGTCACATATAACATAGAAAGGCGAGAATGAGATCATCCGTTGTGGAAATTATAACAGTTTACTTCTAAACGGGAAAGTGGTATTTCGTAGTTTGGAGTGAACTATCCTCAGAATGTATGTGAAGATGAGAACAGCGAACGGATTACAGAAGAAGTATGTTTGAAAGAAGGCGGAAGTGTAATTAGCAAAGAGCTTGAGGCGCATCGTATTGAGAAATGCCATAAATTCCGGAAGTTAGGATTTCGATCACTAACGAAAAGACATTCTTGGTCGTATATTGTATGTACGTCACAAATGCAACCACACTGACAAATAAAATCTCTACGAAAGAATTAGGCTTCCGGCCATTAAGAAAACAATTCGATGACCTTCATGAAAATGCTTTTCAATAACCACAGAAAAGAAAGATAACAAGTCTTTTGAGGATGCAGAGAGTATTTCTAAAGGCATTTTTGGCCACTGTTAAACGTTTATACTACCAAAGCAAAACCTCACTGATTTCGATAGCGCTTCTAAATGATGTTCATTATGTTAATTTCAATGTTACCTGAAGAAGTGCGATGGTGACACATATTCGTGATTTTAAAAAATGACTGGAAGTTGGCATTTATGTTGGCTGGAAAAAACAGCAGATTGCTTTCTCATCAGTGGTTTTGAGCAGTTCCTCACTCGATGGAACACAGATTCTCGTGACGATCTCCAAACTCAATATTATTTCATTCAACTGGAATTTCCTCAAAAATTCCTATATTGATCACATTTTCTCATAATTTATGAAGAATCAATTCTATCTAAAATTTCATCGTTGACAGATCTGAACCTTTGCCAACAATGCGCATTTCATAAAAAACGTATTGTCCACGAGAATACAACAAACAACAAACGTTCGATCATTGCCATCAATAAATGATTTATAGTTGCCTGCAAACAGAGCAACGCTACGGGACGCACGCAAAATGCACGCATGCACGCATGCAATGAAGCTGCAACGAATGCAAACGACTTTCCAACTGTTTGATGAGGTGAGAATTCAGATCCAAAAATTATTAGCATCCGTCATATGTTCACTTTCTATGTGTAATGGAATGCGAGCGTTGGCCAAATTTTCAAAATTTCGCAAGTTATCACAAAAGTGATTCGAGAAAACGGTCATTATTTCGGAAGCCTAGCATCCAACCCTATTCGTCAACAAGTATCCACGGGAAGGTTGTTTAATTGTTCATTTGCCAGGCAGCCCATCCGTCTTCTCGGATAAACGATTCGGCTGGTGCCCAGTTAGCGGCACATGTCGTAGGTTAACAATGCACTTCAAAGCGCAGTCGGATTAAAGCAAGAGTTGATGTAAAGCAGCCAATGCTGATAGCTAGCAGTGTCGAGTAGTGCGTCGATGACTTAGAGCGCACCTTATAATAAGAAACAAGACGAACAATGTGCGATCGGTGATATAGGAGAGGAATGGGATAACCTTCGGTTGCAATGAGGTATACAGGCTGCACAGGTGGAAAACATAGGTAAAACACCTTTCATACACAGCGCAGTAATTTACAAAGTAGCCGCATATTAAGGTATAACTTAAAAGGTTTGTCACAGGTAAGCAAACATGCGCAATGACAACACTTTAACACGTAGTTCGATTGGGTCGATTGCTTTGTGTCTGCATATTAGTTTTTCTCTGCTAATACAGTACGGTACACCAAAGCGGGCAAAATACACAATTAATTTAGTACATGTAGCGCTACAAAAGGCAAATCATAGTTTTTATCTTACAACGATCGCTAAGAATTATTGTTTGCACTAAGCTGACAATGTTGCGAAAATTATTGTTATTATATTGATCTGGATTCATTAGGAACGCTATGCTTAGCAAAGAATGCATTACTGTGGTGCATTCTTTGCTATCGACGGTGTATTATATGACAGATAACACAGCATGTGCTACAATAATATATCTCTTTCTATGTCTAATATTTGCTAAGATTTTAGACATAGTACACAATTCCCGTTACCCACTTTAAGTACTATATCGGTGAAACCGTTTACATTAACGCTCACATTTGCGTCGATGCATCGAAGTGGGTGCATGCATATATGCGGAATCAGTGCCTGTGCAAATACATTTCCTATTATTGACGTTCTTTTATTGTATATTCCCCACCTGAATATACACTAGAAATAAATTTGTATGCACATGTATTGAGACGTTGCACTGAATGGTACCGTTATATAGTGTCTAGTTTACCGATCTCTATGGTATAGCCAACACCATCCACTTTCGTCAGATTATTGGGTAATAATTCCCATAAGGTAACATCGACAATCTTTCAATTATTCCCGCAAATGAGCGTCTCCTTTAATAATCATAAACAAATTTTAACACCCATTAACCAACTGCATCCTAAAAAATTCAACGCAATTGATGAAAAACATAAGCGGAACATTTTGTGATGCAATACGTTAACTGTTCTTTTCTTTCGGGCTTTTTGGCCATTAAACAGTCATTTCTGTACGCATCTTTTGAGTGACATATTTTACAATGAAAGAATAGCATTGTTTCAATGTAATCGTTTCATCATTGAATTTTACATCTTCATAGCGACTATTCGTCGTATTGTTGCACTTGTGCAATGCAACGCATCAGATGCAAAGAACTTTACAGCGATGCAAAAAATGTTGGTCGAAGTATGGCCCGTAAAGCGTACCGGCGGAAGTATGCAACAAATCAGAAATCATTAGGAATGCACATCAGTCAGACTGATACAATACGCGCTTTTTATCATCGCTAATGCCGATGCGTATGCGCATAAGTATTGTGTTTTTCTCTACCTATTCATTCGGTGGTTTCAACATGCAAATCACAAAAGCTTCAGTAAGTAATCTGGTATATTGGGCATGATCTACAGTGCTGAATGTGATTAGCAGTACCCAATTATGAATTATAAAAGCTTGCATTTTTAAGCGGTCTGCACGTTTGCATGCGTCCATTTTTTATAGATAAGGTGAGAATCAGAAAATTATGGATGTTTAAGCGGTCGGTTCTGCAGGAAGATGAATTGATAGGCATTTTGTCGGCCATTCTGAGAACTTGTATAGAACTGTTAGGTGATTCCTTCTGAATATTTGCATATCCTCTCGATGTTACTAACAGACTCGCAAAATGCACATATAACACCACCTATATATTTCTTAACTTGTCACGATTTCACTCATAAAGTCAACCGGTTGCACTAATACTCAAAAGTCGATGAAATATCGCCTCATGCTGTTGACAGCTTGCCCGTTCAGCTGTAAAACTTTCACATTAAAGTTTCTTCAGCCAAATATTTTTGAGTGCATCAATTTTAACCTAATTATTTAAGCTACCTTTAAATGGCGATTATTTGCGGAAGATGACCTGCCAGGAAAAAGTTGCGAGGTCATCCAACGTTTAGATCGTAACTTCCAAATTTCATGGCCGTAGTTTTTGTGGCTGGGGAGATCAGATTGCCGGCAATACATACTGAGTAATACGCACACACATATAAACGCATAGACGCGACGCTATCATGTTTTGGTCTTGTAAAAACAATGTTAAAAATCAAATAGAAGGATTGCAAAGTGGCTCTGTGAGCTTTTTTTTCGTCCTTTCGAAACATTTTCTATGTACGACGTTGATGCAGTGGTAAATGTGGTTTGCGAGTAAGCAAATGCATGAGATTAGTCAACCAACATGACGTGCCGCCTTACCATTTTGTATTTCTGAATTATTGAGGACATTTTATTGTTCACACTGCTTATAGCTTAGCATCGTTCGTTGCTTTCTATATGATGGATAGGCATCGTCTTTTTATACTGTAGAGAAATAGGGCGAAGTAGTTCTGAATTTCCCTCAAACTGTATAACGAGAACAGAGTCCACCGTAATAGCAAATAGGATGGTGAGGTTTACAACTATTAAAAATGGGAACAATACTTTCAACGGAGGTTGTGCCTATATAGCCTTCTCTAGGCAAACCATTTCTATCATCACGGTTTCCCTGAAGCAGGAATATAGACACGATTGAGTTCTGGATCTGTTGGAGAAATTGCATCCAGAAGGATGTTTATGAGAGTGTGAAAGGAATACGTCACAGAACTGGAGAAGTGCCAATTGTTAAGCACTATCGCTGTGACGCATTTGCTTGGGAACAGGCGTTCCTATATGCAATGAAATGCTGCTGAATGTGTTCAATGCTAAATGCTGAACGTGAAAGCATGCCTCTCCCACGCAGCTTTTCGTTTATTCGACGATTCGAGAAGGAAAGAGAGAGAAAGAGAGGAAGGGAGGCAAAGAAAAAGAAAATGCGATTGCACTGAAAAAAAGATAAAAATTTTGGGGGTCCTCCAACTTTTCCGTAATCTAAGGCCATTAAAAGGGCAATATTATAAAGCATGTTCCATGCATTCATGTCTTCAGGTAGAACATTGAAAATTATAATAATCTTTCATTGAAAAAGATGCAAGGTAGCAGTATTTGCGCTATAGATAAGAAGCGACGTCTTACGCCTAAGGCTGCCTTTTCGTACTTTTCATTGGGGTTATTTGATGAGCGTAAAAACAGCTTTAGCAGTATAATGTCAATCTACGAGTTGTTTAGGGCAGTTAAATTTGCATATTTTGCATATTCAAATTGAAAGTTTTTGATAGCTGACCGATACGGCGAATTTATCAATGAGAAAGCATCTTACACAGTCGCAGAGTGCCTTATCCAGGTCATATATATATATATATATATATATATATATATATATATATATATATATATATATATATATATATATATATATATATATATATATATATATATATATATGCAATTTTTCGCTAATTATGATGGTGTCGTGTTACGTATGGACGTATGTCACCGTCTATCTATACGTCCACTGATATTACTCAGGTACTGCTGAAGTGAGAGCTTAAGAAAATTAATGGGAATGATCCACTCCACCTTCGACAGCAATTTTAAAATGATCAAATAGTGGCTAACGTTTGTTGACATTTGAATGTATGAGAAGTTTTGTGCATATCTTTACAATGGTCTGACCATGCTTTACAACAGATCAGTTGAAAAAACAACCAATTTTTTATAAGCTCTATGCAACAATGCACTCTTTGTTTAATTTCATTTGTCACCAACATTTTATTTCTTTTTTTGTCATTCTTAATCCTTTCAATTGCTTCGTCAATCCACCACCGTATCTATGTTTATTTATCTTCTGTTATCTGAAGTGCTTGTTTTTTCCGATAGTCTATCAGATAAGAGGAACTCTAAGAGCTTTTTCATATCAGCTGCCACAGCTAAATTCCCCGGTGTAGTTTTACTACGATTATCGCGCTTTCAAATATTATATTTAAATTTACTTCAGTAATAGTAAATAAGGTCCTTAAATAACTATTCAAAATCCAAAGTTCAGCTAATAGCGCACATTTCCGAGATGGACTGACATTTTTTTGAAGAATGAAGAATTCATTCAAAGAAAAATTGTTTTCAAGGCATATAGGCTTCTAACCGTATCTCTGAATGTTTTGTGACAGTCTCTCGTCATCAATAAAAGCAGAGGGTATTTATTTGTTGAGAAAACTGGAGAAAATGCATGTTTTTGAAAATGCATTCGACAGAGTCAATAGTAAAGCAAATATTGACAAGTGCAGAATCGGATCCTCTATATTATTAAGTTTTGCTCTCCTTCTTCAATTGCTTCACTCGCTATCATACTCAATATATCCAATAATGTTTTTGCACTCAATTATGAAAAAAGATGAGTTATCAAATGCAGCTCTCATTAACATACAGCCATCATTAATAACACATCGAGGAAGGTGAATAAAATTTGGAATTTAGAAATACCTAAATTTGAGAGATTTTATAAAATGATTCACTCATATGAATATTCATCAATAGGAATGCTCGATATTGATAGATCACCAAATTCTTGTAAGACAATTGTGATATCTTTGATAATCTTAATTTAACGTTGAATATTTCATAAAGAAAATTAGAGTGAAATAAACAGCTATTAATTGAACGTTTTCATTGAAGCGACAAAAAATCTGATTTAATATCAGTAGAGAATATTTTAGCAATGGCATAAATTCAACGATGGTTCACATAGGTGGGCGGAATTTACTGATGTAGAAAATAACCTCGTAATTAGACTTTTACTGACGACCATATACAACCAATATGTGCAAAAATTCATTGATGCGACACTCATATGATAGTGACAAAAATAGTGATGACTGGCCATTCGAATAGAAATTAACTAAAAAAATATTTTAAATATGAATATAAAAATTGTAAATGCATTGTATTTTTCAAAATCCTATCTAACTCAAAAAATTCGCTCGAATATATTGTGGAAAGTTGAAAATTTAAAAGAATATAACATAAATTTGAATATTTAAAAGCGCACAACATAAATTATGTAACAATGAAAGCAAGAACAAATTTTATGCGAAAAAACAATTTCATTACGGTGCAAATCGAAATAAAATAAAATCAAAATGGAAATAAAATATATTACGATTCATTTTTTTTCGATTAAACTCAATAATAATTTGCACTCATCTTTTTATGCTCAATTTTTTATATTTTTGGTTGATTGATATGTATTTTTTTTATATTTTTGGTTGATACTTTCATATTTAGATGAATTAGATCAACAGAAAATAATCATTTATGATAAAACTTTGCGTTTTTATATATCTTATACTTCTTAATTGATCGTTGATTACTTCCTCCTCGTCTTTCCAAATGTCGGAATACCACTCACAATTTATATCATCTGTCTTTTTTGCTAGAAGGACTTCAGTTGATCACTTGATATAATCCTTCGAAGAGCAAAACAAAAAAATCCAACGAAGATACCTTTACAAACTAATAGCTCATAACAAGATAACATACGCCTCATAATCGATACACAGCATCGACGATATACAAGTAGCTCCTAAAGGGTCTTCGAAATGTCCTTCGCACTATAAATATTTATATTTATTTACTTATTTTCATTAAAATATACCCACATAACATTTGTGAATGGAGCGGTACTTTCACCCTCTGTTGTAAGATGCTCTGTTTAATTTAGTAGAGTATCAACTAAATCAGCTCGTCACCGACGTTTCTATGTAATAATTGACTCTACTAACAACAATCCAATGGTAAGCAAGCAGTTCAACCATCCGAAAGTATTCATACTAATCAACTGTTATAATTGTTATCTTGTCATATTCGTTTTGATTTCACTGCTTTCTTCATCCTTATTCTTCCATTTCAACTAATAACTAAAGACATCCTCACTTCATTCGACATCTGCCTAAGAGATCACCTTCAATTCCACCTCATATCCACCTTAGTGTTTTTCCTTTTTCTCTCCTCTGTTCACTTGCTTCATCCTCATCTCTTCTTCTTTTACTTAATTATTACCTGCTGTACAATAATTGAAATGTCCCCACCATCCTAACAACGATCATCTCTCTATTAATTGTTTACAAACACGAATAGGCACTCAAATATTATTCCTTGTCCACACTTACTGCCTTATTCTCGAAGGCTAAACTATTGCTACCCTTTTTTTAAAATTTCCTTCCTCACCACATCGAACACCACTTACTGACTCAATTTAGCTTCTGTTTACAGCCCAATTACTACTTGATGTGATACTGTTAACAGATGTGCGCACAGCTCAACTTGTAACAATGCAACTTAGTCTTGAAATTTCGCAAACGTATTGTGCCTCGACGCCTCCTCATTACAAACATTGTTAGTGATGGAGGATTTGATGGAGGATTCAGCGTCTTGACCTCCATCTCACCCGCTTCTCCCTCCACCTCTTCTTAGGCACGCCATATTGCAACTCGTCTGCAACTCCTTCTACAGCAATCGAGTTTCAAATCACACGCTTCAAAAATGAGATTTTAAGCCATCCTATTTGTTCAACACATCTAATTCAAATATAAAGGTCGCGCAACAGAGGTTCTCTGTGGTTACTGAACACTGAAAGTTGCCAACCTATAATATTAAATAATAAGGCGAGCTAATTTCATGCACACTTCAGGCATCGAAGCTCACTGCGTATAGAATATCTGAATATGCTGAAGAGACGTGCCTTTTTAAGGTAACAAAAGCTGTGGTGAAATGAATGGTAATCATCAAGAACGAAGCATATCAGGACAGAAACAATTCATTACGAAATCCACATCAACAAAAAATTCTTATGCAGTATGAAACACCACAACACAAAAAAAAAAAATCAAAACACATCCGCACAGTGTGAATATCAATCAACACCTCACATTATCTTCAGCCCATTCATGTAATTTATTTCGACGACGACCACATCACCTCTTATGGGATACAATTTTTTTTTTTGGAAAGATCTGATTTCACTGTATTGAAGGAAAATACATATTTGGATCCACAAGCTTGCTCAGAAACTGAAAGCATACAATCAATAGGCCAATAATACCATCCAAAATCATTTCCATCATAATTTCTCAATGAATACCACAATGCTGCCCTAAAAGCCTGCATGGCGGAGATAAAAAGCAACGCCTCGCTCCCCCCCCCCTTGTTTTTCCCGCGTATAGCACAATGACCTGTACCTCCATAAGCGTAGATTCTGTAAATCCCATAAACCTAAAATTTTCTGCAAATAAAGACCTGAAAAATTCCATAAACTAGCCACAAAAAGACACTTATACCTAGGCCTACAAATTTCCAAATTTATTTTCCATTCCAACCAAACATCTTCCCTTCCTCTTTCCTCAGTTTTCCTCCCTCTTCTATCGATGACGAGTGAAATGATCACATTAATAACTAATAGTACTTCGGTAATCACTAAGAAAAGAGTCTGGTAAAAGTCAGGTGTAAATACTACCATGGGAACACTTATTGTATGAGCACTACACAGCAATAAATCAAGAACGAGCAAAGCAGAACGAAGAACTTCAAGTGAAATCCACAACGAACAATATGCAAATCCCGTCCTTGAAATCGCTGCCCAAATCCAAATGCTGACCACAAGCATTACCCCTCCATTCAACACAAGGAAAGTTTCTGCACCAAAATCAATCTAACGGATCAATCGTAATGCTCTGGAGTATTAAAAATTGAGCGGAACCTGGCTCCAATTCGGCGAAATTCGTAGTTTTTCGATGGTGGAGGGGATGATAGATCGAAAATAATTGAAATCAGCCACCTAGTTCCCATTTGAAACAAGAAGCTTAAAGATTTGCGATGAATCACTTTCAAAGGTTAGCAAATACAGATGACGAAAAGAGAGTGGCGAAGTGTGACGTTGTTTGTTCCGATCTAATTCCGTTTTTCCACTTTACTGTTTATTCCTATTCAACGCAACTGCTCCGTTCCTTTCTAATGTTCACTTCATTCTCCTCGAAGAGTTTCCAAAAAAGAGCTCGTTAATTACTTAATGGCTGCAATAAAGATAGGAAACTAAATCGAAAAGAGCACCAATTCAAACAACTCCAAAAAAACAGAAACCACTCGCCGTCCACAGCACATAAATGTCGAGCAAGGATCCAACGACGATCACTTCTTACAACTAATAATAGCAACCCGATAACCGGTACACAACCACCTCCTCTCTCCTCCAGCACGAATCCAGTGAACTGCCCGATGCCGTTCTTAGTCCACTGCAAAATAAACAAATATGTTAAACTTGCAGTAATTGTTACAATTGTACGTTTTCAAATAGCACCGCAAACCATTTCAGCTATCAAAATACACAAAACTTAACATACTTCTATGGATTCTCTAAAATAAATGAGATAATAAAAAATCTACACAATAAGAACAAGCAATATAGAAGCAAAAAAAGAAAATAAGCTCAGGTGAATCCTGGTCTCCTTTTTTTCAAACCAACAATCACCATTAAGAACGGCTGATACCAAATCTAATTTAATAACTCACCAGTTCAAATGCATTCAGATAAACACTACATCTGCTAGCGAAATAAGAGGAACGGCTACTATATACTTTTCTAATCTTCAATTTTTAGATAAAAACACCTTGAGGTTTCTAAATTAAAAAAAAATGCATCCATGAAGACAGAAAGCTGAAAAAAAATTACTTTTCGGCGGCACCATTTTGCCCCATCCGCCTCTGCCCGGATCATAATCCTTTCTATATTCGTCGCGCACCTGCAAATATATAGGAAAATTCTATGAATTGCGATATACAAATGAAACGAAAAACTTCATCAAACGTTCAGTATATTCATGAGTGTTTCAGAGCAAACCTGATGCAGCCAATACCAGAAAGAAAAGGAAAATTCTTGGCACGTTACCAGAACCATTTTTTCTATAAGGAGAGGGATTGAGAAGGATCATACATGCTTTTTCTTGTCGTGCATCTGTCATTGCAGTTTTCAGATCGGGAGAACAAATAGTGCATTGCAGTCTCATTGCAGTCTTCACGATTCGCATTAAAAAGCCAAATCCCTCTGAGTAACCACTACAGGAGGGTAGGAAAAAAGGAAAACCTACAATGAATTATTTCGAACTATGAGCAATATAAACAATTAAACGGAAGATGCCTTCTATTGTCTACACTGGAAAATATCTCTGCTCTGAACAGAATCTTAGTTCTTATAGCCGCACTTACGAAATCATCAGTAAACTAAGAGCAAACCGATAAAGACGTATAAAAAAAAAAACGAATAACTAAGAGCACCGAAATGCGTATCATACCTGTCCTCCATGTCTTCCACGTCCATATTGACGACCTTCGACGAATCCCACATCCCAATCGGTGCGAATGATGCGATCGTCAAGTCGTGTGGCATTAATGCAACGCATTGCATCTTCTGCATCCTCACGATAATAATACCTTTAAATACTTTTACTATTGTCATTGTTATTATTACTATTACCGCTAACGCGTTATCACTGTTAATATTATTATTAGTATTGCTATAGTCATTCACAATGCATTCTTCAAGCCCTCGATGAAGCAATCATCAGGGTATATCGTTAATTACTTTCAAAGAACTAGGGCGATTACATCCACGCTGACTGTTCTACGATGGCAGAACAATTAATCAATAATAGAAAATGCATCACAAAAGCCCAAAATTTGCCTAAAATTTACAAAGAGATGGCATAATGGGAGTAAAATTATAGGTCACAACACATAACCCTAGCCAAACTGTTCTATTAGTGGCTTTCCACGAACTTTTAATCTAAAAATGCAATATGCATGCATCCTGTATACGTAAAATGGGCATCTGACTGTCACATCAATTGGTAAGGCTTAATCAGTTCACAACCTAATCCAAAAAAGTGTTGACAACCTCCATAGTATGAGTTGTCGCTTACATATAACCCTCATTGCGAGGCAATTATATTTTGCAATGACTTGTTCTGAAGACGGTTCGAAATGAAAGACAACCAATAAAACAACATCTGATTTCAAATTTCAAGCCTTCAAAAATACAACACAACTACTCATGATTACATGTAGGAGTTGTTAGCGTTAGCAATTAATCGGCAATTTCAGATGCAGCCTAATTAAATGTGTAACGAGCACCTCATCAATGATTCTGCACGAGTGCACACAGAATTCCCTCAAAAGACAAAATAAAAACACAACACTTCATATAACAGTTAAAAATTATGAGGGAATGGTACTAACTCAACAAAACAGAATCCACATGGTGTCTTCTTGAAACGATCAATACCCATTATAATACGACGAATCCTGCCAGCACGGCTGAATAATTCGTACACCTCAAATAAATCATTACAACAACACAGTTAAAAGTCCATTCATCCAAAGAAATATGCCCATTAACCCTTCAGGGATAAATTATGCTTCTTAAGGATTCAGATTCAGATTAATGAATAACGACTGCAACTGAAACGAACAACCTGTATCTACAAAAAAATGACTCCATGGAGCTGAGAAGATGAGTCGGTGAGGAAAAAGATTATTCCATTAACGTTTCATAGCATAAATCCAGCACAACTCAATTAAAACTTATAGGCTAACTTGTAAGTATTCTTTCATGTATATTATTCAATTAGAAATAATAATAATTCCACTAATAAATCTAATTCGATAAACGAACAATATCAATAATAAAAATGAAAAGGAAAAACAAGTATGCCATCGCACTAAACAAAGATGCATCCTGTCAATGCGACAACAATGCAAGCTTCATCTTCGTATAGGAAGAGGTAAATAAAAATACAATATGATCTATAACTGTGTTAAATTATGCCACAACTAATCTCGATTCATCACTGCCGAATTCGAATCAAACTATTTGTAATTAAATAGAAAATAAGACTGAAGAAAGACCTGCTCCTCAGTGGTGAAATACGAGAGATTCCCCACATAGAGCGTTGAAGAGACTGCAAGAAGTCGACTCTGTTCACGGGAAGTGCCCTGAAATCATGAAACCGTACAATTTTACATTAGCAATCATTTAAATTAAGCGATATTTAGATGCGTTTCGCAAAACCGACCAAAGATGACTTCGGCTCCAAAAGCTTTAAACGACTTCCCGTTTATTCTTTCTCTGTTCGATGAAAATTTATAGATGATTTAAAATCGGCTCGATGAGGTTTAAATGAAGTATCATGTGATAAGAAACAACTGATACAATGTCACGAACAAAAACTCTCCTTTTGTCTCCCCTTAGGACCATTGAAGCTTCAAACAATTCGTTCGATTGAAATGCAATTAAAAATAGGCCTCTTCGATTTGTTTGCCAATGATTAATTAACTCATCTAACGTTTCAACAGATGCCTTTAGAGGCGACACTCTGATTTAAATGTCAGTTGTTTTTAAAACGCGAAAAGTGAAATAAAGACGATCACCTTGAAGCGTTGATCGCGGTAGTCGCTATGCCTCAACGCGTCTCTACCTTTGAGATCAGCCACCAACGCGTACATCCAATCACTGCCACCAGCTAAAAAATAAACGGCAACTATTAGTATCAATACTGAATTCAGAAAGTAAACTCGGACGCTCTTCAGTACATCGAAGCGCTTTTCCATTAAGCATATTGACGTAGCACATAACTGAAAATAAAAACGCATCATCAGATGAGGTCTCTGAAAGGTGTCGGGTTTTGCCGATCACAAATCCACCTCTCAACTCACAGCTCCGCTGCTTCCACTTCGTAGTTTACTGTAACTTGTATAGTAGGCATTGAATCTATATACTCTACCCATACAGCTTGTTTACTCAAATACGACCAATATTTCACTCAACTGTTGCTTCATTCCACTCAAATTGAGCCTTATTCTACTCAATGACTCAAACTGTCAGTCACGAATTATTTGCAGCTATCGATTAAGTAGCGGACCGGAGCTCAGTCCGACTCCGATCCTAGACAGACAACAGTCCTTCACTTCTATCTTCCACCAGCACCAAGACTGGATCAGAGCGCCCCATCATGCCATCGGTTAAATCTAGTCGCGTTTGCGACTAGTCTACATTTAGCCGAAATCCCAAAAAGCATACAGCCACAACCGTCTACTTACCTTTGCAACCAGGTTTATGAAGTCTAAGTATAAAACTGCAAAGACATCTTCGCATACTTTGCATGATTCACTAATTTTAGATTTCTTATGCAAATTCTCCTCAAATAGCCAGCTTTGGTGACGTGCTGATTTGAACGAAACATCGCCGGATGCATCAGCTATCTGATGATTTTAGTTCAAGCTTCGTTTAAAGAATTTCAAATATCAATACACAACAAAATAATTTTTCAGGGTTTTTATACGTTTATTTTTAAAACCTCCTATTGTTCTCAAAGATTGTTCACCTTCTGAATACGAATCATTCCTTCAAAACTTTCTTGGCTAAATCTCTTTTACAAAATCATGAGGGGAAAGGGGAGGGGGGCTGGCGAAATGAAGCCGTCACCCATGCCTAATTTTCAATATGCAGCTTCAGCCTTCAACAATACGTACTGCTCACGACATGTTCTCACCAATTAACGAAAATCTGGCTGCGCTTCGCTTCGAGCGCTGAGGATGAAGCTTATTTGCCTGCTAGGTATGGCGGTGGGCAAACAAAGGCAACAAATGAGGCTCCACCTGGGAACAGATTGTCACCGCAACGGAAAACGTCGTTGTTTAGAGAACCTAACTGTGCCAGTAATGTATTTCTATTCGAAAGTCTATCCCTGGATGATACAGCTCTCACCTTTCTTAGTTAGAAATTATATAATTACCGCGCCAAAGTGTGTCACTTTCGGTCTCATTGCATTGCACATAAGAACCTGCGTCCTAGCTTCCCTTCTCGTTGTTCCCAATCACCTATCAGCAGCTTCAAAATCATAATAAACGTGAAACCAATCAGACCAGCTTCATACAATTGAAACGGTAGTAGTTTTGCAGAAGCTATACGAACCTCTGCATAAAAATGTCTGAGGGAGTCGGCCTTTGCATTGAACGCGGTCGATCACCGCGCTAGCCATTTAGAGAACTGACTTCAGAATATCTAAAACACCGTTTTATCAAAAGTTTCACTCTAGAACGGTGTTTTACGACCGAATAAATTACCATTATTTCTTGTTTCAAGTTACTTCAATAAAATTCACAACATGCAAACACAATGCCCTATCAGCCTCAACCTTATATTCAGGGTATGGTCATATCGTAAATAAATTCCGCCAACTGAAATATTCCACATTTTCGACGACGACCTCATCTATATGACGGTCGATATTTATAACCAACGCATTCTTAGCGGAATTCTAACGATCCACTTTGTCATACTTAGTCAATTCTATACTATACACATCAATTTTGCAAATAATAGAAATCGTCACAGCAACGATTCAACACTATAAAATTAATGAATAACGTATATAGAGATGATATTTACTGAAAAATTTCATGACAACAATTTGTAATCATTCTGAATAAAAAAATCAAAAAAACAACGAAAATCATGACATTGGCAACGATCCCAATTGCAATCGACTTTCACTGATTTACAGCAATGCGACAAATTCCTCATCGATATAACAGAAATCACCTTATTGCTTAATAAGAAACAACAAAACGGAACACTTCATTCAGTAATATTCAATCCATTTCCGAATAGAGTATACTCGTCAACAATTCAACATCAACAACATCTTTTGTAACATAAAACAACACAACGAAACGGTTCACTGAACCGGCACTTATCACGTCCATAATACGAGGCAAGAACAATCACTCAACATTGACTAAAATCATTTGAAACTGCCACAGCCGCAAATTCATCGATAGAGGCGCTTCTATCATGTCTATATTCCACATTTGCAAAATAAGTTCCAGGCGGAGCTGAAAAAATCCCTTATCAAACGGTGCAATAAAACGCCGACCCATTACATTCTGTGAGTAGAACTTCCCGTTTGAGAAATTCTCTCGTAATGGAGCTACAGCCCTTGACCCCTTAAGGCCAGAAATGTTCAATAGGGGAGAAGTTGCTATCCATTTTCCCTGAGGAGGTACGCAAGAGAAAATGCAACGAGGCCAACCACGGATGAATCCAACAATCCCCTACGACCATTACTCCCCACGTTCGTGAAATGAAATCTAGTTTATTCAGTTACAATTCTAAGCGCGTCTATCATGTTCACTTCATGTTGAAAAAAAAAAAAAAACTTTTTTAATATAATAACTTCTAAAAAAATCATAAAATAGATATTCAAAACAAAAACAATTAGAAAAAACACTGAACATTAAGGCAAACTGAGAGAAAAGCATCACATGTAGTGCAGCTAGATAGGAAATTGTACAGAAAAACGAATTCAACTCTATGACGATCATGCAACAATTTTACCATACTCCATAAAGACCTAGTCGTCCATTTATTTACCGACATCGATAGCTAGGAAAGATAAAGAAATGCAAGCCTATTTTTTATTCGATTAATCAACCAAATGTCGACCTCTAGAGATAAAGCGATGCAAAATAATGCCGATTTTCATTGGCTCTATTTTATAACGTCATCAATGGGACTACTCGACGTCGAAAGCTGAAATCATAAAAAAACAACCGAACCAAAATCTGTTTTTAGCAATTGAACACTCCCATGATACTTCAATCATCCATCAGAATCTAGCATCACCGAGGAGGAACAATTCACAGGAACAACCATCTTCTTGTCCCTTTCCCTTTCGCATATGAAAAACTCTACGATAATTTGTGTACTTTGCACACATTCATGGATGACGCATTGAGTTCTGTACTCTCAATCTTGTAGCACACAGAAATCGACTGCAGAAATAAGTGACACCTAGAGCGCAAAGATGGAAATACACATCATTGAACAACTCCATTCAAAAACCGAGATGAAGTAAATTCGGCCAAATAGTACTCCCTTGGAACAGAGCAAAGTAAAACAGCGTGTTCAACCAACATGCATGGCTGCAAAAACGATTAAAGAATGAGGCGCATCGCTTCGGACTGCTCGCATCCGGCACGAGCTTCTGTGACTGCAACCATAAGTGCCGTTCCAATGCCCATCGGAATATCAGCAAGACCAGCACCTTGCAAACGCTCCAAAACATTCGCTGTATCTCTTACTAGCCCAGCGATGCTGCTGAGTATATCGGCCAACAACGACCGGTTCGGCTCCCGACATTTTCGCCGAGTTGCCTGTAAAATGGTTCAGATCGCTATCTATTGGAAGTGTTTTTGCACAAAGAACATGGGCTTACTTAATTCTTACGAAAAGAGGAGTGGTTTCAGGCAACATAGTGTATAAGACATTCGTCTGAGGGATATGGATAACTAATCTGGGTTGCAAACTTACTGATCCACTCATATGCCATGCGGCCGGTTCGGTCGTTCGCTGTATTAATCTGTCCATCGCATCACATACTATCCTGCCCCATTTTTCTCCGCCAGAAAAAGCGAACATCGACTGCATATTGTACAAATCGTGTTCATTAGCCTGTGCTCTTCTCTTTGAACATACCATCTAAGCTCCTATTTTGGAGATTCTTCTTGGCAATATCCTAGTCTCTTCCGTGCCAAGCTTCAAATGCACACGTACTTCGCTGAATGAGGCCAGCTTGATGATCGTCTATCGCCTCGTCTTCTTTAATGCGTATACTATTACAATACGCCTCTCAGACGTTGCTCTTCCGGGCGGTTCAGCTCTTGTTTGGTATTGCGGTTTCCATGCAAACCTAAAAATGATTCCGAGGAACGCCCATCCCATTCTATACAGTTTCTCTGCTCCTGGCGCTCCAACTGAAGCTTCCTAATCATAAATTAAAAGATTTTCACATATGTGGGTATCGGACATGGGCAATGTTAAATACACTCGTAGCCTTCATAATCCAATGGGAAACATCTTCCGCGTCACTGTGACTTTCTCCTGGCCAAGGTCGCATTGAGATACGGTCGACAAATTCAAGCAGTTTGCCAGATAACAACGTCGGAAAATGCATTGTCCAAGGGACTGCACAATCGGTGCCTTAATTTTGAGATCTTCAAAAAGTGGCCTACAACTCAAATCATAATCCACAACTGCGTTCTCATCATTTTAAAGCTGTCCTGATGGTGGGCGGAGCAATTACGCCACCCGAATAATCGAGACCAGTCAGTCTGCGGCTAGCTGGGTAGAACGTGATATGGGGAACCAAATTCTTGAGCTTCATGTCATAATACGTCGCCGAAGACGAAGC
Organism: Baylisascaris procyonis; assembly: GCA_037389465.1. Lineage (NCBI taxonomy): Eukaryota > Metazoa > Nematoda > Chromadorea > Rhabditida > Ascarididae > Baylisascaris > Baylisascaris procyonis. The sequence goes on along the minus strand of JAZARR010000213.1, from coordinate 5,637,057 downwards.
TGAAAAATAAAGGCGGAAGCATCGAACCTTGTCGAACTCCGATTCTAATATCAAATTTGTCAGATAACCACAAGCACGTCGGGGTCTTGATCGTGTCAAAATGAGGATCGGCTTATTTCTCTCTGTTTCTTCTCGCTGACATCTGCGACATTCGATGACTGCTGTTTCGAGTAACTTACAGTCGATAATTAAATTCCTCAGTGATTGCATTGGTTCCTGGTGGAATCTTCTTTCCGTAATGGAACCAAAGCAACATCCTTCATAGCTTTCCATGCCTTAAACGTCTGAAATCACCGCTGAAGGTCGTGCGCAATTTCCCAGTCACTTCCGAGAGAAGCTCCTCTAAGAAAATTCCATTCTTGACTACTGCATTCGTGTGGGAAAAAATTGTGGGAAATGTGCAAGGAAAATAAGAAAGGAATGCTGACTTTTGTGTTTCATAAGTCCACTTAACAAAAAGCATTTTTCGAAAGTTTCAGAGAAGGGAAAAATTAGACTGAGATAGAGGAATTGAAAAATTAATAAGCAAGAAGCTGAAAAAACTGAACTGCTTTCTTCACATCTCTTAAACTAGCGAACAGTTTCAATTATACACTTTTCTTTTGAGTATTTTACTTGGCTTTCAGCCGCAATTCACTAGGGAATCATTTGCAATAAACTGTAATAAGCTCTTCGCTGATGCGATACTGGATTTTGACTCCAAAATGCCCAATTTTTCTTCTTATGAATTATGTAATCCTGGTCACTCGAGTCGGAAATGATCTCATTGCATCAAAAAAGATGCAGTAAACTCAAAGCAGTGACGAACGCAATAAACAATAGAGGGTAATCCTAGCAGCATGATTTATCTCTGTCCCAGTCATACTCTAAATGAAAATGTCGATACACAGAAAGGAGGCAAATATGGAAATCTACGGCTGTTCTTAGCGGATCTCCAATTATGAAAGCTGCCGCACAAAAAAGCAAGTTACCATAAACTTGCAAGGGTTTGTAGAAAACCAGAACTATATATATATATATATATATATATATATATATATATATATATATATATATATATATATATATATATATATATATATATATATATATATATATATACAATGGTTCCCTTTTATATACGTCCATGCAATTGAATGTATAAATCAGGGTTTTAACTCTGAGGTTTTAAGGTATAAATGCTTAGACTGGACAGGAAACGGTGAAACACATAAAGAAATGCAAGATGATGTACCTGAATTTGAAGCATACATTTCAGACGATACCAATCCCCTTTAATAACAGCGTCAACACAAATGCCCTTTGAAAACGAATCGCACATCGGACGAAGACAATCGAAAAGACCAGCACATTTATAAAGTGTTTCCATATTCTCCACTGAAAAGCCTCTATGAGAAACCCTCACTGACATCATAAAATCACAACAGCAATGTCGCTTTTTTATGAATGTTTCCCGTTCTCTTTCTTATCATCCCTTCAACTTGATCCTTATAAAATGGTGATTATAGCAATTGGAAAAAGTAAAGATTGGATAGTGGGCTAATTCTGATGACTTTTTAACAATGATATCTTCAGAAACATAAGAATTTTCTGAACAATCTGACTGGAAAGCCCATAATGTCCATCAGAGAAGAAAAGATTTTGAGGAAAATATCCAAGCAACGGAAAAATAGGGCGTTGAATTTAAATGAAATTAGGTGCTCGGAAAACTCGTTAGATGAAATATTCAACGCTTACATAAATCCGAACTATCACTTCCTGCTGAAACTGCTATCGAACAGACTGAAATTGTAAGAAAATATGTCCAGAAACCGTATTTGCAACATATATTGATGTATGTACGTGTAATAAACTTACGTTAAACATATACCAAATGCTTCGAACATGCACAAAAAAGGAAAAACTGAAATAAATGGGTACTTACGTGTCACTGAATGGAATCGGCCACTGCTACGATTGCGGAACAGAACGTTGAGGGCCGTAATCAACTCGGCTGATGTGAACTGCTGCAATACGATTGGAACCTCATCAAAACACTATCCACATCATTATCTTTCGGTTGGTCAAAAAAAAACTTGCGAAGATTGCTGGAGGCATATATGCAGTCGGGAATTACGTATAAATACGTAAGATAAGACTGGATATCTTCTTAGGGGCTATATTTTCTTTAAGGCTCATCGCGTGGCGAAAAAGATGGCATTTTTTGAGATCAATAGCAAAAAAAGATCAAAACACTTCGAGATTTTTATAAATTGGCATTCGAAATTCGAAATTTTTAAATCAACGTGGACTACTTCTTACTCTAGGAATTCGCCTCATTATGTTTAAGATCTTCGAATATCAGGATGGAGATCCTCCAGTGACTCAGTTTCCTTCCTTATAGCTTCTCACATCATGCACCGTCCAGAACTTGTTAAATTTATCGGAAAGAAGAGACTGTTTCTTCCTTGCCTCTCGTTCCATCCCAATCTTCCGTCAGAAGATTATAGCCTATGAACATGGATTTGCGTTCACCATTACCTTCCGAGGAATACATTCGAAGCAGTTTATTGCCCGTGTGATTTTGTAATCTCTGAAAATTCAAACAGCAACCAAACTTAGAGAGCTGTCCAGGTACTTCACCGATCACTACATCCACTCTGCCCAATAAAAGTGAACTAAACGAAAATACATCACCATCCATGACGACATTTAAATGATCTCAAGCGATAGCAATAACAACGAACCGGAAGCATACAATAGTCAGAAAAGATGGCAGGAGAGTCGGCCAACACTGGGCTATATTCCTTGATGAGCTCCATATTTACGAAAACTGCCCGCGCATCCGCCGGTATCAACTCGAACTTGCGGTATTTCGATGGTACATACCACTCGGCCACTGCCTCATTTTCCTTACCTCTAAACAAGCAGAACAAGCGATATCCACTATACCTATACAATATCATCAACATTTCAATATTTAACTACGGTTTCATGTAAACATTCAGATCCATTACAAGTCGGAGGGAAAATCTCGTTATACTTGTCAGCGATTTACTTCACATCTTCACCAGTAAAATTTATTCCTCATCACGACGAAGCTTACAAATGTCACCTCAAATTCATTCGCTTCATAAAAATAAATAAATAGATAAAAGTAAAAAAAGACATCTCACGACTTTCTCCAAACCGCTTCTCTCATAAAAAATAAATTTAGGAACTATTCATGGCCGAATTCAGAAGTGTTCAGAAGTTTTTGATTGAAATTTTAGAAATTACTGCCAGTTACATTAAAAACCTTCTAATATGGTTGAAATGCCCAAATCTGAAAACCTCTCTACAACAGCAACCTTGAAATGGGAAATATAAGCGAAGAAAATCGCTTAAAAACAATAATTTTTGGATATATCCGATGGTTGGATCAAAGTTCTGCGCATCAACAATCGTCATTTTGTCATCGAAACTCAATAATAATCTCTGAATTAAAACAAATCAACGAAGTGATAACAAACCCAAGCTCAGTGGATATTTCAGGAATATCATCACATTCGACCACTTCTTTGAGCACATTTATGAACACTGAACACGAACGCAACGCTTGATACTTCTTCTGCGCTACCGCACCTGAATAATACCTCTAGCTGTGAGATTCACATTGACTTTCTCAGATGAAATTCGATGACCAACATTTGATGCCATCATTAAGCAAGAGAGATTTGATTCAGCACGATTAAAATACTGATTTCACGTCAATGATACGTTTCCGTTCTTGAAAACATAACATCAGCTATACCCACCATCAGGTCATATCTAAGGCCGGAGAAGGGCAGATAATAGAAGGAATCCATCAGGCCAAAAGGCAAATAGAAGGAATCAAATAGAACGCCCTTGGGAACTCGGGAAATCCTCCTCCCTCTTTAAAGATTCACTGCGAGGAAAGACGAAAGGATTTATCAACGCAGCTGTTAGTGACCGGAGATTATCGTCCCAAGACCTCCGCTAACATTCCTTTCGGTTATAACTGCTACTTCCATCGCAGTTCACACATTTTTATGTGGAGTTAAACCCAATATCGAAATGGTAAAGACGGTTTCCTTCTAGTAATTTTGCCCCAAGCAAACATTTTTTTCAAAAACTTTCGCATCTGGTGGCCAAGGACTGTCACTTTTGATTCTCTGATTATAATCAACAAAACTCTGATAAAACTCTTTCATCCCTTCTCCTGAACCTGTTCTAATCACAAAATGACAATGCATGTCAGCAGTAAACTTTTTGATGTACTTTCATAGGCATAAAATTTTCCGTTCGCGTTTCAACAACAACCTCAAGTATGCCCATTCATAACCACTTCACTTCCCACTTCAAAACCAATGCACAAATTTCATCAAAACAATATTAGTGCTCAATGACTAGTGAATATGACGCCAATACGCAATTGCCAAAAAGTATCAAACTTCTTGTTTTATTATCGCAATATTTGTTCTAACTGTTTTACCTGAAAGCGACATCGTATATCAATCAACATTAGTTCACATCACACAGTAGAACATTTACCAATTATGAGCAATTCATGATAGTGGGCAATAATTTTAAAAAAGCTTTTGTTTTGGATTCATAAAAAGAAACATGTTCACTCAGATCGGTGTACTTCGACACACTCAATTATGTCCTCATTTTTCATCATGACATTTGGCTTTCGACGTGTGGCTATTCGAATTTTCAACTCTCCCCCTCTCCCAATAACCAAAGTATTTGCAAAAAGCCGACCATCATTGCAATGCTGATGACATAATCCTGCGAAACATACTATTCGGATCGTTTAGACGCTCTTTGAGACCTGTTGTCGGACTCCTACAGAAAATTCGAAGTGACGTTTGCAAATCGTCGAAATCCATAAACTACAAAAATAATTTGAAGTGAACATTTTAACACTTCTTAATTTCATATTCAATTTAATCATTTAAAGTCTAAAATAAAAAAGACTACTTATAAAAAAAGAACATAAAAATGGAAATTATAATATAGAAATGAAAATTAATTCATCCCGATTACCCATTCAAAGATAAAAAATTCGAGGAATCCCTCTTTCCCTCTCACGTGAACACTTACGATCTAGAAATCTCTTAGACAAATTATTTCTTGTATAACATATACGTATGTGAATGATGCTCGCATAAAACATGCAGAACATTATAGACACAGTCCAACAGTTTATTGATGCTGCAGACATCGAAAATACTCTACAAGAGAATCTGTGGGCAAATGAATTTTTCTTCATAAATGCAAGTTTCAGCTGAATTCATAATTGCTCCCTAACTAAACATTCATGAGTTAAGTTGACAGCGCAATAATTTTATCCTTAGTTTGTCAACCTCACCGACTGGATAATTTTCAGTTCCTTTTCCCTTCTAACCGAAACATACAAGTGGCGATTCATAGAATTCGCTACCTCGACTCTCGATGTCGATTTTTGAGAAAAATTTTAAAAAGATTATCAAAGCTATGAAACTTTCTGGAGATATCTGAAGCCTAAAAATAAGATGTCATGTAAATTCTTCCACATCATTACTTTTGGTACTCGAAAAGAACTGCAACCTCACCGTCAAAAATACATCCAAAAATATAAACGTTCTAATATTACGTCTTGAAATGTTTGATGAATTTCTTTTTTATCGTTCGTTTCTTTTCATATGATATCTCCCTTCTCAATTGTTGCTATTTAGAACGCGACGTCCACACCTTAAACGACTCATCCGCGGGATGATAAAGGAGAGAGATGCTTTTGTAAATGAACATCTACCCGCCAAAACTATTAGAAAGCCAATAGCACACAAAATTCAGGCTAGCAAATTCATGAGAACGTAACTAATCGACAGCAGCCGATGTGAAAAATGGAGGATATTCTCAGTAAATGAGATTTCCCAATGGCATTGAATTATACTTGGGGCGGAATACAATTGTGTGCAACGATGGGGATGAAGGTGGTTTTATAGTCCCTTCCTTGTTTCCCACCTCTCCTATAGATGTTACATCCAGAATGGTACTAATTAAACCTGCCCCTCCCCTGCTTCATCCTCACTTGTTCCTGCCCACCGAAAAAAAAGTATTATGCGACTTACATCGAGCTGGATTTTGCAGCTTCGTCCACTTTTCTCGACAACATTTGCCACAATATCCGAGTATTCAATCAGTGCATATGGATTCACAAACAACGTCCTGAAGCAACCCTAATGTGATGGATGTTGTATTCTATAGTTGTTCTCTTAGTAAATACTGCAACGTTGACTTCAGTCCTTCCCCTCGCTCGGAGGTTAAATTGCCAAATTATAAGAAAATATAGAAAATAAACGCTAAATGATAAGATAAGATTCTGAATTTATTGGCAATTCAAGAATAACAACCTGGAAGTTAGGAGGTTTGGAGGTAAATCTTGTAATCTCTCCCTCACCGAATATGACCGGGCAACGCACATGCTGCTTGATGTGAAATCCTAACATTCAACGTGCCTTTATTCCCATTACACCTATTACAACACTTGGTGTCCGTGAAAGTTTCCTTCACAGATATGCAACGAAAGAGAAATCAGGTAACGGCAACATTGCATACACAGAAAGAAAAAAAATTTTCATTGATATTCGCATGGCCACGACAGTCTACGGGCCGGTGGGAGATAGGTAAATGGAGGGAAGGCGGCGCTGGTGAGATGCCACTGTGAAAATTAGGAAATTTATGTATATCATATCCTTGATTGCGAGAGAATAATGAGTGCCGATCTTTGACACCAACCTTCTTTAAATATTCCCTCTTTATCAGAGGCATATTTTTTTCTTCAGGATGTAAAATCCGATACTCATTAAGAAAAAATGACTGATTAATGGCATTTAAATACTTATAGTTTCAGCCTTCTCAAGCAAATTTAAAAGCAAGACTTCTGACACTCTCAACCTTTGCTGCAATAATCAATCTGAGCTAGTTTTTATTCACAACGAATTTCAAAGACGATCTGTTGTAAATTACAAGTTGCTAGATCGATACTTGAATTGAATCATATATGACGGCTGATAACTAATACTCACGAGCATTAAAAAAACTCATCCATTCCAACCAAACAACACTGCATAAAATAGATTCACGCAATATATTCATCTCATCAAAAATAGTGAATAATGACGAAATGAGGTTATACCTGCCACGAACAATGATTTGTGCCGTTCGAAATGTTGTCATTTGTGTGAAATCCTCGAACGATCCCTCAGGTGTGCTCACAATGCAATTCACTGTTACGGTGTTCTGAAACGAAAATCTTCATTGATTAATTCAACTTCCACCAGAAAGCTTCATTTTTACGTAATGCCAAATCCTGAAAAATATAAGAAAAATATTTTTTGTTCTTAGATCGTGAAAACATTTCTAAAAGCCAATGGGTTTTTCTACCAAAATGAACCGATCTGATTGACATCGCATCTGATCAAAGCTATCGAAAGTGCTTGTTGCTGAGCTGCTTCACGAAGGTTTCTATACTCGTCGAACAGGTGCATATCTAAGCTTTTTGTTAAGCAGTTTGCATTTGACGAGTTTTAAACGATCGGTGGAAGATGATGGTAAATCCCCACAAATCTCCGGTAATGCATAATCAGATTTGGATTTGTGGGAAACAGCAAGCACCGTTATCAATCCATCACTAATCGAAGCGACCACCCAGTCAGATTTTTTAATCGGTGAAGAACAAGGATGAGAGATGCCTCACATTTGAAATCATCATAGTACATAGACGGACGTTGTAGGGGAAAAAGCAGAAAAATATTTCAGCACTTTAAAATAAATCAAAGCTAGTGAAAATTCATAAAGACTCTCATTGCCCTTATTTCCTTTATCATCGAAGCAATATCACTCCTCTGTTTACTGCGGGTGTTCTGTGTGTAAAATGCAACGAACATGTAGAAGCGAAACTACAAATACGCTTGCGCAAGACAACAAGACTAAACGGTTTCAATTCTCCACCAGGGTTGTGCTTCACCAGGGTCTAGACCTATTGCCGATCGAGTTCCCTCGGGTGGTAAAATCGAAAGAAAATCCACTAATTTCATTACATTTAATTATTGATTAACTACACAACTTATTGCAGCAATTCTCAAATTAAAAAACAAACAAACAATGGAATATCAAATCCCAAACTTTCTTCTTCGTAAATGACCGGATGTGAAGTTCCTGTTTAGAGAACCATTCTTTAGACTACAATTATCGATCAAGTTAAAATTGGTGTGGAAATATTATTGCATTATGCAGACAACTAACTGCAACGAAATAAGCCGCAAGATGCAGTTAAATTAAACGCACCAAATTTATCATTTTATCATTTTTCATGCGCTCGTTAAAAATATCCAATAAACATATTAAAGCCTCTCAACAATACAACTTATATCAGTTAAATTCTCGCTGATAAGCTTGAACGAACGTTGACTGATCACAGGCAAAAACCTTATAAACTGCGCAATAAAAATAAATTAGTGTGGTCCATAGTGCTTTAAAATATTTCTGCTTTTTTTATTACTTCAATATTTTCATTCTTTCTTTACTTCTCCCGATTGATAACATATGATCAATTCTAAAAAGGAAACGAAAAAGCGTATCAAAGGACCAAATATGATAAACACTTTTGCAATCACCTCATCTGACCTATTACTTCTATAAGTTATCAACAATGCCTTCATATTTCTAATAAATCGATAGCACAGAAATCCTCTACAAAAGATTCTCTCCTCGCAATCTGACCCGCATAAAACACTTAGATTCCTCTCATTTTCATGTACCTATAAATCCAACTTGATAGATCGATCAACGTCGAATATCATATTGATACTGTGTTTCATTGTGACCGCAGATGGTCGTGTCGTGCTTTGTATCTGCCGACAGTGTTCGATGCTTAGATCGTAGTACGAGATTTGCTGTTTTGCATTTTGCGAAAAACAACGCAATCATAATGCGTTTTTTTTCCAAAATTTGCATAAGTGCATCAAAAAATGAAGCAAGTAGAGCGAAACGAAACCGCACCTTTTGTTCCGTGCCATTCGATTGTTCGGTAACCTTCGAATGCCCACTTCGACTCGTTTGTGCCACTGACCTATCGTGAATAACTATCACATCGCCCATACCTGAAGCATATTATAATAACCGAATATTGCACATCACAAATGCGGTTAAAAGAATTTAATATACTTACGAAATTTAAACTTACACTAAACCCATAACTTTAAAGGTCTACACTGTTAGCAAAGGAAAAAGCCAAAATGATACCTATATCAAATATCGATAGGAAAACGCATCAAACAAACTGCCATTGCAAACTTCAAAGCATTAAAGAATGTAAAAAATATAGGCGTTCTCTTCGTCGAACATCTTGCCTAGCTAACCTTTCACCAAACGCCTGCTTTTTTGTATATGCTAGTGCTTTATTTTGATAATTTTTATTCGCGAGCCACAAAAGCAAGAACGACGAAATGTGTGCAGCTTAAATTATACTGATCTTCCAAACCCAATTTAATCTCGAGCAATTCCTTATGTACCAATAACTTTCGTGCATTCGCGATCTTAATGTAGTCTTCAAATCGCCATAAGGCAATAGAAGTCGAACTGCTAACTAGAAACTCACACCCAATCAACCTGTAGTATCGATTATATCAAATGAAATTCAATACTGCAACCTCAATATCTCGTGAAGTAGAACGTGTCACATTGACACGATGGATGTATCAAGGTGTTTTATGTCGAGGAATCACAAACATAGCAACGAGGATTGACAGAAAGGAAAATAGCAAAAAAAAAAATAATATGAAAGAAAATACCATTCGTAGACTGTTTAACTTTAGATGGAGCAGTCACAGAGAGTGATTCAAGAATTGGCACCTTCTCCTGTTGTTCGTTCTTCTAAAATGATCACTAATACATTCATCGAGAAGATAAAAATGATAGATGAAATATCACCGAATATCCTTTCCATTCTTTCCTCACTTCCAATGCTCGCTTATAATGAGAACTTACATTACACTTTATGACTCAGCCGATTTATTCGTAAGTAATTTCTTATGTTGAATAAAGATGCCTATAATATGGCGCCAAACCATGTTATCACTTATACAAAAAAATATTATAGGTAAAGCTAAGTTAATTATGATATCCCATGTGCCGTCAACAAGTTCACGTTATTCATTAACGACCGAAATATGAATACACCTAACGTTCTCATTCACTCTTTTCCTCGCCGATACACAATGAATATCGTTGTTTGCGCACGGGGAAATCATCACTGATAATTCCTTCCTCGCGAATTGAATTCTCTATCACGAGTTCAACTCTGATTTCAAAAAAAAAATCTTTCGTTATGATTTCAAAAACAAATCTTTCGTAGTTAAGACGGTAAAAAACACTTCACCTGCAAAATGCGCAAACTTATTTATGAGTTGATCCTTTTACAGCGAAAACGTTGATTAAACGATGAACATTAATGGATCAAGAAATGTCTCCATACTACTTATTGTACCTTTCAGAGCACAGCAAGAAGTGCACTCGATTCTACTGTGCCTAAATGTAGATACTACTCCATAAACCACCCAATCTTCATTTTTCTTCTGAGCCTGTACCTCAGCAAATGTTAGCAACACAGAAAGCACCGAATGAGCAATTTGGTACCTGCTCTTTAACAAGTCCGAGCACTGTTTGCAAAAAAGACGTTTCGCGCTGGTGATAAACTTCGATCGACACTCCTCTCCCGTTCTCCATAAATGTAAACGCCCTGAAAAACAGAAGACGAATTCCAACCATAAAATAATACGCCTGAGTGATTCATATAGTTCTATAAAAAATTTTCTTCTAAATACAGCTGCTTACACTGTCTCCTTCTAAACAAACTGACAATCCAGGCACTGCAGTTCTTTCTGGAAAGTTTCTTCAACGCCATTCGCCTACGAAGTTCTACTGTTGCGAGATAATGTTCATACATTGGGCCGAGTATCACAGGGCGACAACTACTGTGGTCATTACCTATGAGAACGTTTCGACACAACATCAATTGCTAAATGTTCCACAGTATTGGCCGTAACGTCTAGTAGGCGCACAATTGAAAACATGTGCTCTGAGTGAGTGAAAGACACAGATCTAGTTGATTATGCGTGAAAAGACAAGAGAGAATGAAATGGAGTGTGTAAGATAATCACGCCTTATGTAGAGGATAAGGTGTTTGCCAAGAAACGAGAAGACGTTAGAGGAGTTTGCAACAAGGTGATTGCACCACCGACAGTGCGCCTATTAAACCATCAACGATTGGAACCATAACGCGCCAAATAATGCAGTGATAAATTTTAGATGATTTCAACCTATCTTATTCATCTATCATAACGCCTATATTCCAATCATAATCCGATTTATTTTTGCGACCAGCATGAAGTATCTCATCCGATCGTTTCCAACAAATCGGCTCCAATAAGAAGTTTTCTAAGCAAAAAATCGGAGCTTTTCAAAGCAGAAGCTGATTAATTTTCTTAAAAACTACAACTCGCTGTCAACTTCGAATAACCGGAATTCACTCGTAGTTGATTGAATCGTATAGAAATTCGACTTGAAGACCCAATTTACTCCATAGTGATAGCTACTAAATACTATCGCTATTTGTTTGGAAGTTTAGGGTTGATGCACATCCAAGGAGATGGCTGTCAATGTCAACATTGCATCGAATATGTTGGATAAATTTTTTTCATATATTAACTCTAATTTCAGGTATTCAGCTTGAATCTTGAAGGTCATACTCGTACAACTCATTTTTTATGATGTTTTTATGGACTACTTAAAGCTGTTCATCTTCGTATGCTTTCTTCCTTGTAACGATTTTTTGATCGTAGATCAACTCGACTGTGATCACTGAATAGAGTGCACTATGTTTTGCTATTATAGGTATCGCTTTGATATTACATGTAGCGTGTGTAAGAGCTGTTATTGCCCACTCTGGGGCAGTGTATTTCTTCATTCATCTGGAATCGTCCGCTCGTTGGAGTTTCTTTGTCGTTTCGTCGTTCCGTTGGTGCGCTGCTCATGGTCCCTGGTGGGGCCATGTTCGACTTATAAAATGTTTGGTTATATCGGGGTGCTCGACAAGGAACCGGTGGCCCGATAAGGATATCGGGACGTTACATTCCTTAGTGGTCAATTCAACCAACCTTATATTAGGATCGTATCAGACTTACTAGCTAATAATATTATCAATAATTAGCCGAAGTAATGTTTTTAAGCGCTACATAATTACAAATGAATGCCCCACAGGGCAAAGTTTATTTTAAAAGACGCTAAGCATGTTGGCAACGTATGCGTTGATTGTGTTATTACCGAAATTTATTGCCACTTAACGTTAATAAAATAGCGCAATTGTAGCAAATATAGATGTGTTACTCTTTCTTTAATTGATAAAATGCGTAAAAAGATTCGATTATGGTAATTCAACAAATAGTTCACTTCATCCGATGAAATCATTCCTTTCTTTAGTATGTGAATGAAGCGATTGAGACTTCATTCAGTGCTAATCGAACGGAATCGATCGGTATTTAATTGTTCGCTGCCTTAATAATCTCATAGCTAAACTGTTCAACCATCGATGAAACAATAATAACGATAGATTCATTGAACAGAACTACCAACAGGGTGATATAGAGGATGTCTCTCAATCAAAACAACCGAATAGAGCAATAAATTCAACCATAATTCACTGTCTTGAACTTAGCATTAAATCTTGATACTAATGGATGTCTTTTACAGTGGTAATTGACAGAGAAAATCAGTGGAGAAGGCTATCACAGCAGCTGGCACAATATGCGCTTTTTAGTTGTTTCGTTTGAGCAGCTAGTTTTATAAGTCACCAATATGTGAAAAAAATATAAATATTGCCTTCATATTTTACTTACTTCGACCACCCCTATAAATTTTTAAAAAAGATTCGTTTTCTCTGGTTTGAAGAAAAGTGCATAAAACATACAGCCTCGTTCGCCTTTAAATGCCTCTAATTGTTGCTAAGGTTGGTGGATAAATAAGGAAAATACTGTGAGAAATTATCCTATAGTATACCTCACATCAAGAAAATTTAGTAACCCTATCCGGGGTGGTTTCCGAATTGAAACCGAGATGAACAGACGTACATAAACATACACATTCAAATAAACGTTGCTAAGTGAAGGAGATTCGCGAAGACGCATAAGCAATGAACACAGAAAGCACAGAATCGATTTCTGCCAATTTGCGTTATTACAAACATACTGTGACAATTACCGCGAATGATATCGCTTCCCAATCACAAAATTACGCAGGCATGGATATATCCTTTGTGGTAAATAGTACCACTCGGAGCAGACACGATGATACCGCTCTGAGTAGGCAACTGCGTTGAAGAGTGCCAGTGCCATGCTCCGAGTGAACGCCATTGGCACTCTTCAATAGGGTTTGTGTTTTATTAGCCAAATTACCGAGTGAACGATACCTGTCTGATGTCGATGGCAGGTTAGTCGGTTCGGCTTTCCTTGGCCGACCGCGTTTCCTCTTCGATGCTCCCTCCTCTTTATTGGCACATTTCGATTTGTCCGATACGAATGCATTGGCTGACGAGGAAGACGACGAACTGGCAACTGAAAACATTGCTCGTTTTACAGCATCAATAAACGTTGCTTTACCACTGTGACTACTTAAGTCTATGAAAATAAAAAATTTACATTTCACTTATAAAAAGCCCACAAATTTGCATAAACAAATATCGCTCTAAAATTCTAACGTAATACCCACAATACCAGCAATCTCAGTATCGCAATTTCTCCCCCATTCCTCCCCCTTCTTCTCTATATTAGCGCTGCCCGAACAAAATGCAGCCAGGAAAAGAATCTTTTCACTGAAAATGAAAAAAATCCACTCAGTAGTTATAGTGGACTTGTGGCGATATCAGAGCAATTTAAACGATGACAACATTAAACAGCAAGAATGATAATATATGATAGTATATGCTATATTCGTTGAATATTAAATGAAAAATCTCACAATTTAACAGCTATATAATTTTGGATGAGATAACAATCGGTCACTGAATAAATGCTCAATGCTCACCATTTTCTGAGTTTGATTCTGCACAAATTTCGCCGATTCGATTTGAATTTGCGGTTTCATCGACAATTTTCCGCTTCATTTTGGTTATCTTTCTGCTAATAAGATGCAAAATATATCACTTTATACAACAAATGGTCCGTATTGAAGTAGGTGAAGATGTCATCGCTGTCACGTTGGATGACATTCACTTCTCCACCAATGTGCCATTCCTACTTTGGGATAGCCTATTGCTCATTCCCCTCTCCCGCTCTACCTTCCTTGGTCTCTTCAGTGACATAGCGCAATGCGGGAAAACGAAATTGCATACTGAGCAATATTGCGCTACAAAATATGCAGAAGCGTTCATCACGAATATAGCAGCGCTATATTAAATGCTCTCAATTTTAGATTCAGAGCGATTTTGTGACTCCGACTTGATCTTCCTGAGGCCATGAAAGCGATTGTCAAGGATCCACATTTATGATGGGGCCAGCCCAGAACACAAAAGAGCAAATATTATGGGCCCTACATTTACTTAACATTGCTTTACAACAACAGCTTAACATCAGCTTTTGATGGCTAATGTGCCAAATTCATTGGGAAGTTTTTATTCATCTCTGGATTTCTCGGCTTAGATCCCAACTAATGCCGACACTTCTACTCACTTCTTCAATCACCTTACTTTTTAAACGTTTTCACTTCGTTTTAAAAAATTGCCTTTCGCAATGTGCAATCGATGCGCCTAAAAAGTTATCAGTTATAAAAAAATGGAAGAAAAAGAGCAGGATGGATCGATATATGTATGATTGAAAGGTTTTGTGGCTCCATCGACGGGGACGCGATCAATGAAGAGGATGGCCGAAATAGCGCCACCTCGGAGCACCACAAGTCTGGTCCCTGTTTGTATGCCCCGCCTATCGTTTGCAAGCTCCGCCTTCGCAGGTTATAAGCCCCGCCCCGAGGTTGGTGAATTTCTAGCGCTATCTCTGTTCGGTTTGGCACAGATGAAGGGCGTATTCACATTTTTGTGCTCTTGGGGGCGGGTCATGCCTACGACGGGGCGGTGGTCGTGCGTGTGCTGCACTATCAACGACAAGCACCAGCCGGCTGCACCGAGCCCTCATAGCACCCGTTTGCGTTCACTAGTTGCTTTCCCACATTGAAAGCATCCATATTTCTTTATGCCAAAAAATTCATTTTCTTTTCAGTATTTGGGAAAACTTTTCCTTCGCTAATTACTTTCCCACAAAGTGAGAGAGGGAGGGGGAAGGAGAGCTGCTGCCGCCTAAGGCACATTTCCCACCAAATGAAATCGATGGAAAGCTGGCATATTCATGTCTTCATGTTCCATTTGAAGAACATACTTATCAACCCATAACTGCAAAGATTATAGCTGATTATATGATTTACAGCGTTAAGATTAAGCAGAAATGCAACTCATCACGTCAGCTAGTAGATCGACGCTGTGCAATAAATCTTTCGACTCCTCGCCTCAATCGGAAATTGTCCTCAGGTGTTGCCTCAGATGTTACCTCAGATATTTCTCTCTATCATTTTCAAATTCTCCAATCACGACAATTTGTTAGTTGAAAAGCTATTAATGCCGTCAGTGCTATTGTTGTGTGCACTCAATGGATGCAATTAATTCTACTTTTTCGTTCATATTATCTTTCTTTTCCTCAGTCATATTAGCAGCTACAGATAAAGAAAATAACTTGCCAACCCTTTCAGCATTTGAAATTTTTTTCTTCCCCTCTTAAAGACAAACCAAAAATCGTCTGATTTCGAAAAATGTATTGAAAATTTCTCAGCGGATTAATTTCCAAAACATTTTTATTTTTCATTTCGTCGAATTTATTTCGAAATTCACATTATATTTTTATTTGTTTTCAATTTTTATCGTTCCAATAATTGTACGAATATATTCTTCATTTTAGAGTGCTTCATCTATAATCCAACATATTTAATTTCGCAAATAAAATCTTCACCAATTTTTCTTCTTTTCTTATAAAATTCTTTGTGAATGAAAATAACATTCGTGGTGGATAGTGTTTTTCTATCTATGTCTTATGTATAACGTATAATGCAACTCTGTTTAGATGAATTTTATTCGATGAATTCTTCACATGAATAAAGAGTGGAAGGCATTATTACTTTGTCGTTTGATTTGCGCAAAGAAAACAAAACAACAAAACAACAATTTCTCGGCAATTTCCTATGATCACTTGTAACCAATTGTAAGATTATTTTGTTGAGATTTTGAATTGGTTTTTTTTCTTTTGAACATATTGGAATATTGGATCATATTATTTTGTGATATTAATTTGATTTTTGTGATTTATTATTTTAATTGTTGATAATTGATATTTTGATAAAATTGATAATATCATATTTTGTGATATATTGGAATATTATGTTGATAATTAATATTGAAACATATTGGAACATTTTAATTTTTATAGTAATCGCATAGGCAATGAATGCTTTATTTGATATTTTTTCGATTCAATTGAAACATTTTATGAGTGATTTCAGCTTTCACTTTTTATTAAAGAATATTGAAAGAACAATGATATTTTTTGTTGTAATTTTCTATGACGTTTGTTTGCAATCGATGTTTTTTAGAAGCGCTGTTGAATGCAAACTTGGTTAAATCTGCTTCACATTGTAAATAAATTAGACATTTCTCTGATTTTATCATTTATCTTTGCCAAATTCATTAATATCATCAACAACAACAACAACAACAACAACAACAACAACAACAACAACAACAACAACAACAACACCGACAATAACAAGCGACGACAACACAAAATCTGAAAGTACAAATAGATAAAACAAACATACTCGTGCACTAAACATAGGAAGCGATAAAACTACAGAAATGCACTATATCAGATAATGGCAGAAAAAACATTCATTTGAGAGCATGATCTATAGAAAAAGAGTGAAAAAGAATGGGCATACAGTGGAGAGAGATGGGATTTAATCGAAAGCGAAGGAAATGTCATTGCCATAGAGTTGTTGCGATTCTCAATTGTGATCAATCAAAATCACTCATAAAAGTAGTGAAATATTGTACGTCTCAATTGCTCTTCTATGGAAATTCATCGGCATAAAGAAGGTTAAATGCCGCTAAGATGTCACAAGATAAGGTAAGTGACTTAGTGATTGACCTAACAAAATGATAGCGATATATGTCGAGTGACGACGATAAGAATCCAGCGTTCGATGTTCTCAACAATTTTTTGTTACCTTCGAGGATAACGGAGGATGTTTCACCGTTTAGCATCCTCGAGCTCCGGTTTTGCTCCTCTCACCGTGGCTCCTATTCAAGACACCATGCATATATAGAAAACATGCTATCGTGCCAATCGTGAGTCCGAATTTGGTCTCTTCATTGCAGACTATGACTATCGTTGTTTCCGGTGAAATACCGTTGAAAGCTGATAATTCCCGACATGAGATCATTTCACTATTCAGTGATGATATTGAGAAAAGAATATTTTTTGTGTTTATATGCATCAATGATACCTCTTTTGAAGGTTAGCAACGAGTAACGGATCGCCTTTAGCATGCCGGATTTTTGCAAAAAACACCTGAGGGACATTTTTTCGAGAGTAGCATCCTTGAATATTGCCAACAGTCTTTAGAGTACGGTTATCATTTATAATTCATCTAGAATTCAATGACGATCATATGTGGTGGCGAGTGAAGATCGTAGGCAAGCCGGATTCGAATTCTCGACATTTTGCAGTTAGAGGTTCTATCCGGTTGTACTCTGTATTCATCGTGTCATCACAAGAAGTAATTCTTCGAGCATTTGTGTGGTGAATAGACAGCTATTAAATAATGTAATCTATGATCAATCGGCAATATATTTCATTACATCTGCATTCAGCACATTTGCTTTGAAAGAAGCATCAGACGGTTCTCAATGCACATTGTTTCGCATTCACTTCACAACATTTCATATTCTTATTAAAAACTCCTTCAGAATATAATAGTTCAATCTGAGAGTTGCTGATAGGATCATATCTTCTTATGCAACTTATGCACATTTAATTTTTATTCGCAAAATTGAAATTGCTAGACTTAGGGACCATCAGACAGGTGCACAAACACTTCCTGTACATGAGCATGACCCCGCTATAATGAGCTTCGCAAATGCAAATTTGCTAGAATGCAAAAAAATTTTGATCAATCAAAGCAGGACGACTTATGAGGAGTTTTCCGGAACGAGGTAAGGCAGAATGTGAGAGCGATAAAACAGGAATATCGTGATAGGCCACCTGAATGCCTCAGTTCAGCAGTTGGATTGTTGCACTTTGGATTCAAATGGTCTCTTATTCTTGCCTTTTTATCGACCAATGCATTTCGATTGTTTGATCTCGTTAGCCCATCTCGTTAAGGACGAACCTGCGGCTAGTCTCACCTAAGATTTTCTATAGATAGAGAGCTTATAAACCTTTTCAACATCGCAAGATGGGAAAATATACAAGAAGTATGAAAGCATAAACAAAAAAGAAGAGCACAACGTTTGCAAAGCTGCAATAAGAGCAAATAAACATTCAATACATAAGAGCAGCATTAGTGAGCAAGTCGTAACGACTCAACAACACCTTGACAGCTAGTGAAGTGGATGCATTAACGATATCGGCAGGAAGCAGATTCCACACTATATAACAAGAAGCTCGAAATTATGCGGGAACACAGTTTGTGATGCAACATTTTCTGGCGAACTGAAACTGCTACCCACGTCGACTATGAGAACAGGGTAAACTGTACTCTTTCTAACAGAGAGATGTCGGAAAGCCAAACAATTTTATAACAGAGAATCAAGTTAAACTTGAACTTGCGATATTTCAGTGATTCCAGGCTAAAGATTTCTAGCCTAGTAGTGTTATTAGCCTGATGCAGACCGCAATAAATTTTGTGGAAAGCAATACAAGTGCAGCGTTTCTGGACGTCCCCTAACAGCTTCACATCGGAAACAAATAAGGAGACCATGAGAAGTGCAGTATTCCAAAATGGGTTTTGTTGCACTCGTTGTTGCACTCCAAAAATATCCGAGAAATTTGTAGCCCAATCTATTATAAATGGTAATTTAGGTGCTAACACGCACACTTATTCGCGCACATCCCTCGTCGTGCTGTGTATAGTTTATAATTATGAATGTTTGAAAGAACTCTGATGTCATTTCTTTAAGTCATCTCTGAATTCGAATGGGACTTCCAATCGTCTCGGAAGCCACAGTTCACAAACTCATTTATTTGCATAGTTAATTCCAGCTCTTCCGATCGCAAAAAGCAAATCCATTTTTCTTAAAGAGTGATCGACGAACTACTTTAATTCTTTTCATTCGAAACAACTAGTAGACTGAACTTCAAGAATCTTGCTCCAGAACTATTTAACACTTGTCGAGATTTCAATCAAGACATATTCGAAGGGGATTTCCACAAAATGAATGAGTTTGTTTGCTTTAAAACATTTTACAACGATGCATATGCATATGAGGGCGTCGCGTCTATTCATGTGAGTATGCTGATGCGTCGTCTATTTTGAAAAGTGCAGCAACTATGGCAATGCATTTTTATAAATATAATCTACACTCGAGTTGATCTCTGTTCACAATTGCGCTACTATTCGCTATTCTGTGCATGAGTTATCGACACATGGTCCGTGCCTTTGCTGTCGACTTTCGTGTTTGTGTTTAAACTCAGCTGATATCATTATCCTTCTGCTTTTTTAAGATCACTTCTTTTATTTTTTCACCCTAGAAGCGGTCATTATTAGAAATTGAATTTTGAGCAATCATTGGTACCAGTATTACCTGCATTGATAACCCGTGTATAGCCTAAACGTTCATATCAATATCTAATAATCGAAGCATAAACAAAGTCCAAATTTTTTTTTGTTCGTTCTTCATGTTCTTATTAGTTCTCATTGAATCTCCTATTACCTATAGGTATAGACAACAGGGAGTTTAATAAGTAATAATAATACCTATGCAACAGATTCTATGATAATAAAAACTAGCGTTTGCAGCATAGAAACACCTAAGAGGGGTTTGCAGCAGATGTTTAGCTTTGAATTCACATTATTAACACCTCAAGAGCACCATATCGCTATCAAAATAATTGATGCCTGAAGCAATCATTCTTTTATGTGAAAGATTTATGAAATTGCTGTGCTTCATAAGAGAATATATTGTTTAGCGTTTTGTTGCTTCTTTTTTTTAAACGATGAGAATCAACAATCTTGATGGGTAAAGTAGAGAACACATCGGTTGTCGCACCATTTTTCGCATATATCTGCAGTCTCCTTACCTCATCGTTAAACTGTTAATTGCGCGTACCGTGCGAAGCGCGCTTCTCTCTTTGTAATTTTTGTGTGCTTTCCGCTGTTTCCATATTGAAATTCGCCTTTTTTCTTTCTTGTGAATTACTTTTTCCACTTGCACTTCACATAGAGGCATTCGAACGTTGTGTTTCGTTTTGTTTCTCCTAACTCAAATTGCCCTCTGATGCAATATGAGTGGAAGGTGTACATGACGCACTATGTATATATTTGGTAGACGATATTCGGCTGATGGTCATCTTAGAGTTAGTAAAGATAACATAGCTGTACATCGCCAAGGCGATCCTGTTCACATGGTGGGCAATAAGAAGAAGAGTGGACTTTCTCATGAATGAGGTCATTTACATTACTGTTTTACCGTGGAAGAAATGCATGAGTCAGCAATGATATTATCACTGAAGACGGCAACTCAACGAGTTTAAGCTGCATGAAATGCATCAATTATACAAGCAATCGTTCGCGATGAGTCGTCTGAACAACTATCTGAACATATACGCCTGGCTGTCCATAGGCCGAGCACACCCATGGTGACCGATCCTGCATTCAGGCAGCTCTATAGACACTTTTGCATAGTTAAGCCGAGTACCCTCTACCTAATGCGCTTTTCTATATTTCGTAAGCTTTGATCGACCAACCGGTTTAATTTCAATTATTGATGGAAATAAATTTATAGAAAGGTCTGATTCTGGAGTGGGCTATCGTTATATTATGCTAATTGTTCGCAGTTCTAAACATTTACAACATTTACATCATTTACATTCAATAAACTTTCATTGTTACATTCACCAATTGTTCAAATGACGAGTTTAATTGAATTTCTTATACACGTCCGATACAACTATGTCGCTTTCTGATCGATTCGGTTACAGCGAAGATTGGGCCATGTCCTGGCACGATATAGTCGGCAATACAGACCAATCTGCGTCGAGATTCACGTTGCTGAGTTTGATTTGCCGATAGCGATTTCCAAATCATCGGGTTCGTTAAATCTTCCTTTCGTATGAACATATCACCTAAAGGATACGTCTATTTATCGGCATTTAATCATTATTGGCAGAAGAAGTAGCTGATAACAAATAAAAAATTGTCTTAATATGGTTTCAATTGCACAGTTGATGCCATAAAGGAAGTGGGCGGGGAAATGCGATGGTCTATAAGTTTAAACAACATTTCAGACAGATAAAAACAATGCCCACCTTTTAGGTCGATTTTCAATACCTTAGCCCACTGATTCTAGACCGCCCTTCAATCGAAGTTACGGAAAATATTTCAACAGGTGAAAGGTGGCTTTTTGTAAAAGTCAGCGCTAATCGGATGGGTTCAGTGTAAGGTGTAGTCAATAAATTCAATGTTTTTCGAGGAGAGCAGAGAAATGGTAACCATAAGATAGAGCAAACTCTCTACAAATGCTTTAAGGCAAGGGTCGATGCCTACAGAAGGATAGCGTGTTTGTTCAGAGGTAATCAGTGTGCTCTAGCTCTCAGCGTGAGGCGTCGTCCTTGCGAGGGTGGATTCGGACCTTAGCAGTTCGCTGTCGAACCGCGAATGGCCAGGGAGTGAGGAGTGCCAGGTGCTGGTTGGTGCGGAGGTGGCACTACTCGTGCCAAGGTCCTGTCGGAGCCATGACCGCCCACGCCTCCCCCCCTTCCCCTTCCATCGCACTGTCCCCTACACCATCACGATCGCTGATTTTTTAAAGGCTTAATAAAAATCTTAACTCTTGTCTTGTTGCCAGATTACACAGTATCTTGTCGAACCTCAAAACAGAAAGAATTTGCAGATCCTTCAGGCGCAAATTAAGGGAAGCAGGCAAAGAAAACGCGGACCGAAATCTTTACACAGCATACTAAGCCAATGCTTTCATGATTGAGGTTCTCTTTAGAAAGGTGGCCACTGATACTTATTTATTTCCAACACGTCTATGATAGGATCGATCGATGGAACAATTAACGTGGGTCCGATATAACAATTGATGCACTAAGTGGACATCAGCTTAAAAATCTTTTGAATATATTATAATTATTATCAACAACTTGAATATAAAAGATTTCATCGGGAAGGAGCTCCACTATGAAACGTTTTAATCGTTGAGAATGGAACTAAGATCATATGATTAGAAGCGATGATCGCATCTGATACCAATATACGATTGTTATCGTTTCGTAATCATAGATTTTATTTTATTCTAAATGAGCATAAACCAATGAAACTTCTCTCGTTAAATATTTCTTACTAGAATCGCTTTCTATATGAGGCAGCAGCCAAAGTGCACACCAATACTTTGTAATGCTACAAATGAAAAACCGAATTCAGTCTACAATCTTACCTGAAATAGCAACTGTTCCCAACGTGGCAGCATTATTTACGATCACAGAGATATCGTCCGAAGAATGCCCAGGTGTCTTTAGTAGATATACATTTGAAGTGATACTCTCTGCATCATCCTGGAATCCATCTGGTTGAAGTTGGTTTGAGATTTTGACCATTTGCGTTTTATACATAAATTAAGAGATTAGAGTTCGTGAACGATAATTTCTTTCACTGCATTGTTTCTTTCCGCTTTCTAACCTCTTTCTTCCTTCACAATTTTCTCTTTTTCAAAAAACTGTTAATTAGCGTCAACAATTCCGAAGTTACGTCCAGTTCACTTCATGTAGAAAGGCTGTTTATTGTTATTAAAAAGCTCATTCTTCACTAAAAATAAAGAATTATATTTGTTGCATATGCGATGAGCGGTTTATGGATCAGCGATCCAAATATGTGAAGGATGATCGGAATGACTATAAAATCATCATTGGATTCTGTGATCAGCAGATGACAGTCTGTGATCAGTAGATAACAATATGCGATCATATGACAGGCAGTAGGCTCAGTTTATCAAGCCATCATTTTACATGTTTTATTTTTCGTTGTTAAATTCTAAGATGAGTGAAGGTGAAAAGGTTACAAATTTGAGTTACAAATTCTTGGGTACAAAGTTTTGTTAAGAAAAAAAGTTAGGAACTGTCTAAACATCTGAGAAATTCGAATCGCATGATGAGTCGATTCTATTCAAAATTTTCCAGAACTTCTTGTCTGATCATCTTTTTGTGAGGCATATTTTTTCTTAGGAAGGTGGATGGTCATTCGAGAAAAAGATGAATGGTCACTAAAGAAAAAGACAGATGGTCAGTTGAAAAGCCTCAACGGTCATTTGAGAAAATCAGCGAAGTTTTCAGTTGAATCAACTCATTTAATATGATCAACGATTATGAAAGGTTTATTGTTTTGCGATATAAATTGAAATATTTTCAATAGAATTTGGATAGAAAATTGTAATTGCGAATCTTTCAAAGACATATGAAATTTTTGCAAATAAAACAACGATAATAACTGAATAAATGAACACAATTATTAATAGTCCCAATAATGTTTTTAGATTTGTTTTATATATATATATATATATATATATATATATATATATATATATATAATCCTTAAATTCGCTGATTTCTTTCTCCCTCTTATAAACGTTCACTATTTTACTTTTTTTTATGAATTTTGTATTTTTAGTTCATTTTACTTAGGAATTAAATAATGAACTAGAAAAATTTTTTCTTAATATTATCTGTTTCTAACTTAGAAGGGATGTTTCGTATCATTTTAATTCTCTAAGGATGCAATCGTTATCGTTGCTAATATTCATCTTTCCTGTTCGAATTATTTTCTTTTGCTTAGAGAGCATATGCGTGCTTATATGCGCTTCTCTATTATATGGAAATTTAGAATATAATTCAAGCAGCTATGCAATTAAGAGTCGAAATAAAGCAAGCATTTTTTAATTGATAATGCTATCTCGATTTCACATCCAAAATTTCCTCCCCCCTTTTCTCTTCAATATACCAGAGTCTGATTGAATCGAATACCTCAGAAAGATGTGAAAAATTGAATAGAGTTCGGCTATAGACATAACTGCCCGCATAATGGAACGCATCTGGGAAGTCATTGGTATTGCCCGAATGATCAGGGTGGCCATGTGTTGTCACAACGTAATGCACATCTATCGGCTTTATATTCAAATTCGATAGCTCTGAAATGTTATATCTGCAATCGTATAGCACGATAGAGTACTCAACGCTTGTATTCTCATGAATATAAAAGAATTCATAATTGATCAAAGATCTCCCTAAGCATTTAGAAACGGAGTTATTTCGAAACGATAACAAGCCCATCAATGCAATATCTAAGATTATATTATTCTTGGAAAAATAATTTCATTCATAATATAGAAATGAGCTTATAAAGTTGAGAAAGCAAAGAAAAACTTGGAAAATTGATTTTAAAAGGCAAAAAATATCAATAAACAGAAATGATCGAAAAAATCAGTGAATTTCAGATAAAACTATTCCAATAAAAAATCAATATTTTGAAGTGAAACTTCATTTTTTTTTTAGCATTTAAAACTTTCTAGTTCATAAATCAGACGTAAAAAATTTGGACTATTCTTCCAAAAAAAAAAAAAAAAAAAAGAGACTGCTGCAGTAATAACTTTGTAGCATATCGATGCGTCCAGTGTTATTAATACCAAGTCCTGTATCGACAAGAATATTAGTGCCATTGTCAGAAATGAGCACTATCGATGCTATTAGTTGATATTCGTTATCACCGAATTGTAACACAGATCCCTGTAATATTCAACGATCACACCATCGAATATGCTCAACGTGACACACACATTGAGGTTATTCTCTTCTCCCCACCAATTGACTCTCATTTCAACATCATCAATTAGAAATTAGATGAGCCGAAAATTTTGAGATTTTTAGGAAATCGGCCGTATTCATATGACAAATAAACATCGAAAAAACGATTCATCGGTTCAGGAATTTGCGAAAAAATCGGCCGAACTCGTAAAATTTTTGTTCAATTGGTGCTCATTTTCAGTTAGATCAAAGTTCGTCATTTTGAGATTCGCCGAATATGTCCGCTTGCAGCAAATTCATTGCCGACAATTCACATTTATTCATTGATAAGTAATGTCTAGCACTTTGGTAAAATGAGTAGACCACAAAATTAGCGTAAAATATTAGGTGGGAGGGATTGGATGGGATTCATATCTTCTTTTATGACTTTGTAAACCTCTCCACAATCTTCGGGCGATCGCGTAATTAACAGCTGTAAAGGTTTCGAGAACCTATTTCAATTCAAAACTATGAAATAGTTAGGTAAGTAGAGAACCGAAATCATATAAAATATACATCAAGCTCGTCGAAAAACTAATAGTGGAATACACCGAAAACACCGACACTCTATGTTTTTTGCATCTGAGCACAGCGAGATGTCAGTATGATAAACGAGCAACCATCAATAAAGATAATTAAAAGTTGAATCATGAGAAAATATTTTTGATTATGTTGGACTGACAAGGGCTGATAAGATTATAATTTTAGTTGGTAGATTTTCTTAACTTAAAAATTATAAATATCAAATTCCACAATTAGCAGCTACATTTTTTAGGGACGAAAAACTGGTTGGAACGCAAAAATTATGGGTATTAAACTTCACGATCTGAGGATCAAATAATGATTCATAAGGTGCTAAAGTGATGCGGACCATAGCACTGACTGGAAGTTTCCTTGGGACGAAGAATTTTAAGCACAAGACTTGGCGTCTCTTAGTTGCAAGTTTTATGGATAAACAAACTGATGAAAAGTGATTAGATTTGTTCTCTAAATAATCAAAGTTATCTGGCGTCTAAAGATTCCGAACCTCACGCTATTAGGCTACGGTTCGACTTATCAACTGATATTCTTATGGTAGTGATATTAAACAAGCGGAACTCTTCTGGCTTAGATGGAGTTGCATCAAACCTATGGATCATAAAAAAAACAAATCTCGCTTCTCTAGGTTACATTTCATTTTACTGATGATAACTGACATAAATTATAGAATTTAATACTAACAGGCTGAATTTTAAAGGGTGAAATTTTATCGGACCATGGATTACGCCTATCAAGTTTGGTTTGTTTTCGTAGTTTCCCCGAAAGCGGTCGGAAGAAAACCCAAGCCTATGAGCTGCTAAACTAATAATGCTTGCTTCCGCTACGCAGCATTTTTTAAATGTTAGGGGCTTTGACAATCAATATCACTTCTCCAAGTTTCGTTGCATTTTCTGTGAAAAGTATTATGGACAGACAAACACATACATATCTACATGGACTGGCAGATATGCTAAATGATTATCACTCCTCTATTGTGATGTAAAAACGCATAAATCAATAATAATCAAAAAATGAAAGCATTTCAGCTGTATTGTTTTCTTGCGTTATTTGATTAGAAAAATCAATTCAGTGATCAGCATTCAAATCGAAAAGAATGGAATAGTATCAAAATTAAAAATTTTCATAGAAGAAAAATCAGCGGTCTTTTTCTATAAGATTAGTTTTATTTTCTAGCAATTTCATTATACTTAAACATTGCAAAATAGAACTTGAAGCAATCAGTAACGAGAATTAGAAATTTTATTGCATATATTTTATACAATTTTGTGTATTTTAAATGCTATGATACTTTCAAGTTTTATAGACAACATTAACTGAGTTGAGTAAATTTTATTAATAATCGAATATTAATAGCAGAAATTCGATATTCCTATTAATCAACTAGGATAAATTAGTGAATATTTGAAGTGATCAATTCAAAGAGATATTAATAAATGAAGAATCTATGAACCTCTCTGATGATATGAATGGTGGCAAGTGGTGATTGTATGAACGCATTGTTCGCATCGCTCGCTTCATAATCACTTCTCAATAGCGATTCATCGATCTCTTTCTGTCGCTTCATTGACGATAGAAATATACTCAATTGTCGGGTCAATTCTCGCATTTTCATTTCCCATTCCGCATCTCAAACAAATCCTTCTTTCCACTTCTACACCGAATTTGAACTATTGAAACATTCCTTCTGAGCAATAATAAATATCGCAGTAAAACAACCGTTAAAGTTTTCAAAATAATTAAACCCGTTGAAAATTTTTTCATCAAACGAGTTTTCATTTTCAGTTTGGAAATTATAACAAAGTTTGGCAATTGTTCAGAAAATAAGAAGATAATATTGCAACGCAAAAACTGCAATTAAGCCATTAGAAATGGCATTAGATAAAATAATGTCAACATTGATCTATGAACTTTTATTGATACATAAGAAATGACAAGTGTAAATAATTAGAAAAGGGAGAGAACGTCCATATATACCTCGGTTGT
This sequence comes from Baylisascaris procyonis, assembly GCA_037389465.1. Classification (NCBI taxonomy): domain Eukaryota; kingdom Metazoa; phylum Nematoda; class Chromadorea; order Rhabditida; family Ascarididae; genus Baylisascaris; species Baylisascaris procyonis. Next base: position 5,609,365 of record JAZARR010000213.1, on the reverse strand, counting down.
TTGAAGAGAGCCATCCAATGTCATTATCTGATGGGACATTCTTCTGCACATTTTGTGCCCATTTTGTTATATTACGATTCCGAATAGCATCCACATTCGAATCACTACAAAAAACAAAATAATATCCTATCCATTACTCCATTTCTAAGTAATGCCCCCCTAACTTCCGACTCTCTTGTGCATTTAATTACAACAACATTTTCAAAGATTATTTTTCTGCTGACAGTCGGCTTTCTATTAGCAGAGATTATTCGATATGTGCACATATCTGAACAGAGTGAATTTTTCGGCTAAACCTCTCATATTGCTTTCGTCGGTTTTTTCACTTTATGGAGGAATTTTTGTGGATTTGGACTAAAAGATTAAACTTAATCTCAAACAAATGTTTTGGATTGACTACAACTCACTTTTATTATTATTTCATTATTTAAAGGCAATTTTTTTAAAAATTATTCTTGCCTCCTTCAACTGTGCATGTTTATTCTACAATTTTCTCTTATAAAATATAGGCAAGGCTTTAATGTTTTGCATAAATGAGAACGAGATTGCAATACATTCATAAGTTATCGACTGTTTTCCATATAATTTATCATTTTCGAGTGCCTTATCACACTCTCTAAGAACTTATTTAAAACTGAAATATTGAATATTCAATGAATTGAAAATGTGATTAACTCGTTTGTGAAATTTATTCTGAAGAATCCATTCAAGTGAAAATATTTTATTTTCGGTTGGTCTAATTAGCCACCAATTGGGATAATAAAACGAGAATTTATCGCTCAATGCTAGAGAATCTTGCAGAATGAACTTTGAATAGAGACATTCTTCAGTTAGATGTTGAAGAATTCACCGATCAGCTTATTTCATCAAATATCGTATATACTGGATTTAATAAATTCTAAGAATAAATTCTAGTCGTTACAAGAATAAAATCACTCTCGAACACAAACAATATTTTTCTTTCCAATGAACTTATATATTCTGCAAGAATCTCTATTTTCCATTCATTCATTTTTGAAAAATTTTTCACATTTCTTTTCCATAAATATCGCTCAAGGTGACAATTCCATTAATGGCATTTATTCATTACCCAAAAAGCATGATTATGTTACGCAGAAAAGTACTCATTGGCAATAACTGTGCTCTCTAAACTAATCAAAAATCGCTGTATGCGGCAGGTTATCATTGTATTTGATTTGGTATTTCCTTATTTGGTTTCACTGATTGTTGAAAATGCTGCAAAGGAAATAATTAAAGATTTCCATCAATTCTTGTGAAAAGTCCGAAATGTGGTCTTTCAAACGCAAATTTTTACTCATTTTTGCTAATTTGCTTCGCAAAAATGCACAATGAAACTTCAACTAAAGAACCAACATTGAGAAATTAATCTATGCCATAGAGTGATATCCTACATGTAGTAGTGACCAGCAATCAAATTGATCCACCCATTTGGAAAGAAGTTATAGCAACAATAGTGCTACCTAAAGTTTGCATTCCAATCAGCACCTTCACAGCCGTCAGTCGACTCGCAAAACAACGAAAAAAAAAAGAATAATATCGTTACGCATCGTTTATTATTTATTGGCAATTCATGTAAGTGGTTTGTCAAACAAGAGGAATTACAAAGACATATCTCGTCCCACCATCCCTTTCCTCAGTCCTGCAATGCGGTATTACAAAATTAGTGCATTGGAGGGATATCATTTTGTTTGTAAAAGAATATGAACCTGAGTTGGAGATATTAATGTGTATGTGTGTTTCCTCGTCTGCTTAGTGATTTCAAATCGTAAACCTGTGGCTAACGAGTTGAAATTTACGGTGGAATTCGTTCTGTTTTTATTTTATATCAGAAACTGACCGCCGATCATCAAATTCGTCAAATCACTTTTTCATACTTTCAGGGTGCCGTCAAATATTCAGATCCAATTTTTTAGAGTATATTGGAGATGCGATTATCACACTTTATTTCTACTTAAAAATCCGCGCACTAACTTTTTATTTGAAGATCTATATAGTGGTAAATTTTTTAAGGCTACTATAGTTTGCATAAAGGTGCTATATTTTCTTTTGCCGACAATCTAAGTTCACCCAAATCCTTATATATCCAATTTTCCCCATCGAACAAAAGATACCAAAACAGCGTAAATATGAAGCATAGTATGACGACTTCACAACTCGATCGGACGAGGTCAAAAGTAAATTCTCTGTCGATGTGAAAAAAGTGGTTAAAACACTATTTCTGCTTAACAAATTGTGCACAGCGGGCATGTTTCATGAGACAACGTATTATTAGATTTTTTTTTTTTTGGAAGGGATCCATGCAAAATGCATACTGAGCTGCTGGCGTGTGCATAAGAAGTGACAATATTCTAAAGTTAAAGTACTGCATAACAGATATCGTTTTGAAAACAGCCTACTTCAACTGAACCATTAATAAATTTAAATTGAAGTAACGCATTGAAATTGATAGCTCACTTTCACAAGTAACTCACTGAGTGTTTCCCAGCCTTGTCGTACGTAAGGTACCCGTCGATACCATCGTTGAAGATGGCTGCACGGGACGAGAATCGATCACGAAGAATGTGGAGTTTGCCACTGAGGTATTCGGCACCACCGAGATTGAAGCATTCGAACGCTCTAGCATCTGATCCGTACTTATTGTTGGTGGCATTTTGTTCTTTCGTCGATCAGCTAATTTCTCAAAGTATCAATAATCTTGACACAGATGGACAGCGCGAAATGCGGTCAAAATGGTTATAGTAGCTAAAGTTTGTGGTAAAAGGTAAGGGTGAGGGGATGGAGGTCGGGAGACTTTTGAGGTTCCGATGTTTCTCTCCCTATTTCTACCCTTTTCCCCCAAACTCCCTTGTTTGGAGTAATTTGAACTGATCATAGCGAAGAGAAGAATGCGATAACATGAATGCGCATTCATCAAGTTTGATTAATTTACAACTGCCATATTTTAGGAAGAAGCAATTAGATTGTAAAGCACATAATGGGGATTCTATCCCTTCTTTACGTCGTTTATTTTTGCTCAACACTTGAAATAGCTTTATTGACTTGACCATTATGTGAGTGTATTGATATTTTTGAACTGTTATTATTTTTATTTAAATAATTTTGATAAAACGCTTATATTATAATATCATCGAGTAAGAACTTCGAATGTAGAAATGGATGCTTTGCTCAATGTTTTCGAGCGAAAAAAAGAGAGAAACTATTCGAAACAATTTGCGATTAGCATCAAGACATTATGCAAACGTAAATGGGAAAAAGGATCAAAAATACTCATTGCCAGATAAGGAAACTATAAGCCATAAGTGATGCTATGGGTTATAAATATTAAGCTGAAATTGTGATCGCCTGATGATTAGATAAGGTGAGAGATTGAATCAAAGCTACATTTACGATAGCGTTGCTCAACGAATAATTTTTGTTTATTGATGAGAGAAACTTCACTGAATAAGAAACGGAACATGAGAATTTGTTAAAAGTAAAAATCCTGGAAAAAGTAGGAGATCTTCGACGAAGAAAACTTTTCGAGGATCTCATGTTCTGCGTGGCTCTTGTATAACGTCTGGCTATTGAAAACAGGAAGGAGGGCTTTTTGGTGTGGAAACAGACAGGGAATGATGCCACAAGAATATCGAAAATGCTGAAAGGAAAGTCGCTATTGAAGATTGTCATCATTGAATTAAGCTAGATCTCCTCCTCCTCCCCTGTCCCCTTCCCTTCTCTCCCTCCGCCTTCCTCCAGCTTATGCACTACGCATCTTACAGTGCAGTTAGAATCGTTTTTATTCTTTTAAGGACATATTATAGCTTTCAAGTGCATTTTCCACTTTGTCTAATACGAGCTGGTATGATGTTAACATGACGTCATATTAAACCAACATTCATAGCGAATGTCTTCAAAGATCACACGTTGGCAGTATTACCTTTAGCAATTTAGCTAATCGTTCGAAATCTGGCTGAATATTTTTTTCGTTATTGACATTCGTAAGGAGCGATTTTTCACCTTCAGAAGAAATTCTCTGAGTTGTGGTCGAATATTCGATGGTCGCCTCGTTTCCGACAATCGCCTTAACTGATTTATAAAAACAAATGAAAAAAGTTTTTTGTCTACAAACGAAAACTACAAGTTACCGTACTAAGCGAATACTACAAGTTACCGCAACTAGACGAATACATTAAGGAATAAAAGCATAAGAAACTACAGATTTTTTTACGAAAAAACTACAACACTTGGATAAACTTCATAAAATTCCCCTCACAAAGGCGGCAAAAAAAGAGATGAAAATAAAATTTTTTTTTGCAATTATTTATTACGTATTGTAAAGATGACCGACTGTGATAGTTATTTTATTGCCCCATGATAATTCGAAATGAACTATTCATCAATGAAAACTTCTTTCGACTTTGATTGTCATATTGAATTTTAAAATATTGCAGTTCAAAAAGTTTAGGCACAAATAAACTTGAATGAAATCGAGAATGGATGAAGAAGACGAATAATGACGATGGAAAACGCCATTTATATCAGTTGAAAGTCGAAAATAATAAGGATAAAACGTTAAGAGAATTTTTGAAGTTATCGCAAAATAAAAATCACAACGAGAGAAGATGAAAGTAAAATTAATTCGTTGCAAGATAGAGAAAAAAATCAAATCAATAAGCTATTTAAAAAAAAAAGCATGTTAACTTTACATAAGTACCATCTTATTATCAAAAAACAACTGATCGTTAAATCGCTTAACATTGACGAAGATGAATCGAAAATTTTATAAATAGTTTTTTCAAAACAAAGAAATTAAAAGCAAAAAAGAAAGGGAAAATTACCTGACTTGCAATATTGAAAGCGTTGTTAGAATGGAAATTCACTTCAGTATTCCCCTCATGTTCTAAGAAAATATCCTCGAAAGGAAGCCTCGATACGGAACCCTTTCCTTTACGTCGAACAAAATCATGAAGCAATTTCAATTCGAAATCGTTCAATGACGTTTCTGCATTCGCTTCACGTTCATCTAAAGATTTGCCTAGAAAAAGTAGAAAAGACCCAAAATGAAGATCGTATATAAAATGATTTTTTCTATCCTCCCCACTTCCCTCATGGAAGAACAATTATTCGGCACAGCGTACTTTGTAATTGGCATAATATATCCCTCACTAGAGTATTCATATCAGTATTTAAAGATTCGATTCTCGCTTTCTAGCACAAGATTTGTCGATGGTATTTCATCGATGAAGATGTATATAGACAATTTAGATCGCTATTTTCTGAAGCAAATATTCGTTAATGAAGGTATTTCTGTTAGTATATGATATTGTTGGATGTAAATGGGTTATTTAAATTTGCAATGTTTCTATGTGAGTATATGAATCGCGCTCAAATAACAAATCGTTTAATAATAAAAACATTTGAGTGATGCAAGTTCATTCAATTAAAAAGAGCTGTTTTTGTTACAATTTTTCTATGAGTGATAAATGCTCGAAGTTTACCATAGAATGCACACACTCCGATATGTACGATCGGTTTATCACTGAAGGTTCTAACTGTTTCCTGATGATTATGGAAGGGTGTTTTTGAATGAGACGAACATAAGTCTACCTCATGTAAAATTACGAACAGAGAAAAGGATCGGCGGGGGGGGGGGTGGGGAGAGGGGGGCAGAAGCGTTTGAATCAATTGCAAACAGTCTCATTCGCTTTCATACCCATTAGCCTCCAATATGTTACTATGAATGACTTTTGTTGATGAAAGTTCGGACCACTGGTAAAATTTTGAATCGTTGAAAAACTTTCAGAACGTTGATGAAATTTTAGAGCTCGAAAAAACGATTGCACATTGCAAACTGCTTGTTTAGGAACTCAAATAGGAAAATTTTGTTGTCCATATGCAAATTTCCTTACTTCGCTAAAAACATCGCCTCAAAGATATCATTTGAAGTTTGTTTGATTTTTAGGAAGCTTCTATTAAATAATAATGCACTCAATTTGATGCAAAAATACAACGCGTTGCAACAAGTTATATAAACCGCTGCATTTGCATAAATCTAAACGCAATTTTAAAAGAAATAGATATAATATAATTCGTTGTGGAATATAAAATGCCATTCTCTCAAGATTTCAGCATTTCGCAGGCTTCCAGGTCTATTGGGTAATTTGAATGTCGAATTTAAATATGAACAATGATAAAAATAAATGCGGGATAAATGTCATAACAAAAGAGAGAGTTGAGTTCTTTTCAGAACAATTCAATGACTCGTATTCCCAAAAGACCCAAAAAAAGTGATTTCACGAAGATATCAATAATCGCTCCTAAGCGAACCCAACAAACTCCGCCATCCCTCCTTGTAGACAGTTTTGTTCATTTCTCCCATTGAAACTTCAATAATCAATCATTGATTGAAGCAACCAGTTATAAAGCAGTGAATTAATCGAAACAATGCTGAGAAATTGCACCTTTTTGAGCAGAATAAGTGACCAGATGGACAATGAGAACCAAATATATGAAGAAAAGAGTGAACGTCATTAGGCGAGCACTCACATTCACCGTCTATGCGAACCAAATAAGTGCACACCAAACACCTTTAATTATTAGAGTGACCCCAAATACGACGCAGTTTGCGGTGAAACTTTATAGTGGGATAGGGCCGAATAACTGCGGCGAAGAAAATTACGCGAAATAGCGATTATGTTGGAGTATTCCGACTGCATAACACTGCTTCAGTCGCTTTTTCATGCCTCCGAAGAGAAAAGAAGAAAAATGGTCTATCTGCTGAGCATTCCTGGATCTACCGGCTTTTAGCTGTTGTCATGAACTGAACCCCAGCTTGGATTTTAAATTTTTACTACTCTTTCATTTTGCTACCTTCATTCTTTTCCCGAATCACTATCGATTATATAAGTCACTTAAATAAAACTTCGTTCCTGACCCACACTCGCTCAATTGTAAGACACATCTGCATATGCGAATTTCACGATACCTTTAGTTGCCAACAACTAATAATGGAAACGCACTGGAGTTTGTCACCTTTTCGCGCCGATCGTATCCAACCGATTTCATCGCCACAGCTTTCGTGGTCCGTAATTCGAAACGTTCTAATGTAGTGTTCGCAGTTTACGGTCACCCCCTCTCACTCTGCAGAGGTTCCCTAGCTGGGATTCCCACATTGAGATGAACTATTAAAGTCTGGATCGCGAGGGCCCTCACAATCAAACAATTTCCCATCCTCGCGGGGGATTTAGTGGAACTGATCCTTCGTCCGCAACAGCCCCGCTGATGGCCCAGTGACTTTCGTCATTTCTGAGGGATGTTAGGAGCGCAAATTCATCGGTTGCACCCTGAAAAAAAAAGAAAAAAATCATTAAGTCACAGAACACGAGGAAACTGAGTGATGCGATGTGCTGGAATGAGAAATGCCAAAAGGCAACGTGGCTCACATATGTCATCAGAGGAACAGCAGTTTATCGTAAAAGATGATGTTGAGATAATATGGACATCGTCAAAAAGCATTATAGAAGTCGGAAGTGGAGGCATATCTCGGATGAACGAAAACACTCGTAGCGTATCAAGAAGCTTTGCGATATAGCGTTGAGGCAGATCTGTGTAATCCACATGGTGCCCAAAGAAGAATCCATTGCTGTCCGGGTTCCATAGTTTGCTGTCTCCTCGCTCCTCCTCCCATACATCTAACGAACATGCAATTGCGTTCGGTAAAAATATCAATCTTGGGCTTCAGCTGCGAATTCTATATCAAACGAGTTGCCAAAGGTACGCCAAGATGCAACTTTTCGAAAATTTTCCTATTGCAGCTTCTCAAGAAAACAATACAGCACAATAGCATAAACGGTGTAAAAAGTCTTGTAACGAGACCGGGCGTTTTCCTACCTTCCACCTCCGTGGAGGTCGCCGCTATCCGAAACTCCCCGCGAGGATCAGGGACTCTGAGAAATAGGCCCTATGGGGCGAAAAGCTCCCACATCCCCGTGGGTGGACGATCCATTATTTTATATGGTGAGGGGCCCTTTCCAAACTCTTGTTCCAGTGGTAGCAAAAAGAAGGAAAATTCTGAAACCCGAGCTGAGACTTTGTTTTTGACGAGAACTGTAAATTCTTTAATCAATTTTGAAAAGCTGATAGGTTGGGCCACTTCGCCTTTCCTCTTCGGAGGCATTTAAACATGACTGAAGGAGTGTTATGCAAACAAAATGCACCAACATACTCGTCATGTCTGCGCAGTTCCCTTCGTTGCATTTGTACACAAGTGTCGTGCAGTTGGAATGTTTCTGTTGTAGTTAGTAAAACCTAGTCTAACCATTACCCTAGCTTTCCTTCCCACCACCAACCTCTCCACTAAAAGCCTAAAAATTTAGAGCATTTGCTATTAGATGCACAATACGCTGCATTTTTGAGCTATCACGGTGTGTTTGGATGTGCAGCATTCAAAAATGGCCGGCAATTACGGTATAACTGGGGCGGTCGAGACGATATGAAAACACTTATGTTACATAAAAGTAAATTCAGGTAAAGGCGCAAGGTTCTTCATACATTTTACCTGAAAAGAGGCAATGTTGGTATTAAATTGATTATTCGAAATGCATTAGGTTGGTAATCAACTGCCGAACAAGTTGCGTCAGTGTTTAACATTTTGTTTCATATCTTCATATGACCTTATTTCCTTGACTGGCCGCAATGCAACAACAGTTGTATTCTGTATTTTTTAAAAAAAGGCTTTTTTCGCTTTATGGAGGGATACTGGGGAATTTAGCTAGCCCCATATAAGAGGAGTATTGTCATATCTTTGAAATCCATCGAGCGATTATTTATTTTGCATAAGCTTGAGGGAGTGTAAAAGAGGAAATAGTTGTTGTTGCATTCGTGCTTGGTAATCGTCAACGCATTCGGCCAATTTTCTGATGAACTAGGTCATCCTGTTTTTATTGTTGTTAGCACTTTGATTTAGTGCAAGGGAGTCTTGTCTTGAATGTCATTTGTTCAAGTTCGCATTGGTCTTCGGGATGAGCTATTCTTATGTCTGAATTGATGCTAGGATAGTATTATAATCGACTACACTTGCTGAGTGAAGCTATAGTTTTTGATCATGAATGCTTTCCTCGACTGTTAGCCTGCTTATAGTCTAAGTGGAAATAAATGGTTGTTTTCAGAGTTGACTCTTGTCTTACCAGTTCGACCAATAACATTTTACTGCGGGTACAGGGTACATTCGGTTACCATTGGTAAGGGAAGAATCACTTGTGCCACTGTGATTCTGTGTCATGTAAAGATGATTTTTATAAGTCATACTATTCGCGAAGCATTCGCCTTATAATTCAGGATAACCTCACTTCCCGTTGGTGCGCTAGTGCAACTAGAATCAGGAACCGCGAGATAGAATATATTGCTGCTCGGAAAGTCTTTGTTATGCGAAGTGGTTTTAAATGAGTGCAGAGTGAGCCACGTGCAGGGGACATTGAAAAGAGCTTGTTAAAAGTGGTTCGCTTGAATCCGATTAAATTCTTGTGGAATAACTACCTTATCACCACGATAACAACCAGTCTAGGTCGAATTCTACGCAAAGACGCCGAACAAGGAATTTTGTCTTCGTTGAATAAAAACTTGTGTGCAATAAAAACACAGATGTTGAAGTCTACAGAAGTCGCAATGGCCATGGGAACAAATGCGGGATTAACCCGACCCCAGCCGGATAACTGCATCTTACACTGGATCGAGACTGGGTTTGATCCATTTCAATGCAGATGCGCAAAGAATTTTTAATGTACTTTTTGGTGTGACAGAACTACTTGCTACAATTTATCGCAGACTTTGTAAAGTAACATTCGGCAAGAATCAGTGGCAGATATTTCCTGTCTAAAATATTGGACCAATCCATCCACTGTTGTGCACTATTTTCGTCATTCTGTGCTTTTGTTCTGCCCTGTTCACCTCGATTCACTTTGATTGCAACTTCTTTTCCCTTAGCGGTGGCATACATCTTGCAGCTAAACGAGTATGCATATCTTGGATTTGAGGGAGTTTCGTTTCGTTCGACATAGGTTTAAGCCTAATGAGTTGAAAAATTTTTTAAACTGTAAACTCTGCTACCGTTTTCTCCGATTTCACTACGAAAATTAAATGCGATTTGCGGAAATGACAGGGAATTTTTTATTGGGACGCATTGTGATAGCGTCATCAACACCTTCGCGTTGTATTGGGTCTATATCCGCCGTTTTACGTCTTCGCTGTCGTAGTTCTTCCCATAAATGTAGTACGTGTCGATGGTGCTGCATTGACAAGCCTCGACGAGAGGTTCCCACTTGTTTTCATCTCATCCATCTTTCGCAGCATGGATTGACGGAGGCTGTCGTGTGTGCAACAATGCGCACTCTTAAATTGCTGTGGGAAATGGCACTAAGCTTTCGCATAAGGTGTTTCAAAGTAGAGGTTGAACTCCAGGGTCACCTAGAATGCTGCGGTTGAAAAAACTTGCATAAGTAATTTCGTCGACGAGCTCAGTTAACCCTGGTTCCGTGGATTCCTGCTGCACTAGCTTGAGATTAGGAATGAAATCGGGTAGCGTTCGTTAACCTTGCCTCACCAAAAATAGCCGTAACAATTCATATGACAGCTTCGAGGGACATTTCTCTAAATGAAACATTGCATTAGTATCAGCAAAGTTTTATGGGAATACAGCATTGTATCAATCATGGCTCATCATACATAACTAGGCTGCTTCTATGCAGTTCCGTTCAGCTTATCAAATGTCCTCTTCGATGATCTGCTTTGTTTCTTTGTGCTTTTTTTTTCTTTTACACATTTCCAATTCGTGCAGACGATACAATGCATCGTTCGCTTCTTCGAACTGAATTTCTATCGAAAAAAAGTGATACGACCTTCGAAAAGTTTAGTTGGGGGTCGGCGTGCATTTAAATAATTAGAACGATGAGAATGATTGGTAATTGCACAACTTCCGCTTAACCTGTCTTCATCAAGGTTATCTGTGCTGTCAGCTGCTGTGCTTTTGTTTCTGAGCTTTTCATATGTGGATTCCCATAATACTGCAGTGGTCTTGTTTTGCAGGCGGGATAATCGAAATACCGGAGATGTCGTTAAGTCGATTGGCACCGTCAAAGGGCAAACTGCGTCTTGTTGCGATCCCATTTCGTATTATCTCTACCTCCCCAACTTCGTGTAAGTCCTAATCTTCCGGTAAATTTCGCTTGCGAAAAGGCGGCTTAATACGTTTTACTAAAACTCTGTTAAAGTGAGATGTCCTTAGTGCATCAGTAAAGCGTTTATTAAATCACGATAAGTGAAGGTGATTTAATAGTTGCTGTTGACATACCTAGAAGGTTGATTGCTTTATCTAACATTTAAAAAGGGAGAATCTTAAATGATGAGATGGTAGAGAGGGATCGATTATGAGATGGGATTGGATAAAAGAATTAATTCCAACTTTGCCAAGAGAAGCCTGAAGGTGAAAAAAAACGGAGTGGACGATTAATCACCCATACTGTGCGGGGGAGGGGGAATAAACGAAAGATTTTCTTAATGAGCGCTAAATGTTTGCAGTAACTTTAGATTCGATGAAGCTGATCTCACTGTGGTATAGAAGCGAAAGTGAATTGCTGTTTAATGTTTTAGCTGCTGTCGGTGGTTGGCCAGATGAGAAACCCGAAGAAATGGACAATCCAAGCTTTTGGCAGAAGATCGTACTCCGTTTCAAAGGTTTCTAGCTAGATTTTATTGTTTTATCATTTACAAGTGTGTTTTACGAAATTGATTGAATTTTATGTTCCTTTCTCATGTACATTTGAATGGAAATTAATATTTTTGCCTTCCTTTATAGCTGTTTATGCTCCACGATTCATAAAAAAGGCAAAATTGAGTTTGCTGGTACAAAACATTAATGACCCTTCGTCTTTGGCAGCGAATCGTGTTACAAAATGCTTGAAAGAATTGTGCGGACAAAAGCATATGCAAAAATAGTCTCTCAGTTTCTTCAATGTCTGCTTAAAGTGTGCTGGTTTAGATTTCATAAATGCGCCACTTTGTGATTCTGCATATATACCTTTTAACGATGTAACGAGCATTATTTAGAAATTATGTGATATAACCGAAGAGATATTATGAGTGTTTATGAGGGTGCCCAATATTGGTATTCGTATATTAGCGCTCAACGAGATGAAGTCATTCACCGAAGGGGCAAACTGTAATAAACATGAATCTTTTGCAACCAACCTTATGAACTTTTTCACAGCTTTTTTTCAAGTCGACCAAATAAATTTGTCATTCATCATTGAAAGATCTTGAAAGTTTAAGGAGTGCCGCTGAAAGGCGAAGTTCGTCCACCGAGATCGATGTTCAGCGATGTGGATAAAGAGTGGTTCGCTCCCAAATCACTTCCGGAAGTGCCACGTGACTATAAAGAATATCCCGAAAGAGACCTCGTTGGTTGTTTTGCATTCTTTATGACAGAGTTGAATCATTTTCAAACAACAATTACTATGGGCGCCTAAATGCTCCATTTTTTGACACCGATTATAGTATAGTTTTAAAATTTTTTGGAGTAGTAGTTGCTGGAATGCTCATACTGGTAAAACTCGAGGGTTCGTCGATATATGTTACTTAGAACGTCACGGTGCTTAGGTTAAATTGATGTTGAATTTTTAGACTAAAGTAACGTTTATTTGTTATAGTAGAAGCACAGTAATATCGAGTAAAGCTTCCCCAGGTTATTGGTTTCCTGATGCTTTTGGGTAGGTAGTAAGACTTTATCGGAGTTCCTACTCGGTAGAATGAGACAGTCGAGCGCAGTTCGGAATAGTGGCAATGCCTGAGGGCTTAAAAATTTGTCACTGCTCTTTTATTGTGCTGTTCAACATAAAGCGCGTTGGTGGCAAATTTGTTTCAACAAACACGTTGATGGTTTGTTTCACTCCATATTTTTTGACTGCAGATGTTTTTGTTGAATCCCCCTCAAATGAATTTCGAGGGGAATCTAACAATGAGGCTAGAGTTAGGAAATTTGCTGGACACAGTGCACATCCTCGTATACCTTGTTCGAAGCTGATCGGTCATCTTACAAGTAAATAGTAAACGTTTAAAACTGAGGAAGGTTGTACGCATTTATTATCGATCGGATTTTCATTTTACAACGCTCGGCTTATGGTAAACGAGTCTTTTATATAAGATTTTTATTGATGGTAGGACCGGGTAATTGGTGAACTGTTTGTTGCACACATTTTATTGCTTATGAAGAGATTGTTTCGTATGTTCTAGTTTTATTCTTAAATTGTGAAATTGACTGCTCAGGTGAGCGGAAAACAGAAGCGCATATCCTGCTTGTTTCGTTGGCACGATTTTCTACTGGTTTGTTATTATGCTTGACTGAACTATCAGGTTTCGTTGTTATTATTTACGTGTTTCTTGTGGTTCAGACCGTTCTTTTTTTTACAAGCGGGCATATTGCACATATTAATCGTCGAACAATAAGGGGAGTGAAAGGACATATGCTGTTGTATCCGCTTGCTATAGTTGAGTGTTGTAGGTGAACTATCCGTATCCAGCGCGTCGTATGTATCCACCAAAGACTCGTCTTCTGATGATTCCTGACTCGTGGTGCACTCCTTTCTACCAGGTTACTGGCGTCTCAGGTGCGTTTACTACATTAATTGATTCTGAAGTTTATCGCCAAAGTATGAGCTAGTTATTGATAGCAAGATTCTTTTGAGTACAAGTCTAAGTGGTAGTCTTTCTAGAAGCGTTTGCCAAAAAACTTCAAAGTCTCACATGTTCTCATAAGTCATCAGCGCTGTTTATTTTGTTAAACATGATGCGCCTAAATAGCACCGATGCGTCTACGTCCATAAAAATTGTGGTGATGTTGGCTATTCTTTTGAAGGTATAGGAGACTTTTCTTCAACCACGACGAGTGTTAAACGTTGGGACTTATTTTCAAGCAAATACGGCAGTTTTTTGCTTGATTACATCGTGCAGACTTTATTTGCTGAATTAGACTTTTGGGAGGTCTGATGTGTTTCTGCCATCAGAGGTTTCAACGTGTAATGTGCTTGCTTCAGAATCTTCTTAACTAAAAAAAAAGTTATTTGGTCCTACTTCTGTTCAAGTGTGCCCTCGTTTCTAAAATTACCGAATTTCTGGCTGCAGGTCCATATTTGTTCTTTGGCGGTTTGTTCGCGTTCCTGCTGAACAAGGAGATCTACGTACTGGAGGAGCAGGCACATATGCTTTGTGGCTGGATTCTTTTCTATCTGCTTCTCTCAAGGACAATCGGCTGTTCGTTTCTTTCAACGTTCTATACGGTTTGCTCAGATGATTCGACGACAGACAATTGATTATAATAAAAATGTGTCTTAGTCAGATTAATCTGAAGATCTATTGGTGTAATTCATCCGGAGGGTGAAAGAGGTTTACGATTCATTGCCTGATCGTCATTAATTATGAAACAAGAGAGGCCAGTGGGTTCTTATTTCATTCATATGTTGAAATTGCTCATTTTGCCGTTTTTCGATTATGCAAATGCTAATAAATTATTTTCGATTGTAAACATATCTCATCTGGGAAATAAGGAATTTTCACTGAGTTATTACAGTTTTGTGCTAATAATATTGTTCTTTGAAGCTTTAGATGGAAGAAGGGGTGGCAAGGAGCGAGCGATAGAAGTTGATTCGGGAATATATCTTTTTCTCAGAAGTTAAAACAAGCTGGCTAGGAGGTTGGAGAATATGCATCATTCGGAAACACGGCTGTATATGTTGATATTTGCAATTTTGGAAGTCTTGAATGGCTTTGAGATTTCAGACAGAGTCGATAAATGGTTATATGGGGAATATCAAAAGAGAATGGATCATTTCAAAGGGCTCATCGAAGAGGATCTGAAGGGAGCGAAAGAATTCAGAGAAGTTTGTTGTCGATTATTCTTTGGCACTTATTGTTTGGTAATGCGGCGTTTCCACTTTCTCGTTTTTTTGCATTGGTATTTGCATTCATTGTTCCACTGTTATATGTTTTAAATGTTGTATCGTTATACCCTCCTATTCATCTCTTATTACAAAGGCAGAGGCTCTTTGATGGTAAAAGGAATGGTAATTTATAACGATTGCTTTTTCAAGTTTTACTTCAACGGTGGTCAACTTAGCATTTCATCCCTTTGTTTTGGGAATGCTTCATTTCATGCCTTTCTCATTTTGAGTTGCCTTTCCCATTTTGACCACATTTATGCGGATGTAACCTTAGCAGTCCAAGACCATCGTCATGTTCTACCCGTGTGATGTACATCTCCTCATCTTTGTATTGCACACTGACCCCTATGTTAATGCTGCGTAGTTAATGAAGTCTCAGGTGGTTGGGCTGGTGATCTTAAATAGAGATATTTAATGTATATATAACTAAAAAATCGTGGGTTTTTATTGGAATTGGATGCACATTGCGTCTTTATTGGCGTCTGAAAGGAGAGTTGCTTGGTCTCTCTTGAAAGTGGGTGACATTTCAGTCATCAGCTGCGGAATCGCGCTCGCTTCAGACGATGAAGGAGAACTTCCCGATCGTTTTCAAAGAGACGATGCAGCTGCAGCTTGAGGCTGCCTACAGAAGGAATGTTCAGATGATTGCAAACGAGATGAAGCGGCGGATTGATTATCTGCAAGAAACGGAATCTACGAGGAGGAGATTCGAAAAGGACCACATGCTGAAGTGGATCATTGAAGGGGTGAGAGTGCTTTCGAATGGATAATGGTTTTCATCGTGCTTTTAGAATATGCCCGTGGTGAATCATGGAAGTTAAAAAATTTCGAGGAGGTTGTAACAGCATTTAAGCATTGGAAGCATACAGGTCATTGCAGTCAGGAGGCGCATTTCACTAATTTCCACAGTAGGAATGGCCTTTGTTCCAATTAGCGCTTCCAAGCAACCATCAGAAACAATGCAAAACTGCAGTATGAGTATAGAAGTTGCAGTTTTGAAGGAATTATAAGAAAATTTGTTCGGAAAAGGTGGAAATTTTGGCCAGATTTTGGCTCTTACAATGATTCCACTCAAATTTAGAAAATTTTTATAGAAGGGGAAGGAGCTGATAAACGTTGAAGACCCATAAAAGATTCAGTAAGAATTGATGGGATTGGACGCATATTCAGTTGAAACGTATTTGCACAAGCATTCTTGATTCTCGAGTGGTGAAAGAGGATCCGCCTTAGAGAAGGCGGGAGGGAAGGGGGGAGGATAATATAGCTCAAATCACACAATCTTTATATCTTGACCTTTGAAGGAATCTTGGACTTTACTGAAATTTCAAAAGTTCCCTTCCGTGCAGGCTGAAAGGGGAAGGAATTATTTGATAGCGGACTTTGTTATCTCCCTTTTCGAATATATGACCTTCTTCATTATCTGGTCAGCGTATTCTTACAAGTGGGTCTGCGGTCACCGCAGACCCACTTTACGAGTCTATCTGCAACTTGGGAATCCATCGTTCAGTTGGTGGCAATAGATGGGTGGGGGAAAGGGGAGTTACCCAATCTGCTTCCCATAGCTGTCAGCATTGCAGTCATCGAAGTGTGTGGAGTAGGTAAGCCCTCATCCAAGTATTCCGCCTTCTTAAGTAAACCGGTAGCTGCATTGACGAGGGTTATTGGATCCATGTTCCGCATTCCCCTTACAGTGCATAAACGCTATTTCCAGCGATCCTAATTTCTCACTTTTTTCAGGTGCGTAAAGAGATTGCTGCGAACAAGGATGGGGTGAAAGACCAATATTTGAACAAGTGTATTGCTCAGCTAAAGACGCTGTCCGCAAAGGCATAGGTGTCTTCCATCCTTCCTATAGCATCCATCGTCTATCAAACCCCCTTCTCTGCATTCGTCATTTTAGTGTTAATGCTTCTTTGTTATATAATGGGATGAGTGTTGTTACTTTCTGGCATGATCCCACTCGTGCCATTCTCTCGATTTAGCATTGGAAAAGTCATGCTGGACAGTGGTGATAACATTTGAAAGACGAGTCGATATGAGTTTCGAATGAAGGATTCTTAGTGTTATTTCTGTACAATTGTAATGTTTTGAGAGAGACCGGAAATAAAAGTCTAGTGTTTATCGTGTTCTTTGATATGAAGGATGTATTCTGTACGTATAATTCTGACTAGGTGACATAGTTGGCCAATGATTATGCAAGGATTTGTTTGGGGTCATGTTGGTCAGCGTAGTAGGCAGTAAACTTTTGGTTATGTGATTGTGACATTGGTGTCTTGATGTAGTTGTGGAGGGTGATACTGGTGTCCTAAGTAGGGTTACATCAGCATTGTGCAAGTTTCTTTGAGGACTGACGTTGGTAGGACTTGGGCCACCAATGCGTGGGAATAGTGAGACAAACCGTCTTGTTTGCACGCCAATAAAGCTGCTAGGTTTAATTGCCTTGAAAGGATTCAAATAAGTCTTGAAAGAATGAAGGGGAAAAAAGAACTCTTGGAGGGAATTTCTTTGAAGGTTACCGAAAATAGGATTTCGGCCGAGTCGATCTTTGACAATGAAATTTAGATACACAAGCTATTGGTCATCCGGTCCAGTTGCCTTCCCGTTTTGCCTTGTTTTCGCCTTAATAATTGCTGCTGCTCAAAGGTGGGGGCATTTGCTTAGGAAGCAGTTCAAAATTTCAAAACCGTAATGTCATCTCATGAGTTCGTTGTAATGAAGCGTTCATGGGCTGTGTTCAGTAAGAATGAAGTTGTGGGTCTCGTTGTTGTATGAGTCTCGAGGGTCATCAGGAGTCATACAATGTGGAATTTTGTGGACAACTTCCGCTGAGCTTAATTAAGACCGCAGGTGAGAGTGCCCGACACACCTTAATTGACACATCCCATGTTTACGCAGAAGAAGTGCATACGCAAGCACGCACGCACCCAACGGCGGATATACAATCCCAACCAAATAAATAGAAGTGCGCTTATCGTTTGCGGTGATCGATGCTTGAGGCTGGTTTCATAACTCTTATGTTGGTTTCATTTAGAGGGATTAGGAGTATTTTCTTTGATATCTCAAAGGAAGGGGCTCCAAGTATGTGGTGAATGTTCTGATCTGATAATAACAAGCCATCTTCATCCACCATTAAATACGCCGTAAACCAGAGAGGGTAGGGATTGTCACCAGATAAGGACTGGCCATGGGGTGCGAAGCTGAAGAAAGTTACAGGAGCTATAGGAAGAAAAGCGAGTCGAGTCGAGCACAAAAGATCTACCATGGTCTCAGTCAATGCGGCCCATCTGTCGTTCCGTATCATCTAAGTCGTCGATGTCCCTGTAGCTCCCTTTTGTATAGATCATCCAAGCTGAGTTCATCATCACCTTCCTCAGCTGTCTGAACCTCGATATGCATGCTCTGATAATTTTTGTATTGTCTAGCAGAAAATTCGGCGATTCTTGATGGATTTGTTGTTGCGTTTGTTTAGGAACGCGATTACTTTAACACTTCGGTTGTACGCCGTATGTTGAGCTGCATGTCATTTGGCTTCATAAAGTAAGCCGCGCCTTGTTCAGCAGCACCGATTATACATTAGTAACATTAATAAAAGCGTATATTTGCAGGGAATAAATGGAAAAATATATACGAAAGTTCTAGAACTGAACAGTGACATGCACACTGAAACAGATTAGAGGAGAATGGAATGAGTGAAGGTGAAATGGAATAAAAGAAACGAAACAAAAAAGAAAACAGTAAAAAAGTATGCATAAGTAGAGGGCAACGAACGAAGTTCACCAATCTATACTGCATAAAAAGTACTTATCAGCCATGCAAAACGAAATAGAAAAACACTCAATCATAAAGAAAGCAATGAATGGTTAGGAAGTATATGCTTTGAAATAAACATGCAACAACCCATCACATGAAAAATAACTGCAATATTGATACTAAAATATATAATTTTTATAACAATTAAAAGACTTATTGATACACTTTTAAAGATGAAACATATATCGATGGGGCACACTGATGATGATGTTAGGCTGTAATATAAGTTGAACGACATAAATCAGCTAGTTAAGAAGAATTGATGAACCGTTGTAAAGCAAATCAGCAAAACGAATTGGAATGTTTTTATTCGAAAATCATGTCGATGCTTGCACATCGATTTGTAATGATGTGAACACTTCTAAAAACGATGTCAGCGAAAGCATATTCCAATATCATTCTATACATTTCGAACAAATATCCTCGTGTCTAATCGAAAGAAATTGAGATTGTAATCTAAGTGTACATTTTTCTGCTTTTTTTTGAGTATAATAAGAATGCCATTGTTTTCCGTAAGCGGTATTATTATATTACTTGTACTCGTGAAATGCCTGCAATACTAGAGTGATGTCAACTTATATGCATTTACGGCTGACATATTATGGATCTTTTCTCGTTAGAGGATAAACCCATGAGGTACTGCTAGTAATACCGACACAAACACAGCATGCTCACATCAAAACTATGACGTCGCAACATAAGCACTATACCTTCGTTTCCTCAGCTACAACGCTGGCCCTACATGGACACAGAAATTACCACCCTTAAGGCAAAAGAGGAAGCATTATATGGGATGGACTCAACCAAACCGCCAAAAGATCGTAACATGTCGAAAAGACCAAGCTTCGAAATCAATAGGTAGACCGATGCAGATGGCAGATTGCCAAAGGACTGTTTGATTTCCAAACCATTCCACATATTTATTTACTTGGTCAGTTTTACGAAAAGCAATTGCATGCCATGCCATGTTTCAGCGCCAACAATCGAACAGATGCGTCTTCGAAGGCTGCAATCCCTTCAAATACATACTTGCGAACTTGGATTTCTACGCACTGAAGCTATTATTGAACCTACTCTCGATAAACTCAATGGATTTTAATTCTTCAATGAATACAGCGGAAATACAAGAGAAACCAAATTTATCATTTAATATCGAAAAACAACAAATCGATTGAATGATTTGCATAATAAACAAAAGTGAGGAGATGGTTAATCAACACTTTACTTCACATGAAATCTTATTGCTTCATATACACACAATGAATACTTCAAAAACAAAAACGAAACTACCATGAAGGGGTAGAATTCAATACAACAGTGTATATTGTTGGTAATAACTCTTAATAAAACGAGAGATAATTGGAGAAGCACAGCTTCCTCTCAAAAAATATTGGCAGCAAATACTGTCAAAAGGTGCATACCTTATGATATAGAGAAATGAAAAAGAACCGACGATATTCAGAAAATGTTTCTTCTCATTCTGCAATTAAATGAGTTCTTAACTCATAACAATCTCCACAGTGATCATAGTTTTAGTTAAGAAAGACACATATTTCGGTTCAAAAATATTAAAAAAAAAACAATCAATGAATAAGAAATAAGAACTATTAATAAAGAAATCATCATATAAATGCAAAAACCATAATAAAATAATGTTCTTAAAAAAAAAAAAGATCCATATTCGTAAAAGAATGCTCTCATATGTCACAACATCTCATCTTTCCCTTCTAAATAGGGAGATAAATGTGGGACGATATTTCCGGAATGACTAAAAGCTATTCTCGTTAAACACAATATTGGAATCAAACAAAATAGCAGCGATAAACGAATACGGTGAGAGGTTGTAATATGGGAGATTCTTTCATCACAAAGAGTTGATGATGTAGCACTTAACAAAGACCATGATTAAATGAGCTGTAAATGCACATATTGAAACGAGCATCTTACAGCGAAACTTACTAGTTCTACATGACATATAAGCAAGGTTGATTGCTGCTTGGAAAAGACTAAAAGACGATATTTGACGACTAAATTACTACCGCCTTTCAAATGATGTGGCAGCTGTTAGATTTCGCAGTTCTTTTCCCTTCCATAGCAGTGAATACTTTATTGCGAAAGGTCACTTTTTCAGCGTTTGAGGACAATCTTTTATGAAAAGCGATTCAGGACGCGTTTTTAGGTGAACATAAACTTTTACAAATGTCTCCTCCTTGATGTTTTCAAATCTCTACGACAGTTCTAACATCACGCTTAAAACTCCTGCCCGCTGTTTTCAATTCTGCCACTGATATTGAGCCAGAAAAACCCTTAATAAAAACTAGACGGCCTTCTTGTCAAGTCATTCCTTTGTGAGCTAGCAACGGCAGAATAAAACCTAATGGACGAAAAATTTACTTTCGGTGATCCGATATAATGACTTCTCCACAGCTTGAAAAGCACTCAAATAGTACCATCCGTGAAAGCTCTATGGTCATCCCAGAACGCGTGGTGAATTGGTTTTCTTAAAAAAGTTTTTTTTCTCAATGCTGTTTCCTTTATCAGAGCAGTACTTTACGAGAAATTTGCTTACAAAATATTGTTTGTGAATTTATGCTGTCATTTTCAAATCAGTGTTTGAAGAAAACGTTCGATAAAAACGTTTCTTGCAAGTTTGTGGAATATTGCTTCGAACGGAAACTCATCTAAACCGTGTTTTTAATTTCTCATAGCCGACACGAGAGCCATACAAAATCCTTCTCCTTGCTATGGCCAATCTTCTTCATATACGTCGTTGGCCATACGTCTTAACTGCATTTCATTACGAAAATCTCCAACCAGTAGAAAAAGACTGTGAGAAAAAAGGTTTTGCTAAAAAAAACCAAGCTATGAAAAATGCGAATCAAAGCTTTTCTTTCTTTATCCAGGCACAAGAAATTCTCATTTCACAGTCCCTCTCCCAAAACAATGTTTGAAGCGTCGATAATCTCAACAACGGATATTTGCACATGAACTTTCACAAATATAACGGAACAACACAAAGAAAAGTAAAACATTTCAAAATATAAATGAATGAGTCAGAACAAAGAATTGTTGGAAAAACCTCGAGCATGTATCATTCAGCGCAATTTATGCATTAGACGAGCAACGAACTTGTCAGCGCCGAAATGAATGCACAGCTTATAGAAAACGATGAGATAGATAAGCAATACGGTCACCTGAAGAAACGTCATCAATCGTGGCTTATTTGAGAGTAGATCCACACGAAAGAACGAGGTGTTATTGTGCGACGTAACAGCGGGTATTATGTGCTATAAACGGAACGATATTGAAAACTTAACTGATAGGAAAACAGATTCACCATTTCAAGCCAAATAAGAGAAAAAAGGATGTATTTCCGGGAAGGAAAACTCTTGTAAAAGGTTGCAAGACTAGAAAGCACATTTCCGAGCAATATTCTCAGTCAGCGTTGACAAACATTTCGGTTAATCGCAAAACAGACAACCTACATAATAGTGGTAATAAAAGTAACAGTAGTAATAGTTGGTAGAAATATGCAAATATGTCGTCAACTCACATAACAACTTTCATTTAAAAAAAAACATTCGCTTGTGAATTGATAATGTTGAAATCGTGGGAAAAAATGTTTAATCATATACGCCTATTCAAAAGTTCTATTTGCCATGCAACTTCATTGCACTTAATATAATCGATCGCCAAATTGAATACGAATTACGATAAAGCATACTAGATGAAATCAATAAAAAATATATTAGTATTAGGAATGTCTAGTGTCTTCCAATATTCTGATGCTCTCAATTTACTTGAATATTATAAAATATGAGCAGAGAAAACAACACCTCTCGTTTCTCGTCACCAGTGTTATCGAAACTAGTGAACCCATTCATTGAACGTTCGGCAAGCCGAGTTGACCGGCGAATACCCGTCGTGGGCGTTACGCCACTGATCTCGCTCAACGTAGGTGATACCTATAAAAAATGATCAATATTTCTGTGATCTGCTAGGAAAATAGTAACATCTTTTATGCCCTGCACCTTTTGGACATTCAAATCACTCGTCACCTTACCGTCCTTTCCTAGAAGCAAAAGAGGGAGCGCATTTTGCTTTCTCATCCATTACCTTTGAATTATAGAGAGCTAGAAGGAAAAAAGGAAAAACGAAACAAGCAGAAGGCCCTTTTTACACCACGATTTAACTATAACCAAATATCCTGGTCCGGATGAGGTTGCTTACTGATATAAATTCAATGCTATTCATAACTATCCGAAAAGATTTTTTAGAATACACGTGTTAGTTCGAAGCAATTTTTTTGTGTAATAACAGGGCAATCATTTCGATTTTCTACATATTCACAGACTGCAGCATCAATATGCAACGTTATGAGAGAGGAAAGAAGAAGGGATGATAGTAAGGAGTTGGCTTGCTGAATGAAGCGCATGCTTCTCTTGAAAGTTCGGCGATTACATGAGATTAGAGAGGAGGATTCATGTTCTTGGTTACTCAACACCTATAAGAGCAACAAGCGTAAAAACAAGGAAAGCTCAATGGTAGTGGTCACATCTACACTGTGCACAGATATTCACTATCGGTCATTAAGCAATCGGTGTGGAAATGGACGGAGGTCACCTTTTAAATTCTCCCAAATATATATCATCATGTGCACCCGAAAAAGTAGGAATCAACATATTATA
This sequence comes from Baylisascaris procyonis, assembly GCA_037389465.1. Taxonomy (NCBI): domain Eukaryota; kingdom Metazoa; phylum Nematoda; class Chromadorea; order Rhabditida; family Ascarididae; genus Baylisascaris; species Baylisascaris procyonis. The sequence continues at coordinate 5,585,883 of JAZARR010000213.1, read as the reverse complement.
TTTTCTTGAACAGAAGAAAACAAGGCCCTTTTTGTAATTTGAGAGAAGCAGAAATCTCCAATTTTTTACGAAATCTTCAAATTTCAAACTGTTTGAAAAATCTTACAAACAAGTGAATCACTGATGGATGGTGCGAGAAAGAGAAGAAAGAACTGCCTCCCTTCTATTCAACTAAAGATTGCACCATAAAATGCAATGCGCCAAGACAACACAGACCATTTGTGTTCGAAAGGCCACAACTATTACTCCATTTCAAAGTCACCTAAGCAATTTCTTTCCGATACAATCATCCGAAGAAACCGAAGGAATTAATCCTTTCCTCCTGCATTGTGAAACTGAATACTTCACAGAGATAATTGCTGATGTAAGATTTCATGTTCGGCTTAATAAAATGAGTGATATTATTTAGACATAAAATGTGCGGAAGCGTGTTACAGGAATAGGTACGGCAAGCGCTTTCCATCACCTCATCACTCAATTTCATGATATACCAATGAATAATATATATGCAAGATAATTTTTCCGCTCGCGCAAATCCACGAAAGGATTCTTTTTTTTCTTATTGGCAAAATCGCGTTATAGCGATGTGATGTCAGTAAATGGATATGTTTATACCCGGGCGGCAGTCTCAAGTCAGGAATCACTAAGTTCTTATGATTTATACACTGTAGAGAGGGTATCAATTCATGTTTTCAACGTTCACCCATCAGCAATCATAGCTACGCACATTTAAAGACGGCTAAAAATTGTATGCATTTCACGCCGATCGATCCTTTATCTATGACGACCGAGTCAATTATCAAATGAAGGAGTACTCTGCATGTTTATTGTTTCTTGACAACTCACCTAACCGACCGAACAAAAAAGTTAAATGCAAAACCCACATATCCTGCCAGCTGTAATGGGATGCATCTCAGCTTGTTTTTCAGCCCGATCGGCACAAAACGCGAAACTGATTGATATAAAATGAATCTTTTTGCCTTAATGATGTCTACAGCTATTCTTTTGAAAGCCGATGAATCGATTTGCATCAAGGTATATAACATCATTTTGTGAATGATATTACACACATCAAAATTTCGCCATTACAGCTCCAATGGTTTCCGAATTGTTGCAACTACCAGAAACACAGGCAGACATACAGCTATATATGCACAGACACGACGTCGTCAATTTACCCTCCCATTGCTAAATTCAAATATCTCCCCCCCCCCCCTCTTAATATTAGCAAACTGATAGACTCTAACTACATACCAATGAATTTTATGAAGGAAAATAGAACTGAGATATGAAATATGACGTCATTTGGAGAAAATTACGTTATAGGCTCCCCCCCCCCCCAATACCTTTAAAATATTTCAATTAAGTTTCACTTCAGTTCCGCACTAATTAACGCCGAACAAATAAATACTCGATCAATCAACATCTGTCAATCAAATCGATCAACCTATATAAACGCACCACCGATTCAGACACTGGCGTACGACGCGCAGACTTAATCGGAGTCGATTTGCGCCCTTTGCTTCTGGAACGCGAGCGATCCCTAGCTTGTTGGGCTCGCTTATTTGCCACCATTACTGCTTGACTCGTTCGTGATGGCTTTTTCGATTTCGGATGCGTCATCTGGCATAAACATCAAAATGCAAGTAAAGCGATATGCTACCTTCGTTTCAATGAATGCTTGCTTCTTTAAGTCGATACATTGTGTTCTCCCGTTTATAAGCCACACGACGCAACTTTTGGAAATAGAACTTGCTAATATGGGAAAGAAGGGGGATGGAGATCTGTATTTTTCGAAATGGAGATCGTTCGTGAAATCAAAAATGTCATATCTTTGGCAGACAAGCGACAATTTGTTTCATTGTAACCAACATAGAGAGGTTAGTAAACTTTCGAAACAGTTCATAAATTGGATGGTTCATGTTTCCATAACTCTTGAAAATCGATATGTTCAAGGTGGGGACATATGAACAGGATAGGAAGGATTATAAACGGCGAACACCTGAATACTCAATACACCGCAAGTTAACAGTTTAAAAGATATGATAAGAAACATAGGCCAGCAAAGTACTTGCTAACAACCCTACTTGTATACAGCAATTGCCAATCCGTGGACCACACATTCTACAGCAAACGCAATGATTGGTGAGGAGAGGAAAGGCGGTAGCATTATGTGAACTACAAGTAAGCTTTCAACGCTGCAATATGCAATCTGAAGCATTATTTTTGAGGATGGAACAACCTCGATAAGGAATATATGTGAAATAGAAGCGTTCGCAGAAATGTTCAAAGAAAAATCGCCTGAAGAGACCTCATACTTGAACTACTTGTGCTAGACGATAACCAACAAATGATTTAATGCCTTACCTAAACTCATTTTTAATATAACCAAGTGAACAACTGAACGACTGAAATCGACATAAAACAAGTGCTCACTGCTCATATTGGACCACCCTCATTTGTTACGATCCTTCGCTTGTTACTTTCAAGCCAAATGAATTTAATCCAAACCTTTGCCTGGAATATTTCGCAAATTTAGTTCGATTTCACTCAGCTGGTCGTTTCCTTGGTTACATTTATACCGTAGATGCATTCCGCATATCTCATCAACCACTTTCATCGATAATTAAAAAAAGCACAAAAAATAACGTCTCCATGTTTTAATCGACCTAAATGCCTGCATAACTCTCATAAGAAAAGATTCGTTTTTGTGACTCAATCGGCGTAAAACGTACGCAAATTTTTCGGTCCATTTAAAACGCCTAAATGTCCTTACGAGACCGACCTATAAACATGAAATACTGGCGGAGGAAGAGAATTTATAATGCACATTCTATCTATCAAAACAACTTCAAGTACAGTGATCTCCGAATTGAAAATAATGGCTAGGAAGACATACATAAATATGCACGAATAATATACTTAAATAATACACTCTCGCCAAGAAAGTTTGAGAAAGCGCATATAAATAAATAAATGACTAGTAAAGAGAGGGAATTTTAACTAAAATAAATAAATGAATTTATAAAGATTTATGATCTACCTTCAAGGAAATATAAAAAACGCTAATCGCTAATTCTAAAATGAGAACATTATCACCAAAGAAAAATCCTAAACTAATTGCGCCCTGTTTGATTTATGGCAATACGAATGAGCTGCGTTCACTCGAGAAGTGGGTGAGAGAGAGCCAGAGAGAGGAGGAAGCAGTGGGGAGGGGGAATCTAAGTGAGAATTTCATTTACGACGCGCAAACAGGTCATTCAAGTAAACAAATGCAAAAGGACGTTCATGACAGTTTAACAACAAGGTGTGAAATTGTTTGCAGTTGTTAGACTATGTCGCATTGACCATCATCTACCTCCCCTTCGGTGGTTTCAGACTTCACGTTCACGTTCTCAGATATAAGCACTACGACACGAACAAGAAACGAACAAAATTGCACAGTAAATGAAAAAGAAGGAGCATGAAATACATAAGAGCAATGTAAACGCTACTCCCACTTCCGACTAGCCATAACTTGTAGCCATATGTCCTTTGCTTTTAGCTTATTCTGTTTTCTTCCTTTGTTTTCGAGGGAGGCAATAATATTCTAAGCAAAAATTCTACAATGAGATAAGAAATAGACAGCGTTTCAGCAGAAAAAAGCTCGATGTCTGTAATCAACTAGTGAGCATGACGGCAAATTAAATGCTGAGGAATTGTGCAAACTTTCACTTTCGAGATTAATTAAAATTTTTTAAAAGATATTCGTATCACTAAGTTTTTTTATACAACAAAAGGAAGGCCAACCCGAAATTTTTCACAGTTTACAGCCATTCAAAAATTTTAAGTGATCACTTGAAACCTCAAAACTATACGCGACGATATTTAACGACGTTTGCGGCAATCGCCGAGCAGTAAGCAAAAACAAATCATATAGTGGATATGTGGGAACCGCAAAAGCAACCTATGACAGTATGATGGAGTGTAAGAGGAAACGGCACGCAGGCGCTTAGAATGGCGGGCACAAGGACATCGAGTGCTAGAACGAGGTCGGGTCACTCTCCTACATCAACAACCGCCTCCCACACTGCTGTAGCATTAATGTAGAGAGCGACAAAGGGCGGGATATGCTCATCCTCCGATGACCTTCACTGACCACTATCGATTCGCTTAATCGGCCACTCTCTGCCGTTAGCCACAAGGTTCAGCTTCGTCGAGAGCCCAACAAACACAACCCAATCCACTAAGCATCCATCTTCAACTCTCCTCCACCCCCTCTTTATACAAAAATAAATTTTAGCATTAATTTCCATAAATAAACGAGTGTATGATGTACAGACGTACACACGGTAGGTTTATATACTGTATCGATGATTCTTAAGCCCATGTACTGTACTGATGAGCCTCAGGTTAACACCTACATAAGCAATCGTCCATGGACACTTTGTTATCTTAGTTATGTTACATGAATGCTACGTCATGCTGTACTCTATAGCAAAGAAAAGCCTTCATTTCTATGCATCTTTCTATATGCAAATATCACTGATGCTATGGAAACGCTTTATGACGATTAAACGATCGTACCAATGGTTTATGCAATGCCAGAAAATAAAAAATTTAGAATTCACATTAAAAAAATGTAACATTTATATATCCCATCGTTCACAACTAAAATTCATTCGAATTGCCACTGCTATTCTCCTCAAACGAAATGAAACTTATGTTGAAGCAAAGGTGATATGAAAATGAAGAGATCGCAATATCGTTGCAATAATCTTGCTGAACATTTCAAAATGGCATTGCAGTAAAAGGATATTCGAATATCATCTATTTGTTTTATTCAATTCATATTGCCCTCAACATGAATTTTACTTCTTGCAATATTCAAGCAACATTTCATCCGTTATTAAACAAGAATTCAATCTAACACTCATCTGCTAGACTTAGATTTGCTTATTGTAATACTTCAGATAAACCTCTCTCCAAACGTTTGAAAAAAAACAAAAAACAAACAAAAAACAATTCCCCTCGAAATTAGAAATCAGGAATTTTGAGGACGCACATCCACAGAACTTAAGGATATATATTCCTAAAATTCTTCAACGAAGACATCTCAATAGTTCAGCGCATCTCTAAACAGATCTCATCGAAATGGCGCTCACATCTATACCAATCTCAAGGCTGAACATTGTCTTCGATTGCAGCGCTATAATGAGGAATGCAAATAAAAATATTCTTTTAGTTGATAAAAGCCCTCACCATGAACAAGACGTACGAGATCAATAAACTCAAACATAGACAAATACACCTTCATCGAACAAACTTCCCCTTAAAACCTTGCAAAAAATTATAAACCCTGGGCTTTTAATGAAAATAATACCCTAGTTCCTTTTTCGATTATAAACGCCCATCCATTTCAGCTGCAACACCTAATAAAAATAAAATAAAAACAACAAACAAAATAAAACAAATGAAAATGATTAATGCGTCCACTATAGGAAGTTACGAATGATATAGCCCAGAGCCTATAAAATCAAGGGGTACTTAATTAGCACAATAAAATATTTTCCCTTTTAACACAGTACTAAGACACTACCCACACAAATATGTTGTTATCATTTCAGCCACGTGCATCTTCAGCACTCAAAATTAGGAGGTAAAAGACAAAAACCCCATCAAACGGAATCAAAAAAGGAAATGACAAGGTGGAAGGACAAAAATTCGGGGAAAAAACAAACCCCACCTTTCCTTGCCTTACAAAGTTTCGGCTACTCCCACGCCAGCGCAAATTGTGCTTTTAACAGTTATAAATGCCAGTGGGATGTTTACTTCAGCAGTTGTGATTTAAAATCGTTTCATATTTGAAAATTTATTGAAAAGGAAAGATAAAAATGCCTTCAGGTGCAATAAACTCGGAAATTCTAATAAAAATTTACGCGAAATTTTGACATAAGCATGGGAATTGGATGTGACTTATGTCGAAATGGGAATATACCTTACTGAATGACGTTTAGTTAGATTAGTGCATTTTCCAACTTTCATGTCTTCAATAATCGAGATTTGCACAAATACTATTGGCTGTCTTTCTTTAGAATGCCACAGTGAAATCGTGTTAAAAATAGACACTTCAAAGAGATACGAAAAAAATTTTTCCACATTGAAGAAGAGAAAGAAGGTTTTGTTGCATCATAAACAAATTCCGGCATGACTACTTTGGCAATTTACAAGCATGATAAGCAGACGCATACATATTTTACAAAAAGATGACGTCATTACTGCAATTTTTGCAACAGAAACCAATTATGGGAAGGTATTAAGTGTTTGCTCGTTCGAAAGAGGAAAGATCCTGGTTGATCAATTCCTGTATTTGTGCTCATGCTTGTGCTAATTGCCACCCCCTCCCCCCCCCTTCCCCTCCCCACCGAGGAACATCGATTACCTTGGCACAACCAAGAGATTTTCATTTTGCGATGAACAACAGGACACCAGGATACTCACAGAGATGGAAGCGAGAGAGGAAAGAGGCGAATACTCTCAGAGAAAAATTATTTATTGCAGCTCCTGAAACAGCAACATGCAAGGCCGGGACGATTTATGCTTCAAGCGGTTGCATAAATGAACCAAAACAATAGCAATATACTTGAAAAGAAAATGTATCTTTTCTGATCGTCCTCGCATGAATTCTCAGCTGTCCTAAACAAAATCTAATACAGTTTTTGTATCAAATTTCTTCTTATTTGGCAGATAGAAAGACAGATACTCACGCGTACGCATGAGGATAAGATCAACTATGAAACAATTGAGGACAATCTCATAACACGAAATACTTACGATATGATTGGAAGTGGTTGTTGGAACAATGATATTGGCCGCTTTTCCGTTAAAATTAGCCTGCTTTCGTATATGGGCATTGCTCGATTCCTTCACCTCAATGATAGCACCCTTAAATAGAACGAGAAGATCAAACATGACAGAAGCCTAACTCTTAACACTCTCATTATGATGTTGAAATAATTTCAATAAAAATCGAAGTTAAAGAGATTTTGACTGACTCTTTAAAGCGTTATATTAAAATATCCTCCCTTTCTATAAAAATACACAAGACCGGATAAGGATATTCCCCCAATGAATTAACCCATTCTCAACGATGCATTGCTTCCTCTTTAAAACATTGAATTAAACGCCAAACTCCCACTCACATAATGTCCACAAGTTTCATAAATACGACCAGAATATAACCACAGTGGACATATTAAGGGAGATAATTTCCGCAAATTACATTTAGAGATCGTGCGTACAGCCTGTCTACATCCGAAAATATCATACTAAACAAGAAGGTAGACTAAGGTGAAATCAAATGTTTTGCGAAACAAAAAACAGCAAAGATGAAAAGCATTAGGCTTCACAACAATACTTCTCAATACTTCTGTACGTCATATCCCCAATCCCATAAACGCACCCTAATATTGCGTCACGTGAGTGAAAATACATGTCTATATTCGAAACCCTTACAGAAACCAATGATCTTCCATCTTTTTTCCCAGCGGACTAAGGTGTTGTCTTCTCTCGAGTGCCGCCTAGCAACATTCATAGGTTACCAATAAAACGATCGCATAGTAAGAATACTGCGGAAATTGGATAGTTGCCAGAAGTGCAAACTGATGCAGAATAATTCTTTTAACACATGACAAATAAAATCAAATTACCTTATCAGCATCACTACTATGAATGGGAGTGGAAGTATCGCAAGGCTCGAAATCATCGATCCATTTTGGTGGTTTGTGGGTGCGTGAACTTCGACGCACACTCATATTGAACAGCTAGCTGACACAAACGGCTGATGCTTCACACGAATAAAACCTATAAGGAAGAGAGAAGATAGAAAGCTGTCAGCTCCAAAATTTACGGCATTTTAAAATAATATTACCGCTTAAATGTTGCATCAAGAGTCCTGAAAGACCACACGCATTGGATATTCAAATATTTCATTTATGCCCTTAAAGTTATCCTTTCAAGTTGAAATTTAGTTCTATGATGGTTTAAGGAGACGCGTCACCTCCTTCGAAGTTGCGATAATGAGACAGCTAGCTTATGAGAATTTAGCTGAACTTCAAGCTGATATAATAAAATTTTCGAGATCTGCAATAATATATTCACCGTAAAATTGCACTCAGAAGCTAACATCACAAATATTTACAGAAATGAAATAAAATATAACTACAAAAATTTCGTTCGAAATAGCGATAATTGGAATTCGAATCCGCAACGATAGGTCATCGAATTCCTATGTAGCAATTAGAAGAGAAGAAGGGAAACGTAGGTGGGTGATGCATGGCGGAGAAGACACAACGAAACAAAGGCAACCCGAATAATTCGAAACAAGAAATCGAAATTTTGGTAATAACTAAAATTTCAGTCGTATTTTTTAAACCAAAAATTTTGAATCAGAAATTACCCGCAAATCTTTCACTTTTCGTTTCGAGAATTTCGTCATTTATTTTAACAGCTAAAATTTTCAGTAAATTAGGCATTTCGAAGCTTTATCTCAGTAGGAAGTAATTATTCCAGGAAACAAGTGCTTGTATCACCTTTACAAAAAACGAAGTTTTTCTTTGTGAAGCCGCAACAGTTTCTGCTGTGAATTTTTGGAATTTGTGTAGGGAATTGTACGTCTCACCATCATGAGACATTCATTGACAAATTTTTTGGCGTATATTCCAAGTATTTCAGATGGAAGAGGGGGAGGGGGAGGGAATGGAGGGTAACAGTGTTAAGTGAAGTTTATTAGAAATGTTCTCGAACGAAACATAGCTAATCTGGGTGAGCAAAGTCGTAATCCTAGTCTTTGCTCAGCACCTTAGCCTCTCCCCAAGGGTAGCAGTGATATCCATCGCGTATAGCGGAAAATATTATAATCAAGTAACTACCCCAGTTATGCAGTTAGGTAGTAATAACCAATTAAAAATCGTTAGATGCAACTAATAAAATCATAAAACACAAATGTGTTATTATAACACAACTTTTTGTTATTTGCCAGGTGGCGTGTAGCCAATAAAAGGGCGTAGTTTGTATTACAAATGTTCTTTTTTTTGGTCTAGTTCTTGCTACCATCTCCGAAGGCTTCAAAAAGAGAATCTAAGAATTGCTGCAATTTCAAAGCAATCGTTTCATTATTGCAAGCATATTAAAGGCAAGTTGCACATTAGGCATTGATATCATTACATAGGGTAGGACCCTACCTTCGTTCTAACCACCACAGCTGAAGTGGACTCTGAAGAAGGGGAAGTGCGCCACCTCAGGTGTGTTTATGAACTGCCCTAAGAAAAAGAGGGAAGACTATCACCTCAGGTATGTTAAAAAATAGGATTGTCTAAGGGAAAGAAGCGAAAGTCGATTACCACCTCATATCTGCCAGAAATAAATTAGACTTTCCAGAAGCAATTTCGATAAAGTCATTAAAAAATAGCACTCAACGAGTTAATCACATCACTGCCATTCAGATATATTCTAAGTATATGTGATATTTTCATAAGTCAAATGAATGAACACAAAATTTCATCGCAATAAAAGTTTTATTCATCGCATAATAAATAATAAATAATCACTGCTTAAAAAACAACGTAACAAATCGAAAATTGAGATTGTTCATCGATAATTGACCTGTAATTAATCTGTGCTCTTTCTGCTTCATCTGTTCACTGCTATAGTAAAGTCGATATCGTCCATTCCCTAGTGAATATCTGAAAAAAGCTTTGCAATGTATTGCATAAATACTTGACGTCATTGTTTTATCTTAGTAGGAAATTAAGAAATCTCTCAAATATTTGATGAAAGATAATAAATTCTTCGAAAATTAAATTGCATAAATTCGGACTGTATTATTACTTTGATTTCTACTTTTCTTCTCCTTCACTTTCTCCCACAAATCGACGATTCGCCCCTTGATACGATTAATTAGCAAGTGATCTTCTTTTTAAAAAAAAAAAATTTTCTACATATGGAAATTTTGACGCTGCAAAATTATTTAATAGAATATTTGAATAGAGATCTTCTTGGTATGAATTGTCAATGCTAAAATAAAGTGGAATTAGGCGATAGTTTCAGTTCGCAATCGAATCAAAACAACTACGAACCTTTCTTCTTTTTATTCTTTTCTTGTTGACTCTTCAAATCTTTTGTCCCTCTTCTGTTGTACCAATTACCGTCTGTCGATAAACCGTATCCTACAAATTATGTAATACCTTCAAAGATATCCTCAATATCGGCCACTTCAGCGCATTGCTATCACTCTTAATTACATTTATATATGCACTTTTTTCGTTGAATATGTACCGATCGTTTGCATAAATACAGAGGTTGCAATTTAATGAAGCAATATTTTTGCATAATTTTGTTGTGATGTGGCTAGCCACTTCAATGAATTGCCCTCGATGTGTTTGATATATTAACGGAGAAGGGAGGAATGGGAGGGGGACACTATTAGGGTTTGGTGCAGCAACTTCTATTCATCAATTTGTGAGGATCTTTGCAACTTGAAACATTGGTGGAAATGGAAGAAAACCTTGTGAAACTTGCTGAACTCTGACTATTCCTTTCATTTCACTGTATATAATTTGATGCTCACGAATTCCTTCTTGTCAGTATTTTATTTATTGAATGGATTCAATTAAAGCAATCAATTACTTTCATCCACTAAAGATTCCCTTCCTTCTTATTCTGAGTTATTACTCAATTCACAACTATTTAAATGCCTCAAAAATTCGACGAACAATTTTGCCGAGATGCGATACTGTGCTAACGAAAATCAATTTGGATGCGTTTTCTTATGTGTTTTTCACAACTGTTTTCATCGGTTGATTCATTTGCCGGATTCAATGAAAATTGCTTTAATCTTTACGATCAAGACAGGCTGTTCCTTTGAAAATGACGAAACTTGTGACTTTCTTGTTAATAAGTGATCTCCGGTTAGCTATGGTTATGACCTACAATCAAATGAGGATCACCTGGCCAAGAGTGTCGAGATCGGCTAACAAAATGGGCAACTGCTCTTGTTTTTGCTTCTTCCGTTTCGCTATTTCTGTGAGCAAACGAAATACTTCAGAGACTAATAAAGCGCCTAATGCCAACGCTGTCGACCATAAAACAGCTGCTAACACCTAAAAATAAACGTACTAAAACATCCAAATTCACCTTATAAAGGTTGTGACCCACACAGAAACAGAATATTGTTAACAACTAAAATACCATTCTTACATTTGTTATCTTTTCGGTCCGTCTTCCTCATATATAGCACTACTCGATTTCTTTCTTATTTAATAGGGTTCAGGGTTCTTATTCTATTATCAAAGAAATGAATCAGCAAACTTTTGAATATATTATCTTCGTAGTGAAATATATGAACCCCGTTGATTTGCAGCGGGAGGATACGACTTAGTAATCGAAACCCACTATTTCTTTCTTTCTTTCTTTCTTTCCTTCTTTCTTGCTTTCTCTCTCTTTCTCTTTCTCTTTCTCTCTCTCTGCCTCGAAAAAAGGCTGCAGCTGCAGACTTGAAAATACGACACGTGGTTTATGCGAAATAAGCGCAAACGGTCTTGTTCTAGAGATGCGTGGACAGTAATTGTTGGTCGATTTTTTTGCCTTTACTGATCTTTACTTAGATAACGGTAATGACCATCATCACTGTAAGAACCCCCTCAGTCGATTATCATCACCAAGAATTTGCTCGATCGCCATTCCTAATTGTGTGCTGGAATCTTTAACCTCACCAGAATTTTAGTCTAATTGTCCAGCTAAACTATCAGCATTTTTGTTTGATGTTTCTAGGTGGTTTGGTCACTCTGCAAACTGTTATTGTTCGTTTTGGTCATATCACAAGTACTGAAACCTTTAAAAAAAGAAACAGTGGGACGAGACAGCCTCACTAAAATGGTGCAAAATTATGAAGTTTCGTAGAGTGAGTGCACTTTCAATTGATACCCTTCCGGACTTTCATCTGTTTTGTGGCGCAGAACTTTGGCATTTGAAAGTGGATTTCAAAAGTGTTTTCATGCAGGTAGACAGCTCTCACTCCATGACGAGCGCACCGATCGTTGGCTGAATACAATTTAACAGCGGACAGAGAGGTTAAAAGAAAAGGCGGAGTGCTTATGTATATCTTTTTGTAGAAAGGCTAGAATCATAGACACTGGCTATGAAGTTCCCTGCTTCGACAGCAGCATTGTCTTACCTGCGGAATGATCGGGATCGGCACTATAAGAGGTCTATCCATTCATAACAGTATACCTCGACCCGATGACCCAACACCCTGAGTGACGGAACTAACTGAAATAAACCATTCTAATAAGATCATTTTATATTCATTTGCAAATTTGCATTTGCAAAGCGCAATATGCTAATGTTATATCTACGTTCGTATATCAATGTGTGCTTCTTTTTTTTGGTAATTTCGACTCAGGAACCGTTGAAGCCAAATTGAAGAAATTTTAGCGTATAGTTCACACCACGAAATAATCGCCACAATAACGTTCGATTGAATCGTCAAACTTTGGGAAAAGAGTTGTTGACACTTAAGTGGGCCGTTTAAAGTAGATCGTTTTTGATGGACGAAGCTCGATGTTTCTTCCTTCTGCAATCCTGTGTTTCAGAGGTTGGCAAGAGTTTCTACGCAATCCTCTAATATGGTTGTTGCGCATACTTCACTGTTCGTTTTGCATAAGTAAAGAGAGTATTTTAGAGCAGACGAGCGGAGGAACATAAATGGAGTTGAAGCTAGGAATTTTCCCTGATTGTTTAGACAGCTTTTTTTTGCCAAAAATAAGCTAAAATTTTTGTTTATACTTGTCTTGTTTGACAAGAAAAAATAATTAGTTGACAAGAGAATTACTTCTCTGCAATGAACATTTGTGAGAGGACTTATTAAGTTGAGCGATTCGTAGTAATAAAGTATAGCCGTTTCTCAATGAGTATGCAGTATTCTCTATGGATCACTGAAGTCTTTACTATTTCCTTAATGTGATAGTTTTGGACTTAATTATTAGTTGCAACAGCAATGAAACGAGATCATGCTTAACTTTTGCAATCGCAGAGAAGCTTTAAACCTCGTGAATAACTGTCATTTAAGATTTGTGCACAAATTGTTCATTTTATTCACTTGTGTGTGCACATCACTGCCTCAGCCGATAAGCGCAAGCATTCATATAAATTTATATGCATATTCACTAGAATTGCTTAAGTTGTTGGTTTGCCGCTTATATTATTCACTGGTAGCATAATACTCTTCGAAAGTGGCACAGGCATAAGGAGAAATTGTTATGAGAGTAAAAAAGAAGGGAAGACAGTTGGCCTGAAGATTAGTCGATCAAAGACAACGCTGATGAGGTGATTGTTTCAGCAGAACGAACAGCTGTCACTAAGCGGCAAAGGCTTCAAAGAAATCGATAACTTTTTTGTCGACATCACGAAGTTAGTGCATAAGAGATTCATCTCCTATGACAGCCGTCTGTCCGATTTCTTTGTTTGCGAGGTGCTGTCCTAGTTAAAATCCTTTCAACGACCTTCACTCCGTGTCACGAAAAGAAGGGTGCTACAGGAAGCGATGTTAGGACGTCAGAAGTCTCTAGGCAGGTATTGAGAGATCACATAAGAATTATATTAAGGGAATAGTATAGAATCTGGGGAACAATGGCAAATCATGGATAAGATCAGGCAATCACAACGAAGGGCACTTGTCACCAAACTTCACACTAGAGACGCGTTGTCGTTTATGGTAAACAATGTTTGTTCATCTAGTTGCCAGAATATTGAAAATCATTATTGCAACATGTGATAACTTCATCCGAGTTAATATCATTCCGCATTTTTCAGGAAATATTCGTCGTTGAAAATCGTTACTGCAGCATATTGTCGTTTGTAGTTCACTGCGAGGTGGTTCCACCAAGGGAAAGGAACGTCTCAATCGTTTCGTAAATTTTACTATCAGAAACGGAGAATGCCAGTTTCGTTTCAAAAACAGATTTTTGCCGCCTTAACTACGATATGTGCAGATCTGTTCATAAAATTTGAGGGAAAATCACTGAGCTTTATTGTTTAAACAAATTAAATCCGCTCGATAGGGCCCAATTCAAAAGTAAGGACTTCCGAAAAACTTTTCAGTTTTTTCTAATTTATAGGGCAGTTGAATTGTGTCCATCTATCTGCGTGTCTGTTGGCCATTTATTTTCATAGTTAATCTTCTACCACCTCATTGCCGCACCAAACCAAATTCCCATTGCAGAGGAACTTCAAGGCAAATTCTTTTGTCATCACATTAGAATGAATCTTGCTAATTGCGTATTTTATGCATCCAGTCGTGATAGGTCTTCCGTTGGCTGCTATCCTCTCGATAGATTCCTCCTTATACTTAACTAATGAAGAAATTTGTTTTATTAGTAAAACAGTTTACTACTGTAAATTTATGGCTTGATTACGCATATCAGGAAGCTGAACTTATCACTGTTTTTAAAATCAATTTATCATACATCTTGAAAGTCGATAGTATCAATATAACGTGAACAAAACCAATGTCGTGGAATGATAAAGTCAAGATAGGCATTCGTTGATGTTGGTAGGCATCGATGTCTCGCATACCATTCCTGACTATAAAACGATACGAACATACCCGTACCGATCAATAAGTTTGAGAACATTGCTATATTCCATACTTGCCCACTCTTTATGAACAATGATACCCAATAAAATATACCTAGAAGTAAAAATATACTTAAAAATATAAAACTTCATTTCTAATAACATTTTGATCCTTAAATAGTTTAGAGATACAATGATTCCCTCTTATATTATATTTATCAACGAAGATAACACGAAAGGACTGGGATATCGTTTTGTTGTTCATAGATTCACACATGTAATTTTTATATATTTTATTTTTATATATTTATTTTATATATATATTTTTAATTTATATTATATTTTATCGATGGATTTAATTAAGGCGGTTAAGCATGAACTATTTTCATGTGAAAGCAGAAAAAGAAGCGATTATGCTTCAAGAAAAATGTTCAACAAAAGGAAATACAGAAAATTTACCTCCAAAGACGAAATACAATATAAACATAACTGGATAGAAAAATCGTAAAGATGTACCAAACCAATACTCATGGAATGCGGCTGAAAGTAAGAACACTGCCGTTTGCGCCACTTTTAGACCTTTCTTACCACCAATCACCTGAATAAAGCGAATAATTGGTCCTTCATTGAGATAAATAGGCGATTACATTTTACTGCTATGGGATATCAAAGTTTAAAAGATTGATACATATCTAATTTATTAGTAAGACTGTGAAGAATTGATGGTTATTAATGTCAGTAAGGCTATGATGGCACAGCAACATATTTAATCAAACATTTCGTCAGTAAGGCTGTAAAGAACTGATCGATCACATCGCTTTTGGAAGGTTTTTGTTTTCATCTTCTGCTTTCTTCTCGTTTCAAGTTCTTTCATTCTTTCGTCAGCGATAATTCTCAACAGTTATCGTTCATTGTTTGCAAATTTTTGAAAGTTTTACATATCGATGTTAATATCAGATGGCTGCTTTTTTTAGAAACGACTCATGGTCTAAAATCTATCTTCAATGATCATGCCATTGATGATATTAGGTCATTTAAGTCGATTTTAGGATATTAAACCGATAGCATTGGATATTAGATCAGCGCCTTTCAGTTTCCTCTTCATGAGGTGATTTAAATTAAAGTTGGATTTCTACATTCAAAATCTGAAGCATTCTTAATTCAAAAAAAAACTTGGGACATATTTTAGCCCAAAATATTCTAATTCACCAATAGCATTTAGTTATCGAAATTATTGATAAATGCTCTGCATACCATGGCGATATCTCTATATACATAAGCATAAAGCCAATCGTGCACCACAAGATTCCAATTCCGATAATATTCAGCCATATTTCTCGAATTCCACCAATCCTTCAAAATAAAAATGAACAAAGACATCAACTACTTAATATCGTATGTTCCACTGCAAATTTTCTCTCTGACTTTAGGTGTATGAAATTCAAATAGATAAGAAAGTATGTTGGTTCGTTCATTTTCCATTGTTTATGTGCAAAAAATCTCTTTATAATATTTCAACTTTTCCAAATTCAACGAGCAATCCACATGTTAGAATGATTTCCTCAGAAAACATTTCCACATATGCGAAGTGCGAAATATGAAAATGAATAGCAGCAAAAGTTGTTTATGCAAATTTAAAAGGTCAACAGCACTTTCTTTGATGAATCCCCTTATCTTATCTAGAAATTTATTTAGTATCATTCAACCAATTACAGCCCCTCTATGTAATGTAGTAGTGGTACTTTTGGTTACCTACACCTTATTTTGAATATTTTCAGAAGACTTTTACATTGTAAATAAATGGTGCCATTTAGACACTCACTCATTGCGGCATTTCGGAAATTCCCAGTGAATCAACAAACTTTTGAAAAGTGCACACCTCAGACTCATTATCTTATTTATTCACTGGTGACACCCTACTGGTCACTTGAAGTTTCAAGAAAAAATGCATCTAGAAGCAGCTATAGAACCATCGAAATTGTCCATTGTCCAGTGATTTTACCAAGGTACGTCATCTCTTATCCCAAACTTCGATTGTGAGAAAGCGATATGAGTATGCAAATTTACCAACCACATAGAAATGACGATCTGCAAAGCACAACATTTCGGAGAACATATTTAACCAACAGTGCAGCAATCCATAGAATAGCAAGAGCAAACATAAAAGACCAGGTAAAGTAGAAGCGAAAATTGCATCCATCATGAAACTTATAGTTGCCTTCGTATAGTCAACACCGTTGAATCGAGGATATATCATCTAAAAGAAGGAAATAATTTATGGCTCAATGTTACGTATGAGTGCACAGAAATATTGATTACATGAAAATGAATAGTATCTATTGCGGTGAATTTGATCGCTATCATAGAAGACATGGAAAAAAGGTTGATCATAAAAGTGGTGTTGCTTTTATTCTTTAGACTTTTCTTTTTCTTTGCGCATTTCTGCATGAAAGTTGAGCGACTAAGAACATTTCACATTATCGATCTAGGAATAGGTGATGCCATATGCAAATACGCCATTCTAAAATCTATTATCCCGACTCAATGCAACTTAAGGAAAGGACTCCTTACAGCGAAGTAAGCTTTTTCTGAGTTGCGTGCTAAATGAAGAGTGGAGGTTGCATAAACCTTAAAAGTGAGCCTCTACGATTCGAGATGGAAGATAGATTCTTCAGGATATTTTGCTCAGTGCCTACAGGTTCGTTGACAGAGGATCTCGTATTGTCTACTCACTGCCTAAATGTAAGTAGTTAAGCATCACTTCTGCCCAACAATCTGCTCAACAATTTGAGAACGAGAAAAGTCTGCTTAAAATGTTTTTATACAGTACTTCTTATGTTCTTGATCTGTACGAGCCTTTTGCGGTAACATCGTTAATGAACTAGATGAACTAAAAAATTGAATTCTTATAACCGAATCTTTGTTAGAAATAGAGGCTAGGTAAAGGAGAGAATTTTATTTAGTGCCTAGGCCCATACTAGTAATCTTGCAACTGCACATCTCATTCGCTATTTTATATCAAAGCACCAAAGCGAACCTCCTTATCTCGCAACCTATTCCTTCATATGTTTGTTCCAATCAAATTCTCAAACCTGAAACATTAACAAAAGACCTAGCGTCTCATATGCATCTTTTCAATGGTGATGAAATTCGGCTCTTGGTACAAAATGATGAACGCTCAGAATTATGTGAAAGTTATATGCTAAACAACTATAATTTAAATTTTATAACATCGCCTGAGAGGTGGATTCAAATGATATCTTTTCATGCACTTTGAACAATCTCACAAAAAACAAATATTCTTCCCAACCAGGCCGTTTTATCTTCGTTCATATTGAAATGTTGTTACTTTCGCGTTTCATCGACAGAGAGATGCAACGGTGAGTTCGTTGTTGGTTTTCATAGGTGAATTAAAAACAAAACAAAACAAAACAAAACAAACAAACAAAAAAGCAAGGCGCTTTGCTCAGACCAAAACGTGCATTTCGGAAAAATAAAAGAATGCCTTCATGATTACAAACATATAGCGCTGCAGGTAGCTATTAGAAAGTATTGTTATAAAGCTTATCCCTTTTGTAATTGTGATGCTCTTTCCATTTGCTACCCCATAATAATGCGTTACCTGTTGAATTTTATACGTAAATTAACTCGTTTCCACGAGATTTTGAATCTGATTTTTTATTGTTTACGTTATTCTATAATTATATAGTAACAAACCTGAATAAAAACCAAATTCGTGCATAGAATCGTAAGCAGTACTTCAATAAAATAAATGAGAACAAGCCTCCAATTTCTAGAGGTATTCCTGAAAAAGGTAAACATTTACATAGATCAGAAAATTTTCACGCAATGGAATATTAGCGAATATCTAAACGACCTTCAAAAATATTCTATGCAAATTCTGGGAAATCAACACATAAAGATAACGAGCTCATAAAAGTTGAGGACTACTTATAGCGTTATTTTGCAGGTCACAAATGTTAACGAAACGATCAATCTGAACAGTTACCCTTGCTCACACATAACAGCAGATGGTGACATCCACGAAGGATGATAATGCAAAGAGTGTACGGATCTCTAAGCAACTCGAAAACTCCAAAAACAAGATCGGGGATTATTTCAAGATTATCACTTCCCTGCAGGTTAGAATTATGATTGCTAAAACATTCTCCATGCGTTTTGTGGAATGCGTTGCACCGAACCGTGCAATATGTCTTAATGCCGTCGACCTTGTAAACACAAGGCTGAAAAGGCGCATATCGTGCAAACTCTTGTGATGCGCTTTTCCACTTATTTTTCCGAACTGTTAACAATTATGGATTTGAGAACATTTTCGCATATAAATCTATGAAAGAAAGAATATTTCAACAACAAACAAACCTCGGATATTCATCTCTGTAGATAAAAGAAGGACAGAAGAGGAAATAGGCGAGTTGTGCGATAGACGGGAAGCTATCAAGGCTGTCATGCTAAAACAAATTAGATGCCATTCCATTCATCAGCCTTATTAAATTTGCACCACATCACACCATTCAAAATTAAAGTAAACCTTCTCTAACAGCAAATGAAGAGTTTCAGTGATAGAAATGTTTAAAAGATATGAAAATCAAAGTAGAAAGACGTGCGCATGAATTCACCACATTCAATAGATGACTTCAAGGAGCAAATCCTTCCATGAAATATTTAGACCTTTAAAATTGAAAATTCTGCACATCGTTCTTTATGGTTTTATGCAATAACAGCCTAGAATTCTCCGCATGCTACTATTATAAAAAAGTTCGTTTTCAACATTGATGTGTCAGGAGCAGCATGTTCAATTCCCTTGCTGTAGTCCCAGCTCTCATGAAGGGATTAGATGACACTAATTCACCCCTTCTCAGGGACCTTTGAGATCTAGCTCATCATAAGAGGGGCACAACTACGAAATACTTCAAATTATAGGCATAACGATGCCTCTTCATTTTGCAAGTGAAGTGTTAGCAACGTGTGATAGAAATTTCTGGCAACTTTAACTGTTTGACCAATTAAACATGTTCGACGGTTTTATTTGAATTTAAAGTGGTCAGCAAAGCAGTCGAAAAATTTCGGTTTTTCCATAACGACTGATGAAAATTAATGACCGTATTATGGACTGCGTTGGAAATGTGGAAAATGATGGAAAATTTCCGGCTGTTCTTAAGGGTTTTAAATTCAAATGAAGAGTTCGAACATATTCGATCGCTCGAATGACACCTTAAATTTGTGAAACTTGTAAAAAAGTCTTATAAATACTATACATTCAAACCTTTGTTGTATCATCTTTTGCGGCAAGTTTCATTCGAATTGCACGCGGTACATTCTCTCTTATAAAAGAGTGCACCTTCATAGCGATTCTTGTCTGCAACATTGAATAATTTGTACATTTTGCAGATTGGATCTAACCACGAACATTTTCAAGTAGGCGCATATAGAGGATTTACTGGCGAGAACGGAACGAGAACGAGGTTTCAGTGCGCTTTCGTAAATTTGCATTTCTGTGAATTATTTCTGTATGTATGCATGTATATGCCTGTCTGCTCAGTAATTTCAGTCCGGAGGCCCGTAAAGCAAACGTTGTGGAACTGGATGGGTGCATATATATCTTATTTTATCGATCACCTTCGAAAAATTGCAAGCACTTAAACGTAGTAAAAAATTTTGTAACAATTAGATTTCCATTCTGCATCGCCGGGTCTTGACGTAACAAACATGCGAGCGGTCATATTAATCGAAATATGAAAACATCGTTCGACATCCTTTTCTTAAATAATATAACTTATAAAACGGCGATGTTGATTTGGGTGAAAAGTAAAACTCATAATGTACTGGCCCGTTCACCACGGTTCTCTGCTTGTTCTAAGCGGTTGTAAGAAAGGTAACAATTATCAAACTCTTTTGCGTAAATCTAATCAAAGATCATCCCTACGATTTCTGCTTACTGGGTTTACTGGTTTCTGTTTACTGATCTGCATTTCTACTGGTCAAATAGCAAGTAACTTATTCTTTTGTTGAAAAGTTGTGTATGAATGGTAGGACAACTCAAATATCAATACAGCATGCCGTATCTTCTACTAATTATTGTAAAGGCATGAAAATGATTGTTTTGGTGGGCAGATGAAATAAAATATGAACATATTATTTTGCATATTAGTTATTTATTGGTAAAGCATGAAACTAGCTTTCAGGTGGGTAGAACGCGAAGATGCATATCGTGGTCAGCTTCACTGGCACATTTCCCTTATTCGGAATCGTTTCCGTTGAATCTCTTTTGTGGGTCAAATGTCACTTGAATGCAATATGCACTAATAATACGTAGTAAATAATAAAAAGAAAAAGAGAAAAAACTCGATAATTTCAAACTTACATTCTCGCATGTAATAATGAAGGAGCATGCACAGTTCAGCTGCCATTTAAATAAAAATACGAGCGGAAAACAGAACAATGAGAACAAATAAAGTGCATATAAGGCAATCAACGGAAATTCACTTCGCAATGTCATCTTAAAAAAATTTGTTGAAATATTAATTTCAAACATAATGGAAACTAAAGTATTCGAAAATTCTGAAAAAACCGGATATTCATCACTATCATTCATGAATATTTTCCTTAAATCTTATCCGCTATTTCCACTTATATTGTGAAAAAAAATCTGCATAGTGTGCTAAGAGTAGAAACGAGACTGATAAGTTGAAAACCATTGAACGTTCTAATGCATTCTCCATTTTATGAAAAAAAAAAACAGGGCAAATGCAAATTGCATTTTCCCAATCGTTCAATAAACTCTTCCTCTCTCCTTCTCTCCATCCCCCTCTCTCTCCATCTTTGTGGAGTAGTTTCCATTAGCAGATGATAGTTTGAATAATTTCAGGAGAGAAGTCAACTCAACGACATCCTCAAATAACGACTTAGATGGACTCAAATTATTCAAAAAGCAGCCATGATTATGCGCATTTTCAAAAAGTTTCAATAAGAAGTTACGGGATTGTCATTCGCGAGTTAAACGAAGCAGTAAACGACAATATTGAGCACGAATTGTGGGAATTATAGCGAAAATGAGCACTTAATCATCTTCAGCATTTCGCACAAATGTCATCGCTTTTGTTGGTCGTTTGCGCGTATTAGGGTTTGCGTTTTTTGTTGCTTTGGCGATATTCTGCAAATTATTGCTGCAATTTGCTAATTGCATAATTGATACTTATGAAATCGCTTTTTAGGTTACTCTCTCGAAAAATGGTTGAAACATTCCAAATAACAAAAATAGTATTATTTATCTTTGAATGTGGCCAAGTTCAACAGTTTTTGCAATCGTATACTTCAAATTTTTAGATTGTGATATCCCCAGTGATATGGAAAAGCGTTACTTACTGTTCTGTTTTAATCTGTTTCAATTCATTCCCACTTTGCTGAAATAAGCAAAAAAAAAAAATGACCTCTTTACAAGGTGTCATGCTCCACATTTTCAGAAAAGAATAGGGAAGCAATGTGCTCATAGCCATGAGTGCCCACACAAAAAGTGTTTCGGGCAATTGTTTGAAATTCCACACAACCAACCAGAGATGGTTTAACGGACTGAAACGACGTTAAAAATGATGAGACATAATAATTGGTGTATTCTGATGTAGTGATAATATCTTTAACGAAAATGAAACAATCCACGTGTGATGGGTTAGATGTTTGCATAAGCAGAAACTCGGTTATTTCTATAGGATCAGAAGTTTATTCTATATGGTGACATGTACTCATTTCTTTTTTGGCTAAAAGTTGATGAAATATGTACGAATTTTGCCAAAGTTGAAAGACGAAATGAACTTTCACTGAAAGAAAATTTATTGGAAATGATTACGCCATGAGAAATATTCGTTACTGAAGCTTTGAGTGATAAAATTTGATGCGGTAAATTTTTTGATGATTAACCATCACGTGGATTTTTTTCTTTATTTCTATCCAAATTCTCAATGAAAGTTTAAAATAAAAAATACTTTTTGTAATTCATCAAGTCATGAAGGAAAGACCCGATAAACATAAGAATAAAGCATGAGATGATGAAACTTCGCAGAGCACGCATATCAGGCTTCTCCATAAGCACACTGAAAAATACCGTTTAATATTTTTGAGACAGTGAAACTATTTGATCAACGCTTATGGGTCGCACACTTCCGAAACTATTTGCATATTTATGGGTATTGATTGTACTTCTGTGCCTCGATCCGATGAAGTAGTGCAACTCCATTTGCAATTCCAGCATCATGAGTTAGCAACTAAATAATAAAGCGTATTTTCATTTGAAGCTCCCGCTAAGCATGAGCAATATCAGTAGCTTTCAACATGATAGTTTGGGTCGGAAACTAGTGAGGATCCCGACTATGAGAATCTACTTCGAGAAATACTGGCGGCCATCGGTTCGGCAGTTTGCTTCGTGAAGAGCTTTTTTTTTCTGTTTTTTTTTTCGTTACAGCAGGACAGTGGAAGATGCGACGTATTTATGCAACGTTGCAGTTTTCACCTATCAAGCAATGTCGGTGGTTGTTCTATTAACATCTGAGTGGAACTGATGCCGTTACAGAAATGGGACAAATATTTTAGTTAATTTTCTGATGGTCGGAATCGGTGTTACAACAAATAGAAAGAGAAATATTTGAGTTCTCTTTGAGAATCATAATTTTCTCGACCCTAAATTAAACTCACAAAAATTGATCGTGCTAATAGAAATTTTTTACATCAGCAGGCGTCTTTGTATGCCAA
This sequence comes from Baylisascaris procyonis, assembly GCA_037389465.1. Lineage (NCBI taxonomy): Eukaryota > Metazoa > Nematoda > Chromadorea > Rhabditida > Ascarididae > Baylisascaris > Baylisascaris procyonis. The sequence continues at coordinate 5,562,513 of JAZARR010000213.1, read as the reverse complement.
ACAAAATGAGGTATCAATTTTAAAAAGATCATATCTCAATTGAACGCATCGAATGGCCTTCATAGAGCAATTCTAATCACACTAGAAAATTCGAGAAAAAAAATTGATCGAACCATTATAAAAACATTCGAAGAATAAATACCCCATTACGTAAGTTGCAATTACATGAAGGTAAGCGATCAAGCGTTATAAAAATTACAACAATTTTCCTAAACTATAGAGAAAAGGGATTGGAAAATGAGAGGAGGCTTTTTATTCATCTTTTTGCCCAGTGCCTAGGGAGATGAATTCCCGCTTAGTATTTTCTCCTTGCCTACATCGCTGTATAAATCACGTAGAAGGCTACTCAGTTTGCGCGTATTATTTTCCTCATTATCAAGTAAGACGGCTGAAGAAAGTACCGTGAAACTCGATATATCATCGTTTTGTATTTGTAAATCTGAATATTATGCTCAGCTCAAGCTTTATAGAGCTGACTATCTAAGGTGTCTTTAAACTTTACTTGAATTTTAAGGGGTTACTTATTGGGCACATTACTTCTAAAAGTCATCCATTAAAAAAACTCCAGCTTTGTATTTCGGCAAGAGAACGATTTGTTTATAAAACTCACGTTAGAAGCGAGGCACGAGGTTTGAAGTGTTTCTCACGGAAAATGAGCTTCTTATGGTGATGATGACATCGTTTGTGATGATCGACGCTATTATCGATAATATCTGCTTTGTAGCCATTTGTTAGCTCAGATGCTATTGGTTCATTGCCAATCATTTCATATTTCTCGGGATATTCTCTGTAATGAATTCAAATTTGCATATTGCTTGTAGGATGTTTTACGTTTGCATATTTCCACTTGAATATGAGAAATTTTGACGTAGAGATTGATGATCTGTCAACTAAAATATTTATTGCATGTATGAATCTTAAAAAAAAGTTATTTATAGTGAGTAATAAAATTCGAACTAGACGAAAAGCATCAAAACAATTGCACAGCAAAGAGGATAAGTTGAAACTATTATCGTGACAGCAATGTTTCAAACTCTCTTTGCTATTGCGTCGGTTTTCTTAGGGATTTATTGTTCACTGCGGAAGCTTGATAAAATGAAGCTCAAACATTGCAAAAAAAAAAAAGTAGTTTTCGGCTTCATTCGCATTAAATTTATGACATCGCCATCTAAGCGAATTTCAGTGGCATTTATCTATTTATGAAGACAGCATAAACGGATGTGAAAAAGCGATAAAAAAATATTCCATTTTAAAGTCGTTTTAGAATATTTGAAGGCCAAATTTCAGCATCACGTATGAAATAATTTAAATTTTTTTAAATTGAAATCTCAAAAAATATCAATGAATTAATTGTTCGCAAAAATTCATTAATAAACTAGTTTCGCAGATTTTCGTCGTTATGTTCGTCCTTGAAAGGGCAATAAAATTTGTCACAAAACGAAAATCTATCGATTGAATGAAGTGAACTATAAATCGAGTAGATAGTTATTTCAAAATTTATCAGTGAATGAATTCGTTTTAAGCGACTCTGCTCTTACAATATTTTTAAAGAGTACTTCAACATCTCTGCTCATTTTATATAAAAAACGCTTAGATTATGCTAAATTGAGTGGAGTGGATTTGAATTTTGAAGAAAATGAAACGTTCCCAGAACATGATGTGCCACTCTCCATAGCACAACTGGCAGTATCTATGCCTAACCAACAAAAATTCAAGTGAAAATACAGATTTTACAAACGTTTAAAAAATTATAAAACGAAACGCTTACGATGTTTTGACGATATGACGGTTTTGACATCCTGCTAATGGGGTTTTCAACATCACGCTGAACTGACCGCAACTATGGTGACCAAAGTATGCAACAAAGGGAATGAGGTCACACCGGATCAGGGCATTCGAAACGGATGATCGCGAGCATTAAAATGGGTCACTCTGTGAAACTCTCAATGAAAACAGCAAGCAGACACGAGACACTCACTACAATAGACGACATATCTGTGTACATCACAAGTGAGAGATGCCGATTCGGAAGTTCTCTTCTCAGATGTGTGTCTTACTCTCAGTAGTTGAAATGCCCTCTATAAATTCGAATCACGCCACCAACAGGCATGTGTAAACCTTATTGCGCAACGAGCTGTTTCGTACACGACTGAGACGGCGAAAAATTTTGTGAAATATAATGTGAGGTGTTGAGCCTGATAACGAATACTAATAAATGCTTCTCGGTAACTTTTGTGACGTGAGAGTTTTCATGATGCCAACTTAGAGGATTATTTTAAAGTTGTTTCATAGAAATGGAATATAGAAGATTCGCATGCGAAACGATCCCGGCGAACCTGGAAATCCCTTTAGATCTATGGATTGGATCCTGAACAGTAAGAATGCCCTTTTCGCTTGCTTTTGCATCATCTCTCGAGAGCACATCGAGGAAATATTATTCACGTATACGCATGGGTGAGTGCATATGGATGGATGTGTGCACTTGTGCATGTGCATGCGCCCATGCTTGCCTGTGCAGATGCGCATGCTTGTACGGATGCGCTTATGCGTATATGTGTGCTTGCGTGTTTTAAATGTGCACATATGTTTTCACACATTTCTTTTCCGTTCAAATTCAGCGAATGCAGTGCGGAATGCTTTACCTATCTCATGCATTCAAGTAATATTTATTGCACTTGACGATGCCATAAAATTTGCCAATTGAATTTTTCACTAATAGTCGAATTCAGCCAAAAAATGATTTTTTATGATCAGCATTTGCACAGAACTGATCGTTGTTGAAGATAGTGTGCAATTTTTTGTCCTAATTTTTTGTCTATTCAGGTATCGAAATGATGGGGTCGGCTGAAAAGCAGAAGTGAATATCATGCCTACTTCTCCGGTCACGTTTATTACTTGTTTTAATTCACTAATTGAATAATTCGCTGTAAAGATTGTTGAAAATTGCATAGTTGAATGAGTCGGATCTTGCAATCAGCCCCGAAATGCGCATAATGATCATCACTTGTTTTCTTTGGCAAAAAAATGCACTTCTTGCTTCCTTCACATTCCTTTGTTCAAGTTTAATGTGAAGAATAACTTTTTAAGTATAAAAAGGGAAGATTTTTACAGGTTCGTCACTAAGCTTGGATTCTTTAGCACACGCGCTTTTCGAACGCATAGTAGAAAATAGAAAATCATGGGGAATATTTTCGAGTTGTAAAGAGCATGACGGTATATAACAACACTTCCGAAAAACATTTGACGACAATGCAACGACAATATCCATGTGCTTCCCCCTCCCCACCTCGCGAATTCTCCTCTATTCCCCTCCCCTCTCCTTTCTCTCCGCTACCTCCATTTTGAGAAGCTTGCTGCATTCTTCGGCCACCGTTGTAAAACCTGCAGATATAAACGTAACAAAACGGTGCCTACCCTTTGATGGATAAGTCTTTTGCACTAATCAATTATCACCTATTTATGTGGGCAATCTGGCCTGCTACTCTGCAAAGTAGAGATTCGAATATGCAAAATATTTATTTGCGAAACAGATTTTTAACAGAAGCGGTGTGAGAATGGAACTATTCGATAAAGGACTATTCGCCTCGGATGCATCAGCTTATGAACGCTTATTACTTTAGGCTGATAAAATAAACGACTGCATTCAATCGCTTAAATAGAAGACTACCGGCAAAACAATAGCAATTGTCCTCAAAATAGTGGCAGATAATTTGTGACCTTACTGTCTTCAATGACTGCACAAACATCAACTCACAGACAATGGTGCATTACATCTAACTGTGACATCTGACGGCCATGCTCAAGGCTGTCGAAACGCTTTTAAAGGTTTCTGGCCAACAGTTTAATTCGAGTGGAATGTTAGTGCCGAAATTCATGAACTAAAAAGGCTCCACCCTCAGATTTATTATAAATTTGGGAACATGAGTCATGAGAGTATCACATAAGTTGAGCTATTCGGGACAATCTCACATAACATGAGCCATATTCTTTCTTTTATTGCTTTCATTAACCTTACATAGTAGACTCGACTAGTAGCTAAGAAAACTTATGTAACTACGCATAAATAAACCTTTGCTGCGTAAACAAGGGTAAAACTTAGAAGGTCAGAATTTATGAATTTGAATGAAATTTGGAACTTCTCTGAATACTAATTCTAGACTGAAGAAATTACTATATAGTTGAATAACTTCATCTTGTTTGACTAACAAGTCTAGCAATCTATCGAACAGTTATGCAGATATATGTTATTGGCATTGATTTTCTCCCTGGCTGCTATTGAGAATATTTAAACAAAGCGGTCGACCTTATCAATAACAAATTCCTCTTGAATTATAGAACTTTACAACCTTTTTTGTCTTTCAATATAACGCCAAATTATATTCGAATTTTCGGAACGTTGTTTTTCATTTCAACTGATAGGAACTGTAATAAAAAAACCTTGTTCAAATAAGTGAAACTTCTTCTGAAGTCAACAGTGCAAGTGATAGGTTATCTTATAGATATTTTTGTATATAAACACTCAGAGCTATAAAAAGTACAACGAGCACTATCAATGCAAGTAGGCAGCCTATTATAACAAAAAGCAAAGGCCAACATCCAGTAAGGCATTTGGTCGACTCGCTTGAAGCTGTAATATACAGTATTAAGTAAGTGCTACAACACTATTTCATAAACGAAGCAAAAAAAACCAGTTGACTTAATAATATATGTTTCTGCACATGTTAGACGCTCACAAAAAATGGTCATATGTGGGCTCCGATTGGAGTTGAAAGTAGAATGAGAAATTATATTGAAGAAAAATAATATTATATATTTTTATCGAAAAGCTCTTGCAAATATTTTCATTTCAGATATGATGCGGAAAGAGTGCATAATCTCAAAACAACACCTTTGCTCAAAGAAATTTAGCGCAAAATTGAATAAAAGCAAACGTTTCGAAATGCTATCTTTTGAATATTTTATGCTGCTGTCTACCCCTCTGTTTTTCGTTAACAATATCAGCTGGCTTCGTAAACTCTCAAAAGTTAAATTGTTTATTGCTAGACTTAGTCGAATGCTTACCACGAGGCCAACGTTAGCGAAAGACCCTGAGCAAGGCCGACTAGACGGATCAAGAAATTACGGTAGAGCTATCAGCAGTACTACAGGCTTTTTTCTCCGGTCGCAGAAGCTCGTGACGTTCTCGATCAGACAGATGCCGATCTAACAAATATTGGCACAGAACATCAGGTCTTAGTCCACTCTGACGTCCATTCCGGTGCGGCTGAAAATATGGTTCCTTCATGCATCCAAATCTGCAGCTAAGCCCCAAATGCCAGAGAGATAGATCCTCAAATTTTCGAGAGCGCTGGACATTGCAGACTGAATTTGGGTACAGCACACAGATGCATAGAGTCAAGTTGCAGGGGCTTCAAGCGGAAGAGGACAGCCATTTCACCGGCTGAGTCCTTAGATGATGCAGACTGCCAAGTAACTCGAATAGCAGGCGAAGAATAATTTTATTCATTTCCAAGAGTTCTTATATATGGAGTGCATCATCTGTATACCGGAACTTAAATATTCGCAGAATGAAACATTTTAACGTAAATCATTCAAACGATGAAACTTCGGATCTTTCTCTCTTGTTGAATTTCCTCACTATGTTTTGAGCAGTGTTGTTTTGAGACTATGCACTCTTTTCCCATCATATTTCAGATGAAAACATTTGGAATGGAATTATGCAGAGATTCTTTTCAACAATCTTACAGCAATGGTCATAGCTCATCGTTTGCATCACCCCCCCCCCGCCCTTTTACTTTCATAGCTTTCGGTTGATAAGCAAATCAAGTTTAACCATAATTCGTTTTAGTGGTAGCAAGATACTCAGAAACTGGGCAGATGTTTTAACTTTTTAGACTATCGGCTTGACAGAGTTTGCATACTTCAATAGTTCGAGAGGCAGCTCTATGAAGCGCTCACAAAAACAATGTTGTTGAAAGCACTTCGTGTACTCTACGTTATAGCTCTCATGTGAATAGATTCCATCCGTAATGCTTGTATATTATCGACCGAAAGGATAGGGAGATTATTATAGGCAGGAATCAGATTTGTTACATTTGCGAGGTTTATGGGAACATTGCAAAGCCGATTTGCTGAGTCTTTTTTTTTCATTTCGAAAAGCGAGCTCATCATCAATGACGCGATCACTGAATAAATGAGTAAGCTAAGCGCATTACTCGATTCGTTGCTCATCGATTGCTTTCGAAAAGATTTGCTACTATGCATATCTATGTGAAAAATCCTATAAAAATATTTTTCAAAAAGGATTCAGCACCTTTAAATGATAAGTTTCAAATCTTTCCCAAATAATTACCTCAGAAAATTGCATTTTTATTTAGTGATCATTCGAGCAGCCAACAATCAATGCATTTTTTATGAACACTTAAAGAACGCGTCACTCACAACTCTGTTCAGAATCAACCTGTTCAAATTGTATCGGTTGCGATAAACTCCGTTCGAACTTCTGAAATAAGCTTGCTTATGATCAGATAACTATGAACTGCATTTGTAATGTTCAATATTGCGTCTTTTTTCGCCACTTTATGCGTTTTCTGTAATTTTTCGCAAAAACATTTTTTAAAATGTATTTATGTTTCTGCCTAATCATTCGACGGTCTCAAATCATCGGCCGGGAAAGCTGCGGAGTTGAATTTTAACAGCCAAAATCATCATTCAATGACGATCAGTCAAAGTCATTTTCGTGACCGTTAGCTGTTTCTTTCATACATAATGGGAATGAATTGTTTAGTAGTTTTATTATTCGCGAACAATTAACAGTGATGGTTATGTGGTAGTAGCACATGTCAGCACACCAGCTCCTTTAGCAATGCTTTTCTACCTGTTCCCAGTCAAAGATCTACAACCCTACTCGTTGTTTACGATATACATTAGCAAGCATTGTGTAACGGCTATGCGTTTTTTTTTTACAAATTTCCGTATCTTTGCAAGACACATTACGGTTTGCATTATACCAACCAAGTTTCACAGCTCCAGTCTGAGTGGTTCTCGAGACACAGCGAAGATAAACAGGCATAAACACGAAGCTTCCAAGTAATACAGAAAATAAGAATTCATGGGAGATCTACATCAGTGTACAATCAGCTGAAGTATGACAATTAATAAAGGCGTCGATCGATTTTTTACTTACTTACAATCGATGAAACTGGTTCGCTAAGTAAGCAAAACCGTAAAAAACGCCGCATTTCGTGCCGGTTGACCTGGCGTGCTTCTCTACCCGTTTATAATGTCAACACAACCAATAATTTTCTCTCATCGACTAGAGGTGAGAGGATACATACTACAGCAGTCTTCCTTGTCTACCTTACGTATTATTTCCATTATTAAAATAATAATTTATCTATTCTCTTCCGATTGCATTTTGCAAGCAAAATAATGCAAATGGCGTAATAAAACCTCACCTGTTCAAGTAGCCAGGTGAGGTTTTATTATGTAGCCTAGCCCCGCGGCAGTAGCGAAGGTCACTGATAAATGATAAAATAGTTATCAGCGGTATGTTATGTGTGTGAAAATTGGGAACAGACGCTAAATGAGGAACTATATGAAGTTCCTAGCGAGGCTGTTAGTTCATTCGTTTTAGGATGAGGATCCTTTGAGCTATATTACCTCACAGCATCAAATGTTTGCATTCCATTCACATAGATGAATGAACTAACTCTCTTGCACCATATTATCGCCTCTGATTTGATAAAGAGATAATTGAAAAATCTTAAATTTTATGATCATGAATAATCAATTATCTTATCAATAAAGAAGCGTTTTCGGATGAAAACTGCAGTATTTTGTAGTTAATTGTGCAAAATAAATTTTAATATAGAAGAAAATTAATCGTTGGGAATAATCAAAATCTTACTGGTTTGGTGATAAATATTACACCTGAAAAATACAAAACTTGCTGTCGGAAATATTTGCTGAAGTCTGCTATTATTAGCTCAGTAGAGTGGGATAAGCCACCTGTTGATAATCCCTAGTGAACGAAAGTGAAATATTGAGGTAATTGATGGCCAGTATAAGAAATTCGTTGACAAAAAGGATTTATTGACTATTGAGAGCTCTAGCGGTGCCCTTTGATGACAGTGATATAAAATTTACTTCTTGGAGATCTAGTTGACCTTAAAATCCTCACAGGTCGAACTGCATTAAAAATACATGAAAAGACTTAGCATAGTTCAGTTTAATAAGTCTCTACGATTGTGTTGCGAAGAGTACTCGAGAGGATTATGTCTCAGCGAGGTGAACCAAGTGGCTAAGAGATGGGAAAAATTGCATTATTGATTTAGCGTGTATCGGGTCCGTGTTCTGCCCCTTATTCCCGATGATGCTTCATCATGGTCAGCTATCAGTCACCATGCTGATTTATAGAAACGAGCCACGGACCTAATTCTGCAAAAGATACTCATTCAACCTGACCAAGCTTGATCCAAATCAAACTCCTGCTGAAACTAAATTGTGGTAGCTATGTTGCATTTACAGCGGAATATGTGCTGCGCATTTAATGAAACGTAACCTCTCTCGTTATGTGTTCTCCTCATGTTGTTTACTCGAACTGTTCCAGGTCGTGGAGGCAGGTGCACATGTTTCCATGCCAATCTTGGTGCAACGTTCTCACTGACGACAATGGCACCGTAATTACTCTTACTCGAAATAGACTTTGCAGTGGTGCTTGTTGGCGATGAATGTTCACTCAAAGTGGACGTCGAAGCTGTACTGGATGGGTTTGTGACTGGTTCTTGCATGGAAGCTAATTTGTTTCCTATATACAGTCATATTTTAGTTCAGATCGTAACTACATGAGTTTTGTAGAATATCAAGACCTGAAAACAAAAAACTGAAGGATGCGTTGTCGGGTGGCTGACCGAAATGCTGCCATGCTCAAGAAATCTCAAGAAATCAACTCCCGCCTCAGCTTCTAGAAGAATGCACTGCTTTCATTTCTTGATAATCCATTGGATCCGTAGAAAAAGAATTGCGCTCAAAGGCTGCAACAGTTGATAAGTCTATTGCGGAAAAATGTTTTGAAACATTTTTTCATAGTAGGAAGAAATGTATTAGTAGACCACATTGCATTTCAACAAACTGGAGGGTTATAGTAGATTAAGTAAAAAAACGTAGGATGGCATATCTACATGATATGTGAATGACCTGAAAACAGAAAGTGCGATAAGGTGTCATATACACGTGACCTGGGGGCAGAAAGTAAGATAAAATGTGATGCGCGCATGACCCGAACACGGAAAAGACAAGGTATCGAATGCAGATGACTTGGACACGATCAGTCAAACATATCGCGGCGATACAAGATCGGCGAATGTACATTAGATTACAAAGTGGAATGTTACAAGAAAAGTTTATACTCTGAGCATTAGACTATGAGATTTATCCGATATCACAGTGAAATTGAAATTTGCTGCGACTTAAAATATCGCTGAAACAGTTCAATTTACAAAGCTATTTCAACCGTTTTTGCTGATTATCTGGTCACAATTAGAAATCCAACGACAATCTTCTCATCCGGCACTGCCCGTTGCTTTCCGTGCATCCTTAATTCACCACATATTTGGAGCGCACCCACCTCGGGTCAGGTGAATATGACACTCGTCTCTAAGCTTTGCTTTGCTGTTATCCCTCGCTCTTCCCCTGCACCGTTGCCTCTTTCCGATCAGCAAAAGTCAGTGTTGCTGAGGCCCTATCTGTTTGTTTGGCCGCTTATTTCAACTCACAGCCCATTCGCCTCATTTTAGCAATATGGATACCTAGTCCCAAAATGAATTTTTTAGTCAGCAGGTAGCTAGGGTGTGTCGGATTTGATTTCATAATGTGCAAAAGGGGTCAGACGGTGCATAAAGGTGTTCCTAACTCGGATGACTGCATGAGCGGTGATCAAGCAAGACGTGCAAATCAGTAGTACTCGATTTGCTGTTTATTTCTTAGCGAAGAGGTTTTTAGCACTTTCTGTCGTTTAATATATAGCTATCCACTTTCTAGAGGTTGTTTTTCTTTTAGATCACTTGTGTTTGCGTAACCCTCAATGCAGTGGATGATATTTCCGCAAAATCCGAAAGACGTTGTTCCCTTTTCTTTCAAATTGAATTTCCCATTCTGATTAAGCGGATACTCTTTTTGAATGGAGATGCAGAGATGGATGGACATCCCTTTCTTAAATGAACAATTTATATTGCCTAGTTCAAAAGCATCAACCTCAGTACAATATAACAATGCAATAAATTCTTACGAATACAACACAACACGCAAATATACAATATTTGCGACGACCAGGCGTAATCCCAGCAGCTAAGCCAATGACCAATCTCAATGAAATCGAAAACTGCTGAAAACAATGGAAAATTACAAAATGCATTTTTATATGATTTCAGCCGGACTTTAGCGCAATGCAACATGCTAAATTATGAACTATTTTCATGCGTTTTCGTTAATTTGCATTTGCCGGTCGCATTATCGGCAATTTCATGTCTATGCATATGTGTGATTGTTGATCTCTCTATCTGTCCGATAATTGCAACTTTGAAATGAAAGAAGCCTTATGAACTTTGGCGGATATAATGCACACTCTTATTTCATGTACTGCCTGAATTCTTCATCTTAGGAGAACTGTCGTAAATATTTTTGGATTAAAAAAGTTTGCGTGAATTTCACGTTGGTCCATTTTTCGTTTTACACCTTCATTCACTGAAAAACGATCTTCTGCACATTTGCATGACTGTCCGATTAATTGAAACTTGAACGCATTGTTTTGCTCATTTATTATTTGTTGATCACTCACGAAATCGGTTGTCTGTGTACGTCGTGTCAATTCCACTCTAGCATGCTCCTGGTAATCAGGAAGACTCGGATCAGATATGGGAATGAACTTAGGGATGAATTTAACTCCGGAGTGGTTGCATCACGCACATTACCAAAACACAGTCCTAAAGCTGGTCAAAGTAACGACGGGACTGACGCAAACAGATCTCCAGACACTCCAATGTTGAGCAAATTTTTATGAAATTTATCTAGCAAGAAGTCGATACGTCAACCACTCAACCGGTTGAATGCCTATCAAAGATTTTAAACGAGAGGATAGCACCCATCCATCCATCTACTGCAGCATGCACAAGCACCCATTGCAGAAAGATTTCAACGTTGTTGCGCAATTGAATTCGCATATTTAGGGAAGGATAGTGTTTGATGCTCGATGGTGCATAAAGGAACGTTGCAAATTGTGGAGAAGTAGAAAAATAACGTTTATTATCATTTGTGCTATTTGCTCGACGAAACGATATGCAAGAGAGGTAAACTTTAAAAATGATCGCACTTCATCTTTATTCATCATCGGTGTCTTCGCTTTCTCTTAATGATTCAACATGTTCCATCGTATCATCTTCTGCCTTAACCTGAAAAAGAAGCACAACAATTTTAGCTTTAGAAAGCGGGAACAGGAGGCCAGGAGGAAGAGAGGGTGAACGTCGAGTATGGTAACAGAAATAAGGAATAAGGTGAGTGTTAGGGAAGCGCCAAACAAGTTGCGATCGCCAGGAGTCAGAACGGTCGCAGTGAGGTGCGTGAATGAGCTTTACTTTGGAAGAGATGAAGTGAGCTTTTAAAGACGCAAATTCGTGTGGAAGGGGTAAGGAAAAGAAGGAAAAACAGATGAGCGTTTTCGCATATGACTTACCGAATGATCTACATCTATTCTGGAATTCCTTAAAAAAAACATTTTTGAAAAATTCACAGGAAGGATGTCTCCTAACGACCACGGATCCTCACAGGACTGACTTTTTTCGACAACTGTTATGCTAGAAACATGTTGCAGATAATGCACAGTAGCCTGGATGGCCAACAAAAGGAGGCGCTCCCCCTCCGAACCTCGTTTCCCGTCAGCTACTTCAGGTCTATCTTCAAATACTATCCTTAATAAAAATTATTTTTAAATAATACACGATGAAGTCAACATACATTCTCGAAAAGAACAAAAAACTATTATTCAGAGAAAAAGCAGATAACAATGGGCGGTGAAACAGGATTTGATTGAAAATGAACGTATTTCAGAATAAACGCATCACATATACAGCATACATATTCGCAGTTTTTAACCAGTGTTCCGAAAAACTCTATGCACGCTTATAAATGGATAAGCGTGCATGGAGTTTTTCCATGAGCACAATCGATAAATAAATGTTACATAAATAACTTGATTTATCCGACAATTGCGCTTCGGACAATTGCGCCTCCAACAAATAAGCACCAATTTAAGGCTTTAGTTTAATTCCATGCCTATGCCTGGAGCTTACTTCTACACTCATGCTCGTTTTATTTGCCTCTCTGCTAGATGCGTAATGGTCGAAGGCGTATTTGTCATGCGACCATCAATATCGAGTCTTTTATGCGATTCTGAACAAGCTATAAGCCAATATTTTCTTTCAATTTATTACTACGATCTCTGAAGTTCATTTCCGTCAAATTTTTTCCGAAGTTTGTCGACGATATGGGCCGATTTCTTGCTTCGACCGTTCAGAAACACACGCTGCCAAATTTCAACGGAAAATAACAACCTAGAAAATAGCGACGGTCTTTCTCCCACCCCCCCCCTTCCCTCCCCTCAATGCCTTCTAGCTCTCTTCAACTGAGGAAAATTCCTTCTCAAGCGTCTAATGCTCCTAACCAGCGTTTATATGGTCATAATTCGTTATTATCCTTTGAACATATTGTCGAAAAAACTATTTCCGAATCAAACTTCAAACTATAGCGACTGACCACTGTCGTGTGCGAGTGTTGAGTGTGGGCATCGTAAAGTGGTGCAGGAACGGGTTCAACGTTAACACTTTTATAATCGCTCTTTTCCTCTTGATCTTTCTTCTCGCCTCCAGCTAAAAGGCGAGAATTGCCTATCGATTCTCATGAACAAAGCAACAACCCAGTTTCTTTACAAATTCAAAGACAAAACAAGCAGATTCAGTTTCCTTATGCTCAAATATTCGAGGGTCCGTCTATTTTGCTTGAATATAAGCCTTAAGGCCTCTACTCTTCGCTCTTTTCAAAAAGCAGATGACTTGTATTCGAAAGTGAAAAAAAATCTTTTTGATTTCTTCTCAATTCATTTCCTGTTTGTATAGGTATTTAAAAGCTGTTTATAGGCGTAACTAGCTAGCGAAATAAAAAATTTGGGCATGGCGGCGTAGAGATTTTGGTGTTTCCATAACCGTTATTCTGGATGGCGCTTGAATATAACTCACTCACGGAGGGTTTATCATCAGCAAAGGCTCTCTAGTCAAGGTGAAATGTTCTATTATTTGCTTCGCTTCAACGAGACGTTTCTATTCAGGTGGGTTTATATTCAATCAGATATGGTATTTGCATAATCTAAAAGGTCTGCAACACTTCATCAAAATCGCGATATGAGACAAAAAGAGTATTTTTAAAAATCTCGGTAGGGAGCAAGTGATTCAATGAAACTAATAGAGAAAGTGAGAATATGAATAAGTCACATTTTCGGTCATTCGACGGAGTGAGTGGAATTTCCTTCTTTGAGTTTTTCTCTGCTAAGTTCGGCATGTTGGGTTTGATCAAAGATTTGCTATTGCCGTTCCTTTTTGCTGAGGTTTTGTCGGTGAGTCTGTACGCTAGAGCGACCGGGAACTTCGATTCCGTTAATCCCGACTTAAATTCCTCGTCGTCCACCTCTTCTTCAACTTTAAAGTAGATCCGGCTACCCCCTAACATTTTTGCATCTTTGTCATTCAGCCCATCTTTTTCGTTCTTTTCACTCTTATCAACCTTTTCTCCCCCATTCTTACCATCCTTTTGTGTCGGCCTCTCGTCCAATTTTTTCTCACCACCTCTTCCTATTTTCTCTAATTCATCTTCACTTTTTTTCACTCTTCCCATCTCATCTTTCCAATCGTTTCCCTTCATTTTCCCAATGTGGTTAATAACCGTTGTTCTCACCCCTCCTACTCCGTCTTTCTCATCTTTCCGCTTACTTTTTTCATCCTTCTCTTTCATGCACCCACTCCCGTCGTTTTCATATTTTCTTCTACTTTTTCTTTCTTCTTCTCTTTCATCTTGTTCTTTCATTTTTCCCATTTCACTCCATTCATCCATTTTCTTCGCTCTTTCTTCTCCAAAATTCTTTTCGATCACCTCTTTTTTCTTTTCTGCATAGCTTCCCGCCTCCTTAATGCTCTGCGCTTTTTTTGCTCCCTTTTCGTTTCTTACTTTTTTACTCTCTTTTCGTATCTGCCGACATTCTATAATTGCGCTTTTTGGTTTTTCTTCATTTTTTCCACATTTTTGCTTCTTCTCACATTTCTGAGTTTTTCGCTGCTTCCCCTTCATTTCACTTCCTTGCTTTTTTATTATTTTCCTCCCTTCTTGATTTCCATCTGAAATTCACAATTTTCACTATTATAAAAGAACTATATTAGAATATTTCTGAAATTACAAAATATAAAATAAGAGAAGCGAAGTATTTGCTAAAATTAGTATCAATTATATAAATCAATATATCAGTATCAATTATAATTGTAAAGGTATCGTAGAGGTAATTTTTCAGAAATATGCATTAAAAAGTATGTTATAATTCCCGTAAAAGTTTCACGAGGCTCTATTTTTGTGTGAATATGAGAACAATGCTGAGTAACATAGGAACACTGAAAAACAGTGCAAAAATAATTAAAATCTCCATTTCTACAGTCGTTGTAATAGGCAATACAGCTTTCCAACGTTAAGAAAACCGATTAAAGCAATTCTTGTTGAGTTTTATTAAACTGGAAACCAATCTCTCTCACGCATAAGGCTCTCTGAGGTTTTTGCAAGTTCCAATGTTTACAGCATATCAGTATTCTATTACCCAAATCAACATCATTCAGTAAACGGGAGGGAATTAACGTCTCGATATAAATACGAAAGTGTAAACATAACACTGGTTTATATTTGAAAGGATTATCCCAATAAGAGCGAAATTTAATTGAAATTCTCTCTGTTAATCGAAAAGTTTATAAACAAGAAATTCACTAATTCGAGGGAAGCCTACTCTTATTTGTCAACTAAATTTTTGAATAATAAAGAAAGCACAAAAATGTAGAGAAATAAAAATTTAAACGGAAGTTTTGAAAAGTTTTGTAGAAGAAATTATATTGCTTTCTTAAATATTGATTAGAAAGTTTATTTCTCCCTCGAATCTATCGTATAATGGACCGACCTTAAAAGTTTATTCGGTGATTGTTAATTAAAGATTTTAACGACAATTGTTCATTGACTTATTAGCATTCTAAAAGGAAACACATTTCGTTATTCCCATCAAAATAGCACCATTTATCTCTTTTCTGTTTTAAATCGCTTTCCACCATTGAAATATTGAACTCTCTGAAATTAGATCAACTTTTAAAATTGAATAAAATGCATGATTGTATTCCAATCAAGTTTATGATGGATAACTCGAACATTCATTATCCACAGCGGTTGATCTAATCAAAAGTTTATAATTATAGATGCAAGTGTTCAAAGTTACCGTCGGTGCACTCGGTTTGTGTTGGTTGCTCACGCAAAACGTTAGATGCCACTGCGATGTGGATTTCTCCAGATGATGCAGAGGAAGTTCCCATTATCTAGAATAAAGTAGCAAAGTTCGTTTTAATTTTATCAAAAGTGGAGTTCGCAGTTTTCACATCATCACTTTATGCTACTTTAAGTGCAATGAGTTTGCTTAACAACTTCCTATGGGGCTCATAGTGCCTTCAGTAACAAAGAGCAAGCATAAATTTGTTCATTTCATTGTGGATCTCACTGCAGCTATTTTCATCGATAGGTGGATCAATTCATGCAACGCAGAGGTTATTCTCTTGTTAGTTAAAAATTACCAAGTGGAACATGCAAGCCTTTAAAAAACACACATGAAAATGAATAATTTCAACATTCCAATTAGTAATAAAAATCCACCTGTTGGTTAACATTAATCCAGTTGGACGCCAATATGAGATATCCCCCTCCGCTTTTATCCACAGAAAAGATCGAAGCTATTATAGCTGATATTCGTTAATCACTTTTTCGTTAATAACGAATGATATAATTTTCGTTAATTATGAAAAGCAAACTTTTTCTGCAAAGATCGTTTTCCATTCCAATGTTTTCTCTTTCTTCCCCACGAAAAAATCATGTAAACAGATCAAAAAATTTGATAATGATGGGGTTATGAGATGGGTCACGAAAGTGGAATATGAGCTCATGAAGCCTAATCGCAGTACAGGTTGCCATAATTTTTTGGCGGTGAAAACAAACACTTTGTGCGCCCATTGAATAGTGCGCCCATTCTGGGCGCACTATTCAGTGAAAATAATAAAGTAAAATATCTATCAAACAGCTCAATTTAAATAGAGATAGTCAATTCAAAAGGCTAATGAAAACATACCGGTGCTTGATGTTTAGGGCCTTTGACAAGTGGCTTCGCGATTATTGATGGTTGTTTGCGTTTCTTTGAGATACAATAGACCAATGCAATCGTCGAGAATATTGTAGAAGTAAGGATGATAGCGTTAATAGGTAATAGAATGGAGAGTTCGAAAAGCATCATAACTCGACTGCCTCACAATAGCTCTTCCTATAAAATAATAACAATATCGTGCATTAAGGCTTTTATTCTTATACTAAAATTTTTGCATTCACATTTGACTATTCAATGACTATCGAATTTGAAAGATAAAAATCGAAATTTTTAAATAAATTTTTGATATCGTATTTCCTTTTTTTTAATCAAATTTCTTTCATATATCAACTGAAAGTTGTGCAAAGAGAAGTGAATATGAGGAATATCGAATACAAACTCAACAAACTGTGTTTTCATATCTTTATATCTCTTTGTAATTGAGTAAGAGAAGGTTGACTGTAGTGAGATGTTGGCCTGTCCGTGCGGCAAATGCGTTCGCAGTATACGCATGTCTACAGAGAATTTTCAATTCATAATTCAGGATGACTGCAGCCAGCAAAAAAGATAAGCGAAACCCACACTTCAAACATAGTCGCACCTAAAATATTCATTTCACTATCAGTTTCTGCATAACTTCTGCGTACTTCTTGAGCAACACAACATTGGAGTTCGTGGATTTATTAAACAAACATCAAAACTGAAACACATAATAAAATCAGTTCAAAAAGTTAATGCACGATAGATGAGCTATTCCGTGGATTATGCGATTAGCCCGCACTGAATTGTCGACTTTGAAAAAACGGCGCAAATAGTTGGCAATATCTTCATAAATAATAACAACTGATAGTAAATGATAATAATTGATGGCAAATTGCATTTCCACTCAACTCATCTTTGTGATTCGAGAAACAAATAACAAATTGCGGAAATCTTCAATAGTGCATTTCACGCCATTATTGTCCTTTGTGCTGCGAACAAATTTTTTTGGCTAAAACTTAGCGCTTAGAATATGCCCTTTTGATTAAAGAGTAGTAAAGAGAGGAATTTTCAGTGAGTGAAATTTTCGTCGTAGAATTTCTATCAGCGTTGCATAAAATGAATTGATTAAACTCTTTCTAAGCTCGCTCTTTCTCTTCCTTTCAAAATAAATGGATTGCAACGCAAGCATATAAATTTCAGGATAGAAGAAGTTTACAGAGTTTTGAATTTATTATTCTTGAATAACAGCGAGAGCAACTGAAATTATTGTAATGAGTCAGTTATGCAGTTCACTCTAATGTCGCCCTGAGAACACGAATAGCGAAAAGAAATTCATCGAAGATTTGCAATATGATAATCTTTAACTTCTGGTATGATAACAGAGATATAAAACACTTCCGGTCTCATGTTCCCATACTCTCTGGTTAATGCATTCAAAAACCCTCCAACTTGATGTGCGCACATAACTCCGAGCTGATGTACCATTCAAAATAGAGGACGTTGAGACCGTTATTCAATTCGAATCAGTTGGTTTCTAACGGCTGCAATACACCTACGAAAATTTGTAGATCTAATTTTTTTTTTCTGCAAACGGCTTTTACATTTTGCTTCTGCGTTTATCAAATCCTACGGCATAACTCCACTCCTCAGCCGTTTCCGATAATTCGAACCTTAACCAAGCGAATGTTAGATCCCTAATCTGGAAACTCCCCGGAAGCTGGAAGTCATCGAAAAGGGGCCAAAGATCGTGCACACATTGCATCGATTCGCATTCGGCCGCTCGGCGCTGCCATCATAGTCTGCCTCGATATTGCGAAATACCGTCAATCCAATATGCACTTTCGTCGTGCACATTTCTCAGCTGGGTGGAAGTGGCTTACTATATATGTTGCACCAATAAACAAATGTTTGTGTTTATTGACAAAACAATGAAGCGAGCAACGAACGACCAAAGCAAGACGGACAATTACGTCGGTCGGGAACTTCATCTGATGGAAGAACGTGACCAAGAGACGTGATGATGCGATTGCAGATAAAAACCAATAAATTAATGAACATAACGAAGTAAACTGGTAGAAATTATCGAAACGCCACAATTAAGATACCATCGTTTGATTGCAAGAGCAAAGATGTTCGACTTAGGTCGCGAACCCAAGTATGAGACCGCAATATGTTGGCTACCACCATTGCAGAGTTGTTGTGGACTAATCAGATTCACTTCACAAGCCGCTTCAAAGCGAAAGTAAAGGAAATTGTGAACATGCGTGAAAGAAAATAAGAGCACTCATAATGGGCAAATTCATAATCGAAATGGGTAAAATCAACTTAACGAAGCCTTCAGAAAGCAAAAATTTGGAGTCCGCCAACTTCAGGTAGTCTTCACAGAACTTTGGAACACTTCAGTTGTCTAGATCAAAATGGATGTTGCTGACATAGAATATCCATAAAAAGAATGCAAAAAAAAGTTTCCTAAAATTGCGATAGTGAAAGTTTTCTTAGCAAAATTATGCAAATTTTTTCATTTCTTTATTCATGAAAACATTTTTAAACTTTTTATGTTCAGAAAAGTTGGTATATGAGAAATTTGAGAAGCAAATTATAACCCTTAGCAAAAAATGAACGTCATATTATTAATCACTATGAGCAATCTGTATTCGGAAGCTGGAAGATTCATATCACAAAATGTTCAGCGATGTATTGATTATGGAAAACAGAGAACTTCAAAAACGATAGACGGCAAGAGAAAGCCAATTTTAATAATGAGTAATTTTTGAATAAAAAACATAACCAAAACGAAAACCACTCTCGTTGAACGAAATTAACCCCAAATATGTGCCAAATTATTTTGTAAATTCCATCTAAATGAAAATCAAATATTCCAGTGCATAGCTAATGAGAGGCACAATCGAAATAACGCAAACATGACTATTGACTAATGCTGGATTTGAGCAATTTTTCCAATAATCTAAAATAGATTCATGAAAACTTCACTTCTATAGAAATGAAATATCGTTATAACGTTTCTATGCAACTCTATCTGAAAATTTCCTCGCCATAGTAAGGATATGTTGTTGTATTGTGTTCTCTGCTAATGAGGCGTTTCTCAAGATCATCAAGTTCAAAGCATAAAGGAAAAGCTCATCAGAGGGAATCAAAAAGATGTTCTCGAGATGAGCTCAAGCTAACAATGGATACTGCGTAGACGAGGGGCTTTTAAGCAAAATAATGGTGTATTCATTTGATCATATAAAGAAGCGGCTGCGAAAGATTAAGGAAGCCAGTAGCAGCTATCAGGATGCGTCTGTCCACTTAACACCAACACGATCCCTCTTCTGTTTCGATTTTCCTCGGCTTGATTGGACCGATCTCGATTACTGGGTCTGCAAAACGTTCATCATTGTTTGCGATTGAAAAACATCATCTCAGAAGAGGCGACAAAATATTGCAACATTTTTTTGGCTTTCGAGGACGAGCAACAAACCACAACTACAGGTAAAAAGCATAATGAAGGAATCTGAGTGCAAAGCTTACCTGTTGTGAAAGGAAATCGAATAAAATCTGAGGGGAACAGGATCATACCGCCACGAGCTTTTCTATCAAAAAAGTGCCTTCCTAGCTGCCGTTCAAACAAACGTTTCTACGAAAGAAGTGGAAAGCGTTGAAGGGATCTCAGATCAATCACTATCACTTCGATCACCCCGCTTTCGCAGGTTACAATCAACATCTATCATTTGAAGGTGTAGCTATTCGTGCAACATCCACATCGGCTGAATCAAACATTGTTGCCAATTCGAGTTTTATGATTAACAGCCTGTTGACGTAATGAAGCTTCAGGTTTTTTATTGTTCCGGACAGCATTCGACGAAAAAATAATCCAGATCCGTCCACTTCCAGCATCCTGTTTACGTCAGTGAAACGCAAGTGTTGACAAGATCAAGTAAACGAACAGATCAAAACAAACACCTTGTGGATATCGCCGTAAATAACTCTAATATCATCAGAAATACTTCAAACGGTTCTCCTCAATATTGAAAATGATCGTAGTCTAAATAAATTTCCAGTGAAATAATTCGAACCCCATCAACTCAAATAGTAGATTTATTCAGACGAGTACTGGAGATTACTAAAGATCTGAAAATGTTGTAAAATCATGAACAAAAATCTGGCAAGTAGTCTGTGGATCAGCTTCATCTGTCAACATTATTTACCAACCTTGATAACACCTCTACACAACCAACCAAGCCAATGACCTCATCAAGCGCTACTGAACGTATCTTAATACTTGCCAACAATTAGTGCAACCGGTTGGCGCGATAAACTTGACGACAAAACCCCGTAACCTCCTGCTAACTCCTCTCTCATTAGTCATCTCCTCCTACATTGTCATACAGCAAACTAAAATTCCAGTGATGGCAAGCCAAGAATGAGAAATCTGAATGGCTCTTAAATAAAGAGCTCCAATGATCTCCAATTTAACTGGAAAAGGCGTCGAATTTGCCAAAAATTCTGCGTTGCCGAATGAGTTCACCTAAAATTTTCAATTCTTTCTTCCTTATCTTCAAAGTGTGACCCAATTTCTGAAAATTTCGAAACCTGTAGCTCACTCTTCCTAGTTACAGGGACGGGGTAGAAACATGCGAGGAGAGGCCACGTAAGGTCAATTGAGTGGTAATGTAAATTCCATTTATTCAATCCAAAACATTTGCCTTGTGTTTCGCTTTGTTCCTAAATTCTGATAACGTCCCAAAGCATTCCTTTTAATGTCAGCTCTGATGAAACACGAATCAAACAATGCTAGAACGAACAACTGAGGCAACAGAGGCAAATAAAAGACAAATCTAGAATGGGAGCTTCAATAACGCAAAAACAATCAAAGGAATAAGGGGCATTTATACGATCATGGATGAAGCCATTAATGCATTCGTATCTGCATATATACCCTTAGACCTCAAATAACTTCGATGATAAAACTGAGGAAAAAGATGCGAACGAAATTCGCTGATAGATCCACCATGAAATGGTTGTTTATCGACCGGTCATTTGGAAAGAAGCACTGCGTTATGCTACTGCAGTCAATTGATGGCAGCAATATTAGAAATTAATGTTCTTGCAAAAAAGCAACAGGTAATTAAAACCTATTATGTAGCATCTATCACAGATCACAACAAACCACACCTTGCCCATTTTGTTGTTTCAAGCGCGGTAAAACTAAAACTTAGGAAGTTCCTTATGTACCATTTTACAGTATTGGAACTGTACTCAAAATTGAATGTTCTATATATACATGCAGCGTGAGAAACGATAACTGCAACTACAGCATGCATTTTAAATAAAAGCGAAGTGTTAACAAGACTGCCACACACATATAAAAAAAAAGAACTTTCAATGTTTAATAAAACAATTTAACTTTATGAAATCCCCATCAGCACAAACATAGAAAGCAGTAATGAGCAGCCAGAAAGAACATTTCCCGATGTAACACTTCACAGAGCATAAAGCATCCAAGCAATAAAAGAGAAAAAAAAAGTACAAGACGATAACATTCGTCATGACACCCGCTCTTCAAATCCTATTTCCGAGTTCTTAGTCCACCTTTTCGATTAGACTACCCCTCCTCTCCTCCATTCCTGCAGTCCATAAAAAGTGTTCATAATTGTAAATCTGAAAATTAAAAACGCTGCTGACTCATAAAATAGTGAAATGAAATATAAGGAATTAAATTTCCGAAATTATCAAAGAAACACTAAAATAATTATTTCTGAATATTTTTCTACCTTTTGTTATGATAATGAAAGATCCACGCGAACAATTGACAAATATATTTCGCCTCCCTCCATATCCACAGATTAAATGATAACTGCTTCACAAGATTTTCCAATAAACATCTATAAAAGAAAGATATCGCTAACTGCTCTTTTATGCGCAAATAATCATTTGCTGAGCACTTTAATTTATCAAATCTTTGTATGCAAGCATCCCTGCGCTGATGTAACAGCTGCATTCGATCAATTTTGAGTCACTCTTCCCATCGACTGGGTAAATGATAAAAACTCCGCTTTTATAAATAAAAATTGGCATTTCTATTCCTATTCATTTTAAATATTCATTTATATAAATATATGTGTGCAAATAAATTTCTCCAATAGCAAGACATAAGTGCAATCATATAGAATCAAATTGAATCACAGTTGGAATTATATCGTTCGCAAATTGTACTAGAGAGAAATCATGAGAAATAATGCTTAAATTGATAGCAAAAGAGGAAGAAGAATAGAAAAAGCGGTGAAGAAATTTACATCAATGCAGCAAGATATATTCCGTAATGCCCACGGAGAGGTGAATAACAAATCAATGACGGATCAAACGAAGACGGTTTCTACGCAATACTTTTTTTTTTTATAATAATACCCGACGATGCAAAATTTCGAACATACTATCAACTACGAAAACATTCAAAATCGCCATCAAGTTTTTAATACTTCAAGGCAATCAATTTCCAATATACCTTCGTATTTTGCTTAAACAGATGGGGCATTCTAAGTTTTGACATGAAAGAAATGCACAATATACTTTAAAAAATTCTTTCTCAACTGCTACAAATAAACCTCAACCCTTCTTTCGCTTATTTAATCCACCGATTCATCTAACAACCAAAATTAATACTAATAATCGTAAAATCCCCCAAAACACCAATCACCAATGCAAAAATATTAATCAACATGCTCTCGAAAGTAATTAAATTCATCGAAAAGAGTAAGAGTTCAGCAAACGAAAAATTCAGCCACAAGCATGCGAATAAAACTAGTTCATGCCAAGGCGCATCATTATAATCAGTGACGTGTAGAATCAATGGACGACATTAACCATTTTAAATCGGAACGAAAAAAACAAAAATCAAACACAAATTCCTCAATGTTGAGAAACTTTTTAAATTTTGTTTATTCACGGTTTATTTCACAAAACTGATCACATTAAAAATTGGACTCTTTTTTCCTCATAAATTTCGCTCACATTTTTTCATTATCCCATTGTTTAAGGACCATAATGATTATGCTATAGCCCCATTGATGAAATACCTCTCTTTTTCCACTGCACTAAGATTTGAAATAAATGCCAAATGAATTTTGATTAATTTTTGTTACTTTAGCGGAAATAAAACAAGCATCATTAGGCATCGACAAGCAAAAGCGGCAAAAGTAGAAAGGAAACAAAGAAACAATCACAAAAGGTGACGACGGGATTTGCACAGAATCGACTTGTCACATCGTGCACGTTCGTTGCGAGTCCTCATAGTCAGCAAGAGCAACCACTCTCTTGCATATGCACCTGACCAATTGGAGCATCGCTTAGCCTCACCTCTTGCACTAAAATAACGTACAAATTTCCACATCCCACTACTGAAAACAAAACTGTCAAGCAACAACGTCGAACGATCCGACCAATAATCTACATCCCCTCTCCCCTTCCTTTCTTTCGAATTGCAATAACATCACTTCCGTCGAAGACATAAGATTACCGATGCAATGATACCCCCCCTCACCTTTCTTCAATCAGTTAGTTTCCTTTATAGAAAAAATGTTTATTGGCTAAAACCGATCATGTAATTTTATATTAGCTTCAAATTCTCTCTCAAAATGTACGGCATTTCGAAATCCTCGTCGAAAATGCTTTGCAAAAAGACTCATTGACGTGGAAGTGCGGTCACGCCTTCGTGACAGCCATTTCTCTCGCCATCCCAGTCAATAACTTCTTGCTCTTCAAGATTCAATCCACTCTATTCGAACATACACTAGACGCACCAAACCAATTACATTCATCCTTGAAGAGGTTTACGAGAGGAAAAGAAAAGAACATTAATCTTCGAAAAGAAGAACCACATCTCACAATAAGTAGTAAAGCATCAAACTACAAACTTGTTAAAAGGGAAATGGTTTATGTCAGTTACTTGTGTGAGCAGAGAAGAAAGGAGGGATGGGAATATCAACACACCAATTCACTTCATTTCATGTATACACATCTGCGATCCATAAAGAATCAACGTTACGATCAGAAAACGATGGGGTTCATCTGTTCTCACATCGAAAAATAAACAACGCCGGTTTATCTCCCTATAAAGTGCTCATAAAGAATTTTCGCGTTTGAAACAACCCACTCGCTCACATTTTCCAATATCACTTCATAGCCGGGCTACCAGCAGTTCCTAGCTTACTCGATGTTCAGCTGTCAACAGCTGATTCCGCCCACCTTCCCATTCCCCTTCCCCTGCAACAGAACCACAACAAATCAATCGTAACGAAATAGTAGGTGAAACAAGCTGAATGATCAATGGTGTAATGCAGCAATCATGCACAATATTACCACATTTCACATCAAGGTGTCTCAGGTGTTCACAGGATCTGTTCAAACCGAATCGGAAAATTTATGCAAAGAGTTCATTAGAAGTGGTGGGACAAATTCACGACAAAATTCTATCCTCTCCCTTCCCTCCTCACACTCTCTCTCAAAAAAAAAAACTCCTGTTGTAGGTATAGCCAAAAAAGTTCCTGTTCTCATCCTATGCAATAAACTGTGTACATTTCTTAATGAATAAATGATTTCAGGAAATATGCAACACACATAACATTAAACACAATACCACAACAATATCTATCAAGCGAAGCAACAATTCAAAAGAAGCACAAGCACTACGAAACACATCGAGCATTCTTCGATAGGTAAACGAATGCTTCAACAGCACTTCGATTTGAATCTCTTCCCTTTCCCCTTTTCTAGTTTTCTTCATCCTCACTGCATAATGAGTGAGCATTACGGATAACCTATCTCTGTTTTAAGTGAAATATTCGCTTCTCTGTTGCAAATTTTGAAAAAATTACGTCGAACCTGGGCTTGCTTTGTGCTGACCAATTATGCTTAAAGAAGACATGCTTTTATCAGTCTATATAAAACCCATTGTATCACCCATTCAAAGAGATATTTAGTTATTATTCACCTAGTGCATTAACAAGACCGAAATAAGGCGATAGAGCATGTTGTTGTGCAAGACTTCAGCTGATCAGCAGATGCCCCATTTCACTGTTTAGTTAGACAGCAGTAAAAATTTGAAAAGTAATTCGATTCTCAAACAAACACTATCGATGAAGAGTGTTCGAGATTCTAAGAGTGCTTCCTTTGCTCATAGACATGGATGAATTTTGTTCAAGGTGGCCTCTACTCAAGCGACTATGGCATACAGACAACAAACACAACAGCAAAATGATTGAGACATCGACGGATGAGGCAGCAATAATTCTATACTTTTCAGATTATATTATAGGATAGGATGCAGCAATTTACGAAGTAAATCATGATTCCTAAACTTCACTGCTACTTCAAAATAAATTCGCCACGAAAAAATTCTCCTATTCCTCCTTACGAAATGAGAATAAAAGAATAAAACAAATCTGAAATATTTCAAAAATGATATCGTTTCTATGCACTGTCGCCAACTTGTTTCAACCATCGATGAATGCAAAAGAAAAAAGCAAATAAGAAACGTGCGAATGCGTGATGATATTGGTGCATGATTTGTTTCGAAGCAAATCCCAAGCAATTTAAAAATTAAATTTTAGTTATCTTCATAAATTAAACTCGTTTCATCAAAGCCTTTAAATAAATTCCATAAAAAAATGTTCCCGAAGAATTTGATGCGCATCACCTGGCAACTTTTTTTCACTATCCCTCCACCCCTCTATTTCAAAGTGAATAAAAAATACGATGGAAAATGCGTTAATCAAATGGTATAAATAAAGCAATGACGAGGAAAGAAGTATTCGATAATCGCTTGTGATGTGCTTTCCTGGTTCATAAAAAATTCAAAACGCGACCGCTCGAAGCCGAGCCAACAATTCAGTTCAAAAAGAACATGCAAAGCATATACATAGCAACACCATCAAACACAAAAAAAAATTTGAAGGCAATGTAGAAGCATTTAAATTTAAAAAAAAAACGCATATTGTGCATTTGCATACAGCGGTGCACCTTAATACATATTAGTTGCATAAAGCTTCACGCAAATAATCTACTCCAAGTGAATGAATAAAGAAGAATATTATAAAGTGGAAAAATGAAACGTTGAATTCCCCCTTCTCGAACCCCTTTCAAACACAACGTATTTCACTATGTGTCTAGACATATTCATGCTGCAATGAGATAAACGAGGATAGCTGGCGGTTTGAGGTAAACCCTCTTTGATGATACACAATCATCCATTTTAAGTTAAAATTCAGACAAGTTATGACATAATCGTGCGCTTCTTTCGACATCTAATCCTTTCATACCGCTATTCACGGTTAAAAATCGCTTTTCGTCAATCATTAATAAAAGGAATAATACTTGAGGCCTCGAACGGTATCAAACCCATTAAGCATGAGGCCAGAAAATGATCCGGAAGACTTCAGAAATAATTTGAGTGCAGATACAAATTTCGGTAAGAAGACCACGAGCGATTCTGCCTTAGAAGCCACCCCCCCCCCTTTTTTTAGACAGCGTTCCCACATTTTAACAAAATATTTGAAAAAGCAATAAAAAGCTGAAAGATTTAAAAGTCATATAATACGAATTACTATAACAACCTTATGACTTGTTTAAGTTTGAAAAAGAGGAAAGCCAAGAAAGTGCATAATTTAGTGAACTGAACATAGTGTCGTGCAGCTTAGCTCTCCGGTGCATACATATATAAGACAATTCAATGTGCGCTAAAAGCAAAAGGCGGAATCAGTACTATGTGCTTGTTAACAATATATGCTGCTTTAGGTGCTGCTGCGGTCAATATTCTGTGCAAACATATATACCAGCTTACGTATGTAGCAATTCATTACTGCAGTATATATATATATATATATATATATATATATATATATATATATATGTATATATATAATGAGCTGTCACATAAGTCGCCATGCTGTCGTACAATACCCACCGGTGTCGCGAATACGGGCTATTAAATACGTCAGCGACTTCTCAACATGTCCTTATTGGCACATCAAACAAAAGCATTATGAAAATTACCTAACCTGTACCAGAAACGTGCAAAATCGCTTACAAAATCTAATATATCTGATGCACAAGCACGATTTATTTATGTGATTTCCCTTCTCAGTGCATTACGAGCATCTTAATTGCCGAAAAAACTTAAATATGTTTGCTGTCCACAAATGATTTGACTGTTAATTTTTTCGTGATAGAGTAAGGGGAACAACTGAAAAATTTTTTGGAATGAGGGCAGTAAGTCTAAAAGAAATAATTCCTATTTTATCTATTTTTTATCATTTCACTATGAAAGTAAAAGATAAAGCATCGCAAAGTACGGATGCTTCCATCTAAGGACAACGATTAAACCAATTCATAAAAGGTCAACTGAAAGCCAACATCGCAGTGATAACTAAAGATTGGACAGATGATAGGAGATGAAATGAGATGTGCCAGAGACTCGTTAAAATGAAGGTTTCATTAAGCTTCCTGAAGATCTAACTGCCTATGACTGTTGGTGTGCCTACATAATGTGTGTATCTATGCTTGTGTTGGCGCGTAATCAGGTGTGCAGATAGATCATTTCCATGATTGCCTAGGATTCATTAGCTCCAACCACTTACTCATTAAAATGCCAATCAAATTTGCATATCCTAATAGTACCTTCTTACTTCGTTATTCGGCCCGCTAAATACGATAACTGCGTTATGCCTATATGTTGGGGCCAACGTGAGCTCCAATACAAAACCATTTCCACATATAACTAAAGCGCATTCTGCTAGTTGCTAATATTGTTTGTTCCATACCTAAGCCTTATTTATAAAAAAGGTTTATTAGTATGTACGTCGAGTCTTTGTTATTGAAAGATGGTCACAAAAAGTGCTGAGTTTATTCTACTGCAATAAAAACTGCAAAAGTTGCAAAAATAGTGCAACACTCAAACGTTAGAATTCTCCATAAGGAAAGCGGCACCAAGAAGCAGTAAAACAACAATTACTTTCCATGTTCACTGCGCATTACTTTCTATTTTTATAGTTGATAGGAAGTGAGGGAGATAAGACAGAGAAATACCCAACAAAAGAGGACGTTGTGATCACCACAAAACTAAATGCACGGCTCATGTGCTCAAAAAATAATTAGAAAACTGAAAAAGGCAAAAATAATTGCTACAATATCTCTCTCTTTCCCACCCCCTAATTCCAATCAAATCAGCAAAATAAAGGTGTCCACTAAAAGCAGCCATCAAGAAATCCCTAAAAAATATCAACACGCTTTTCTTTTCTTTCTCACTTGTTACTCCAGCCTTGAAAACAATTCCTCTCTCATAATACAATCCAATATCAGTCCACAAGGCCTCTCACATAAACTAGGACTCATACTAAATAAGGAAATATTTGCTCAATGAGACATTGAAGCCAAAAAGGCCCTTTGCATAGATCATAGCCAAAACATTTCACGGTCTGTTTGCCTACTAAGGTCTTGACATTATCAAGGAATGCAATGGGTTAGACTATGTCCTGCTCTGTGCTAGATAATGAATGTCAAATTTAAAATAGAAAACAACATACTATCGTGCTTGTCCTTCTGGTCCGGCTCAATTCCAGGCAACGCCCCCGCGATGCGTCGAAAAAGCTAAAATAACAACACTACTCATCATCTGATATTTGCATGGAGATTTCTTCACATTGTACAGCATTCATAATAGAATTATTCCATCTGAGAACAAGTCTGAGTTCAAAGCAATTCACTAGCTTGGAATGTGAAGCGAGCAGGCAAACGAATCCCCATTGCGACCTTTATTCATTTTGGCTATTGCAGTTCCAATGAACCCCTCTTTGTCAACGGCAGATCGCTTTCATTACACCCTGTCAAGGAGTTAGTACCACGATTAGCGATACTCCTGTTTCTATGCGTATCATGAACACTGCAAAGGAAGCATACGCAAAAGCTTCCTTAATTTTATAAGCACTTTTCTGGAGGGACATACCCTTGTTGGGAAAATAGTTTATATCTTGGATCAAGACTATACTAAGAACATGTCCAGTAGGTCCAAGCCCAATTTTTCGAGACTGAGATATGTCAAATGTTCAAAGTTGACCCTTAAGAAAAAACATCGATTATTTGCTAGCAACAACCATTTCTATAGATTATCAGTTTTCTTTCTAGGATCGTAATCGCATCATTTTATTTCAGCTTGCCTACGGTATACAAAATCATTCGTAACAGTTTTGATTCCCTTTTGATGAGTTCAATGAATATTCCACCGCTGTTGGTTATAACCGCTTTATTTTTCACCTGAAATTCGAAGTAAACCGATGTCATTTAAATAAATTCAGGCATTTTTCTCAAATAGGATTTTTTCGCAACTGCACCGAAACCGCTCAGAATTACAACCAACATCAACGACTAAACTGTGTGCCTCTGTTGTCGGCGACATGCCAGTTATCATTGAATAAATAGAGTGAGATTAAGTTAAACAATGAAGTGGTGCTAATGCGTCAACAACCGGTAGAAAAAGTAAGGAAGTGGACCTGCTAAGACTGAAATGAAAAGCACATTTTGCATTTAAGCCTAACAAGTCAACGTATTGCAAAAATATTCAATCAAAACGTCCATATCTCTATCCCTCTTCGAATTAAAAAGAAACTCTGTAAGTCGGTAGTTAGCAAGGCGGTAGAGAACGCCTTCTGCATAACTTATGAGGTAACACTGCTTGGAATTATCTTTTCTTCAAACCCTTCTACGTTTCTCTACAAAATCCTCTATTCTTTCTCGTCCGTTTTGACGCCCAACTGTGGATCAATTCCTAGAAATGCCGACATTTCTGATTAGTTCCTCTCTAAATGAAAGCGAAGGGGGTAGACTTGGGGGGGGGGTAGGAAGAGGATATGTTGCCTCCGTGATATTCAAATTAAAATAAGTGGGAACATGCCCCTCTGAGTCAGTTTTTCGAAGACACTAACAATTGCAACGTGCTCATCAGTTAAACTGAATCATCATTTGATCGAATGTCTCACACAGCATTCAGAATTCTATAGGCGAAAATCTGTTCACTGAAATTACTGCAACAATGAAAAAAATTCGAAACAGATTGAGTAACTAAAAAAGATATAGCGAACCTAAGCAAAAGAAAGTTTACCACAAACAGTAGGTACTGAATTAATTTTACGTTTTTTGAAGTGCCGAGCAAAAATGAGAAAAATTCGTCTAACGGCGAAATATTTCAAATCCGATCGGCAAAAGAACTTCGCTAGTTCAGTACAATAAATTGGCGCCTGCAAACTTTCCAGCAGCCTCTCCTTTCGACAGAGTCAACTAATGCCACGCGACAATAAAATTATATCAGAGTAAATAGGGAAATAAGTTGTGGGCATTACCTGTTTGACGTTGTAACCAGCTTTCGCTGAGGTTTCGATAAACATAACGTTCAGCTCCTTCGCTTTACGTTCCCCCTCCTCAGTTGATACTTGCCTGTAAAACATGAAATAATTCAACGCATGCAAATCAAATAAAAACTGCACACATCGATCCCAGCGTATTGCGCTAGAGCACATCGCACACGAAAAACTAAAAACAAAGTTTTCTCTAAATATACGGCCACCCTTAATTTCCCCTTAGGGCGCACCAGCCTTACTCTTTTAAAGAAAGAATCTGAATTTTGCAAACGACAAAACCCTCCTTGCTTTTCTTAGCGCAACTCAGCTCTTCTCCTTTAACTTGTTACATATACACCCGCATTGGAATCCTCCAATGCTAGTAGTTCAAAAGCTTGCAAGTTGGAAATACGATAAGTGGACTCAATTTGCTCCTTTACACCGTCTAATCTTAGATGCGCCTTGCCACCTGGGACGAGTAGTCGCATCTGAGGAACTTCAAATCGGTTTTCGATGCCCTTCCATGCTTCGCAATTCAACCTCGATACTTCCCTTTGGAACAGCACCTCAATCCACGTTACCCCTTTTTCGCTCAGACATGGCAATTTGAATCAGCCTTTCATCTTTTTTACTTTGATGTTTTCTTTACTAGCGAACTGCGAACAGTTCGGTGATTTGTCTATGGGTTGCATCAAGTATCCCCCCACTTGGGATCTAATGAAGGGGAGCAAACAAACCCATGTCCGATATAAATCACAAGGATAAAATAGAAAATGAAGTGAGGAGGTAACCGTTTATCGGCCAGATCGGTTTTATTGCCGACGAGCATGATTATGACATCACTGCCCCTCTCGGTGCGCACATCGTCAATCCACTTCGAGGTCTGATGGAATGAATTTGCATCTGAAAAGCTATCGCGATTATCGATGATGTTTAATCGGTTAACGCAGTGGATAACATTATTTGCATCGTTTGTATGCGAATATGACAATACTTGTGGCTACTGAATTCATTGTAAATAACGGGTATTTATCAATGTTGTAAAGAAATTCAGTGCTTTCACAAGTACACTGATAGAAAATGTGGCAATCATTTGTGTACAGACCATTTCTTGTACTAGAAACTAGTTGAATCAAAAGTAAAATGAAGGAAACAACATCGCTAGCCCGTCGGTCACTGTGTCATTAGTGGTGAAAGTGATCCACTACAAATGGGTTCCTGAGGTCGCAAATCCAAAAGAATAAAGTTAGGGACTATCATTCTCGGATATGAAAACCTTCTGACATCTTTTCGAAGCAAATGGATCGACAAAAACATCGTATAGGAATCCACCTTATAGCGTACATTATAATTCCCCAGGCTTCGTAACCAGAACATCTGTAACTCAAAAGTTGAAACTGCCGAAGAAGCTTACAGCCGACAGACACACGCTGAGTTGACAGAAGCGCGTTAAAAGCGGGAATACATTATCTGAGTACATGCTAGATTGTGCGCTTGATGTTCTAAGTTCACTTCTCTGCCGAAAAAAATTGAACTAGGAAAAAGCCTGCTTTCACATTATGAATTAGCCTCGATATAATCACTGAGGATGAAATAAGGAAGCTATCAATTCATAAAAACACAATTTTAAATGTTAAAATTGTAGATATAAACAATCAACTGTGAGAATGAGGGCAAGTAAATAAATATAAACAATTGCCAACTAAGTCGGCGACTGCTATTGTACCACTGTGAACGCTAATTAAATATGCAAATAAGCAGAGAAGTGGATGAGATTACGCCTGTAGCTATTACATAATATTGAGATCAAGCAGAAAACAAAGACTGCAGTAGAGGTAGCGGCGGTTCGTCTCACTGGATAACATTCTTGCTTATATGCAAATTCACCTGGCGAGGTGGATAACAATGAATAAATAACTCGACCAATTGGACCCTAGTTCGATAAGACGATTAGCGTCGGGAGATCAAACAGAAAAACTTTGTAATAACCACGCATTGAAGGCGAGGCACTGTATGAGGGGAAGAAATGAAATTTCTGCGCTCCTTAACAAGCTTCTAAGGCTAGCTGAGCGAAACCAGCATGATGGTGGCAATTCAGATTAGGCGATGGAAACTTCCACTCACGAATTCCCCAGCCCACCTATAATCTTTCTTCATCTTAAAGCAAGAAATTCCGCCCATTCCCCTCTTACGGTGCATGAGATTGTACTCAAAATATGCAAACAGGTGGATAGATGGATATATGCACAGATGCGTCGAATTAACCTGGCTGCAGATCAAACAACCAGCGATCTTTGGTTATACGAATTCGATTGGCAGCGCACTCACTTACTTCGCCGAGCGAACGTTAATTGAAAAGCAAATGACTGGGTAAGAACAATGCAAATCAATGCATGCAAAAAACACAACTACCAAATAAACTAGGCATTAAATTGTTTATAACAATAAATGGTGAGGGATCGAACAGCTGCAATGGCAAATAACAGCCCTAGCACAGATATTTCCTTCTACAGTGCCGCTGAGTGCTAATCACCAGAAGCCTTAACTGCAGGGAGATATTGAAAAAAACGCGCATTCATAATACACCTGAACGCTTGCAGAATAAATGTAAATTTTATGCGCGTTAAAATATTTCTAATTGTTTCAGAAGTGAATCGATGAACTCGAAACCTGGTGCAAGATATGATCCTCTACGAACATCACCAAATTTTGTAACTCTAATTCCAGTAGCTCCAAGTACTCAAGCGATTGAACAAGTAGATAGAAATAAATATATGCATGTATGCATTCAAACGTTTACCGTATAAGCAAGATTTAATTGAATATGCAGAACACATTAACAAAAGAGAAGTTTCCAATAAATATGACATTTGTGAAGATTGGTGGTGCCGCGCGGTGGGGTTATCGAAAACTCATGGCGAGCTCAAATTCAGACAAAGAGCATGCCGACGCCATTAAGGCGATGAAAGAACTCATGGTAAGTGAGTCGAGAATACCAACGCCTCACCAGTATTCTTATTTTCAGCTGGTCCACGAGAACCTACACAGTTTAGGATAGCGGATGCGAAGTTTAAGTTGATAGGTCACGCAAAATCCGATGCACAATCAAGTCCTATTATAATTTAAATGTCATGAAGAATATATTATATATCGCAATATTTTGCTTGTGAATAATTCACTGTCACGTTGAGAAAACTACAATGATCACCTCTGATGTTTATACTATGGAAATTTCTATGAAAATGAGGAATGGGCTAAAGGCTAAAAAACGATAAAGATGAAACCGCACGAGAGAATAGAAAAAGACAGCAGCAAAAAAAAATTTTCCCCTCTTCCACATATGTGAGAAAGCCAAGAGTACGAATGCGGTAGACTAGAGTCATCACAAAAAATGTGGTACAGGCCTCTTAACAAAGGCTCCCATGATGCGTCACCGCTGTTGGCGACATTTGTGACAAGCATCAATACATTTGTTATTGCGCTTCCTCACGAATAGGAATACCCATCCCTTCTCCTCCAATCCCCTCCCCTCATCGGCGCTCACAAATACGACATAAAAACTTGTGATTATGAAGATAACGCTTTACACTTCCAACAATTGACATAACTGTATACTATTAGTCGCTACTGAGATGATAAGAAAACATTCAAACAACACTCATTGGGTCAATTCATTAAACCAGTTGTTCGACGAACCTTTCTTGAATGCTTTTTCCATATGTTGCCTGGAAATTATTGTCAGTTTCATCATTTGCAATAATCTGAATCATGCTACTGGCTATTAAAAGAATTCCTTTGCAAATTTTATCCTTTACAGAATATGTTTGAAAGCAATGATAAGAAACATAATTATTAATGAATCAAGTTGCATAAAGCTATATGTTTATACAAAAAGTGCAATTATTAAAAACCGTTATCCCTCTTACTTACTGCACATGAATTATCAATGCCCTTCCTATCAATCACATTTCATGCAAAAACCTGCGAAAATAATCGAAGTGGAGCACAAAGGATCCTTGCAACAACAGCTACTTGATAACAACAGGGTGTGCCATCAACATCTCGAACGATTTCACCACGTGTTCTATCACTTCATCTTCAATGAAACACACTAATACGAATGAGACAACTGATTTACCGATTTTAGTGGGAATCAACTCATTGAATTACTTTAAACTCTCATTTAACAATCTTTTAAAATCAGTATTGAGCGCAACCAACTTCTATTACCTATAGGAAAATGAAATTATTGGCGAACAATTCTCGCTTCTTATTGCCGATTTCAGGAAGCGATAAAGGCCGAAAGTGCAAGAAGAATAGCAAAACTAGACAGCATCTTCAATGATAATTTCCAAGCGACTATAAAAAATACCGAAAATATGGCTAATGAAATGCAAAATAAAGCAATAATGTTCGAGAAGATACTTTGCACTCAATCACTTATAAAACGACGAACGTTAGTAACTCATCTTTGCAACGGATTTTGGTTGATAATCCATGAATGACTTCCAAAAATGGACGAAAATAAATAAGTAATACTTTTATTTAAAAAATGAACCAAAAAACGCCACCATCCTTTTATGAACGAGAAAGATTTTCAATAAATTTTCTAATTTGCATACTGGAAATTATGGCATTCAAAACAACATTCTCCATGAAATTTCAAATATCTACTGAATGCCTTCTGGGAAATTTTTTCTTAAACATATATTATTCCATTTATACGCTTCAATATGAGTCAACTTGTAAGAAAAACTTCGGTGACAACCACAAGCAAAACCATTAAAATATAAGTATAATTGTTAGAAGCTGAAGATTTATTTAAGCAAGTATGAGATTAACCGCAACTTTCACTTCAATAAAAGTAGGAATTGCTTTTACGACCATAATCTTGCAAAAAAGCGTATATGCGATGTAGAGAATTGAAAATTCCAAAAACTGCGAAATAACTCTTCAATTACTGAGAATCCTTTACAATTTAGTTGTTTTTTTTTTTGCAAATAGTTGTGCAATAAACGCATCAGTCTGTGCAAACTAGAGTGCAGTGCAACTCAATAGCTCTCAGTAACAAATTTTTAGAAAGGAAACCGAATTTGAGCGCTCAATGAAAGTATTAAAGAAACGAGCAGAAAGCGCCGTGAACAAAGAGACCCCCGGAATGGACAGTTTGACGACAACGGCAAAAGATACGTCGGATGTCTACGAAGGATCCGATACGTCAACTACAATGAGGAAATCCAGTGATAGTCACATTGATAGCAAATGCAGTGCAGGTGGAGGTACAAGTCTCGACGACAAAGAAGCGACGAAAGATGGAATCGTCACTACCGAATCCGAGAAGAAACAATCAACGCCGAGTGTAACTGCCAACTCAACATCTCGCACCAAGAAGTTCTCGCTTAGAGAAATTGGTGAGGCGACGCTTCATCGGCTAGGACAATGGCGCAAAAATGCTGCACGCATCTTACATTTGTCACGGAGTTCTCACGAACAACCACGACGACGCGCTATCAAGAAAAGGGTAGCCTCTATATCTGAATCCATTGTCAGAATTGTTAATATTTATAATAAGGTCAACTTTAGCGCAACTCAGAATTCAACAGCTTACCAATACATTTTCCTTGGAAAGCAGAAGGCCGTAGATCGTAATCCACCTTAGGACCTTCATTCGCTAGCAGACAATGACGACATTCTCATATATTAATTAATTAACATGACCAAAGCTTTTGAAACATGAGCAATATTATTCAGCAGATATTAGAAAATCTCAAATGCTAAGTTTTTAGAAATCATTCTTTACTTAATAAACCCGATCAACATCCTTCCTTTTAAGATGTATTCCCTCGTTTGCGTTTGACAAACACCTCCCTAAAACATCATTATTATCGTTTCCATCCACAAGCCTAAAGCAGTTAATTTCAATTGAGTGTCGGTAATCGATTTCTGGTGCTTTTCTTCACATTGCATCAATCGTCTCTACGAATGAAACATTTCTGCTTCCGGTTTCAGTATTTGACCAGAATCAAAGGCCGCGCCACAAGAAGACGGCGACCCCATGGAAGGTCTTCTACTGCCAGCCCAAACAATCCTAATATCAACGAAACTGCTAACGCTAGTCAAGTTCTTTGTCAGCCCCAAAAAATGCGTGTGCATAAAACGCAACGCTCCAACACCGTTAGCAGTTCCGATAAGGAGAAACCACAGTCAACGACCGGCACTCAGAATGTGGACAGCTCATCTTCACCAAGCAGCAATAATTGCAGCATCGAAAGCAATCCCCAACGAAAAATGCAAAGTTCAAGGATAAGGGGAAGTAGTCTTCTCATAGCAAGTGTCACAAGCACCTCTGCTGATGTGAACTCATTTACCGGTGCAACGTCACAGCACAGAAGCAAACAGAAGCATCGAGTAAAGAAAACAGCAAACAAAACAAAGAGGAACAAGAAGATTTATGAGGCCAAGATCACAAGTATACCACCTGAACAAAGTTCTTCGGAAGGAAAATGGCTAGACACTGCCTCCACCGATCGGGATGATAACTCTACACCAACCGCTAAACCTTTCAATGATAATATAAAAAAGAACGAGAAAAATGTAAGAAATCTGAACTTTTATTTATCTGTCGCAGTGAGAAGGAAATTTTTACGTGAATATGAAACTGCCTTTCTATACTCCGCTCGTTCTATTGACCCAACATCATGGTCGCGACTCTAGCATGGCCTTACATAAACCAGACCAGTTGTCCCTAGCACTACAGTTATTCTAATTTCATCAAGCCATCCCTTAGCTCATCCCAAAACAGCTATCTATTTTTCGCTTTGCTTTCATTGATTAAGAGGTTATCATAGCTAACTCACAATAAACATCATAATCTCCGAAACCAACTGAAACATACGTAAACAAGCCCCATTTGTAAAACTCTTAATGGGAATTCATGAAATGATACAATTCTGTTGAAATGTATCAAGCGGTACTCTTATCACTGATAAAATCGGAACGGTGGGTCCGTCACAGCGAAAGCTTTTTTTCGAATTCTTTCGTTGTTGCTAATGCCGAAAACTTTATAAACACATGTTAAGTTCACCAAATTATATGTTTTATATTCGACAGGAAACAACTGGTTCCGGTGAACGAACGACTTAATGGACAATGAGCACGACTGGCAGTGACAATAAATGAACGCGACGAATATCGGCAAATATTACCTATCGACTTATTTAGTCAATTCAAGCTATCTGAATACTTGATGCGATCACTCTTCGAAAGCAAATCAAGTCTCAGTTACTAAATTAAATTTTTAAATAATGCCGATTCCTACTTCCGTTGCGCATTTTCTGCACTATTTTTTGAACACTGATGACATAAAAAAGGAAAAGAGATAGACATACGAATCTCTTTTGTTGCATTGCCATTTTTCTGCTGTAGAAAGGGTTAATATCTGCTTTAACTTCATACTTTAAAAACAAAAGATATTTTACTTACGTATAATATTGTATATTATGTTGTTTATAATTTCCAAGAAAAAACAATTGCAATAAAATATTACTGCTGAAAGAATAAGTTTTATTTCATAGAAGTCATCGCGCATGAATGATATCTATCTACCTGCTTCAATCCCTCGCTCACATAACTTTCATAACGGTCCCTTCATTCCCTTCGTTCTCTCCACCCCCTCCCATCAATTCCATATTTGTGACACAAAGTAAACAACAAATCATTAAAGCAACATACTCGTGATGTCATAAACGACGACGGCTACTGTTGAATCTCTAATATACGAGGGAATTAACGACCTGAATCGCTCTTGCCCTGCAGTGTCCCATAATTGCAAGCGAACCTGAGATAAACACAATTTTGTTTAGTAATACCTCTAATATCTCAACACATATATACTGATGAAATGAAAACAGTTGAGAAGGCGCGCCAATTGAGCTTGTATTGTATATATTTTTGTAATTCCACTCCGTGAACCAATGACTTCCCGAAACTGTGAACAGACAATAAAACAAGTGCATCAGAATATTTATATCTTAACAATCAACCGATCGCACGAACCTTCCACGGAAATAGCCTTTATCCATATTTCTGTAAATATGCATCTGCCAAGCACACTATTGCATGGTGTTGTCTATGCGCATGCACACTGTGTGTTTATCTGAGTGTTCGTTATCGCGTAATCACCAGCCAGAGATGCGAACTTCCCTAGATGTAACAAAAGTGCGATAATGTGATATCCTATATTAGCGTTCAAGTTGATTTAATAGCCTTGAGATAGAGAAATTTAAAAATACCTTGGAATCGAATACAAATTGCACCGCCGGTTTTAATTTTGCACCGCTTGGCTGGCAAGAAATGAACATTTTGAAAGCTTGTGTGTGCAGTGGGATGTGAATGGATCATTGCAGACGTTTTATTATTTACTTGGAAGACAAGAAACTTGGTCCGTACGCATTTCAACTTTGGCGATAAATGTGCTCAGTTGTGACATTTTAAAGCACATTGATAGAAACCATCATAAATTTCAGCCGAATTTCGGAAAAAATCCAAAGTTTTTGGATTCTCAAGCCAATAATAAAAAAGAATAAAGTAAAGAGCAAAACAAACCGTTCTATCCTCGAGATACATCGTCTTACTGAGAAAGTCAATTCCTATTGTCGCCTGATATGTGTTATCAAAACTGTCATACATAAAACGAGTTATTAAAGACGTCTTCCCCACTGAAATACCTTTGTTGAATACAATAAAATGCAAAAGAAATACTGAAAACATGAGATAAGAAGAGGAAAGCGGATCAAAAACTTCCGACAGTTTCAAACGAAAACAGATAAACCCTAAGAAGCGTAACAAATTTGCCAGATCATCGTTGTCGAAATCCCCTTTTTGCAGAAAGGCGAATGTGTAATCTCGATTTTTCATTATAATGTCTAAATACAGACAGGCCAATAACTAGAAAATATTTAGGTTATAGACGCACCTGCATATGCACTCGCTTGTGCCCTCTGAGCTGATGAAAGGTCACCAAATGCATATTGTAAACTCCCGCTTTCTTCGGCATCTCACTCACTCTTGTGGGAAAGTTTTCAAACCTTTCGTTCAAACATAACGAAAAAGACCTACTATCGTTCGCCTGTAGCTAACTTTACATCCTTTTGAGTGCAGTGTTGCTAGAGAAACCACAGATCGCAAAAGTGGTGAGCAGCCGATATGAATGAATGAAATGTTGTGAGGGGTGAAAGATCAAATGAAGAATTCAGTTGCGAATGTGAATATAGAACTGTCCACGTTCCCATTACGAAATGAAGGGAGAACGTGTCTAGGTCCCAAGTGACAAGATAATACCAAAAAAAGTGAGCTGAAAGAAAGGACAACAAATCGTCAACCCATAACCTTAGTCGCCGTTCAATGCTAATACTTGGTGGCAGTATATAACGGGGAAAAACAGTCATTGATTTAATGAGTCATAAAAGAAAAAAGAAATAAAAATCACAAACCACTTTGCTCGCCAAGGAAGACCAACTTAAATTTCTTGAGTGGGTTCCCAAAATCAGAGGCCATCCTTTAAACTGAAACAAATTCAATTTGTTAATCTACATTCATTCATCCAACGCTTTTCACTGCAAAATTTCCCATTTGTAACATAAGCGACATTTGCGCCTCTAGCAGATGTGCTGGCAATATAATACAAACACAAATATTGAAATATCAATTACAACATCAGTATAAGCACTGGAACGTTGAAAAATGTTGCGACACAGAATATGAAATGAAAAACAGCCTAAACCAACGTATATTACCAAGCCTAGGCCTTGAATTTTCACTGACAATACTAATAAGCAATATATAAGACGATTTATTCAATGATAAACAAATCATCAAGCTAAAAGAGTGGAAATGCGGTGATACGATAACCAAAACGTTGTGTGCATCGCTGAGACGACTGTATGAAAAACAACAATACCAGTTCAACATTTTTCCAGGCTAGTGGCAGCAATACAATGTCCTGCAATTGAAGACGGAAAACCAGAATCGCTGAAAGAAAAGGTGTAAAATCATAGGTGGGAAAGAAGGGATGCAGGTTAATTAAAGGGGCGAAGGACTGCAGTGCAACTGAGGGAGGGGAGAAGAGCAATGCAGCTCCATCTTCGACCATAAACGTATATAGTCAGTCAATTCAGTTGAGATCATATAACATGAGGGGCACATTACCTCAAATAGTGAAAAAACATCCCCCAATTAAAGAACTAAAATTGGACATAGAATACAAGGAAGCAAAGTGGGAATAATTCAGCTGAAACCTGATCGCTCATAAAAACAATGAAGCTTTCATTCCTTTAAAATTTCCATCATTTAATTTTTAAGAATTTTTTATAAGCCTAAGACTGAAAAGTCGCACCTGCTGCTTTGCTGAGGAAAAATAAATGAAATTAGATGAAGGAATATAAAAGACAAAAATTATTTTTTGCAAACCGATATTAAAGTGAACTGGAATAACCAACTATGCTTCGTATGAGAGTCAACAATAAAGGATGTAATAATTTAAAACAAAACGACAAGGCTAAACGAAAAAAAACCCTTTAAAAAGATTACCTTCCTCGCTAAAGGTACTAATAAAAAATTTGAATAAAACACTCTCAATATATTTAAACATTTAAAAACAATTTTTCAAAATACACTCAGACGATAATAAATAGTAAAACGGAACAATGGAATAGGCATGAATTGAACTTCTCCACTCGGTGATGCGAACGAGATGTTCACGCGCAACAGCCACAAATCGATACCGCACTCGGCGACAATGGCTTGTCACTGCGACGTTGAATTGCCTTCATGTCGAGGCGATCCACATTTTACCCACAAAGATAAAAAAATGAAACCGTCATGTAAGCCTCAACAATACTAGATCATAATGTGTTAATAATAATCAAACCTAATAAACATCTATTTCTATGAGGTGACATATCGAAAAAAAACCTTCAACAAATTTTGGACATGAAAATGAAATTCGTATAGTGTCATCGATCCGTTATGTAAATCGAAAAGAACAGTAACAAACAATAATTAACAGGCAATGAGGTCTCCGATTTTATGTGCTAATAAGATGTACCCGATCGATTTTCCATCAAACATTACTTGTTGGGGACATCAAAAATATAGATATTAAATCTCGAATCAATCCAATCTTATTCTATAGTTTCTAATCACTTCATCAACGAATACAATGAATTGGAATCTCTTAGATGTGAAACAAATTCAGATGCAATAAGAATATCCATTTGCGATAAGATTGACGAATTTGTCGTTAAATGGATCTTGATTGCGACCCATCTAATTGTTATCTTTTGGAAGCATCGCTCTATAAAACTCATTGACACCAAAATTTTATAAATTTCTACACAGTTCATCATCAACAGAATGCGGCTGGCTATCGCAAAGAAATGCATCATTAATAATGCGTCGATTAGGCATCCTTCACTGTCCATTTTATACGCTCCAATAAATACTCACTAAAAATCGCAAGCATGATTGGTTCTTCACTGATTTCAGTACTTTAAGAGTACTGTCTATTATCTTTCCTACAGGTAAGTTCAGCTGGATGCTTGTTCAAATCTTCAGATAGCTCTTTGCCTTTACTTATCCCCACCTAGAGCGTTACTGCTCATTTATTTTTCGGCAATCTTGTAGTTTTGATCTTGTAGGGTTGAGTAAAATAGATAGTGCCCTTTAAGGCCATCGAATTTCTTAAGAAAACTGCACTGAAGTCATCCTACCTGGCCTGGTCCGCTATTCACAATTCAGGTAATCGTCTCATGTTGCCTGCAATCAACAGCTATCAACAGAAACGCCTTTTAGCAATGCTTAACTGTTTACCTCGTATCATGGTGGAGGCTTTCGTGCACCAACCGGAAAACCATGCCGTCTAAGAACGACTAACTATATATTATGGACTCGT
Source organism: Baylisascaris procyonis (assembly GCA_037389465.1). Lineage (NCBI taxonomy): Eukaryota > Metazoa > Nematoda > Chromadorea > Rhabditida > Ascarididae > Baylisascaris > Baylisascaris procyonis. Next base: position 5,519,726 of record JAZARR010000213.1, on the reverse strand, counting down.
CCATGCCGTCTTCATATATAGAAGGGAAAGGAATAAGGTTAATGTCTCAAAATCCTTGACAGCTGTCATCTTTCCATCATGCTCATGGTGGAATATACCACTGATGGCTAGCTGTCATTCTCAAGCTGTCACGTACGCATTCACAACAGTAAATCGTGAGTACCACCATTAATCCACCCATAAGAATATATTCACTCATCGCACTTCCACTCATCCGATGCATATAAAATATAACATTTTAAAGCAGCTAAGACAACCACTGTGAGGTAATTGCCTATTGATGCCTTAAAGACATAAGTAGGCTAGACCTGCAGAAGCTACGGCTGCGGGGAAATTTGTTTTGATTCAATGCATAACTGCACTGTTAAATGGTCGAAGGCGTAAGTTTTCATTTAAAATAGTAGTTACGGAAGGATCACTCGCCGCAATGACTTGCAAATAAAGTAATCGTTATTCCTTCTCTGGGGGAATTGATTTCATTTCAGCTGTATCACCGAGTCTGTCACCAACGACTGCACAACTGGCATGTTTAATCGGCCGGGCTCACACCTTAAAACTAGATGCATCCACGAATTCTTATGTGAGTGAATTCAAATTTATGTTGGTAAGAGCGGTGGGGTGCTGTGTTGATCGAAGAACGTCTTAGGCCTCTTCCTAGGCATTATCTATCTTCTTATACTGACATGTCGATGCTTGTCATTTTGTGGTCAAACATTCGGATGTAAATGCTCTCATAAATGCAAGAAGCACATCAAGAGGACGGGTGTTGCAATCGGCCTTTATAAATTCTATCAAGCCAACAATCAACTGAAAGGTGGGAATAGTTAACATGATGGCATTCCTTGATTAAACCTTCCTATTTATTCCACAAATACTTGTCTTGTTTAATTGCTTATTAATATTATTTCGTACATCCTTCATTTGAAAATCTTCAATCAACCAGCTCATTGTTACTGCATCTTTCATGTTTTCCAAAGTAATTTCTCTCTAATCATCAATCCCATTTCGCTTACCATATTATCGTTAATGCTTCGAACCCTTAGCTCATTCTTGCCGATTCATAGTGTTCAAATTACTGCAACCTTCAGGTGCTTTCTATTCAACAACATATTTGTTTGTATGTACACATAGAGTCTCGGTGACTCACTGCTGCTCTATTCTTTACTTTACTCTACTATGCCGCAACCATAAGTAAATGATTATTTCTAAACATCCTACCTACTTCTTATTACATCTTTCACCAAATAATACACAGTGTAGCCGGATAGATACACTTTTATTTACTGAAGGTCGTTTGTAGATTGGTTTATCTTATATCTGCAGAATTCAACACTTATTTAGCATTATCCTTTAACAAGTTTCCGGAATTTATGAAATCATTTCCTAGAAAGAATCAGTCTAAAGAGGATTCAACGTGTCGTTCACTTTCTTTATCTGCAGCATTTTTTGGAAAATTTACGAAAATATAAGATTATTCGGAAGAACTCAGGTTTCGTACATTAGCAGCGACATTTATGGTGTGTTGCTTTATTATTTTCAGGTATACTTTTACCCAAGAAGTTCTTAATTGGAGTATTTTACAAGTATGAAGCGATCCATTGGCTTGTTAGAAATGCAGTGATGGACGGTATATCCGCTGATAAAACTCACAGCGTCTGCTATTCTACTCAGTGTTTTACTTATAGAGTACCTTAAGCCTACATTTCGTTGATATAGTCACACAAATATTACGGATGTATATTGGCTTAATAAAAATTTTTAGTGCATAATTCATTACGAACTGTCTGACTAAGGGAAAAATCGACCTAATAAAAAAATAATAAGTTTTGCCTGAAGTTAATCCCCTTCCCTCCAAAAAAACCTCAATAACCCAATCCTGTTCAATTTCGTCACGCGAATGAAATATCCGACGAACACACCCCTAACATCATGAGAACGCATTATCCTTTCCACGATTTGAAGGCTGTTTCTCAACGGTAGCCATACAAACTCCGTCATTACAAATCTTTAACCGACTTTCACAGCAAAAAAGAATCCTAGTTAACGCACGAGATTGGTAGTGACAGACAAGGCTGCAGACTTATATTCACAGCTGCAGAATCAGAATTAAGAGACGGAGATTTGAATGCTAACAGTTTCCCACCAGGCAATCCGATGGCTTGTTCAGTGTATGCTTGTTTGCATATGAGCACAAAATGATCGTCCCTTACCCAATGTTGCAATATGTGACCTACATGTTGCAAGGCAGTCTGAATGACCTCTCATAGTTGTCAAGGAAGTGGATTGGGTGTTTGTCGTGAAAAACGTCCTGTCTTCCAGAATTTTTACCCACACCTTTACAATGCCGCTAGGTTTAGTCGGAGATTGCTGTTTCGTGGCAAACCTTTGAAGCTTGCTCCCGCGGGCATTTCTGAAATCACTCCCACTCCCTCTCTCGCAGACTGCCATATTCGCAGTGTTTGTTTAACTCGGAAAGCCAACCCGTTATATAGTGGGCAGAGATTCAATCTAGCATGCGCTTGATGATGATGCGACCGCAGTACGCCTCGCTGCGAGATCCAACTCGTTTTTCTCTTTTTCTCGCATCTCCTTTGCTGAACTCTCTCCAGTTGGATCGAGCTGTAGTATAGGCCTTTAGAAGCACGAGAAAATGCCTGAATCGTGGTACGCGACGCTGAGACTTTGATTAAAAAAGTTCTGCGGAAATAGTGGATATAGGCTTTAATCTTCAATATAGTGAACCTCGAAATTTTCACCGCAACGCGGCTTTTACAAAGTTAGGGAGGAGAAATGGTCAGTGACAGAGGGATGGATGTACATGTATGACTTCAGTAATGGGTCCGTGAGGTCATTTATATTTGCCCTTTTTGACAGATCTTTATTGCTAAGGAAAAACCAAGCATAATCCTAACTTAAGAAATATAGAGCATAACCTTCAGATGAGATATGCTGAATCCGTAGTTGCACCTCACCTGGGCCATATATAAACTTAGGTTGCAGTCATAATATGTCTGCAAATTTGCATAAACATAAAAAGGATTATTAGTAATAGCAATAATAATTAATAAGTAACGGATAATAATAACTAATGATAACAAAGCAGTAACGGGAAGCAGAAGCTGAGAAAGGAGGGAGGTGTACGAGGACACTTTATTTACCACACAAAATTACAGATATTCATGTCTCGAAGAAATAAGTGTTTTTTGTTCAAAAAAGTAAAAAGTGGGAATGCACGCCAGACAATCTGGCTTTAAGCGCTTTTTTATCCTCCTTCAACGAATTTCTTGTTTGTACTGAATTGAAATTCAAAAAAAATCAATATCCTTTCCGGTCGTGTATAGAAATATTTGACTTATTTTGGGCGATATCCAACCCGTCTTAGCTTAAAATCGAAATGCAAATTTTGCGTCATTTTTAAATAGTAACAGCTTAAAGATGATGCTCTGGCGAAACAATCAAAGAAGCTGTCACGATATGCGCTTTCGCAGTTCCGTTCACTGGATCAACCGGCTTTCATCAGTTAGGAAAGAAAATAATGAAATGTGCGCAACAGCGTTCCCGTGTTTACATTAATGTTTACAGTTCATCGGCATTTCCCTCTCCCCCCTCCCCCCGTCTCCCTCTTCCCCTCTTCGGGATCCCTTTACGGTAAAGTTCTCTGAGTGATTGCACTAATGTCTGCTAAACATCGTAACCCTATTTTCAGTAGTTGGTGAATTGAAACTCTAGGAGAAGCAAATAAACATGCATACATACACAAACATCATATCGCCATAATGCGTTTTTTTTTTGCGAAGAATGCATGGAAATTAGCTAAAGCTAAAATAGTTAATGCAAAACATTATTAGCATACTCTGAAAATATTTCAGTTAAGGATTTGGAGAAATAGAGCCAAGTGCCTTCTTTTTCAACAATCCCCGTCCCCCTACCCCCTCCCTCCTTACCCGCAACCTTTCCAACATCCCTCTATTCCCCTCCGTCGTTATCCGTTACCTGTCTAGACAAATGACGCCAATTGCAGGGTCGAAATGTTTGCTTCGTTCAACAAATCGAGAATGCGTTGTGCTTCTCGAAGAATCACTCCTCTATTTCACACAAAAAAAGCAAAGAGACCGACACCACATCATTACAACATAACACAAAAACGAAACATCCGTTGCACACACAACAGCTGACTTCGTAGACGATAGACAAGTGAACGTGACCAAACAAACTCGAATCGTTCCATCAATGCGCAGTTCAATGAGTTCTCATTGCCAACATCCTTTTGTAGTTAGATGAATTCCAGATGAGACCTATTCTCACATATTTCCCATTTAAGACTCTCTTTGCAATAATTGAAATAATCAATTTCACTTAAAGGAATTATATCAACGAAAGAAAAACTATTTTATCTATTCGATAGAGTAATAGAATAGAGCAATACCACTATTCTTATGCATAAAATAAACTATAATATTTTGTTGGATCAAAGTCGATACTTCGATAGAGTGCTGTAAAAATCGAAGTGCAATTGTACAAATGTGCAATTGTATCAAAAATTATCGTTAAAGTTTATGAAAGAATTATGCACTCTGGATGAAGATGTTTAAGACTATTGCAGTTGGGAGTGTGCATGAGGCATGAGCATCGATAATGCGAGGATGCAAGAGGGGCGCAAATTCACTGGCTATAATTCACAAGTCTTTGAAGTGAACTTGTTCCATCTTTTTAGAAATGATTAAATCGTGTAGCATCCAAACTACGTCAATGATCACAAAAAAGGTTGAGGCAGCATAACTTTTGCTTCGTAAAGAGAGAACGGAATGTGGCAAAGAAATCTACTCATATCGTTGCCTGTGGGCATGACTTTCGCAGTCATAAGGATGCCGAGGATATTAGGGCATGCAATGAAGGCATGATGATGGAAAGCTTTTTTTTTGCAAGTTTATGCGTTCATTACTAATGCGATTATGAGGTTGCAACTATTTTCGGTAGCTTTTCTTTTACCGTCAGCAGTATTATCTTCAGATCGAATTGGTGGCTGTAGAAAGGAAAACATGTCACTGCACTTATCACACGTTTTGATGACCAATTCATTGAGACAAATCAATATTGAGAGAATTTCGCAAATTTTTGGTTAAAATTGAGAGAAAATTTTGTAAGAAAAATGCTCCAATTTTTTCAATGCATATTTTTATTTTTTTCATAAATATACTACAGGAAATTTGTTAGCATCCATGAATAATTGGGGATTTCCTTGTTTCGGGAATTGATTCCCTTCTCATGTAAAATAGAATTTGAGATTGAACTTTTTAACATTGAGTAAGGTGATTTGAGTAATTAATTAGTCGTATTGTTGGTTGGATTTTCTAAGTGAAGGAAACTGCTCGATGTGTGGTGGATTAGTTGAAGAGATATATGTATATTAATTAAAGGCACTCAACCTACAGGTTCTATAATCATTATTCCAACTATTTCTTTTTCAAGCTTTTTTGAGTATTTTCCGGAAATTTGCATTTTATAAAGCATATTTTGATACTGCCGGTTGTTTTATATCATGGCGTTATCTTTAAACTCATATTCAAAATTTTAAATGCAAAAAAAAAAAAAATTGTTATCTCAAGCGTATATTTAAAGAACTGAACATTCGCTATAATGCGTTATCGAGTACGAAAATGCACAATAAGATAAATAAAAAATGAACGATCAGCTTTAAATGATAATATAATGATAATGATAATTTAAATGATAATTTAAATGATAATTTATAATCGGAACATATTATCACTAATCGTATCAATACTTTGTTGCCATTATTTTCATTTAAAACTCACTAATGAAGATAATTCACAAAGGATTCCGATAAACTTCAGCAACATTCAACAACTAAGCAACGTTTCATTGAAATTATTAATAATGACGAGGTGATTGGTTTCTTTAATTTTAACATCTTAATTATCACCTTTATTATCGAATATATTCTTCATAATAAAATTACTTGATTTCCCTTCGAAGTTAATAGATTTCCATATACGTAGTAATTTAATATAAATTAAGTAACAATTATAATAGATTAATTTCATCTATTGATTTTGTATTACTGGCAAATATCATAGCAACGCATTCGTTCAAAAACGAAAATAGCTCTCATCTTTGGAATGTGCGAGAAGATTTCATTTAGAAATATCATTTTACTAAGCAATCCCTATTTAATCGACAGCTAATTCTATTGAAAATTTCAAATGAAAAATACTGCAATTATTTTCATTATCTTCTTTACTCATCACTCCAAAAAAATCCCCCACTGATCAAGTTAGAGTGAACGAATGTTGACGCTTAATAAATTCATTCAGATTAATGCATAAATTTGCAAAAAAATGCTATTGCTTGCTAAATATAATTGATACATACGATAGTTTTCTAAGTTTGCTTAGAGAAGACGAAGATTGAGACAACACAGCCAAAAATTGGATAAAGGGGTTATGTACTGTCGATTAAAAAATGCGATGAAAAGTGATCGGTATTGTTTGAATTGTTTATTTTTTGTATTTTTTTGACATACTGCTTATTGATTTTTTTATTGCTTCCTTCTTAATGTCGCATTTATTCGTATACGTTATATGCAGATTCGAATCATGCATAGGCAATTCCTTCTCTAACGTTCAGAAATTTCATAGAAAAGTAATCGAAAATGCAAAATTTTCGATTTTTTCAGCGTTTTATTTTGCATTGAAGCCAAAACTCTTCGTTTGCAGTTTACTTAAATAAGGACCGCCCCTTGCACCATTATTGTTCAACATTCAACTTCTCTATGTTAAGAAAGTAATTCTTAGCAACTTGCAAATTAACGGGCCTCAGAGTTAGATTAAAAGTAATGAGGCATAAGTTGTGGTTAGATACAGTGAGCCGCAAAATTTTTGCAAAAAGTGCTACCCATATGTAATTTGACTGCCAAGACTTCTGGTAAAGGAGAGAAGTGGAGAGCATTAAGAAGATAGAGGGAGGAATTGGGGCAGAAGAGTGTGTGGTGGTGGTGGGGGGAGTTGGAAGGGGGAGACACAGTACCTTCGGGTACGGGGAAATGGTGGCTATATGGAAACTGAGTCGACAGTAGTATTTCGAGAAAAATTTTATCTGAAAAGGTAAATCGGTGACTCAAGAAGTTGCTTTCTCAAGTACGTGTTGTTAGTTTTTTCATAATCGAATTTTACAGATGTCAAATCTGCAGTTATCTATGTAAGTTGTGTCGATCCTTTCACTTTATCAAGCACGAAGGCTATCGGCGATGAAATTCGATGAAGTGCAATCGGGTAATCTTTATCCCACAAAACTTCAATAAATCTCTGTTTAGTTCCAATTTAACATGTTTCCTAGGAACTATTGATATCTTTATTTTCATAAAACGAATGAAATATTTATCTGCTGCAAATGATTAGGTCAGGTCACTAAAACAGCAAATATTTCTACGTCCAGAAGCCCAGTAGATCTCACCGTTTATGTTCTATAGGTTGCATTATTCTGCTGTCAGACCTTTCCTCATCTCAACGAATCAGCCAACGTGCTGTTGTGCAAAGAATCGAAGAAAAGTGGATGCCCTTTCGGTCAGTTGCTGGGACAGGTGGTTACCAGTATTTGTGTGATGAGGAAAATGGGGCGGATCCACTCACGAAGCCCATCCATTGGATCCTTATTGCACTGCAAATGTACCATTAAAACTTCAACTGCGTCTCGGCACTTCTAGACCATCCTTTCAGCGTTTCCTATGTGAAGGCAACTCTCCCATTTATGAAATTTCTCTCAGCCGGTATTCTAGAAGGAAGAAGTGTGATGCTATGTTACAATCATTAAGCTTACCTGGAAGGGTTGGCGATGCGGCTTTCCACCTTCATTTGTTCAGATAACTTTTAAATGGAGGCTGGGATCGTTGTCATGCGATCCACATATTTCTTCATTTGTTTCCTCTTTTAAAAGTTTTTAGAAATGCCCATTTGCCAAATTGTCTTGTGGTAAAATCGTGTCTGTACATATGTGTACGTGCTTGCATGTCTGTCTGCCCGCTAGTTCCGACTCCGGAGCCTTCGAAGCTGTGAAATTTGCTTGATATAATGATGTACGCTTATTTCTCTCATAATTCACCAGCATTTAAAGCAATATATGGAATGACATATCAAAACTCTAATGTATCCATTTGCTCATATAACTCTTCCACAAAAGACTTGAATGATTCGAACGCACCTACCAAGCTGCGTAGGATAAGCAAATTTTTGGTACCTTTCGGTGCGTACAACTTCGGAATTGTTGGATCAATTTGCATTAGGAGTTAATTTCTGTGAGTATCATATGCAACAATTTTCATCGTTTTGGCTTCAGTTCTTCTCGACTTAAAGTCGTCAAGAGACAAACACACTTCACGGATATTGCACTCATTTTACGCGTTTATGCAGAAATTTGAGGAATTATATAAAAATGAGGAAAGGTTGGTTGAGAATATTTGACAAACTTTGCAAAGTGATGGTGTGAGCATCAGATAACATGGTTTATAGAGGTTATCTAGATTGTGAAATATGGATGCTTGATAGGGTAATCTGAAGAGAGCAAACAGAATCAGTGATTAGTTCGATGTTTAGCATCATCAGCAATTGAAGAATGATTAAGAAACGTTTAGTCGATAGCGTTTCTCTCGTTTCAATGTCGCTTCAGAAGATATCTATTCTCATATTTTTTGAGTCTAACGAGTAGACTCATGTCAACGTTATCTGCGTTAGCTGATGCAGAAAGCTAAGCCTCTAGCATCCGTTCCGATAATTCATCATCCTTTGCACTCCTATTTTGATCGTCGTATTTCAACCACGCCTTAGATATTCAACTGCATTCAGCTTTGATCTGATGTTTTCACCTCAAAACCTCCAAAACTATCGGTCACCGCACTTCTTATATCGGTTAACACTGCGCTTTTTGTATTGACTAAGATCGAATTCTCCGCATCATCGATATTGCCTTTAGTCAAAGTTGACAATTTGTACTCAGTGGGCTGAAGAGGAAGGATGAGAGAGAGGGAGGGCAGGGAGAATGATATGGTTGAGGCCCAATAAATTTTCCCCATGTGATGATATCAGCAGACATTAGCAAAAGAAAAATACGCAATAAGCCGGCTAGGACAATTTTTTCGACTCACTTCATCCCTATAGTTCGATATTTTCGGTTATCCTCACCCACTTTGACAATAGAACTTTCAGCTCCCATCGGTCGCCTTAATTAAAAAAAAAAATTTTTATTTGCTCATTTCAAAAGAAACGAGTGATAAAGTGGAGCTGGAAATTCATTTGTTCATTTTTATATTTTTTAACATTTCAGTGATCGTTTGCTTGTCGATTTCATAGCGATAAATACTGACAATGTGGCCCCACTAAAAAAAATTTTTCGCAGCATTCATTGAATTATTCACATTCTATCGGCCGGAAATAACTGCAAAAGTAGACCGATCTTTATGGAGAACGAATTGATTTAGATGCTGATTCTTCTAAGTGAGCTTTCCAATCATTTTGCATTAGTGGATAATATGCTATTTAGCGGCAAGAGAGGTCGCCTAAAATTTTGAGGATAAAATACGTATCTCTCCTCCCCAACGACATCCCTCTCTTCTCCAAATATGCTCAAATGCACTGAAATAAATGCGCTGTTGACATCTTGCCAAGGTTTAGCGAGTTGATCGATGCTCCTTCTATGGAAGATATGATCGAAGCTTTTCTTCATAGATACATCTATACTTGAATTTATCTACTAGAATATTTCCACAGCGGATGCGAAATTCTCCAAAACGGAGGGATTCAAGAATTCCTGTCGAATAATGGAATATGAGAACGAGTCACTCGATCTTAATTGACAGATGCTAATTGGCAGCCAGCACTCATAATAACGTCGTTGATAGCAACCCAGAATGATAAAGAAAAGTGGATGTTCATCCGATGAATTGATAAAAATCGATCACATAAACACAAATAGCCTATTATTATTTAATATGTGATGAGTTTATGGATCTTTTGTTAATCTCAGTAAATACGTTTTATGAGTGTTACTTCTTTCAATTGCATTACTTTCACATCATTCATATCAGAAAATATTTCACAACTGAAGTATTTTTTTCTGTAGCGTTTTCTCTGCATAAACGCATCATCTACAATACTCGTTTTTAAATGTTGCACTATTATCTAGAAAGTCGCAAATTTCGAGAAGATGCTTCCCATATATGCATGAATTGATTAAAAATTAAATTAAAAATTTATATAATAAAGTTTTCATGTCTGTACTATAACTTGCACTATTTATTCTAAAACAATGCTACCAAAAAATGCATGCTAAACTAGTGTTAAATTATTTGATCGTATTAATGCTCTCAAAACTACTTCCCAACATCAATATATATATTGAATATTTTTCAACGCTAAAAATTCATTTCGTGATATGCTAATGTTGTGCAATTGTTTAATCATTGTGTATCCATTACTTCATCAACAATCTCTAATACTTCTATTCTTAAGCTATAATCTGTAGTTGAATTCATCTTGAATTTCCGCATATTAACCGATTGCATTGTCCATACAAGAGTATTTATAAATGAAATCAATGCACTATGTACTGATAATCTCGAACGAACGTAATAAAAGATCGAATGAGAACTGTATTGAAGCGAAATGCTCGAGAGTAAAATTAGATTACAAGAAATCCTTTCAGTAAAAATATCGAATTATCAACCTTCATTTCAACTATATACATTATCGTCTGAAGTGTTTAATAATTAATCGCTTGCTTAGTATGTTAGAGGAATAGCTTGAGCACATCAATGTATGAAATGTTTTAGGATAACCAGGAGCAATGCTTGCGCGTAATCTTGCAAAAGCGTTCACAACTTCGGTCAGGAATTCCGCAAGCAACGCAGTTGCAGCTACAGGATTAAATTTCCGTTAGTAATCATTCCATTTGCAATGCAAGAAACTAATAACTGCAATGCAAAGTATTTCATTACAAAAAAAATGCAAAAAACAAAAAAAAGAACAATAATTAAATTGCGGCTCATAAATTACTTTATAAATTCGAATCCTTTGCCGTTCTTCAGAGATTTTCAATGAAAATCGAACAATGTGTGAGGAAAATTCTCATTGGTGATCGAACATACTATAAGATCGTGTTGAGGATAAGTTGTCAAATAGTGAATGAAATTGGTATGACAATATTACTAGTGTTCATCTATAAAACTCATTATTGAAATCATATTAGAATTGATCTCATAGAAGGATGACGTCATCTGAAATTTTTTATTGCCAAAAGAATTCTGCATGAAAAGATTCACCGTATTAATTTTCCTTAAGTACAAAATGCACGCAGAAAGAGACATTATAGGTGCTTTCCACATGTTGCATTTCACTTATAAGTAACAGTCACATTATAATATTCCTCAAAACGAAAGAAGTGAATTGAAATGACACATTCTAAGACGCTCCGTTCAGGGTAAACTACAGAAATTAGCCTTCCTAAACCGGTGCACATAACGGAGTAATAATGATAGAACCTGCATCATCAATGCGGTAGCTATGCTCATTTCTATACAGATTATACCTCATTGATGCAGCATATGTGATAGATTTATAGATATTCGAACTTTAAGGCTTCACCGATGAGCAGCGTGAGCTACAACAGACGCTACGCAAATTTACAAAGGACGAGGTGATTCCAGTGGCAGCTCACCACGATGAGACCGGAGAGTTTCCATGGGGGGTCATCAAGAAGGCACATGCAGCTGGAATCCTCAACGGCAACATCCCCGCCGCATACGGTTCGACTTACTTCTTTTCAAAAATGGCATCGCCTTCACATTATATCTGGCGGAAAACACTCGTTCACATTCGATGAGACATCATCAGTAACTTGTGAATGCAAATTGTTATAATTTCCATCTTTCATTATGAGGCCATTTACAAATTGCCAGTGAAATCTTTTCATACCCACACCGCGTTCAGAATTCTTCATCTTCCTTTGTAAGGAAATTGACACGGAGGAAAGTGAAAACAAAGGCAAAAATCGCCCAATTTATGTCATCATCCGATGAAAACTTTTTTTCAGAACGACTTTGTCGGTTCATTAACTTTGATCAACCCCTGCATATATAATTGATGATATTTTTATTCGTCTCCAAATTCAAGGTGGCCTTGATCTTGACCTCCTCTCGAACGTAATCGTCAGTGAGGAAATTGCCTACGGATGTGCAGCCGTGGCCACTGCGTTGCTGGTGAACGACTTTGCTGAGACTCCATTGATCCTGGCTGCTAGCGAACCCATCAAGAAGAAGTTCCTTGGGCGAATGACCGAAGAACCTCTTATGGCTGTAAGTTAACCGTTGTCGAAATGACCGAATCGCTTTAAGTCCAATCAGCTTAAAACGCATATGTATGTGTCGATGAAACTCAAGGCTTCTCTACCCATTTTTATATCACTCGCATGTTTACTATAAGAACTGCCTCATAATACTATTATATGCATAGATGTTGCAAATGGTTTTATAACCGCACTTGCAGGCATATGCAGTGACAGAACCATGGGCGGGTTCAGATGTTGCTGGAGTGAAGACAAAGTGTGAGAAGAAGGGTAATGAATACGTCATCAACGGCTCGAAGATGTGGATCACGAATGCAGGCCCTGCCAGCTGGTTCTTTGTTTTATGCAGGAGTGACCCCGACCCAAAGACACCAATTTCAAAAGCATTCACTGCTTTTGTTGTAGATGGTGACACCCCCGGTATCACAAGAGGAAAGAAGGTGACTACTGTTCTTCTTAAAATTTCAGTAGATTTAGCTAAAACGGATGTGCTCACGCCATATCAGGGCTGAAGAAAATTACTGAAAATTGTTCAGCAGCAACCGTGAGAGCACATTGCGCTAGAGACAAACAAAAAAAGATTTACTTACAGATCCTTGTGCTCATTGTTTCAATGCGCTCATATGTCTCCAAAGGACTGCAACAAACCAATAGCCCGTTATCCGAAATGCAAACGTTAAAATAAGAAAGAGGAATGAATAGGTGTTGATGAGTGAAAAGGAATTGCAGCAGCTAAATTTTCGAAACCACATGTTTTTTATCTCGACCGCCGTGCGAGGTGCAATTTGGCTCGGCAAATTATGTTCTCAATCGAAGAGGTACAATTTGAACAATCGCTGCCTTTCACAACGGTCTGCCTTATCTAAAGAAATGCTTGCTATAAAAATTATAGATGCAGTGCCTATGAGATCAGCATTGAGCGTCCTCGAAACAAGCACATTTGTCAGCATTCACTGCCTATTGCTTCTACTGATTGCAAATCCATTAATTTTCATCGCTGTTTGCAACTCGCTAAGCCATCTTCGAAGACCGCTCGTAGTGCCTTACCATCGTACTTTTGCTTGTGTCGTTCGAGTAGATGTGTGCTCGATTCTAGGAGATGAACATGGGACAGCGCGCATCAGATACTCGTGCAGTAACTTTCGAAGATGTCCGTGTCCCAGCAGAAAACATGGTCGGAGCCCCTGGAGAGGGATTCATTGTGGCCATGAAGACATTCGACAAGACGAGGTATTTTTAGTTTTGCTTCAATATTTCTTTCATAGCGATGCCATGACTGTTCATCTTACGGTTTCCTATGGAAAGTTGGAAAGGGGGAAGAGAAGTGTAAAAACTGATTTGCTCAATCCACACTTCAGGGACCAACAGATTAAGTTTTCTTATGAGAGTTCATGTTGTCCATGACTTGTTATAGCTCAAAAACGTTTTATTAACCTTGTGCACGCGACATTCGAACCTCATTAATATGATCAGGGCGCTGAACCCCACAGATTGCACGTTATGTCATCGGTTTTGAACAATAGAGCTGTTCGGAACGGCTAAAATGCGAAGGGCAAACACCACATCAGGTTTTCTAGTGCATTTCCGTAATTGGCTATCGTTGAGATGTCCAACGAAAATGCGCAATCACACCACATTCCTGTGAAAATCTGACCCCTTGTCCTTGTGCTTGCAGTCTTGCCAACACAGCAGGCAAAAGTCATAAAATGTTAATATTCATTGCCACTACGCAGCCAAACAAAACTTTTAGCTGTGCTGTTGAAATCGCTTTCGATTTTTGATGAAGAAATTAGCGATAAAAATGTTACAATTTGAAAGTGATGTCAGAAGGGTATGGTTTCAGGGCAGAAGTTGCAGCTATTGCGACCGGTCTTTCCTCTCGATGCCTCGATGAAGCTGCTAGATACGCCCTTGAAAGGAAAACGTTCGGTGTACCAATCGCCCAACATCAGGTTCTCCTCTCAATCACTTAGCCAAAAATTCTTTGCATTTATAATGCTTTTTTAATCATTCCAAAGCAACTGTTCTTTGCGCTGAGTCAGAATCGCACTCCATCGTTTTTAAAATGAAATTTCTACCTTTAATCTACAACCATTTCAATTTTTTGAATTGACGAAATAATGTCAGTCCTGACTTTGTCAGAAGATCTGAAGACGAATAAAAATTGGTATCAATCATGAGGGGTCATCAAGAAAGGTTAATAAAAGTTCAGGCAGTTGCGTTCATGCTGGCTGATATGGCGATTAACCTCGAGCTATCCCGCTTGATCACATACCGCAGTGCATGGGAGTGGATGCAGGGACGTCCTCGAGGATACTTCTCGTCGATTGCTAAGTGCTTCTGTGCCGACACTGCAAATATCGCTGCCTCTAACGCTGTACAAATCCTTGGCGGTTCGCTTTTCATAGTTGTTTATCTTTTCCAAGCAAAAATGATATGATTTTAATGTCTAACTCCTGACCGGCTATTGAACTTTTAGGTTTTAAAGTTTGCGAGAAATGCTTGCGTTCGCGGGAAATATTCCGTGGGTGGTTGACAGTGTGTTTAACCTACGCCCGTATGATGCTCATATATTCCACCTCAGGACAACAGTTTGAATTTCAGGCAACGGTTACAATAAGGAATATCCAGTGGAAAAGTTGATGCGAGATGCGAAGATCATGCAGATCTACGAAGGAACCAGCCAGATTCAGCGTATCATTGTCGCGAAGGATCTCCTGAAACGAGTACAGGAAACGGGCACATCTGTGATCGTCTCATAAACCCACTAGTGATCCTCACCTCGTCCCTCCGTTGACATTGTTAACTGTTCTTGTGGTGTTCCTCATCTATTTCTCCTTTCAATTGTGCATAAATATCACATTAGTATGTTCTATTCATTGTGCAATACAAGTTCCGTGCTACCCGTCAGTTCGTGATATTAAGTGGTAATTTCCTCAGTCTCAATGATGTCCTGGCAACTCTGTCGTATAATTTTTAATCTGTATCCTACTTGATCTAATATTTTATCGAGAGAAAGCAGCGCTTCTCCGCCCATGTTCCATGATACTTTTTATTCCTACGTATGATGCAGCAATTGAAAATTAGATTTAACGAAAATTTCTGATGGTAGTGATATCACTCCAACTGAAAGGCATTAGATTTTGCGACAGAGAAAGTGTTCTTTTATCAGTACTTCAGAGGTTTGTTGCATACTGTAACAAATTCTGCGACCCCATTAGCAAAGAAAATTCACATCTCCCGTTCTTCTATAACTGCAGTTTCCACCTAGCTGGCAAGTCGATTGTGTTATGAAAGCTACTGGAAAGTTGGTGCACAATGTTTTCAATTTCGGCAAGTGTTTGACTGGCAGACAGTGAACTGCTGCTTAGTTTATGAACCGTGGCCCACTTCTACAAAATCATCGCGAACAACTTGTCTAGGAGCCTTCCTAGGTCTTGCGAACGGCTGGGTTTAACCAAGACCGTACGCGCTAAACCCATCTGACATTGAATAATTAAGTGCTGATCTAAATATTTCTTTAGCATACGGACGAATAGACTTATTCAAGCACGTAGGCAGCTGGCTGACACTGGGCAAATGTTTTTCTTTAAAACTGCCTATTTTTCAAAGAACGCCGTTTTTCTATGCATCACAAACCATGCTGTGCTATACCGTGCGTGCAATACAGGATACAATAGTAGAATTAGGATCTATGCAAATATTAAATGCAGAGCAACATATGTAGTTCAATTTTCCTTTGGCATCTCAGAACAGTATAGTATAGATAAGGGGAACGGCAACTGAAAATTCGAAAATCGCAAGCTGTTATGCAACTTCGAACGGTCCTATTTTAAACTAAATAGATACCATGTGAAGTTGAGACGACGATTTCGCGGTAGTGGCATCGTATAATTCAAAGTTAGGTCCTGAAGTGCTGGCACTAATCTTGTGTCCACATCTCTAGAATGCAGTCTTGTCATACTCAACGCCAACAAATAACATACTGCGTTCTAATGACTTGAGATCTTTTTAGTATGAAATATCTGCGAAATAATTCAGATTCGTTTAAGGAGAGGCATAAAAAGAATAGAGTGGGACAGTATGTGTGGCGAATGTCGGGAAGGAAGGCCTGGGCTGAGCCAGGGAGAAAGGCCTGGTGGAGGGACGCCGGCGAGAGACCAAGGAAGAAATTAAAGCGACAACAATGTTTCATTTAATGTGGGTATGCAACATAGTTACAATAGGGACAGAATAAGCGCTTTCGTTGGTAACAAGAGCAATGGATTTCAGAATAGACGCTTTCATTGGTAGCAATATTTCATTTCTTTCCTTTTCTTTGAATTAAACACTTATCTGAATAAGATTAGTAACAATAGCAATACATTCGAACATTTGCAGTCGTTTAGGGCATTATTACAATAGCATCGGTTTTGCGATGTTCACATGTAAACAATTTGAAGGTGAATCATGAAATTGGTTCGCGATTGCGACAGTATGATCGAGAGTAATTTGGCCTAGATATAGGAACATTAATGCTTAGGAAGTAACTGTCGCAGAAAAACGGTCAGTGCCTCGTCGAACATGTTAGGATAACAAGAATTGAATGGGCTAATTATTCATAAAATTTTACATATGAAATTGTCTAAACAACTGTCCACTGATTTTTGCGCCAGAGTTAACTTTGAATCTCGCAAGAGAAAATCTCCACCATTGTTTCTTTTCTTATGATATAAAAATGTAAAACATATTATGCACAAAGGATTAGAGATGTAACTACGTAACGGTATCGAAGGAAATGACTTCTCGTTGATAAATTTGCTATGCCCTTCAGCTTTCAACTAAATATGCAGATTTAACTGATAGAATTAGCTTGTTATATGCTGCTGTATGGTGTTATCCCTTCTATATGGATTAGTGATTCCAACTATGAAATGAGAGAAAAATTATTGCCCAGTGTGTGTAATTATGAGTTGTATATCTTTTACATATGAACCTATACTACTGCGTAACCTTAACTATTCAGCGAACGCGTAGTTGTCTCTCGCCTATCTCTTATCTGATAACGATGTGCATTGAGCATATCCTTTCGGTGCTGAATTCGTCGAGCGAGATTCATTTCGTGGCAAAAGTGTATTTGAAACGTGACAACAATGCAGTTGCAACGATATCCTAGCCACTGTGAGCTGTTCTTTGATCATTCATGATCGTTCTCGACATTCCTTGCGTTTGTGTAAATCGAGGATGATCGATACCATCGATCAAGAGATATTAATACCACTCATTCATATGTTTATATTTGTAAACTGTTATCGTTAAAGAATCATTATTTCATTAGTCGTTTCCGATTTTTAAAGAATATTTGATACGACACAATGTTTGAACAGAAAGGTGACGTGTCAAAAATGACAACAATAGCTGCTAAAGACACAGCTAAACATAACACAAACTCACTCAAAAGACAGTTAACAGATGGAACACTCACCGCATTTCATTGTTGCGTTAATGTAAAATGAGAGATTCGTGCTCTAGAGGACTGACTTGTTTATGAACTTTCTAGCAACATTATATACAGTTGGTCGAGTATTAGAAGTTGTCTTGTGACTTGTACTGAAGGCTGGAGAATTTTTTCGCACAAATTTTCGCTTTTTTCTCGAATTATTTGATTGATTAAGATGCTTTTATATGTTTTTATAAATTTTTGTTTTGAAAATACGAGAAACGATGCGGTGGGTTCATTTTGTACTCATTTGTATATGTGTTAGTATCTGCTCGCTTGATCGCTATTTTTCAACTCGGAAACCACTGAAGCGAGAAATCAAAAGTTTCATGAGTATAGTCATCATCAAAGGGCTGCTCTCTGGATTTGAAAGGAGCTAAGTTGGCCAACGTTTCGTTCTCTGGCTACTCCAAAGGAATTGCGCGATAGTTGAAACACCATCTAGGCGAATTATTTCGTTGAAAAAAACTTCTAATGGTCCAGATATTTTCCAGTAATATGCGCACATATGGATACAATGCTGGTGCCATTGAATGGTCATTAAGCTTGTACCCCTGTGTACCTTCGAGGGCTGCATATATTATTCCATTCGTTTTCGGAATTGTTTTCCTTTAAGATCCACTCTACTGTTAGGTTATTTAACGATTATTCGACCAATGTCATGATGTTATGATCTGCGCCGATGTTGAAAAATAAGCGACTCACAAACGTAACACAAATAAGCACGGAAAGAAACACAATGGCTTGAATGATCACCAGATCTGATACTATATTTCTTTTCGAATTTATGGTCTTATGGAAACTTTTACTCAATTTGACGCAATCATCTCATTTCTTGCGTGAAATATTGTTTCTCATTGCACCATTTGCTAAAATAGAAGAGACAAATTCTTCCATTTTTTGAAGCCCTTCAAATGCAACAATTGTCAGATCTTCTCATGCTTATAACAATGCTGCATACGAATTAATGCTGTATGAGAATGAACGTTTCGGTTTAGCAACGGAGCTGCAAACTTCCTCCCTCTTTTCACTGAAGGAATTAGCCGAACAGTATAAGACGTCCTCAATGCACCCGAATAATTCATAATAAAGACAGCATCTGTTCTGTAGGATTCTTCGAAAGTGTTAAAAGCAGAGAAGATATACGTAATTGCAGCAAATAATTTATTATCAGTCAGGTGTCGGTCGTACAGTCAGACTTTACACTTGATCCATTCACCGATTTCACTGTTGAATCGCCGGGAGCGGCGTACGTTTGTTCATATGTGCATACGTGAATGTGTAATTGTCCCAGTCAACCAGTTTACCTAAATATCGAAGTAGCATTCAGGCGATCGAATTCTTCTTAATGAAGTGAATTTGCATACTTGTTGAGACTTCATCCAAAGATTGCGAGCTTAATCACCTGGCAAAAAAATTTCCTTACTTTCTTCCTTGAGGGTTTATACTAGTGTCGAAAATGTTCTGCCCCGAAATTAATTGAGCATTCACCAAGCAGAAGTACCCAGCTGTCGGGAAATTCAATGAAGCATGAAACTAACATCGGTATGAAAAATTTTGCTCTCAGCTTTAGTCGGTAGCTGATATCCAACAACGACGAAACGTGAAGCCCCCAAAGAGGTTCTTAGCTAAGTAAGGCAGCGAATCGATTCCGACGTTCCAGGTCTTTTTTTCAGTAGTATTTCCAAAGGCGCATTATGATGGTTTCATATCTATGCAGATTAATATTTGTTTCTATATGCCTATCCGCCTAACGAATCATAAAAGGTATGCACATTAAATTTGGATGGCTTTACTTTATGCCATAAGACTTTTACCTCACTTCCTTTATAAAGATGGGTAGTCATGATTTAAACGCATCTCGGAATTCTCAAAAGTCAATTTCGTTGTTTTGCAACTGATTGAGTATTCCCCAAAATGGATATTTTTGGCTGAAGAAGGAATATGCAACCAGTTCATTTCGCAGAAGATGACACTATTAGAGGTTTATCATTTGAGACATTCATGCAATAAATTGCACTGGTGGACTCAAATTCTCATCGCAGGTGATACTCTAACATTTCATGAAATATTACGTTCGTTTCGTTAAAAACTTTCCTATTAAACTCAAATTCGATCTGAAATACAGTGAATGATCTCTCTTATTCAATGATGAAATGTAAGAAAGTATCACAAATGCTCATGACTGACGACCTCTAACTATTGCTTGTCAATCAGATTACATTGCGAGTGTGAATCGTCGAAGGCAATATACATTTATTAAAATGTTTTGGTAGAAATACAAAAGAAGCAATCGTGAAGCTGAGAAAATGCGAAATTAAGATGAGCTTCCTAAAAAGGAATGGATCAGCATTGATTTAAAGATTTTTGCTGTTATCAGTAAGGAAATAAAAATAAGAAATGTGAGATCGTTTAGGCGAGTAGTTTATTCGATCAAGAAAGACAGAGATTTCTATGATATCTCACGTCGCCCAGTCCAGCAGACAGGTGTGAATCCACGAAAGCAAGACGAGGTGTGGCAACTAATCCAAAATCGAAAAAGACATTTTTTCACGAAGGCAGACGATGAAGCCGTATGGTTTTTTGTCGTGTGCATCTAAGATCTTTTGTGGCAAGGCAAATGGCCTGAGACAGGTGCCTCTTTCCTCAGCATCTATAAAACTCAGTGAGCAATTCGAGGGCATACTTGTGCACTCGATCTTCATAACTTGATAGCTTTCAATAGTTCCCTGGACGCCTATTCTGATCACTTGATGAAAAAATGTCTTTCTATGAGAAAATTCACTTTTATCATAAAATTTTTACTAGTTGCTATCTGTTGATTGCTACGTGATATCCGCCATTTTTTAAAAGATTTAGCCTAATGGCCATTATGAGTTCGTTTCGGCAAATATACTTGATAACGCATGACTTTCAACTCTCTGCTGTTGCCATCGCGTAAATGCCATCATTGTTTGCATAGTTTTAAACGTCTCTTCAACGTCGTAATTTTGCTCATCTTTGCTTTTACCGTCTTAATGCAGCACCACTTATATCAAATTTTATCACTTAATGCTTCTGGATTGTTCTTAAGGTGAAAAAAAATTCCATCACTCAATATAATGCGCATTCGATCGATTTTTCAAACAAAAAAAAGCTTTTCTTGGTAAAATTTGGCTGACTTTTCTCTTTTGTCGCAAATAAAAAATGTTCCACCGAGATATGGATTAGGCCCCATTATAGTTGGAGTTCTTAAGAGTTTTTTGCAACATTGGTCACCTGCAACTAAGGATATGAGGTGGTCTTATAGGAGAGTGAAAATTGAGTCCATAATGAAAGGGACGAATTTTAGCAATGAGTAATTAGCAACAAGTGATTTTAACAGCGAGTAATTAGAAATGTTCATAAACCAAATTTCTTTCCCTTAAAAGTTCGTAATGAAAAAAATTTGCTCGGAAACTTTCCTGCAACAAGTATAAATCCTCACCGTTTTTAGTTCATTTGGTTTCCTTGGGAAAAAACCTTTCAATGACCATAAACCTTAGTCGGTCTTCTATGCTTTAAAATGTGATGAAAAAGAGTTGCTTATCGCACAAGTATTCGGATTGCTTATCGCTGAAATAGTGAAACATTTCAAGTTGCATAGTCAATGGTAGGAATGCAAATCTATGATGAGTGCAATGCCTCGTTCGCGAGTACAAAGCAAATGCGCCATCACAATGAATGATGGAGGTTTGCTGACAGCTGAACGTGCCAAAGCTAGCAAATCCTGTTCTGCTTATAATGAAGCTTTGGAAGGGCCTAAATCTACCAAGAACGCTCTCTTTCTCATGTTTTCGGCTCTTCGATCAAAGCAAGTGCTGGTGGAGGGTAGGCAGACGTAGTATGGTCCTATAGGAAAACAGAAGAAAAAGAGTTTGACAGCAATATGTGCGGCAAACGAAGAAATAGGCGGGTGGAGGACTGAATTCATTGGGGCAATAAATGGCTTCGCCTTGTTCGATAGAAAGGTGATGGTAGCTGTGAATCTTAATCTCATGAAATCGAATGTTGACAGTTTTCACTAATCACTCATATATTATCGTATATTAGTGTGCAATTTAAGAATCGTAGTGACGTTTCTCCAAGAATTGCTTGCTTTAAGAGGAGGAAGGAAGGGATGAGGAGGAAGAGAGCCATATAAACGAGAAACTAGTTGCTGAACTCCTATAAATCCTCACTCCCTCATAGAATTACAGTATGAAATAAGTTGTGCTTAATTTCGCTAATAATATCAAAAAGGTTGCTTTTCGAACTTTTATTCTTCAAAGTCGATCAATGTTAAGATCAGCTTTGAGCACAGTTGTTGCAAGATGAACCTACGAACTGCAGCGGGAAATTGTGCTTTCTTCGGCGATGAAAGCAGCCATCCTTCAAGGGACGTCTTCTATGTTTCCAATGTTTTTGTGATTGTACACGTTGTACACGTCCATCCTATTCACAATAACTCCTCTTCACTTTCATCCGATAAGTAACCAATGTTCCTTTCATTCTGCAGCATTCAATTTGGTATTCACTTGGATAGAGTTATCGGTATGGGGCAACTTATGAAAGGGAAAGATGGTTGGACGTAGTGATGGGTCAATAAGGAGATACAAAGAGAATGAATGTAGGGCAGCCTACTCAGTCAGAAATGATGCTTATTTATTTGCTTACGCGGTCGATCGCAAGCTTAAAGTTCTCATATTGAACAGAACTTATAGTGCTGCTTGAAATATTTTGGGCGTTGGTTACAGCTTCTTATCTCTAACATATCACATTCTAAGCAGACATTTCATTAGAAAGTGATTAAATCCGGCGAGTTACTGATCACATTTAAGGAATTAGAGCATATAAAGCGATTAAGTCATTTGATTACTCAAAATAAGCTAAAAAATAGAATAAAATTAGTGCCCTGAATAGTGTAAAAGGTATTTCGGCGTTGCAAAGCTAAAAAGATGCATTTCTTCTGCAGCATATGACATTATGCCTTCCCAGCTACTTCTCTTATATCATTCAAATTCTTCAGGATTTCCTGTTCAATTTGTGCTTGATCTCCATCCAGAGAGTTCGTGCCAACTAGAAAAATCTATTTGACATTTCTAAAGAACACGTTCTTCTCTTTATCAGATGATAGGTTCGACCACTGCACTAGCAGAGTGATGCAAAGCTTGATTCATTGCAAAAAGAGGTTACTCGTTGAGTTACACGACGAATTGCTGAAGGAGCAGAACACTTTTGACACGGTGGGATCATTTCGTTACGGCATCTTTGAACGTCGTGCCATATCAGGATGGATTCATCATCTCCTTTAACAGAACGTTTTGTGCGATTTGAGAACTCTTGCTCTAATTGACCAAACACGCTAAGCAGCATCGAAGTTGGTCTTCGTTTCAACATTGGATATCACCTGAGGTCAGCCAATCACTTTCCAGTTCAGATGACCCTTGACGGAAGCTAACTTCGTCCTGATATCTTCTCAGATATGAAAAACTTTTTTCTCAAATTGCTCCCATGGAGGCAAACTTCAACTAGATGCCTCCTAACAGCGTGGATACTCACATCGAATCCCGGAATCTCTCGTTTCGTCTGTTGTTGAACGCATCTGGCTCTTTCTGCCTGCTGTGCACAAATGGTGGACTACGTTGTTCTATTTGTACACTTTTTAAATTTCTTCGCCACATTTTTAATTGCTCATACTTTGTGGTACTTTATACGGGATTATTTGAGAAAATCCTTCCTGTTAAATAGCAGCATTCGACTTTATATACCGATGAGAGTTCATCATCAGCACCTTCGATGTCATTTTATTTATTTATTTATTCATTTCAATGAACACAGCATTCATTATGAATACATGTCTCTTCATTTCGCTTCCGCCTGCTCTGACTCAATGCCTCTTTGGTCCAGTTGGTTCCCATGGTCTTTAGGTCAACCTCTCCTTCTTGCAGGTCGGTCGCGTGAAGGTTCGATGTCAGAGATACCTAATTCCCTTGTCCCACGTCAAAAGCAAATACTTATTGATGCAAAAAAAGCAAATATCACAAATATGGCCAATTTTTAACTGAGCAACATAAAATACTTACCGCACCTCAACATTCTCAAGCATAAAAAGAAACTTATCTTCAAGCATATAAAGAAGCTTCTGATTAAATCGCCAACGGAAGTGCAACCATCTGCAATGGAAAGGTTTAATCAGTGATCCTAAGAAGAGGCAGCAACGATTTCGATTGAGGAACATGTCAAATAAATGCACTCTCGAAAGAAGGCAACAACATCGCAATAGCAATTCTATGCTGAGCAGCAATCTCCTCAACAAATTAGCCAATATTGCTTCTAATTGAATAGCCATTGTCATATGTGCGTATTTTTTAAAAGATCATTTACCGATTAGGGTTATGAAATAATAAAATTGTTCTTTTTCCATTCTTGAATTCAAATGTATTCGTTTGAAAGTCACCCTTTGATAATTCTCTTCATGTGCAAAATAGAAAAAAAAAAAGACTTACTTCTTAATGGACAATGAAATAATTAAATTCATAGACAAGCGACATGAATAATTCTGTCTTCTGGAAGAAATCTACTAGTTTCGAATCATCTCGGATGCCCATTTTTAAAAAGAAATATTCAACTCTTATCATGAACTTCACTTTTGAGCTGAAATTGCAAAAAGTTCGGAAGCTGCATTTCTTTGAATGAATTTATACAGAAAACTGTGCACTCAATAAAATGGTACTTTTAAATGCAATATGTTTGTACGCGGATTGAATATGGAACACACAACCACCCAGGCAGATTCCATTTTAAAGTATTCTAATTCTTAAAGGATGTTCAGAAAGGCGTGATAAGAAACGAGTAAAAGACATCTTTCAGAGTGAACTCAAGCCATCACTTATACCTGTCATTTTCCTTCCTTAGAAGACATTTATTTCACTGTGATAATTCACTGGCAAACGAAATGATCAGGCATTCGCATTTGCAAAAATAATTTGAAACTTTCAATACGCTGTTGTAAATATAAGAATGGCTGTTGAAATTTTGCCGGAATTCTGCTATTCACAAGGAAGAAACCTTGTAATTATCGGAATTTCTTGTTGCCGTTTTTGCCGATGTTGCCGGTGTTCTCGATGGGCAACCGGTAAACTTCGCTCCGTCCGTTCGGTTGGTCAGGTTTGATCTGGCCTGTAAGACCATCCGGCCTGGCCGGAAGTTTAGTGGTTGCCTCTTTTATACGATCATCACAATAACTGACTGGAACTATTTTCCA
This sequence comes from Baylisascaris procyonis, assembly GCA_037389465.1. Taxonomy (NCBI): domain Eukaryota; kingdom Metazoa; phylum Nematoda; class Chromadorea; order Rhabditida; family Ascarididae; genus Baylisascaris; species Baylisascaris procyonis. Next base: position 5,494,632 of record JAZARR010000213.1, on the reverse strand, counting down.
AAGGATTAGAACGGATGCTTGCACGCAACGTCGTCAAAGCTTTCACGCTCTCAATCAGGAATTCATCAGCAACCGCGGCGGCCGCAACCGGGCTCAACTTCCGTAAGTTTTTGCAATTCATGAATGCAAGCGCGTCCACATGCGCCTTCTTTAACACTGCTGTTCTAAAAAATTTCTTCACTTTGGAACAGTTAGTTACAAAAACCATCGGATGTTTTTCTTCTGTAACCCTTCGAAAAGTTCTTACTCTCCAATGAGCTTTCATTAGAAGTGTTCTTTCTTCTGTTTATTTCTATCTTTGCAAACGATAATCGCCTAAATATTTGCGCTATTTGTTCAAACGAATTGCAGATAATTGAATTTTTTTCAATTCGTATTGCTAAATGTCATTCAAATAGCACATTCCCTTTTGGCATCGATAAAATTGCTTGCTTGAAAGGTTTTTCATCCAACTTCATTGTTTTAACTTACAGTTCCTAAATAACCCGGCACAAGCAAAGCGTACACCGTTTGAAAAGTTATAAAATTGGATACTTTTTAGACACCCAAGAGTCATGTGATGAGATACTGAAGTTGCTCATTTTGAAGGTTTCACCGATGAGCAGCGTGAGCTACAACAGACGCTACGCAAATTTACAAAGGACGAGGTGATTCCAGTGGCAGCTCACCACGATGAGACCGGAGAGTTTCCATGGGGGGTCATCAAGAAGGCACATGCAGCTGGAATCCTCAACGGCAACATCCCCGCCGCATACGGTTCGACTTACTTCTTTTCAAAAATGGCATCGCCTTCACATTATATCTGGCGGAAAACACTCGTTCACATTCGATGAGACATCATCAGTAACTTGTGAATGCAAATTGTTATAATTTCCATCTTTCATTATGAGGCCATTTACAAATTGCCAGTGAAATCTTTTCATACCCACACCGCGTTCAGAATTCTTCATCTTCCTTTGTAAGGAAATTGACACGGAGGAAAGTGAAAACAAAGGCAAAAATCGCCCAATTTATGTCATCAGCCGATGAAAACTTTTTTCAGAACGACTTTGTCGGTTCATTAACTTTGATCAACCCCTGCATATATAATTGATGATATTTTTATTCGTCTCCAAATTCAAGGTGGCCTTGATCTTGACCTCCTCTCGAACGTAATCGTCAGTGAGGAAATTGCCTACGGATGTGCAGCCGTGGCCACTGCGTTGCTGGTGAACGACTTTGCTGAGACTCCATTGATCCTGGCTGCTAGCGAACCCATCAAGAAGAAGTTCCTTGGGCGAATGACCGAAGAACCTCTTATGGCTGTAAGTTAACCGTTGTCGAAATGACCGAATCGCTTTAAGTCCAATCAGCTTAAAGCGCATATGTATGTGTCGATGAAACTCAAGGCTTCTCTACCCATTTTTATATCACTCGCATGTTTACTATAAGAACTGCCTCATAATACTATTATATGCATAGATGTTGCAAATGGTTTTATAACCGCACTTGCAGGCATATGCAGTGACAGAACCATGGGCGGGTTCAGATGTTGCTGGAGTGAAGACAAAGTGTGAGAAGAAGGGTAATGAATACGTCATCAACGGCTCGAAGATGTGGATCACGAATGCAGGCCCTGCCAGCTGGTTCTTTGTTTTATGCAGGAGTGACCCCGACCCAAAGACACCAATTTCAAAAGCATTCACTGCTTTTGTTGTAGATGGTGACACCCCCGGTATCACAAGAGGAAAGAAGGTGACTACTGTTCTTCTTAAAATTTCAGTAGATTTAGCTAAAACGGATGTGCTCACGCCATATCAGGGCTGAAGAAAATTACTGAAAATTGTTCAGCAGCAACCGTGAGAGCACATTGCGCTAGAGACAAACAAAAAAAGATTTACTTACAGATCCTTGTGCTCATTGTTTCAATGCGCTCATATGTCTCCAAAGGACTGCAACAAACCAATAGCCCGTTATCCGAAATGCAAACGTTAAAATAAGAAAGAGGAATGAATAGGTGTTGATGAGTGAAAAGGAATTGCAGCAGCTAAATTTTCGAAACCACATGTTTTTTATCTCGACCGCCGTGCGAGGTGCAATTTGGCTCGGGAAATTATGTTCTCAATCGAAGAGGTACAATTTGAACAATCGCTGCCTTTCACAACGGTCTGCCTTATCTAAAGAAATGCTTCCTATAAAAATTATAGATGCAGTGCCTATGAGATCAGCATTGAGCGTCCTCGAAACAAGCACATTTGTCAGCATTCACTGCCTATTGCTTCTACTGATTGCAAATCCATTAATTTTCATCGCTGTTTGCAACTCGCTAAGCCATCTTCGAAGACCGCTCGTAGTGCCTTACCATCGTACTTTTGCTTGTGTCGTTCGAGTAGATGTGTGCTCGATTCTAGGAGATGAACATGGGACAGCGCGCATCAGATACTCGTGCAGTAACTTTCGAAGATGTCCGTGTCCCAGCAGAAAACATGGTCGGAGCCCCTGGAGAGGGATTCATTGTTGCCATGAAGACATTCGACAAGACGAGGTATTTTTAGTTTTGCTTCAATATTTCTTTCATAGCGATGCCATGACTGTTCATCTTACGGTTTCCTATGGAAAGTTGGAAAGGGGGAAGGGAGGTGTAAAAACTGATTTGCTCAATTCACACTTCAGGGACCAACAGATTAAGTTTTCTTATGAGAGTTCATGTTGTCCATGACTTGTTATAGCTCAAAAACGTTTTATTAACCTTGTGCACGCGATATTCGAACCTCATTAATATGATCAGGGCGCTGAAGCCCACAGATTGCACGTTATGTCATCGGTTTTGAACAATAGAGCTGTTCGGAACGGCTAAAATGCGAACGGCAAACACCACATCAGGTTTTCTAGTGCATTTCCGTAATTGGCTATCGCTGAGATGTCCAACGAAAATGCGCAGTCACACCACATTCCTGTGAAAATCTGACCCCTTGTCCTTGTGCTTGCAGTCTTGCCAGCACAGCAGGCAAAAGTCATAAAATGTTAATATTCATTGCCACTACGCAGCCAAACAAAACTTTTAGCTGTGCTGTTGAAATCGCTTTCGATTTTTGATGAAGAAATTAGCGATAAAAATGTTACAATTTGAAAGTGATGTCAGAAGGGTATGGTTTCAGGGCAGAAGTTGCAGCTATTGCGACCGGTCTTTCCTCTCGATGCCTCGATGAAGCTGCTAGATACGCCCTTGAAAGGAAAACGTTCGGTGTACCAATCGCCCAACATCAGGTTCTCCTCTCAATCACTTAGCCAAAAATTCTTTTCAATTATAATGCTTTTTCAATCATTTAAAAGCAACTGTTCTTTGCGCTGAGTCAGAATCGCACTCCATCGTTTTTAAAATGAAATTTCTACCTTTAATCTACAACCATTTCAATTTTTTCAAGTGACGAAATAATGTCAGTCCTGACTTTGTCAGAAGATCTGAAGACGAATAAAAATTGGTATCAATCATGAGGGGTCATCAAGAAAGGTTAATAAAAGTTCAGGCAGTTGCGTTCATGTTGGCTGATATGGCGATTAACCTCGAGCTATCCCGCTTGATCACATACCGCAGTGCATGGGAGTGGATGCAGGGACGTCCTCGAGGATACTTCTCGTCGATTGCTAAGTGCTTCTGTGCCGACACTGCAAATATCGCTGCCTCTAACGCTGTACAAATCCTTGGCGGTTCGCTTTTCATAGTTGTTTATCTTTGCCAAGCAAAAATGATATGATTTTAATGTCTAACTCCTGACCGGCTATTGAACTTTTAGGTTTTAAAGTTTGCGAGAAATGCTTGCGTTCGCGGGAAATATTCCGTGGGTGGTTGACAGTGTGTTTAACCTACGCCCGTATGATGCTCATATATTCCACCTCAGGACAACAGTTTGAATTTCAGGCAACGGTTACAATAAGGAATATCCAGTGGAAAAGTTGATGCGAGATGCGAAGATCATGCAGATCTACGAAGGAACCAGCCAGATTCAGCGTATCATTGTCGCGAAGGATCTCCTGAAACGAGTACAGGAAACGGGCACATCTGTGATCGTCTCATAAACCCATTAGTGATCCTCACCTCATCGGCTGTTGGCATTAGCAACGGTCTTCTGTGATGTTCCTCATATAGTTATACTCAATATGGAAATAAACTATTATTTAATGGCGGGTAGAAGCGAAATTCAGGAAATATGATCATAATCCCAACTGCTGTGATGAGAGTCACATGTCAGCTAAAAGATCTGACGACTGTTGCAATTGCGCTAGAAGGTGCGTAAATTGCAACGCATGCCGTTGGGCATCTGTCAGCGTTTATAATCGCATTTTAGAGTCACATCTTGCTAGTTAACAAATGACAACAAAGCGAAAGTCGTGCGGTAGGAACAAAACCATCGAACATTTTTGACGATAATAGAGCACTAACTTTTGGTTCTTTTTTAGAAGGAGGAACAATTGTATTTGTGTAGTATAAAAAGCTTTCGATTAAAAATATGGCTATGGAATGAACTGAATGGCTGCACTCCACTTCATTCGTGCGTTTGGAATTTCGCAAGAGAAATCTCGGGCCGTACATTCGGTAACCACATTCTGAGCTAATTTTCTAGATTCCTGGAACCTTCAAACACGACAATTTCCGCCAAATTCAACATTCACTTACTCCCATTGAAACACTCACCCTACTTTGTTATTCCCCTCTCAACAATTTTTGACGTTTTCTTGCTTTCCCCTGTTCCATGAGTGTATTATACGGTAATGCTGATCAGCCGTCAGTGCCAGAGCAGGACGTTATAAGGCACTAAACGTGAGCTTTATGATAAATGAGAAACATGGCTCATTACATAGGTGACCAACGAAGATAGAAATGTAGAAAACAGGTGTGTTGAAGAGACAATAAAAAAGCATTACTATAAATAGGCAGCAAAACCCGGTAAAGCATTGTGGCCTACGTGATATTCCATTGCAGAAAAGTTCGAAAAGATTGCGATAGTGAGTCAGGTGGACATTTTTTGCGAAAAACCTCGTTGACGTCACTGTGCGACTAAAGCATTTGCTGATGCTTCGAAGCTTTAGAGAGATGAGATAAAAAAGCTTTTTATGAGGCATTACGTTGAATCGAAAATGACCATAAATTTAATGCAACACTGAAATACGAGCGAAATGGAACACACTTGTGGAGACGATATTGAGGAGCAAGGAGAGAAGGTGGATGAGGTGTGAGGGGAGGGGGGAACGGGGAGAGCATAACTGGAAAATAGTGCAGGAAAACTGTCAATAACGCTGCATTAATAGATCGTGAACCTATACAGACATAACGGTGATGTGCAGTTGCAGACAAATAAACAGGGAAAACGATGTCACTTCGTACGTCTGGACCCATCGGCTGTAATTTACTTCGCATCCATGCGTTCTACTTTGGAGGATGCTCTGAAAGGCAATTGGTCGCAGAATTGAAATTGTATGAGAAGGGCTCCGAGATATCAAAGAAAGAGAAACGACTTCAAATAAGGATGGAGGCAACGGCATTACAATACTAAAACTGAAAATTTTTGACTGTGGAGTATGATAAATTAACTGAAATGGATGGAAATAGCTTTTATAACATCTGAAATGATAATTTCTAAAAAATGCTTCCAACTTACCATATAGAAGATGGGATGGAAACGGATGTTAAAAAAATAGAATTATTGAAGACGAAAACATGACGAAAACGTCATAAATATTTGCAATGGATCAATGTGAAACACACACTTTAGGTAAGTCTGCAGAAATTTCTCATCAAATCTTCTATCATTTCCTATCGGTTGTTAAGCTTGCATTGTTCTAGACTTCTCCACTGATAAATTTGAAAAAGAAAATCGATTCATGAGAATTCAGCTAACAGATCAGTTTATAAGTCGTGCAAATAGACATTTCAAACAAAGAAAAGATACCCCCAGGACGATTGTTCATGGTGAAATAATTAAAGTAGAGAGATATATAGTGCAGTAAAGTAAAGCAAAGAAATGAAGAGTTAATTCATAAATGAACGAATAAAACTGCAAAATAAAAGAAAGAAAATGACGAATTGAAGACACAGTATGTAATAATATTCAGAATACGAGGTTAATTGTAAAATGATGAAAATGTATAAAAGGATAGGAATCATTTAGCGAGGTAAACAACAGCAATTAAATTGTAGATAGAGTGGAGATTTAAGAAATCGAGACGACTCATAATAACGGAAATGTTTTCATATTAACAAGTGGTAATGATTAGGGATTCAGTAAGGCGGCAACTATGAACTGAAAAATGTAACGTAGAATATTGAGGTTGCATTTCTTGCGGAGTATTTGAAGGCTGTGAAGACGTCATTCCCAAGAGGAAGTTAATGTTAATCCTTTTGTTAAAGGACTGTTGGAAAACTTCGATAATTCCCTAGAAATGAGGAATAGCTATGTGAATTTCGCGATATCCAACCTACTCAAATTGAATATTTTAAAGTGAGCTACACAATTCGAGGTGTCAAGTATAAGAAACATTCAGGGGAAAGAGATAAGAATGAGATATTTTCAAACATTTTAGAAGATATTCTTTTCAGCATAAGGATAAGGAAATCAAGCTTAAAAGCAACGCTGCTCCCATTAAAATGGAGGTTCCATCCCGAGTCTAAGAATAGCTTTCCCTTTCTGCGATAAATGATTTTTGATGTTCCTAGGGGTTTATTGCAACGGTGAATGTTTTTGATGTTCCTAGTAGTTTTTTTGCAAAAGTGAATGAAGTCAGCGCCAGGAAAACAGCTAGGCCCAAACGTTTTTCTCGGTTGTGGGGACGGGAGAGGAAAAAGAGAAGTTCCAGTACTTTCGAAAGTTTGTGGCTTCTTCCAGAAAGGAGAGGAGTTTCGAACAAAAGCTGAGCGAAATTTTGTCGCTTCAGGTGAATCCTAGAAAAGATGGCATCGAGAGATCCAAATTTTTGAGGAGCTCATCACCCTTACATCATAAACTAGGACAGTGATTAGCATGACCAACCCGAATTGTTCCATAAGCGTTTTCGGAGAACTTACTGAGTCGAATCATTAAAAGAAGATGTCAACTGCATCAGAGTGAATTCTACAGCAAAGCGAAATTACGCTAGGTGAACGAGGTGAGCGCCACAAAAATTTAGTACTAACGGGAACGATGGGGAGGTAATATATGAGGTTCAGAGTTTTGATCTGTAATAAAATGTTATATTCAGAAACTGATCTGGGTAAAGTTCAAGTAAACAAAGATAAGTTCGGCACAGTTAGCACATCTATAAGGTGGTAATGTAGTAGGAAAAGCATTTTGCCGCTGACTCTTGCAGTTTTCTAGAATTCAGTGGCTGGAATAAGATGCCTATTGCAAAAGTTAGCCTGAGGTAGCTCATGACTAAATAGTGGTAATATGATGTTGAAAACAGCCTTGTGCAAAGCATAATTCAAAATATGAAGTTTAAATGTGGAAGGCATTGATATTCTCCGAGAATTCGAACCGTTACCACATCCCACGAAGAGGAACGAACAGTATTTGAGCAAATGTGAAGTTTTCATTACATGATTCGTCAATTGTTGAATAGGAGGCCGAACTGCACCGATATCGATCGTTGTGAGACGACAAACGTTCAATTTTGTGCTTTCAAAGAGCAATATTCATGACATCAAGGTACAGGTGACCTAGAGCACCATACAAGGTACAATGCACAGCAGGTCGTTCGAGGGACAACTCGAATAGCGCTCACACGTGTCCTTTACGCACAATTGTTCGGAAAACAGTTGACGTTCGGCAAGTTATGCGTTCGGTCATTCTCTTTCCATCGTCCCTTTTAATTGTGCATAGTTAATGGAAATTAGTTATATAAACTTGTTATATATATATATATATATATATATATATATATATATATATATATATATATATATATATATCCCTTTTAATTGTGCATAGTTAATGGTTGTTAGTTATATAAACTTATATATATATATATATATATATATATATATATATATATATATATATATATATATATATATATAATGTCGCAAGGGGCTTGGGGTAAATCTATTTGAAGCTTGAAAATACGATTACTGAAGCAGAGCCTTCGTTCTCTGAAAGGGTCTAGAGACTGAACAATTTTGAGATGTTATGTCAGGTTAATTGCTATTATAATTAAAAACTCTGTTTTGAAGAAACTGTTCGATCTTAAAGGAATTGTCCATTGATAATCGAAAATGACATACAATGTGTAGAGAATTTTCAATCATTTGCGTTTTTTCTTCAATTCCCAGCATGAGGAACTTCAAAAGATATATTTTCGTTTATAAAAACAAATATATTACAAATATACATGCACATTGTAGATGCAGTCTATGATTTCTATACAAAATAGGATTAAATATGCTTATAAAATTGTAGAATTTCATCAAGCCCAATGCATACTTCATGTTGTAAACCTCCAATCACCTTTATCCACACTAACCCTCAATCCAGAGTATCAGAGGCAGAGTTATAGACCTATAAGTTGGAGAGATGAATAGTTCTATATCGACTGAGATTAGGCCGTCATTTGTTTTCATGACATTTTGCAGAAGTTGGCCACCAATTTCGGCGAGCAGTGATGCTAACACGCAGATTCCTCAGTTCATTGGTGTCATCTGGAGCAAGATGTGCATCCTCAACCGTTTCCGTTGCTTCAGGATTGAATTTTCGTATGTGTCTTTGTTTTCGAAATCCATCATCACAATATTTGATACGTGATTAATTTCTTCTCACGAATAGGCCCATCATCTGAAATGCTCTCCTTTCAGCCGGTAACTATAACTAGCCGACTACTTAGCCAATATAATTTCAGGAGACAGTAGACCTGATTTTGAATTTGAATCGTTGGGTCATGTTGGAATTTTTTTTTGATTTAGACTTGATTATACTTCTCAAAACATTTAGTGTCTGGATATTGCTGTAATCCTTAAATACTTTCATTATTCCAGCATAGACCATCATTCTTTACTTCTGAAGTGCATTGACGTATTTTCTTACAAGTCTTCCGTGGGTTAACTCAGAAGAAAAAAGAAAGAAATATGAAAGTGCACCATCAGTTATAGCATATATGATAAGTGGAATGTGTGCTCGTAGTATAAAGGGCGTTTTTTTTATCGTTATTATTATCGTATTATTTAAAATATTTATTCACATCTTTCAGGAATTTAGCACAATATTTAATCAACCAAAATTATACTTCAAAATAGTTTATATTGGAATATTGAAAGCAGATTGTTAATAAAGAGTGTCGTCTGTAAGAGATATATAAAAAATTTACAGAGTTGACAGACGAGCAGAGGGAACTTCGTGATTTGGTGCGGAAGTTTGTTCGTGACGAAATAATACCGGTCGCTGGACATTTCGATCGAACCGGCGAATTTCCATGGGATGTTATAAAGAAGGCACATGCGATCGGTCTTGTTAATGTTGATATTCCTGTGGAATATGGTTCGAATTTAACTTTTAATGATTCATCCGGAAAGCTTTGTTACCTTCCCTAACAGCTTCAATTGAAAACTCATTTCCTCCGCTTTTTGCACTCTTTGAGCCAATAACCTGTATCCATGAGTTTTTGTTTAACGAATAAGTTTCTTCAGCTTTTTCACGGTTGCATTTCTCCCACTTCATTGCTTATTCATATTGATATTTAAACATTATTTATGGTGCCAATGAATTACTAAACTAAACTGGTTGGTGGCTCGTTCCAATCCACGAAACTCTAGCACCTTTTTTGAACAAGAAACTGAAAACATTTTTGCTTGCAAACCTCTTTAAGGAAGACAGCTTACATTGAAGAGTTCCTTCAAGACGCTCCATTAGAGGGCTACCATCCATGAGGGGTTACGTCTAGTAATAGTATATTTTCCATCTGTTTACATATTTCGATCAGGAAACAGAAGTCAAGTTCATAATTGAAAAGGGTGTTTCTAAGCTTCCACAAAGTCGCATATAGTTCGCATTGTCTCTTTTTACTTTAAGCATCTAACTTGAAGAATATGTTTATTACATTGTAATTTCAAGAAAGGTCATGTAATTTCTGCAAGTAAAAAATCAGAAAATGAAACGGGAAACGCAGAGAATATTCGACCTTGATCTCTGTGCTACTTACCCTCTTGATATGCAAAAAATATATTTGAGGTGGCCTTGGTTTGGATCTGATTTCGAGTGTCATAATTGGAGAGGGACTTGGATATGGATGTACTGGTATTGGTGCGGCCATTCTTGCAAACGATCTTGCTGAGACACCAATTATTATTGCTGGAAGCGACGAAATTAAAAGAAAATATCTTACTCGGATGGTAAAAGAACCACTTATGGCCGTAAGCACATTTTTAGACTCTTCATTTGCAGATTGAGAGTCTATGAACATACGAATGAACTGCAAAAAAGCAATGGGGAAGCACATCAAAGGAGCATGCTAGACATGCGTTTTTTTGCAATTGCACTCAACAAAACGAACAACATTGCAAGCTGCCAGCAGTTAGTACACTATAGTGCACGCATGTTCCATGAATACCCATACAACTCTTCCCTAAAAGGCTTCTGTACGTAGTAGACTCGCTTTTAAGACTTTTCGCAAATTCTCATTCCAGTGATGGCCTATAATAACCTTATTTATTTGCACATATTTATAGAGGTGTATGTTTGCCTAACTCTTTTTGTTTCAACTGAGAAACCATAAAATCTACCTTCTATATGAGATGACATTTTCATTTCTAAAGGGATCGCGGACATGTAAGTGTGCCTAAAAAGTAGCATGCCTTTCGCAACTTATTGGGCCAAGTTCTACATCAATCAGGTTCATACTACAACTGACCGAATTGAAGTTTAATTTCTTCATAAATTATTCATAGCAGCTGCCATTTAGTTATGACTTGAGTGCATAATTGTGCATCTTTCACTGTTTGTTGACGGTTTACAATATTGAGTAGTTGAATGAGCACAATTGCAAAAGACGCTTCTTCACTTTCCGCCTTTTCGATTTTGAACAATATGCATATTTTGGTATATATGACTAACCTGAACCACCTTCAAAGTTGATCGGCAATTTGGAAGTTGGTATTGCCCTGTTGCATAAATGACAGCATCAAGCTTCAGAATTGTTTTTGGTGGTCACCCGAATTGAAACTATCCGACAAAAAAACACGTAAATATAGAGACATACATACACAAGCGCAGACATGCAGAAATTCATGTGCACGCATCCCCACACTCATGGACAAGATATGGACACAGTTCGTTTTGCAGACTCAAATTTATAGAGCGCAAACGATAATCCACATACGCAACATCGCCATAATACGCTTCGCAGGTGTATTTGGTGGAAAGATGAAATGAGCTCTCCGCATTGTTATCGAAATTCTAAGGTAGTATTCCGACGGGAAAAACTAAAAACATTTTTTGTTCAAGAAATATATGATTTTAGTTTCATAGATCTTTTCATTTCCACAGAAGTTTGAAGTTGTCTTCAACTTTTCAAGCATCCTTGAAATTATTTGCAGACTTCTATGTTTCTTCAGAAAAGTTTTCTGTCTTTGATAAAATCAAGAATTTTTTCTTCAATATTCTTAGAAGTGAGACCACATTGAAGATTCTGTCTTTGCAGGCATATTGTGTCACAGAGCCGGGAGCGGGTTCGGATGTGTCCGCGGTACGCACACGATCAGAGAAGAAGGGTGACGAATATGTCATAAACGGAACGAAGATGTGGATTACAAATGGAGGCCATGCAAATTGGTTCTTTGTGCTCACTCGTAGCGACCCTGATCCAAAGGTGTCAGCAGGAAAAGCGTTTACAGCATTCGTCGTAGACGGTGATGCCCCTGGTCTATCGAGGGGTAAAAAGGTAAGTGAACATTTTCAAAACATGCATAGCTACTCTTGCCCTCCTTTTCCATAATTTCGAAGAATTTGGAGCGCATTATTTTCAACAAGAATTTGGGAGTCATGCATTTTTATTGCTGATTTGCTAGTCATTAGTTTATGAACAAACAACTTTTCATCAGCAATTCAATAGTGGAAGTTGCTATGTTGTGAGCGATCATTTTTGGCAATAGCTTTCTTGTGAATGATCATCAATAGCGGATTTGTTGAAAATTTTCATATGTTTATCAAATATTAAACCTTTATGTTCTATTGAGTTCTTTTCAACAAAGTTTTCAATCCTCAATGCGTGATGGCCCCTCTCACTGCGTTTCAATCCTTCATTCTTTCTCGTTGCTTTTCACTATTCCAGAATTTACAGTTGACTGGCTCTAAGCATTGAAGAGAGGATTAAACGGAGAATAGGAATTCGTATATGATCCTGAAATAAGAAGTTGTTAACTCGCTGTAGATGTCTCAAAAGACGAACGAAGTAAATGTCAGAAACCTCAAATTTAAAAATTCCATTTCATGAGTCACCTCATATTACTTGAACGCTTATTATTTACTAACTGTAGAATATAACGAAGGGAACAGGCTCAGAGACTTGGAATGGTCATCTTAGTTGTTCGATGTTACACCTTCCCACACTCCCTTTCCCTTCCTTCGTCCGTTTTCCTCATCCCAAAAAAAGGAATCGAGCAAGCAAAGAGTGTGAGCTAACAGCTGCTTCCCGGTGCGTACAATTAACGCTCTTTTTTTATGCCCTGAAGAACCTGAGATGAGAGTAATAATTATTTGATTTGAAAATAGCGATGTAATTGCATATGCCTTGCGCAATTCGATGGGCTGATCCATTTTCGAAGAGATATTATTACGAAGTGGTGCTATGAGACCCAACCGTTCACGATGTATACGATTTCACTGATCCATTATTTGCTTCCTTTGTGATTTGTGATAGGAGGTGCCTGATTCCTAATTCATCCATGTTTTTTGAGGCTGCGGTGTAATGTTCAGGCTGTCAACTAGAGGGGCAAAGAATTTCAGGAAGTGAATATGGGACAGCGCGCCTCCGATACGCGTGCCATAACATTCGAAGATGTGCGAGTACCGGCCAAGAACGTAATCGGTGCTCCTGGAGAAGGATTCAAAGTTGCAATGATGACTTTCGACAAAACAAGGCATCTTCAGTTTATATCAAATGAAAAATAATGACCCCACACTAAAAGCCGCTCTGTTGTGCCAACAATTATTAAATTATCCCCTTTATAATCGTCCTATTTGGTCCTTCACAGCAATTTAATTGTACATAAAAGTTGCATAAGTGAGATTTTATATAAAGTGGCAAAGAAAACTAATATTGACTATCATGAACGCACTATCATTGACGGAAAAACCATTTTCTGGGGTTTTCATTCGTTTCAAAGTGTCTGCAAAATTTTTAAAGTATTTTCACCGCTTGAGTGATAACTGAATGTTGAATCCATATAGAAATATAATTATATATTAAACTTACTGACGACAAAGCGTTTAAGTTTTGCTTGTTCGGTTGAAGAAGCATAGTGTCCCTAACATATATATATATATATATATATATATATATATATATATATATATATATATATATATATAGCACTCATTAAGGCCTTTGGTGGCAGCGTTGGCAACCGGTCTTTCGGCACGATGCGTGGATGAAGCCAGTAAATACGCACTAGAGAGGAGGACATTCGGTCAACCCATTGCAAACCACCAGGTCGGAGCTTTGTGTTCCCATGAAATCTTATTTCCGCTAGCAAATAAAAACTTTGCGCACTATTAGCTGACTTTATGATGTTTCTGTCTCTTATTCAATGCCCCTCGCGATCTTGATAAATAATTTCCAACCTGGATTGCCCGGAATAGAACGTGTGGCCATTATCTTAAGCCTGATTATATCTGCCTTTGAATTGTTGTGTAATATGGTCAGCTCATTTGTTTTAAATTAAAACCATTGTAGGCACTTCCAAGTTAAGCTTTGAAACTACGTGGTCAGTAAATGAGAAATTTTGGCATTTAGATGTGCTCCATTTTTTGATTTCTTAACTGATCGTACCAGTCGAATCAGCCTTGCTAACGGTATTTGGAGGTTACACTCTCATCAGTGATAAAATTTTTCAACATTCAGTGGTGGAGATTCAAAATGAAACAATTTTCATTGCTGTAAGCAACTCAAAATGTCACAAAAATTTCTCATCTATAAGTTTCGAGTTGATTGCTGTATAAAGCGATGATTGTTTCCATTCATCGCTAATAATATTATGCTTGATGTCCGTTTTATTTATGAAGCTATAAGAGATTTCAGGGAGTTTCGTTTATGTTAGCTGATATGGCTATGAACATGGAATTATCCCGTTTGGTGACATATCGAAGTGCTTGGGAGATTGCAAAGGGTGGCACGGGTGCATACTTTTCTTCAATAGCCAAATGCTTTGCTGCTGATACTGCAAATGCTGCTGCAACGAATGCAGTGCAGATTTTTGGCGGTGATTGATTACACTTGTTTCTTAAGTTTCCATTAAGCTTTCTTAGTAATAGCAGAGTGAAACGAAATAAATGTGGCTATTTCGTTCACAGACCATTCCTTATAGTATTTCTGCTTTATAAGCTTTGAATAGCTTTCGCCGAGTGATGGTTTTACTTTTGAACGTGATATTGAACGAAGATGGCAAAACGCTGTGCGATTTCAAGTCTTACTATGTCTCACTATTTAGTTAGGATTTTATTAGCGATTTCATGTCGTCATCTGTTGAACTTAGATAATCTGTATAACTAGTAAAGTTTTAACTGAAATATTAAAGCTAAAGATATGTGAAATTTAGGAAACGGATTCAATAGCGAATATCCGGTGGAGAAGTTAATGCGAGATGCAAAGATCTTCCAAATTTATGAAGGTACGAGTCAAATTCAGCGCATTGTCATTTCGAGGCATTTGCTGAATCGAGTCAAAGAAACTGGCACCTCATGGATTGCTTCCTAGATGAACTCATTGAGCGCAACATTCATAGTTCATGTGGAATATGTTTGTAAAATATGGTGCAGCAGTCATTGTTCCATATGCAACATTCATATACTGCGCAAAGTTGAACTTCGTTCGGCATTTCTGGTTGGCGATGTGCCGTTGAGAGAAAAATGCTGCTAGATGCAGGTGCACATCCCTTCGACAGCAAATATCGTCATTTTTTGGACGATGCTATTAGTTGATGGTTGGCATCACGTATCGACAAAATGTAGGTTGTGATAAATGTGGGAAACGGAGATTATTAATGAATGATGAACTATTTTACACAGCTGATTCTGATAGAGCGTTCACTAAAGCTGTTTGTGCATTACATTGCAGAGATTTAAAGTATACATTATGATTGTTGTTGTATTCACCAGAGAGGCAGAGTATGCAAAGTCTGCGCCATTATCAAAACGTGATGAGGGGGACCTTCGCAAATTGTGAGTTTTTATTGTGTTTCTCGCGATTTTAGCTCTTATTTTTTTACCTGCTCTCGTAAATGTTTTCCAAAAAAAGTTTCATGATGATTTTGGGTTTGCTGTCAAATGCGCGCAAGTTCCGCAAGTGTCTTTCTGTTCCAGTCAGGTTGGCGTAATCTAATTCAGTGTTTTACTCGATTTTCTTCATTTCGATCGTCTCATTGATGATACGCGGATATAGTTTAATTTGCATATTTTATTGCGCGAATCGATCAGATCAGCACTAAAAACGATTTTGCTTTCAGACCTGTCGTTTAAACACTAAGTTTTGTGGGGCGACATTTTTTGGCGTTTTACTGTTGTACATTTACATTGTGCTTTTGTATATTTAAGGAGTTGATTCACATTGTGCATAAAAATGCAAAAAACACGTAATGTTGGCTTTCTCGGCGTGCTTTTCCACTTATTTGCATGTGTGCGTTGATTGTATTCGTCCCCTATTCGCAAATAATGGTACAGAAAAGTATTTGTTCTTTGCGTCTGTTTACTTCTTTGAGATTTATTCGTATTGAATGGTCATATCATTATTGCTTGTAATGTGGCATGTGTGGTGGCAAATTTGCATATATTCAAATGTTTCAGTATTTTGCTGTCGAATAGTTTGCTTTCCATCATTTTCCTTTACTGCTAAGACCGAACTCTTCACTGCATTCTTATCTGTCATTATCTTTCAAATTATTTCACTTATAAACTGCCTTCAGAAATAAAATTCACTTATAATGTTCCAGAGTAATTCTGAGCCAACTTGCACGCTATACCACTATGTTATACTAAAGTCCAACACTTCGGGCAAATATATTCCATGAGCAGTTTCACATTCAGCAATGTCTCTTGCACCACCTTATTGTTGGTCATTGTAGCCTCTACTTCCTCACTGAGATATGCAGCTATCTAATGATGAGATCACGCTGAGGAGGGCCAATGCTTGCGACTTTACGGTTCCTCAAGAAAGACTATCGCAGTGTCCGCTAAAAACTTTGGGAATGTCATAGTAAATACCAACTTTCATCTATCCCGCAGGTGTTTTCTTATAGCCTAAAATTCTAAATCATGACTTGCCCTCGCTTTCTGCTCTTTAGAACGACGTAATGCAATCTACATGTAACTAGAATAACAGTACGGGTAAGTTTGAGCACAATATAATTTCTCGCTTGAACCTTTGTCAGACAGTGGTTCGTGTTGAGCTTTGTCAGAAGACGTTTCAACTTGCTTTAGTTTGCTCTCATTCTATTCACCGCATCATTTCGACAGGGTTCTCTGAGCTCAATGGGCATTGTCGCGACTGCTCGCGAAATAAATAAATTTGAGTGTTAAATAAAGCTGTAGAATTATTTAGTGCAGAAGTGAGTGGGTTATGGTGAAATCAAGGCAAATGGAGTTGGGGATATTCACTGATCGTAAAAGTGGGTATGCACACTGACTCGGGGATTAAACGTCGTAAAAGTTTTTATGCATATCGGATGAGGGCAAATGAACAAACGGAGTTGAGGTTGTTGACGGGTCACTCAGATATGTTTTTGCACAAAAAGCGGAATGCACGTGCGAATGGCACAGAGAGGGCATGATAGCGCTTTGTCTCCAACAAGCGCATAAAGACGCCAAGTTAGCATAAACACATCGTAAAAATTATTATGCTTGCCTAATTAGGGGCAAATGGACATCGTAAAGGTTGTTATGCACATCGGATTAGTGTATAAACAACTTCTGGAGTCAGCCACAAAGAAGGGGCGGGTCATAAGTATCAAAAGGTATCAACAAGAAGGCTATATAAGTGAACCCCCAAAGTTTCGGTAACTATTGTATAGTGCGTGTCGTGTACCGGAACTTCGCCTCCAATGGATTTTTTGATTATATCTGCGTGTTCCCTCTCAGGTTGTAGTTGGATAGTTGTGTCCAGCTTGTGTTGTGGACAGGTTGTAGTTGCATAGTACGTAGGCGTGTTCTCTCAGTCGGGTTATAAGGTAGCATAACATTACATACTTGTGAGATAACTGTACATGAGTTCGCTTAAGTGTGGTGTTATGCTTCTGATCAGTATCAGGTTATTTGATTTACTAATGAATATGCGTGTTCTTTCAGTCAGATTATAAGGGACTATAGATTTCGTACTTGTCTTGTAATTATACATGAGTTTACTTAATCACGTTCCAATCTACCATCATATTACTTTTACTTTTGATAATCAAGTGTTTCTTCGTCGCGCTGTTGATTGTTTAAATGCGAATAAAGGTTTAATTACCCAAGTTTGAGGTGTGGTTCACACAGCAGTGGTGAGGTGCACAGGTCGGTTGCACCAACAGAATCTGTTATTGGTATTATAAGACGAGCCACCTCAACGTGAATTGAAGAATTCCTGGGTAACGGATTGAACCAGAAGGTGAACATTGGCGAGCGGAAGTCGTCAATAAAAGGAATAGCGCGACAACTAGGCTGGTCGCAGACGGGAGTTTCAGTAGTTGGGAGCGTCGACTCCAGCGGTGATCGTGATTGGATCAACGTCAGTGGGCAGAAGAGACAAAGCGACGGTGGATCAGGAACGCCACGCGTCAACTGGGAGCCGACTGAAGCAGAGAGCGGAAAGCGAGCCGCAGTTCAGTCGAGAACGAACAACAAAGGAGCGTAGGCTCAATTTTTATTGTAATTTTCTCGCTTTTACTTATATTGTTTGTTCACGAATCTTTGGGAACAAACTATATCACATATAATCTTATTGTTGGCCACCCTTTACACATCATCACACACACACATACACACGCACTCAAACACACACCCATCAACAACAAAAAAAGAGGGTGGTCAATACAGGCATCTTCGATTATGTAACGTTAATTTAGCCTTTGCAGCTTATGCACGAGACGAATGAAGGGGAGGTCATAAATGTGAGTAATGTTCTAAGCAGGGAGATGTGAGCACTGATCTTTCTCAGTCTTCACGTCAACAGTCGCAGTTGGCTTAGTGGGCTGTTGTGAACATCTTAAAGGAGCAACAAGTTCCGAGTACATACGTCTGTCTCGAAGTGGACCATTTCATCATCCCACGCGTTCCGTCCCGTTTGACGATTCAATGCGTCTTTTCCTCAACGGAGATACAAGATCACATGCGATAAAAGAGCGACAAACGGTGATTGAGTCGTGCCACTCGATAAATTCGAGTCACGCCTGCGCTGTTTCTTGTCCTAGAGGTAGATGTCTTTCTGAACGATCTTTGGTTACGTTTATAGTGATCGAAAGTTGTTAAGGATGGCTCAAGAGAGCAGATTTTAGGAGCTTCTCATATTTCTCAATATCGACGAGAAATCAACCCGAGGTAAATGCCTCCCAGTCGACAAGTTCGCTGTTTCCTCTGAATTGTGAGCGATCTTCAAAATGCTGTATTTGTTGTTACGGTGAAAACATAACTATTGATGAGCAATTACACGGACATTTGCCGAATTTATGGCAAACAAGCCCGGCACATAAACACTCACATTCTGGATTGGTGTGCATGTAACGATGATGTAGCCTGCAATGTCTTCCAGTATCTCGCTAAGGAAAGCACCTCGCCTATAGGCAGCACCTGGGACAGTAGGTCATTCTTCGCCTCATGGGGGCCATTTCTTAACTAAGGAAAAATACGAAGGCGGACGGTTTCGCAGCTGTTCACTTCGCCTATCCTATCGTGTATACTTCAGAAAGGTTGGAGATAAGTTACAGTGCTCGAGTCAAACAGAAGTTTATATTCGTAAAGGTGTCACACGTTGAAGAAAGTCTTCGAATATAACACATAAATTTCAGGAAATAACACAGAACAATATAAGGCTCCTATTTAAATAGAATTTAGAAGTTTTCAATTAATATCTTACCGAGTTGGGCGTTCAAAATGACCTCTCCTTGCTGATGCAGGAATATCAGATTCTGCTCTGCCCTAGTGTTTAAGTTCATTCCCAATCACTAAGAGTTAGAAAAAGTTTTATGAAACTTCAACATTCTCGGGCGATCCAGTCAACTTATCTTACTCTCAATTAGCGCCGTAGCAAATCAGTCGATGGTTTCTTCAGATATTAATTACCAGCAAAAAGGAGAAAAAGCGAAAAATGTCGCAGTGAAATATGAATAATGTAAATTGCTCGAAACTGCGCCAATGAAGTGTTTGCCTATTTTATGTCTTTCAAAGAAATTTTCAGGATGTGGATGAAAATATGTGAAGACAAAATGCGATGACTACTGTTCCAGGAATTCTCAGCGGTGTTTTTCGATGAGTAGGAGGAAATACAGGCGGAAATTCGGTGAATTGAAATCTCGAAGGTGTTAAAATATAATTGCAGCATTCTTAAATAGTTCTTCAAATTCAGTAGTCGGAAAAAAATTTGAATGATGTGTTATTCATTGCAAAGCGTCTCTGTGCCGAAGAAAATTTAAAATCGTATCTCGATTGATTGCGTGGAGGCTAAAAGCCAAAAAATTGAAATTTCCACGAGCCGGTCAGATGATAGACTTTCAGGCTGTATTTGAGAAAAAAAGCTGAAACGTATGACAACCTAAAAAAGATCAGGAAGCTAGTGTCATTGAAAATCTTTTCCAGTTTTGTGTGCATCCATGGTGAATTTTGCGAAGGTCTTTGACACCGACCATATTTTTCACTATTATATAAATGACCTATAAAAAATAGGAGAAAAAATATTCATTTCGGAGCAAAGTTAGCATGGACCAATGCCTGAATCACGTTTATAGAAGAAGGCCACTGAAATACCTGTAGAATACGTCAGGTAGCTAATTTATTAGATTTTTTACCACTACTGTGTACAACGTTACTTTTGAGAAGCATTAGCTGTGAATATGGCTCAATTTCGTCTATCGTCCCCCAACGTTAACCATTTGTATTATACGAAGATACTTGCTCGTCCAATGTGAGTTATTTATTGCTTCAATATGTTCGAATGTTTCTCGAGATCTCAGACAATTTAGTGATTTCTATTATGAAAAAGATACGGATGACGGGATGGGAGAGGGGAGGAACGGGGAAGCAATGGAGAGATATTGGTAGAATCCGTGAAATTCCATAGATTTTTTTTAAATGCTCGCATAAGACGACGTCAGCTGTTGGCTAATGTAAAGTTCGTCGTGCTTGTATCGACACCCATTACAGCGTTGATGAGAAAAAGTTATCAATAGTGCAGGGTATCGAGTGAGCCGATCTCATTGTTCAGTAAATAGAACGGGACTTTTCGATTCCTTTTAGCTGTGTGGTGAATATAACGTAAAGAAAATGCACTAGACGACTGTTAGCTGCTGTAAAGAACAGGCATAATTAGAAGACGTTCATCTTTCTCACGGGCTGTACTAATCACAATCGATTCATTCCTCTTGCCCCGGTGCATTCAGCATACCAGGTTCTATGATTACTACTGAATGTATCAGTGAATAAGTCCTTTCCCATTGCCAAGTTGCAGTACAAGTTTCACAATACCGTAATTTCTAGAATAGAAAGGCGGAGAAGGAAGGCACACGGGACTTTCTATTCTACTACCATCCTTTTTTTGTTCCATGTCGCTAGCATTTTTATTGCAACAAAGAATATTCATGGGCTCGTAGGTCCTAGGTTATTTCGGCAAACATCCAAAACGGAAAGAAGAAGGCAAGGAAAAACGCGAAATTAACAGGAAAGAGGGACCATCATTCAATGGAATTTCTCATTAAGAAGAGAGCTTTTATTTAGTAGAGTATGACACATCCCATTAAATCAACCTGGCCAATAGTGTAAAACAACTGATATCACACAATCATTTAAAGCTGCCTCACAGAGTTAGATGCCGCTGATAAGTGGGAAACTTCTTGAGATCAGCCTGGTTGAGAAGGGTTGTATCGGCGAGCCGAAGCATAAATAAATCTTCTAAGAAATACACGCTTAAAGCCTATATCAGAGCCAGCTTAGACTCCGGTGACAATCACTTTGATGATCAAAGAAATTTTGTCATCAGACGATGACAAATTGGTGATGTTGCGCTCCAACGTTATCCTAGAAAGTCGTTTCTTGATTTCTGTTGAACGTTCTCGTACTGATCGCAAAGCGCTCTTGAACTAAACTTGGTGGCGAATTTTCCGTTGAATAATCAACCCCCTGGTCATTCCAATCCGAAAAAATATGAGTGGATTTTCCACGCTTAAGCATTCGCTCAAAACACTCTTGCATAATTTTTAAACGATGAATTATGAGATCGATTACATTTTGCAATAGGATTTTGCCTGAACAAATCATTTCAAGCAAGTTTCATTCAACTCCCTAGTTATTCCCATTCTAATCTTCAACATTGCTCAATCTCCAATAACCATTCACCACTCTAACCAGTGTTAGCAGCAGTCTCTTTCATTGCAACATTTTAGAATAGGAATTAAATAGGAAATTTGTTGGAGTTTGGTACAACGTGCGTATATAATACTCCCATCTGGATATTATCGAACCCCATTCTTTCATTAATAGCAAATACTCACCATCAGAATATCACTTCCGATCATGCATTCTCCAATATCTCGGCGAATTCGATCATAACGATATCTCGGCAAGGCGGTAGTGAAAAGGAAGTTCGTGCTGTTTCACTCTCATTTCATAGTTCTGAGTGCATTTTTTGATCTAACGTTCTCACATATACATACATCTCTCTGCTCTTTTCCTGAACATCTGTCTCAGCAGGCTATACTCAAATATTTCTTTGCATCAGTGAAGCTGCGAGTTGCACTTAGCGATTAGAGGCAATGGTATCCACTCTAAAGTTCTATTAGTGTTTGCATCTCAACGTCGCATCACTGCCCATCGACCAGTTGCCATGCTGTTCACGACTGCCTGCCATGCGTCCCTGTCCACTATTCTTTTCATCCCATTTTGCAACATTCTGCGTCAAGTAGACCTGTAGAATGAGGTGATACCATGTGGGTGAACAGTGAGCACATTCCGACACAAATCGAACAAATTTTACCTTCAGAGCCAATAAATGGCTTCTCGAACGATGCTCATGGAGGTCTCGTCTACGATAATGTGGCTAAATAATTGAAATTGCATGCAGCCATCAGTCCACAGAAGGCGTCGGCCTAGAATTAAAATTCTGCTGTAACCGGATTTCTAAACGTCGGTCAGCTCACCATCTTAAAGCATTCATTAGGAGCTGATTTTTGGTTGCAACCAAGGTAATAAGAATTCGAAACTGAAATTCAGCTGTCGGCAACCACCACTACTCTGACAAATAGATGGCATGCGTAAGGCCAACTAATTTATATTTATAAGCAATATGCAAATTGTTTCATCCACTTTGTCGCACTTCTCGACTGCACTCGAAATGACGCACTCGAGTCAATACCACAACTGTGTAATCGTGGTGCATAATGGAGATATTTCTTTCTATCGGGTGGCTAAAAAAGAAGTTAAGAGAAGCAAAAACTAGCTCTTCTTCTACTGTATCCGTTCTTTGAGAACTTTTTTGTTTTTTCGATCTTGCTGAACAGTTTTTTTTTTTTGCTCTGAGCAGGTGCAAGAAATGAAAAGTTTTTCATTTATATCATTTGAAATATCTACTATAGGTGGAATTCTTAGATCGTGAACCATTCTCTAATATATTGCAAATCAACAGTTAATCAGTTATTATTTACATCCCTCAGCAATTTTTAGATCAGTTAATTCAAACATGGCGCAATTTTTCTGTTCGTTATTCTCATCATTATGCAATTTTGAATGCGAAAAGATTTGCCTCAAGCCTAAATTTCACGAACTGACTTTCAAGATTAATTCTCACCAATAAAAATATTACGCATCATTTGGATATATTCATTTAGTTGTTGTAGGTTACATTGAAAATTAAAAAAAAGAAATTTGTATAGGCTCGTCGCACTCATTTAAATTGAGTTGACAAAATTTTTTATAATTTTGTGACTACCGAATTGGATGCACATTGCTGATAAATGTAATGCATCTTTGTGCACTTCTGCAGTTTGCCTTTGAAATATGGTGCTCAACATGTGTCTATATGCACCTATGCGTATGTATTTTTGTTTGCCTTCAAGTGAGGAGTCATTGAAGCTATTAAAGTGAAGTTTCATTGGTACGATACAAGCCATATGAGCGCTCTTGTATGATAGCTG
The DNA here is from genome assembly GCA_037389465.1 of Baylisascaris procyonis. Taxonomy (NCBI): domain Eukaryota; kingdom Metazoa; phylum Nematoda; class Chromadorea; order Rhabditida; family Ascarididae; genus Baylisascaris; species Baylisascaris procyonis. The sequence goes on along the minus strand of JAZARR010000213.1, from coordinate 5,471,114 downwards.
ATCTTGATTTATTAAAGCCGCATGGACTTATACTTTTTTTAATGCGTGCATTCTATGCTGATTAGTTCATTGATTCACGCTAATTCAGTGATCGTTTATCTTGCTTCATTTATTTCTTGCAGAAGATGCCTACCGTTGGTACAACTGGTATAAATGCCGAGCCAATATTTTGCATATCTTATTTTTCGTTGACAGCGCGGCCAATTGGTTCACAGTTGACAGCATGTTGAACATATACATACATGTTGAATTGGTTGATAGGTGAGAAGGATATGAAAGCCAACATCGTGCCAGCTCCTTTGGAACGCTTGTTTGTTTCATTTAGCGATGCTATTTGACTGCATCGGCTAATCCAGAAAAGTTCTTCTTCGTTCCTTGATAATTTAGTGAGAGATTTAACGATATCGTTCGCTCAGCGATCACATATGTCCTATTAACGTCTCATTTGTATTGGAAAAACACGAAGTGATAGAAGAATGTATGCGGCAACTTTCGTCACACACCTCTCATATTGCTGCAATCTTTTCATTTCTTCAGTTCATTGCTTCTATATCGACTTCAGTTTAATTATTTTTCTCCAACAACGAACTAGATGTTAAACTTAAATTGGCTATTAAATTAAATAATTGAATTTCACTCGCCTTTTTCTTTTTCTCCTTTCTACGATTCGAAAGGAATCAATATTTGCATAAATCTTAATAAGCAAATAAACCAGAAAAGGAACCGCTGACTCTCATTTAATCAGTCTACTTAATAGTGCTAATTTCGGATAGAATTTGAACACACTTCACATAGGTTCATATGGCAATCGTGCATGGAACATATATGACAATTTTGAAAAATCACGGATGACGATATATATGTCTTTTACCATGGAAACGACAAATTCACCCGACATTGTACTGTAGGAATAAATAGAACTGTAAAATTTCTGAAGATCTGACCACCCTTGTTTCCGCGAAAGTTGATCGATGATTACTGAGTTTGCGTGATTTTTTCAGATGCATCAAAAACATATGTTGAAGACCTATTGACTGATGGATGCATAGTCGCTCCGCTCTTTTTATTTCCCATAAATTCGTTTCTCTTGTTGAGATATTAGATTGCTTGCTTGAATTTTCAACTGTGATCTCAAAAATAAGGTTGCTGTGCATCGATATAAAACAAGCAAATTTTTTGACTGTGAAGATAGTGACATGCTTAATTAACCTTCAAGGAGCGCCTTCTGAGAAAATAGGCAATCATGATCCGTAATCTCATAAATGATGCGTTTAGGGACAAAATATTTGTTTGAAAGATTTAGGTGGCCTCGTGTGCAGAGGGGTCTTTCAAAACTGTCAGGTATTCAATCCGTCTTCTAAGCAGTAAAATTGCCATTCGCGTAGAACATCAATGAAATTCATGAACTAGAGCAATCATTATTGTGCACATTTTAGGAGGTACAACACAATGCTTGCCCGCAACCTTCTGAAGACATTTGCGACCTCTACAAGAGCTTCATCGGCATCGGCCAATAGTGGCGGATGGTCTTTTCGTTAGTAATTTATTTGTTGTCTGCCATTTGCAATCATCAACATTAAATAAGATGTAGACAGCGAAAAATGTAAGAATCAAATAACATCGACATTGGATGAATCCTATGTAACTTTCAGCATGACGTTTCAACTAGCAAAAAGTGTTCACTGCAAACTGAGGTGTACCCGTTTCTTGGAAACCACAGCCTTTATAATTCATGTTACGTTCCGTTGCCCTCTTTCTAAGATCCAGCGGCTTAATTTATGTCCCTACACTTATCTGAGCATCACCATCTCAGCTCATTCTATTGAATAACAGCATCAACAATATATTGTCTATCCTGCTAGAGACATAAAAAATATTTTTTGCCGCTTCTCCCACAATATATGATCTTAGTGTAGAGATTGGTGAAAGTGATCAAATTTGGAAAACTTTGAAAAAACTATTTCTGCAAAAAGTCTCAATAGAAAAATACCCAACTGCACGATTGTGGGTGGATCTTGTCGGTAACGCTAGGCTCGAGTCGAAGAATGGTGCTAAACGTTTAATAAGAAGCTTAATGAAATGCAGGCTTGTCCGATGATATCAAAGAGCTACAGCAAACACTGCGAAAGTTCACTCGTGAGGAGGTGATTCCAAAGGCGGCACATCATGACCAAACGGGAGAATTCCCGTGGGATATCGTCAAGAAGGGTCACGCCCTTGGAATTATGAATCCGGATATCCCCGTCGAGTGTGGTATGCAGTTTTAATGTCAATTTAAACTTCCAACCGGAACTGAACCAAGCGCAAGGAAAATCGTACTGTAATAAGCAATTATTACCTGAAGAAATTTTAATAAAACATCGTTGTTTTGAAGCATTCATTGCTGCATCTCAAAAACATGAGTATGGTTAAGATACGTCAAATTTTTCCCTTTTTGTAATCTACAACAGCGTTTAAATGAAGCGAGAGAGAAAAGTTAGATCAAGCTGTTCTGACAGTGTAATCGCTATTCATTTTCATTACTCAAAGCGGCCAGAAGTGTGAGTGCACCATTACACAGAATCATAGAAAACAAGCTTGCTTAGCCACTCACTGGAATTGTGCAATGTGTAAATTCAGCTATCAATTTCAGTTTAATTTAGGAGCCAACAAATCTCGCAAGCCTCAGCTGTGAGAGAGGCTGTACTAAATACGTCACTGCATGATGTGAACTTCACGTGAAGGAGCACTATCCCTACTGTGCATTTTTCGTGGATCTTTGAATGGGATAAGGGAGGTGAAAAGTTCATACGAACTGCACCTCTAGCTTTATTTAGGAACCGAATTGGATGAGAAATGGGATGTAGAAACCCACATCGTCTTGATCAAACGCTTTCTCTGTCCTCGTCCTCTCTTCTCTGCCTTTTTGTTTCGAATAAGGAAGAAAGGTCAGGAATGGCTTTACAAAGAATGTGATTGAACATCAGCAGGTGCCTTTTCAGCTGTACAAAGACTTTCAGAAAGTGAACTTCAAAAAACCTCAGAAAAATAACGTTCCAGGAACCGAAATTAGGAAACTGTGACATGAAAGTTACGAATGAACAATGAAAAAGGCATAAAATGTGAAGTTTAACTAGTGCGAAATTACGTTCATAACATAAGGTGTTCATCGTCCTTCCCAATCTTCTTGAAAATTAACCCTTCCCTTTTCTCAGCTTGTCACCAGTAAAATTTGCATCATGTTAAGATCAACATCTATTGCGCATTTATGTTCGATATTATATTTCGTTGGCAGAATTCAAATTGCATACCATCAGCCTATAGCAGCGTAACACTTTCATTAAAGCATCAATAAGCCAGATGTGCGACTATGATAGTTCAGGTGGTCTTGGACTCGGTCTGCTGGCAAATACGATCATAAGCGAAGAGATTGGATATGGATGCACGGGTATTGCAACTGTTTTCATGACCAACGACCTCGCTGAGACTCCACTCATCGTTGCAGCTAGCGATGAAGTGAAGAAGAAGTACCTCGGCAGAATGACCGAAGAGCCACTGATTGCTGTGAGTCTGTTTTGATTGCCTTTCTCAGCTTTATCTGGCGTTATCACCTTAAACTTATCCACCTCTTCATACAATTGTTTATTGAAGCATGATTTGCTAACGTCTTTTTCTACCAAATGATATTTCAACTAATATGTTGAATATGCGAAATTGAATAAACTTGAAATTAGGCCATAATTGTGTTCGTTATTCGTTAACTCGTTTATTATGCGCTTAATGAAGGAAATTGTGAAAAAAGACTATACAAAGAGGATCGTGAAAAAGACATCAGTCAGGGGAAGAGATCCTTTTCATCAAAACAAGAACGGTTACGACAACAATCATAGAATATTCCAAAAGGAACGTGACATTCAGGCTTACGCTGTTACCGAGCCAAACGCCGGGTCCGATGTGTCGAACATCAAGACCAAATGCGAGAAGAAGGGCGATGAGTATATCATCAACGGCTCAAAGATGTGGATCACGAATGCAGGACCCGCCAACTGGTTCTTTGTACTGTGTCGAAGTGACCCTGACCCAAAAGCACCCGCCTCGAAGGCTTTCACCGCATTCGTTGTTGAAGCTGATTCACCTGGTGTTACAAAAGGAAAGAAGGTTTGTTTGTGAGTGGATTAAAATCATCTATGTTCTCTCATGCAATCAGTTGTTGGCCAAATTTCGGCTCGTTTTGACTTCGTTTTTTTTGACCTCTGACTTCTTACAGGAAACGAGCTGTAGCCAAGCGAAAATCTCGTCACAGCAACAACTCGCAGTTGTTATTGTAAACGCAAGAAGCATAAGAAAGCAATTAATAACTGCCTCAGCAAGTAAAAGCCTAAAAGTGGGTAGAGCAATTGATACGGCTGACGTCAGAAACAGTCGTTTTACACTTCAAAAATTTTGCTCAAATTTCGACGATGAAGTTGCTTTAATCAAACACTGAAAGAAAATACGAAAAAGCCGAGAGAAAGTAGAAGATCTCGAACTCGCGCACAGAAATTTGCCTGTTTTGAATGCTGTAACTTCTAGTATTAAATACGTTCAAGGTGGTGAATGAAAGCTGCGGACAAGTATGTTAGAGGTAACAAATTTAGGAAAAGAACATGGGACAACATGCATCCGATACCCGTGGTATCACATTCGAAGATGTGCGTGTACCTGCATCGAACATGGTTGGCCCACCAGGAGAAGGATTCCTTATTGCTATGAGGACCTTCGACCGAACCAGGTATGACCTCATGCTTTCGCATTCAATCACGTCCCCATGAGCGCTTAGGGTCACCTAGGATTAATTTAGCACATATAACATCTTACATTTCTGGGAAAGCATTGATTTTAATAATTTTAGTCTGGTATGCAAATGAACGGGGAACAAGAGGGACCGTGAATAAAAACAGTAGTAAAACCAAACTAACCGGGTAAACATAAACTTTGGGGAGTTTCGAAAAATGAACATAACAACTGCTATTCTCAAGAATACGCTTCCGCAAATCCAACAGTTACAAAAACGTCTAATGATCAAGAATACAACAAGCACAATATATTTCACAGTCGAAGGCTTTTGCGCTAAGCAGAGGACACCTGTTCATAACTACAAGACGGGCATCGTCCGAATATGACTCAAGGCGGGAGGGTTCACAACTTATTATGCGTGGAAGAAAAGGCTGCCAACTAATCGTAATGAAAACTTCCCACTGATAAATGGATTTAAATGAACTATGTAAATTTAAATGCTCAAACTTACTTTTAAAACAAATATGCACGGCGACGCCTTTCACGCCATCACCATTTTATAAAATGAGAAAGACTTCCTAATTTTAAGCGCATTCAAAAGGGCTACATGTTTATGATATATGGCCGTACATTTAAGATACAGGTAACCATCTTTCTTGAAAGAGGCAGTCGTTACTCTGTAGTACGATAGCGAATGGGTATAACAAAGCATATCCTAACATACAGGTAACATGTGCGTAATATATGATGATTAATATACATCGAGTCATACACACATCACATTCGTCTTATGATCTTGCATTATTATGCTACTTGAATTCTGCGATTTTAGTAGCCTTTTCAATTAACCTCTCGATATTTGTCTTTTCTATGTGCTAAAGATAATCTACGTACATAAGTTATATATAAAGAGCCGGAAATATGCAAGTAAGCCATGTTAAGATGTTCGTCGCCATTGAAGACAAAAGCTTTCAATGGAATTCATTCACAAAAGACAAATCTTTTGCTCAGCTGACAACATATTAAATACTAGCATTACAGAAATTCTTGTCAAACTTGAACTGATTCTGTTTCTATGAAACATAATTTCCCATAGCATTTTATTCTTAAAAAAAGGGAACATAACTTATTTAAGTATTACTTGTTTATTTAATTATTGCGTAAGTAAATAAATGAGCAGAAAAATAAAGTAGGAAATATTTTAAGGCCAGCCGTAGCTGGATTGGCAACTGGACTTCAGGCTCGATGCCTTGATGAAGCCTCGAAATATGCACTGGAGAGGAAAACTTTCGGAGTACCAATTGCTAACCATCAGGTTAGCGCTATCAAAATTCTTGCTTATCTCAACATTTTCCTTTCATTTTCACAAATATTTAGCTGTAAATTAAGAGACATGATATAAAATATACTAAAATGAGAGCAGAGACAATATACCTTTTTTATGCGAATACTCTTTTCACAATATATTAAAGAAAAGCTGAAAATATCGAGGCTAATGCTGTCTGAAATTTTTGCTTCAATGAACGACCTTTACGAAAATTTACTCGTCACCTTAAACGATTTAAAAATTACTTCAATTTCATTCAGATATAAGCCGACGCGACAATTGCAGAAGTTTGTTTAAATTAAGGCTGTTGCGACAATGTTAGCTGATATGGCTATTAATACGGAACTCTCGCGAATGATCACTTATCGTTGTGCATGGGAAGTGATGTCTGGTGTGCCACGTGGCTATTACTCTTCGATGGCGAAATGCTTTGCCGCTGATTCAGCTAATATTGCCGCTAGCAATGCCGTACAAATTTTAGGCGGTTCGTTTATTTGCTTATTTGTTTTTCTGATTGACTGATAAAACAATAAAAAACTGAAGTTTTCAAAAATGAATTGTTTGTGTGCATGCTGTTTAGGTACAATTAGTAAGTACTTTCGTTTGGTAAAGTTCAATTGCCAGGTTATTGCTATTAAAGTCCTGAAGCTATTGTTATAATGCCTTCAAACTGACAAGAAGGATGGAAAGGAATGTGAAGGTGCAAGGAGAAGAAAGGATAAGACAAATCCTTAACTCAACATCAAGGTGAAGGCAACCGCTTATCTCATTTTGCAAGATCAAATCATTCACAACGCTGTATTTCCACTTAGCATGGCAATGACAAAGTTTAGAAGTGAAGAAAATGAACAAATCATTTTTTGGTGGTTCCTGTCTCGGCTAAATCATCCGTCATTTTTTTCCTACAAGACTTTAGAAACATCGCTGATAAATTACGAGTTTTAGGGAGCCAATTCTAAACTTCCCCTCAACTTTTTCGCACTATTTTCTTGAAGTTCTCCTTCAATCCTTTTTCATCTAATTTTTCTGGAATTTTTCTTCCACTTTTCCCGTTAATCGACAAAATTCTTTCCAACTTTTTTGGCTTCTCTCTATCTATCAAATTATCCGTTCGTATTCATCCATCTACGGAAATGATCAGTAATCGAATCCATTGTTGTTTTTTCTCAATTTGCTTAGTTAAACATTAATATTGCCAACTAAATCGAAAGCTTTCTATTGCAGGAAACGGATATAACAGTGAGTATCCAGTGGAGAAACTAATGAGAGATGCAAAAATCTTCCAAATCTATGAGGGGACCTGCCAGATCCAGCGTGTTGTTGTTTCGAGGAATCTTCTAAGTCGAGTGAGGGAGACCGGATCGGCGTCCCTCATCATCTAAATAACGACGCGTCGTTTGCAATTCCTGTGACACCTTTCTCAATTCTACCTTACGATAAGCAGTTCTGCAAAATAAATTATGACAATCATTCCAACTGCGTCATTTAACGCAAACATCGACCTGTATGTTAATATCTCTAAGCAAGTGGAAAAGCACATCGCAGCATCTGGAACAATACGCGTTTTTGCGTTTGGTTCATCTGACCAACCAGTTTCACAGATCGCCAGCGAAAAGTACAATATGAAGGGCTGTTTCCTTGTATTTTAACCGAATAGACGCCCCATCAAATATTGCTTATTCGTTGTTATGCTGCTCTATAGGTGTCAAATGAAAAATTGACAACGTAAAATGCGAGTAATTTTTTCGGTCTCTTTTGCTTGGCTCAATTCGAAGTTGTGCTATCAGCGTGAAATATAATACAAGAAATCATCCCATAGACATATCATAACTAGCAACTTCCATACCTTTAAGTTCAGTTTTCTAGGGAACTAAAGCCACCAAATCGACAAACATCTACAATATAAATACGTACATATGTAACAGCAGCACTTTTGCAAAATAGATCTATAAAAGTGCATAATGAAGGATGCTGCGCGAGTTCGATTTCACAACAAAAGATATTCAAGCTGTAAATAACTTCATGTTGAGTTGATTATATTAGACACTGCCAGATCAAACACTAACCTCACAAAATAGATTTATGCGTATGAAATGCACAGATAATTTGTTTCCTATTGTTTTAAACAATTTCACCAATGACAGCGAGACAATATTTCCCAGTTGAACTTTTCCTAAGGGTAGTGTTCGCGCATGCACAGATCACTTCGCTGGACACACTTCTAATACCTGAGAGGTGTTTGCTCGATCACACTACAATGTCCAATGTTCGAAAATTGTTGTAAGGGCAGCGAACATTGATGTCAAGTGCAGCAAGAATGTAATCAGTGTGTCCACGTGTATCAACTGGTGTTGGTCTCTGTTTTATTCAGTGATAAAGTTATTCAAACATTTCATTCAACGTAAAAAGGGTTATGATTTTGAGTTTTTTCTATGTGTTAGAATTTTTATTGGTATTTGGACTCTCTTCAAGGATTTTTTTGAAAATATTTATATCTTTTATTTACTGTTTCATTTAGAGGAACAAGAGGTTGAGTCTCATAAATGCCTCTTTATGGAAATAAAAGATTTAAAATTCTATACAAATACAAATTATTAATTGCAAATTCTATTAAACTAGCCAAAAAGAATGGAAGAGGAGATGAGCAACGGGCGTGGTGATGAGGGAGGGGAGAGGGAAAGGTTGAAGTGTCATGGCTGAATTGATGGTGCAGAGATGAGAGCCGCATAGTGGGATGTACAATGTTAGATTTTATTCGGAGGAACATAAAACAAAGGCACTTTCGTGCGTCCTCTTTGTTATTTTTCAAATGCTATCATCTTGTAGTGTTTCTAACAAATTCACTTCTTCAACAACCCCGCAACTAATAGGTGGTCATTTGCATTTGTCTTTAACCCTTCAGCAATTTACCACTCCCTTCTTACTTCCTCGGTTGTTTTGAACGATGCTTGCTGTGTTGTGCTTGACTTATATCGTAATCTCTGTCGTTTATGATTGCCTGCAATACATGCGATTCGGTTTTGAGTAACCTTCTTGGATCATTTCCATAACTATTGATCGGCGGGCATACCCATTCGCACATCCTGGTATATTGCATCGTTATCTTCCAATGACCGCATCTCGATCATTATACATTGAGTAGGAGACCTATGAAAAATGCATCATATAAATGTATTACTAAACGCTGCGTTTTATGTGGGATCATAGGAAAATGCTAAAAATTTTAATGAAACGATTGTTGTTGTTATCGTTAACAATTGCACCCTTTTTATGAATCAAGATAAGCAACTGTTCACATGTTGGACCTGTTGTTCCTTAAGAATGAGGTGTACCGATCAACCTTACCCCATAATTGATATATTTTTAACAGATGCCGAATCAGCTGTAATGACCTGATCGCTTAAAATTAATCAAACGGTTATAAATATATCCGAATCGAGGATTAATCATGAATTTGCAGATGCATATTTAATTTCAGTTGACTCAACTCGTAATGAAATTGCTAAATTTGGATTAGTTATCTTATTATGGTAGCAGATTAGAAGTGTTATTTTATATGATATTTCATTACTGCCTTTTTTCTATTGAACTACCTAAAATAAAGTCCAAATGCACATTCATAAATACATGTCGATCGTAATCCAGTTTCTCGAGTCTCCTAAGAGCTTGCAAAATGTTCGTAAACTTATCTCTCATTTGCATAGTTTTTATATGATTTTGCAAAGCGGAATTCAGAAGCGCATATTGTGCCGATTAGCATTGGCAAACTTCTCCACTCGCTTGAAGAGTTGCGCTTCAAGAAAGATCAGAAGAAAGCTTATTATAGGCTTTTGTAAGTTCGCGTTTGCAAGCACTAGCTACGTCCGTATGTGTCTGTCTGTCTATCTATCTGCCTGCCTATCCGGTAGTTCCAATCCGGAAACCGCCAAAGCTAGAAGCACGAAGTTCCATAGTATAATACGTATATTGCAATGTGATCTCCCATATTGATTATCATTAACTCCGAATGAAGTTATGAGCATTTTAAGGTCCTTAAAAGTTTGCATGCATTTCGTACTGGTCAAACCCAGAAAAGCAAATCTTTGCAGATGCATTTCGTTAGCTCAATCAAAATTTGCGTAGCAATATGTAGTTGAGATGAACTATGTATGCGGTATGATTTATATCACAGTATTTGTTGGCTCAAGAAAACCATTAAAAAAGAGAAGTATATCTAGAACTGCTTGTATAAAGATGAATAAAAATGTATACAAATAGGCATTTTTTCATCACATTCAGCGAACAATGATTCCTTGACTACAGCGCTAAGATCTGAGATCATTCGATATTGCGACTTGAAAAATCGGGACTTTGTACCTGAAATGAGTTTTTCGGTATAATGATTGCAGATTTGTATTATAATGTTGTCTCGTCGAGCAACAACTCTTCTTCACAACGTTCTTCAAAGAGCTCAAACTCGTTTGATCTCCTTCGGTAAGTTCTAGAATTCTTCGGCACTGTTCAGAATTTAACTTCTTTCTCTTGTTCAATCCGCTTATACTCTGAGTTGTTTTATTTCAATTACTTCACTTTTTTTTTAATTTTGAGTCCATATTATTGTGTGTTTTAAGTAAGTGGTTATTTGTGTTATGCTCTTAAGTGGAACAATTCTGCTTCGATTATCGTTGCTGCTTTTTTTCACATTCTATATCGTCATAAAATCTAAAGAAAAAAGGGGAACTTTTACTGTCAGTTGTGTTGTTTATCGAAAACTTAATCGAAAAAAAAACGTACTCTTTTGAAAAAACTCAATAGTTTTTCTAATCAACATAAAAAATGTAAGTATTTCTGTTTGCATTGCTAAAATATCCTCTTCTCTCTATTTGATGAATATATTTATCAGTGTTTATTTATTTCTTTGTTTTACCGCACCCGCATATGTGTGGTTCATTTACTACAGATAAGTACTGTAGAAATAGAAGAATATGAACTTATTTAACAAAGTTTGATCATCTCAGTGCGCAATAAAATTTTCAGAGCTGACGGATACACAACGCGAATATCAAGCAGTTGCGTTGAAATTTGCCAAGGAAGAAATTATACCGGTTGCCGCACATCACGATAAAACTGGCGAAGTATCTGTTTTCAAATGAACCATTTTCTTAACTCAGTTCATCTTTTCATGTAGTTTAAGGTGACCACTCACCTCAAATTTCATTTTTTCGAATTATAATATAAGGGGGCTGTGCTTATCTTTGAATGGATGAAATGAATGATAACGAATGGAACTTGTTTTCAGAATTCGTTCTGAGCATAGGTATACCCTGGCAATTGCAACTGTTTGAGGGTTTGAATTCGAAATAATAATATAATTTTCTTTCGTCACTCCTGAAAAGTTGGCGCGCTCTCAGAGTAATGCTTTCTAGTGCTCTAAATTTTTGCAAGTTCTTTTTAGAAATGCAGGAGTCCTTTTTCTTGACCACTAAGGGTACAGGTGGTACCATTTTCCCCTCGGTGGTCAGGGAGTTCCTAAAGTAAGAAGAAGGTAGAGCTGAACAGCAACGAAAAAATAGATTTCGAAGGATTGACAAATGAAAAGCGTGGCCTAAGATGGAAGAATCAGAACTGCAGAATTATTTGTCACAATATATAATGTCGTAAAATTTGTTCACAGCAGTGAATTTCTTCATGGAAACAATGAGTGGGAAAGTCCGGCGGACGAAAATAACTTCGGCTAAAGTGAAGAAACGGCGATCAAAATTGCGAGTCACCCTTCTTTTCAAATTTTTCAAAATCAGATCAAAACAAATGATCGTAGCTGTTATATGCCAGCATAGATTTCGGCATAGTACATGATAAAACCTATCGGAATGCATCGATGTGTGGCGCTGATCTTGATATTGTTACGCAGTAGATCAGGATAGAAATTTGAAAAGAACAAAGAGTTGTTTGATGTCAGTTGACGTCAACAAGTCTTTGCTCTTCAAGTGACATCATCATTTGACGTCACTCTAACTTATTTTCACAAATTTACGACACGTCATGGTGTGCTGCTAACCTTGAGATTCTCTGATAATATCGGCGACTCCAGATTCGGAGATTAGACAATGAAATCATTGGGAGCATCGGACAGCTTCGCTGCCTGGGAATCGGGAATTAGATCAGAAAATCATCAGAGGACCCCAGCTAAGGTGCTCTAGCGGGACATTGTTAAGACTGCTCGAGAATTTCAAATCGGGTAGGTGAATATGTGTTTGTTTTGTTCTTATAGCTATTACTCAATAAAAATTGTGCGAGCAAAGAGAGGGAGAATGTGGATACCTCACAACTTTCAAACGCACCATCTGGTGAAATATGAGCTGATTTAAAGATATGTTATTAATTTCCTTAATATTTTTCAACTGTGAACGACATTTGCAACAGAGGGTACCTCGATGACGACACTAGTTTCGCAGAATGTTAGGGATGGTAAATCTCAAGGATTTTAGCTGTTTTGTGCATACAGCTATCACTCTAAAAGATATTCCCAAAGATTCCCGGATTGATTATAAACCAAACAACCACAATTATGCGTATTGTATATTTTTATCTGCCACCAGCACTGCTTATTATTACCAATACTAGTTAATGCTGTTATTGCCACTGCCAGCTATAATAATTGTGGGCAATGATAGCATTGTGACTGTAAAACTAGTAATAATCAACGGTACTAACACTTGGACTACCACTATTATCGCTACTGCTATTATTGGCAATGAGTACTGGTTGCGAAACGTGGTACAGTTACTAGCAGGGGAAGTTGTCGTCACTACTGCTGATAATAACAAACCCACAAGTAGCATTGCATCAGTCATTACTGTTACTAATTCTATCCAATCTTTTCAATAAAATTAACGCTACCAGCAAAACTATTACTGGTATTAATCAGATTAAGCAATGATGCTACTGTTACTGGCTGATTTTTTGTAATATGAGGCTTGCGGTTGGGAAGGCTTAGATCAAGAGGTCATCGGGTGTCTCCGAATTGGAAGTTCACGCTGGAAGGGTAGGATGGTTTGACAGCAGCCCGGAAATCTGGGACCCTACTCACACTAGTAGACAGTGAATGTCCAAACTCTCGTTTTTGATAATAGCTGAAATTCTTAACTCCAACTTCAAAAATGAACAGGCCACCGCCAACAACTCCGAGAGATAAGCCGCCACCTCCAAACCTACATGCCAAACCCACTGCAAATCTCCGCTCACACCCATCCACCACCTCTGCATTCTCACACCCCACTGAGAAATCCTGCAACTGCATCACCGGACGAGCGGCTGCATAACTGGTGAAATCGTGCTGTAGCAGCATGCTGCAGGGTTCTCTAAACACGCAGCAGAGAACTAAAGAAATCTTGCGTTACTAAGTATCGAAAGTGTTTGCGATCCTTATAAAATAAAATTAATTTCTGTTGTGCTTCTGCGTGTCTCTGATCGTCTACGGTGAAATTCGTCAGTTTGCTCATTTCACATTTTATAAGCATAGCCAATCACAACGGGTGATGCTTTTGTACTTTCATTTATTCATTTATTTTGGTATAATTGTCGAAATATTTTTGCCAAAAATAAACATAACATTTTTTTAGAAGCTCAGAAGCTCAGTTTTAACGTATATATTACTGCAATTCATCTCTTCAAGGCTGAGACAACTGCTATCTTCTTTAGGCAGAGAATTTGCATGATGTGCTCATACTATTGCTCTTTTGAGATGTAGTACCATTTGGCAATATAGCCTCATCATTTTTGAGATCTCTCGTTGTGTTACACATAAAAGAAGTGGGTAACTACCCTTCAAGCACTTAACTTCATTCACATATTTCTCAAGCGCATCATTAAGGAAGAGAAAATTAATCGGTTCTTCTACATAGAACAAAACAGGTAGCCGGGCCCAAGCCACCGTTCAATTTCCTGTCGGAAATCATTAGTGTTAATTTACATAGTGGAGGTTACAAGATACATTTTTGCTGTTATACCAGTTTAGTTTTTGTTGATCACATGAGCTATGAATTAAGTGCTATCTTCGAACGGTTAGCGTGCCATTTTAGCCCAAATGATCGAAAACTACAACCTCGAGTTCGTTATTTCAATGAGTGAATTATGAACGTTTTTAGGGGTGAATTTTGCTCAGCAAGAAAACAATGCATAGTTCTGTCTGAAAGTCCGAATGTTCGAAGATACCAATTAAGCTTAGCAAGCCACTAAGATGTTGTATTTTTAACACATTCATACTTAAAGTTGCTGCCATATTTGAAATTAAAGAGTGGCAGTTTTCTTATTCTCTGCATTCATTAATGCTTAGACTAACAGATACGATATCAATTCATTTATCTACTGCTATAATAAGTTATTAACCGAACAGCCTTAATTTATAATCCTTACGCAAGTGATCTTTTCATGCCGCCATCTATAAAGCTTTATATTGTTTTTATAAATTATATGGGTAAATTTGATGTACACATGGTGCACTTTGCATTTTCCTGGATGGAACTATACTTTTGCTGTACTTTATCCGTTTCTGTTATATTGAAGTTGTACTATGCAAATCGCCACTTTAACTCTATTTTTAGTACAAAAATGCAACAATTTAAAATTGGACAATGCATCAGCGTATTTTTTCTCAGCAAAAAAGTTGAATTCAAAGGTTGCACTCGATTGACTATGCAGTGAAACTAACTGATTACTTTTGTAGTGTTAACTTTTGATTATAGTAATAGTCGTAGTAAGGGAAAGGAGGGGAAGGTCATCAAACCTTGTTTCAGCATGATGTCGCAAAGATAGGCATCTATTTTGCTACCTTGCATACAATTTTGTTCTTGCTCTCTTCTTTTGTTCATCAGGGGGAGCAAGCAATGCTGTTTCATCTTGAGCACAGTTAAAAGGAAATACTTTGGTATTTTTCTGAACTAAACAGATTCCATGGCTAACACGGAAGTTAAGCTGCTTGCTTCACTCAATAATTCAATAGAATTTGCTTATAAAGCTTTTAATAGCTTTATTCATTGCCCTTTAGACCTACGATCCCACGCGGTTTAACTTTGCAGTTTCCTTGGGACATCGTGAAGAAAGCGCATAGCCTTGGCCTTATGAACCCACAAATACCTGCGAAATATGGTTTGTCTGTTTTTTTTTTTCAGTGTTATTTCGTACTAATCTCACAAAAAGCTATGTAACTTAGACACTTAAAAGTCATCGTTGGATATGCCTTTCCAAGTAGAAGCAAATTCATCAGCTAAAGCATTTAAGTGCTAAATTTTTTGTATAATTGTGACTAGATGGTGGCTAATAATGCATTTGCAATCAGGTTTATTCATGGCTTTTAACGCTTACAACTTGTATGGGGACCATGCGCGAAATTTTGAGCAGTTTTCCGTTAAAACACAAAATCAAATTGAGCGCACAACGAACTGGATGTAAATTCTCATTAGGTGGACAGTTATATTGACATCGATTTTAAGATTTATATTCCTTCATCTGTTTCATTCTCATCAATCAATGGTGAGTACCAGATTTAATGAATGAATAATAAAATCCGACCATTTTCTAAAAAGTTCTTTGGTTTTTCTCTTCTTATGCACTTCAAAGTTCAAAAAAGTTCTCATCTTGCAAAGAAATTAAGCTACTTTTTGGGTGTATTCGATGGTCGAAACAATAAGTAAGTAAAACCAAAGATGAATGATAAATGTTGTAATTGGCTTTGCAGCATATATGTCAGCGTTTCTCATTTCGCAATGGAGAATGCTGCTAGATTGATTTGGATTTCAAATGAACGCTATATAAAAACGTGCTTCACATTGAAAAACATTAATGCAGAAATATTCTTAAATGAGGCAGATATTGTTCTAGCTGCTCAAAGTGCATTAGAAATCTTTCATGAAAACTCTTTGAAAAATGGAATTTTTCTAAAGAAAAAAGAATTTTAACGGGTTTATTTAGATGTCGACAAACCTTTAAATGCTAGTGAATATTGTAGGTGGAGCAGAGTTGTCATCTCTCGAAACTGCTCTCGTAGTCGAATCATTAGCTTACGGATGCTCAGCCATTCAACTCTGCATCATGGGCCCATCATTGGCCATTGCACCCGTTCTTCTTGCCGGAAATGAAGAACAAAAGAAAAAATATCTCGGTATGTTGGCTGCAGAGCCTCTAATCGCGGTAAGAATTTCATGTTCTGTAGCATATTACTCTCTGTTGAAAAATAGTTGCAATAACTGAGCGATTCAGCGTTAATTTCACCAGTGAATAAAATATAAAAGTGGATTTTTCTTTTAAAAAAATACCATAAAGATTTGGAATGTATAGGCAGAGGAGCGTTGAAAAATTTAGAAAAATGTGCGTCAAATTTTTCACGAGATCCCATCCAATTCTTTGAAATCTCTTTGCTTCTTCATTTCTGTTAAATATATCCATACGCGAGATATAAGATGGCGTGATACCAGAGAACTGATCACTTGATCATTTACAGGCATACTGTGTTACGGAGCCGGGTGCTGGTTCTGACGTTTCTGCGATCAAGACAAAGGCTGAGAAGAAAGGTTGGTTCTTGAACATTCTTTGTCATCTCTGCAATTTTCTAAGAGGCATTCTGAAATACCCTTCAATTACAAATGACAACAGTTAACACAGCTAACGGTCATTAGCAGCTCGTTCGATTCAGCAGTAAGTGGATGGGCATACCTGATAATCTGGCATTATGTGGGTTCGAACTACACTCCCCAGAGCAACGAGCTTCATGAATGACCAGCAAATAATAAAATATACTCGAGATTGCATTCATATTTTACTGGATCTGATTACCCACGTATGACGTTCATAAGGTGTCCGGTCTTAGCTCATTTGCAAAGCACGTTGCAGCGCCATCTTTTTTCTTGGTACTGAGTAATTTACTTTTGGATGTGAAAAGGAATTCACCTCTTGAAGCCTCAAATTAGTCAAATTACGAAAAGAAATATTCTTTCGCAAAGGTTCTGCATGGTACTGATAAATTGGTTCGCAAGCAAGTGCTTCGCAAACATGCAGTTTAGATGATGGATTTCATTGAAGGGGATTCGTATGTGATTAATGGCCCAAAGGCCTGGATCACCGGCGGTGGATACGCCAAATGGTTTTTTGTCTTAGCGAGGACCGAGAAGGATCCGAAAGCCCCAGCTGGACGAGCGTTTACAGCATTTATTGTTGATGGTGACACTCCTGGTATATCGCGTGGTAAAAAGGTTTCCGGATGAATGTTTCTGGATTCAAATGATTTTTATCGGTATTTTTAAAGGAAGTGAGGTTTTCATAGATTTCATTGTAAACGGCATAATTTGATGTAAATACGCGAACTGATCTAGCAAACATTCTTTTCCTTCATCTCAATGATCCCAGCATTTGTTTAACCAGTTCCTATCATTAGCTCGTTTCTTTTCAGCACCCTTTTTCATTACATCATCTTGCGATACGTGAGCTTCCCGATCGTTGTTTAGTCTGAGTGTAGATTTCTGTAGTAATGGTATGTTTTTTCAATAGTAGTGTGCTAAGTGCATAGCCGAGTTCCACCTTTTGTGAAATTGCAGGAGTTGAATATGGGACAACGTTGTTCTGACACGCGAACTATTACGTTTGAAGACGTCGTTGTGCCCAAAGAGGTTTCTTCATTCTTGTCGAGAATTTATTCAGCTTTCATTAGATATAACTCTTTCAGTTGAACGCAACCATTTCATAAGATCGACCGAATACATCCCAAATTCTCATTGAGAGCAATTATTTAGGAATAACTGACGAAGATTGCTGAATTAACCATAATGTAAAAGGTATGTAAATGACAAGAAATGAAGGGCAGAAAAACGATTAGGAAAAATATAACAAACACATTATGAAAATAACGATGTGTTGATGTATTTGTTTTTTGGAGAGGGGACTGTGATGCTTGCAGTGGCAATCGGCAATCCATCATGATCGACTATGGTTTTGAACGCTTCTCATAAACCAACAGTGGCAATGACACAAAGTTCTATGAATGCTCGATGCAGAACCACATCGATCTTCTTTACCGATCCGTAAAATGCAATTAGAATATTTTTAATACCACCACACTTTTGTCCTTTGTTCTCCGTTATTTCTTCTATTCAAGTTGTGGCTCTAGAGCCTAAGAGGTGCAGTTCAATCAAGTGTCCAGTCGAAAATATGAGGGTTACGATATGGTTGAAACTTGAGAAATTAGAGGCAGTCGCATTTCAGAATGTCTTGGGCGCTCCTGGTGCAGGATTCAAGGTGGCGATGGGCGCATTCGATACAACAAGACCCGGCGTTGCAGCTGGAGCTGTAGGACTAGCTTGGCGTGCGCTCGATGAAGCGTCGAAATATGCGCTTGAACGAAAAACTTTTGGTGTGCCCATTTCACAGGTGTGATTTAAAAGAATCCTTATACACTTTGAACAGTTAGTGAATATGCAAGTGAAGCAAGAATTAAATTTTTCACGTTTATTGAGGTACAATATTAGCACTTGTGTACAATAAGAATTGACATTACAGTAGTTCCTCGAGTCAACTATGCAAATCTAGCCACGACATCTTTATGCAAATTTTTACAAAGACGCATTGTGGCGTCCTCATGTTTGTTCAAATGTATATGTCTTTCCTTTCCGTACTTTCAAGGTGTTAAAATTGAGGAACTTTAATCTCCTAAGTATGATCTATGCCACAGGACCACTTGTTTCAAATTTCATTGCGATTCGAAAAGAAATTGTGCATATCATGCGATCTCAGTGATGCGCTTTTCTTTTTATTTGTGATTACTTCATCAGCAATCGTCATTCATAACAGGGTGATATGCGAGGCCTTTTAAAATAATTACTGACAGGTAGAGGAGGGGGTCCAAAAATCTAAAAAGAAGGATAGGGTTCAAAAGAGATCGACTAGAGAAAGTTGTTGCAGAGGCATTCGAGAACTACAGGTAGAAATTATAGGCAAATTTCAGCATCAAGGAGTTTCATTCCTACTTGCGGATATGGCAATAAATCTCGAGCTGTCGCGTTTGGTAACGTATCGCGCTGCGGTCGATGTTGACAACAAAGAGCGTTCGTCCTACTATGCTTCAATCGCAAAATGCTTCGCTGCAGATACCGCAAATATCACTGCTGCGAATGCTGTACAGATCCTTGGAGGTTAGACTCATCGGTTTAATGATGCAAAATGCCACATTTCATTTTTCAAATCTTTTGCCTAATATATCAATCTTCGTATAGTGGGTAATGTAGCTTGCTGGATATTTTTGCTTGAAAGCTCCACAGACAAGATGGGAGACGAGAAAGAAGAAGCAACTTCAGATGCCCCGAATTTTTGGAGTCCAAAGTGCCAGTAATATTCATACACTATGATTCAGGTTGGAAGGATAAGCGTGGTGGAGGCGGGTGTATGTATGCGATTCCGTCATGTGGAAAACTGTGGATGAATATGAAGTGTGCCTATAGGGGTTTTTGGCGAGGGTCCGCTTCGTTCAGGCAACTTTCAAGCGTCTTCTGTCTATAAAAGTTCATTTTTTTACAGAGGTTTATGTGACGCCACTTATAAGCTTCAAGTTTTTTTGTTCTCACGATTTTTTTAAACTGATATAACTATTTTTTTCCTTCATAGAAGTAAGGATTTGCGAAGAAGCAACAACAAAGTGCACATGTTCCCGAACGAAAGAATTTAAAGTTTAATCACAGAAATAAAAGGATCGATGATTCATAAGTAATTCAATTTCTGTCGCCATTATATAATGAAAGCATGGAAGCTTCACGACACGGCAAATGTCTGGCATGCTTTCTTATTCATTCACCGTTTTGATTTGAAAGATTACTTTTCAGGTAACGGTTTCAATAGCGAATATCCAGTAGAGAAATTGATGCGTGATGCGAAAATCTACCAAATTTATGAAGGCACAAGTCAAATACAGCGTATTGTTATTGCAAGACATCTGCTACAGAAGGTCGCCACGACGGGCACTGCTTGTTAAATCTCACTCGCTTCAACATGATTCCGAACAGATTTATCTCAAATTGTTCACTTTACGCATCTATAATTATTTATAAGAATGTCAGCTGGGTGCTCATGAAAGACTGTCGGAAATATGTATTGATTATTTCAATTCAATACCATATGCAAATTTTCTGTAATTATTCGGTCGCTTAGACTTTTCGTATGCATATCACAATTATTCGACCAGTTTTAAATGCTTTTCAAACTTTCGCTTCCTCTTTCTCTTCTGCCTCCGATAAAGGTTGATGAAGGTTTTTGTATATGAACATCGTTGTCATATTCGATATAAGAAGAAAATACAATCATCATCATTGATTTTAAGAGAAATGCAGAAAATTATTCGCAGAGAATTTGACAGGAAACGATTGAAAGTAGAATTTAAAAATTTAAAAAAAATGATGTCTTCGACAACATACAAAGTTCACCTCGCAAATAACAGCGAGATAATATTTTTAGATAAAAGTAGCAGCTTGGTTCGCATAATCACGATAGTGAAGAAAGAAATTGTAATTCAAAATTGCTGTTCCTCTTATCGAGTCATTACAATGGATACAAAAGCAGAATAGCCGACTGCTCATAAAACACACAAAATGCATACGCCATAAGTGTGGTGCTCACATGGCAGCGGTGCATCTCATTTTTCATAATGCAGACATTGCTTCAGCCAAATCTGGAAACCACTCAAAAGTTGTCGCTTGACCATGATTAGGGACCTTCAGGCAAAATTAGCGGATATGATAATTTTGCACCTAATGCGGCGACAACAAATTACACTGATAACAAAGTGTTGCCGACCGGACGGAAATTCCTCCCAATCATCCTTTCGCAAAGGAGATGAACTGGAAGCAGTCGTCTTCTTCCATGGAAAGAAATGCTTATGCCTAAAGCGGTTGATGCAAATTTTCATCGAAATAAAGAATGAAATCGAAAAAAGAAAGTCAGCGAAGAACAATTCGAAGGTGGTGTATGAAACCTAACTTCATTCGTTTATTAGTTAATTTATTATCCGGCTCTGTGCTGTGTCTTCCCATGGGTATCGTTTCGCAGCTGCGTTATGCACTGAAACGGGTCTTCGAACAAGATCGTTCGCATGGTCAGTCGGTCACTTAGAGCTCGTTCGTTTGTATTACGCTTCGACGAGTTATTGCAGATTTCAGAAAGACGATGGTTATTCGTCTCCGTGTGCGCGTGTGCATCTTGTGCGCTTTACTGTATGCAGCTTTTTGGGATACTTCTGGCTCGCCACCCTACGTTTGTGAAATATGCTCGGTATAAAAAGTGGGGTATGTAGATGCTGAGTGTTTTAAGATGGTACAAGGTTCTGCGACCGATTCTGGCGTGTGAAAGCGTACCAGCAAGGTAAATAAAACTCGTTTACTAGAATACGATAGCCACACGACGATGAATGATAAGCACACAATGGTTAGCAGGGAAGACCGCATACTACTTCGGCTGCGGTCTGGAGGCAAGGGAAGTCACAATCCACAGGGGGAGATATCAAATCAAGATGAACCAAGCGTGAGCAAACAACTTATTACACAATTGAAGAGCATCACGATCACTGAATTCAAGAGACTCATTCAATCTCAACAGACCACTTTTAACGTGAATCAGTGGTTAACAGGTTTGATTCGACTTTGGGTAGTCTGAGGTCGCATATTCAAGTTTGCAACGTAAAGTAACGTATAGCTGTGCTCATATTAAAAACTTGCTGGGTGGCACTCTCTGTTCACAGTGCTCTCTTCATGATTATCAAAAGCAGATTGGTGTAAGCAAAAAGACGGGGAAAGGGTACAAGTCCATGATTGCTTCATAATTCGCAAATTTTCTTGCTCACCTTGATTCCAAGAAAGAGGAAGTGCAAATGATTCGCGCACAATGAAATAATGTCGTGAGATGAAGAATTCGCAAAGAATTCGCGAATTCTTTAAATGATCCAAGAAAGGATTCGCGAATTATGCACTCAGGACGTTAGGACACGTTCTTGAATATTGCGGTACTTAATGCAAAAGAATGCTTCGCTTCCGCTAAGTTTTCATTAAGCAGAATTGAGTGAGAGTTTTACTAGAATGGAGGCAGCGAATACTAGCTTCACAGCGGCGTACTCCTTCGCCAGTGGCAGTAGCTCAAGAAGTTGCTCCTGCCGTTATTCATACGCTATATCATCAAAGGCACACAAAATCGACGGCTAATTTCCATTCGAACAGGACGGTAAGATCAGTTTTCTCCTCGTTGGAATGGCTTCACATTCGAACGAAATTATTTAAACTAAATGATGGCGGAAGCGGACTTCCTTAACCATAACCATTTAAAAATATTCGCTATACTGAAGTCACTTCTTGTGGCTTGACTCGATGTAAATTGGTGCCTCGATTTTTACCTCATTCCTCAAAATGCAACATTTTGGTCAACGCGATCGCTACTCTTAGCTTCATATTGCGCAGGAATTAGATCAAGGATGCAACAAGCGAGAGTGAGCCCCACCTTTCTCACCTTTCTTTTGAATGAGTTTGCTCTTCGATAAGCATATTTAAGAAAATAAACTAGTAAGCACGCAAGTGTTTATGATAAGTCGGTTAATTTTTAAAGTAAAACAATTTGCAATCCCATTAGCGACTGTTTGCTTTGAAAATAAATCTGTTATATCTTAAATTTTATCTGAATCGAATTTGTTCGTTAATATACAACAAATTGTATCGTTTTAAATCTCAGACTACAAAAAAAGATGTCGCATCAACGAAAAGCGTGAAGTCAGTAAGGAAGAAGAGTGAGGCGAAAAGAGGTTATTTTAAAAATGCGTCGTTGAAAACGGAAGATTTAATCATCAGCTATTTCCAGGAAAAATAAGTAAAACAGGTAGATGTTCGATCCTTTCCTTTTGAGTAGTTCATAAAACGATGCCAAACATTCTAAGGAGAGAGCGATCCATGGCACTTTTATTGAAAAATTTGATGGTGATCTCAACACTTCGTTGCGTCACTCCAAGAGCGGTTCTAAACGCTTCAAGTTTGTTCACCAGCTTAGCATCTAATGTATCACAGTCTCGCACATAGTCTGTATTTTCCATAATTAAAGAACACCGAACTGATTATAGCTATAGCTCTTTCTATATAACATTAGTTGAACATGAATGAGGCTTTAAGCTTTGATGACAGCAATTGTAACTGTTTTTTTAACCTTATAGATTGTTGTATAGTTGTCAAACATTCGTTCTGCATTAGCTCTTTAACGTGAAATACGTCCATTCAACAAATTTTCAGAAGGTGAGCTGGAAGTGGATGCAACAGAACGAAGTCATTCAGTATCGTCAAAAAGTTATTCAACGTCTTCAAAATCAGCTTCATCTGCTCGAAATAAACCGAAACGTTTAATGGTTAGTGTATCACAATGTTCACACAAGTATTTTTCCCATTTTTAAACGCTATGATGTTCAAGCAAATTTTCTTTTAGGCTTGATCGTTTTATTCCATTGCAGAAAAAACAATATTTTAAAGGATCAAATCACGCTAATATGAGCAACTTGGGATCGTTCAGAATTGAGGGGGCTAATAAAAATCTGAGATGAATACTCTAATTAATCATTTTAGAGCTATGTTACTCGAGGTGCAAAATGGCATCCAGCAAGATACAGCCAAATGGGTTGCACTGCAAAATGAATTGAGGAATTTCGTGTTGACTGCAAATTCAGTCGGCTTGGCAATGCAATGAATGACTCGATGAATGTCTATTCGCCATGCAAGAGGGTATAAGTACTGTTCATTAGATAGTGTAGAAGAATCTCATAAACTATATTGGATGGTGAGGTATGTCTAGGCCTCCCGAGCCTCGAGGATCTACAACATCGTCTGCGCAGACTTAGCTTAATGGCAATGATCTCTTGACGAGTGATGTTCTGTCGACGTGAAAAATGGGAATAAAACTTAAAATACGACATTTTTATGCAGTCAGTTGGCGTTTATTGATAAGCTTATTTGATGAATGATCGCAAAAGCAAAGTTTTCACTACTGAAGGACGATTCTATCGGAGCTTCTTCTTCAACAAGTGGATCTTCGCGTTCGAGCTCTTCTAAGAAGTCAAAGCAACGAGAAAAAAAGGAATCTTCATTGAAGAGAAAAAAAGAAGCCGCAAGCAATGAAAAGAAAGTGCAAAAGGAGGAAGAGGAGCCTGTACGTCCCTCTTACTAAAGCAATTCATAGAGAACACTTGAGAGGAGAAGTTAAGTTGATGAATGCAGAGGGATTTAGGTGAGAAAATGAATCATCAAAGCGCACGCGCCTACAAGTTGATCGCTTGGTGTAACAATAATGACACCAAGAGAAATGTCGCAGCCGCAGTTCCAAAAATATTCTCTGCAAATTGAATACTTATGCAAAAGTTTATTTTTGCATATGTTCCTACTTCTGCTGCTAAGTGAATAACGAAATAACGAAAGGTTGCAGGCTGGAATTCTAGATGTTTGCCATACTTCTCATTTGCCAGTAAATCAGTATTTCAGCTAAAGTCTACTTTGCTTCACCAGAATCGATAAACGATCTCACTATAGTCGTTCCATCTCAACGAATTAAAGGCAATTCTGTAGCATTTTCTCATCAGCGTCGAACATTTCAGTCACTGACAAGAAGTCTCGTCGAGAAATTATTGCCTATTGCAATGAAAGAGGGCGAAGAAGCAACAAAAGTGACGGCGGTGTACGATCCTTGGATGCCACTCGAAGAGCTTGCTGAACGCTCCGGATGGCTATATTCGCCTGAAGTTGCGAGACTCAATACGATCATGTCTATCTCCTACTTCGTGAGTTCTATCAATTTCCTTGCATAAACTCATAACGCACACACCTATGTGTATTTGATAGTATACCAGCATTTATACTTTCGAAAGAATGCTTGCATTCCATACTTTTTCCTGCATTTTCGATCCGCAACAAAACTGGATAACCATAACTTAGAGGTGTTTTAAGTTTTCCTACTTTGCTGAAAATAAATCACTCATCGATCGATATTAAAATATTATACCATCTTATTTCACTTCGGTTGAGCTAAAAAAACATAAATCAGCACTTTGTCATCTTGTGTTTCTATAGGTGCTTCTGCATTTCGGCACACCGGAATAAAAAGCTGCCTCACATAAGATAGTGAAAATAAAAAAAAAAGGGTTTTTTTGGCACGAATTCGTTCAGTGATACAATTTCTGCAAATGAAAATTCCTTATCCTACCATCTGAGATAGTTAATGGACTGAAATTGACGGGCAATTTTGCTGCTCCTTTAAATGCCAACAGGCCATAGAGAGCGTCATGAATATTAAATGGTCTGAGGATGTCGGTTATATTTGCCTTTTTTTATCACAATAGGTTCTTCGACTCTAAAAGTTTATTCTACGCGAGGAAACGCAAGCATACAGGTTTTGACACCTGTTTACATATATATACACGTAAGCACAAACAAATGCTACACACATCACCCTCTAACCGGGAATTTAGCTCGTTGTTAATTATTTGTAACACGGGATGCTTTTTCCCACCGGAAACGGCATAGTCTTCGCCGCAAGTTCCGAACATACGATTTGGTTTTCTCTTAGTCAGTAGATTTACCGCAAATTATTTGAGCGTTTCAAAAGCCTCTTTGCTATGAAAAGTTGGAGCTTTTTGCAGATTGCCAGATGCAAAATGCAACAACAATGCCATTTTTTATAACAACAGAGTTTAAACATGTCCGATTTCTGTAGTGGAATAGAGGCTTAATTAGTGATGCATATGACGCTCATTCCTTACTGGAAGGCAGAACGCTGCTATCCACTGCAAGCGAACGTGTCGGTAATTCTGAGTAGTGTTGGCACTCTGAGTCCTGAAAATATAAACTCCTATGATTTAAGGGCTCAGGATGACTTTCAAGGGTCTCGAACAAGATTCGGCAACCACTGAACTTGATAGACCCCAAAAATGGAAGCAACGCAATTGAGGGCCACCGAATGAGTGTCTGCAAAGACAAAATCTGTTCACCAGTACTTTTGGGATTCGGCGTGTCAGGATGCTGACTCGGAATTCTGGGTGCTACGAATGGTGGTCCCAAATAGATTTCTGTCCTTTCAAAAGTAGTTCGGAGTCCCCCCGTTCAGGATTATTCCAATGTAACTTGCCAGGTTCTTGAAGTGGCTCAGAGAGAGGAGGAGGGGAAAGGAGTTGTGGCGAAGTGCTCGATTTCTCTATTTATGCTCATCTCCGACGGTTCCTTAATGAACGCCTGTGAAAAGTTTAAACTTGTCATTTATCAACCCGAAAGTTGCTTAGAGGGACCGATTGCTGTTATTACTTGCTTCTTATAATTTCCATTAACAAAATTCATGCACGTGTTTGTACTTGTTAATTTGGAAGCCGTTGAAACTAGAGATAGAAAACTCAGTGGTCGTAATGCATATTATGGACTGACCACCTTTCAGATAAACGCACCAACTTTTAAAAAAACTTGTAAGAACTTCCCACTGTCCAGAAACTAGTAAATCAGTGGGTCTTAGACACTGGCAAAGTCGTTAAAATCAAATCTTTGCGCAGGAAGTTTCCACTGTCGATCGGATTAGTTTACATGTGGACATATGCAGATGATTTATTACATGAAATTGCATGATGAATATAACGGCAACTGCAATGATTAATGCAGTGAGTATATTTACAAGCGAATCTACCAGCTGCTATGGCATGTTTCTCAATTTGCTTAATGTTTTTGAATCAATCAATTGAACGGCTCTAGTCAGTTATTGTAGATTGGGCAGCAACGTTCGAATCGAGAGGGTACATCCGGATCGAGCTGCTCCTCAGTTAGCATTGTGAACCGTGCTCAACGGACCACATTCAGTGTTAAAGATCGTAGCAAACAGAGCAACGACTCGTTTGACATCAACGATTACCCACAAAAAAATGCTATTCCTTCACATAAGTAATACTCACAGTAGAATGCCATTCTTTCATGAAAACGGCTTTTCTTATTCACACCTTGAAGCATGCCTCAGCTGGTTGCAAGCAATTGTCCTCAGACAACTGAGCTGGGAGGGTAGGAAGAAGAGGGGATGGCCATTTGCGTTTTTCACTTCCAAGAGGGCAGAGTTTTGTGCCAGCTGAGGCAAGAGATAAAACGCATACACGATGCAAGGTATCCGGCTTAATAAAATGGTTCTAATTCATAGCTGATGCATTGTATAGCAAAAGTCTTTAGGCACATTTGGCTAATATTTGCTCAAGCTTTATGTATTATGAAGATATATGTGCAATTCAATTCAGATTTTCTATGTTCATATGTATATGAGTTTCATTTATTGTTTATGTAAATGCATCAGAAGTAAAGAGAGAGGTCGAAAATCGAGAACTTTCTAATACCTTCGTAGCATACTGGCCATCTTTATCAATTAGTCATTCACAGCATTTTTATTCAGTTAAAATCTATATTACTCCTTCATTTACATTTACAGAACTCTGGCCAAGAAATATTTCCATTTAGCACTGGTCCCCAGTTTATTTGAAGTTAATGTGGCGCGAGTTTTTCAATAAAAATATTATTCATCTCTTGTTTCGCCCAGCTTTTTTCTGGGCAAAAAGTGCAAGCGGTGGTTAAATTAGTGTACCCATTCAAGACTTCATCATAGAGTCCTTATGGCCTCTCATATCAACCGAGCTCCTCATCTTTTCATGACCTCTTTGGTGTTTAAGTCCATCCGTTAAAAAAACTACGATCTGCTGAAAGCAGAAATTCTGCAAAGCAAAGCTGTCACGATTATTAGAAATGGTATAGTCGGAGCCAATGCTAAAGCAGTTCAAAAAGTATTTTAAGAACCACATTCTAGATTTCTGCAACACAGACTGCACATACACATGAGGTTTAAAAGTTGCGTAACGCCGATGAGATTGTGTTCTCTGCTTTAGACAGGGAATAGCATCATGTATGGCAATATTACAGCTGCATTTGACCATATTACGTCTTCCCTAGAATGATTTGGCTTACTTTATGAATATACAACTATCTCTATCGGAGACTTTAGGGGCTGCTCTTTGCCTAACGCCGAATTCTGTGGCGGTGGAAATCGGTGTTCGATGCAAAGAGATAATGATGGGTGTGGTGGGCGGGAGGGAAGGGGTGGGGGTTAGGAACGACAATCATGGCACTTGTGTTTTCTAGTGGGAATTGATCGTGCTGCCGTATTTATGACAGAGTAACTTCTTACTGTTGATAAACGCGTTAACGAAGGACGATTCAACTTCGATGGCTACGGCAACTTGGAACAGTTCGCCTGTGTGTTCTTTCAGTGACTTATCGAGCGGCGGATAGGGAGGATCACCTGCTGAAGCTTCAATCTCAGACCAGAGCAGCACCTTCCACCCCTCCAAGAATAACACATGCGATAAAGAGGAAGCGGCTGATGATAAAGTCGGCCCAAAGACATTGAAGATCACGGGACATTCCGAAAGAACATTAGACTGCTTCATAGCCAGAAAACGCACTTCCTGCTTTTCAATCAGTTCCTCCATCGATTATCGCCATTTCGAATACAGATAAAGAGTTTCAAGTAGAAATTTGTTTCCCGAGATACATTTTCCACGGGGTAGGAAATTTCCAAACACTAATGGAGGCAGCTGATGAGGCTCACTGCAACCAAAATCATGAAATGAACATCGCGCGATTGCTGATGGATGAAAGCAGCAAGGAATGGAAGCACAGCAAGTGAACTGGTTCAAAGAATGTGGACTAATGAAACGTTGCAGTTGGTAAATGAAACAAGACGATCTTCGCATTTTTTCAATTTCTAGTACATCCTCTTTTCAACTGATTGTAGGGATTTTGTAAAATTCGGCTACCGGGAGCTCTTCAGCTCAGGTCTAATGCTGAACTTGAGTCATCAAAGTTTACAACTTCGAAAGGTCGAAATTCACTGCATTACTCATGATAACACTTGACACTGTTAAGTAAGAAAACTCTTGGAAATTGCTAGCTAATCAAGAAAACTTACAACGCAGATATCTAGCATTCCAGTACAAAAAGACATTACTGCAACGTTTAATATCAGTTTTTTGTTAAATCACAAGATGACTTGAGCATAATGAGCATGTTTTTGAGAAAATACTTTAATGCTTCTTATGTTTGTTCTTTCTCTTTGCCCTGACGTTCATGAGTTGAGACTGCTCCTTCTTCGTGTCCTGAGACGCTGTGGACGCTTCATGCTCGAAGGTTGGCGCCGAAGCTATACCTTCGTGGATTTTCTGCAGTGTGAAAGTAACCATTTAGACATCTTACCATTAGTCT
Organism: Baylisascaris procyonis; assembly: GCA_037389465.1. NCBI lineage: Eukaryota > Metazoa > Nematoda > Chromadorea > Rhabditida > Ascarididae > Baylisascaris > Baylisascaris procyonis. Next base: position 5,441,735 of record JAZARR010000213.1, on the reverse strand, counting down.
TGCGCCTTTAACTTGAGTTCAATGATTTGAATTCAATAAAGAGTGCAAGTTCAATATTTCATACGAAGCTTTCAAATATGCTTTCATTAGGGAACTATTTTTAACGACGTTTCCTATAAACCGAAAAATGCGTTATTGTGAATGATTGGCCAATGTTCTCATAACCAAGAGTTGCTCCAATTAGCTCACCCATAATTGGCATAACTAAAATAGATAGGAACTTGTAGAGTTATTCTATCAAATTTCCAGACTTCTTTTTAAATTCACCAGTTTCCTTTTCCTTCTCTCAATCTATAATTTAGAGAATAAAGCGAAAATCATAAGTCAAATATTGCCCACCTCCAAAGCTTCATCAGTGCTTATCAAGCGTTGAATCAGTAATGCGATGAGGTACAGCGTGCATCCAGTGCTTAGCCCGGCCATACAGAAGGCAGTCGAACGGACGATTTCACTACAATTTGTAATGTTTTGGAATTTTAAATATGCTCTGGACACTTTAATATTTATGATGTCATATTTCTAAAATTTTCAACAGCGCTGCAACCATAACAGACAGCGACAATTAAGATGTAAGCTGCAAACGGGCTTACTAATTAAGGTTTGAATGGAACATTTATTACAAATTTCTTCATTTGCTCATGCAAAATTACATTTTGTGCTAAATGTTCTATAATTTGATTACAACGACCATTCCGGTCAGATATACTGAACAAAAAGAACATGAAAGTTGAATATGAGAGGCAAAAATGCAAATCAGACATGTGTACCCGCACGCATTTATGGCTGAGCGGACTGATTGGCGAGATAGTCACGTATGCGAATTTACAGTAGTTAATAACGATGCAAATCAATAAAATATGAACTCACGGCAAGGACAATTTATGCACAGATGTCCACTGTTTACTAGTGAAGTCGGTGAGCGTATTGTTAAACTTCTTCGAGAATGAGTCGTCGAGATCATTAGGAAGGGGCCTCGTTTTTATCGATGCTCCATTGTGCATCTCCTTGATTGCAGCTTCAAATATTTAACTAAGTTTAAAAAAATTCTGGTTGTGAAGTATTTCATGTTAACATATTCTTTATCTTGCAATCACAAACCTTCATAACATACCATCATCGCATGTTTATTACATGTTGTTATGTTTTACAGAGCAAAATGGCTGTGGTCGAGAGTTGTTACAAGAGATAAATCATACATGTTAACACAAAATACAAAAACAAAGCAAAATAGCATTCAAATCGAAGAGTCCCTGGGGCAGATGCTGATTAGAAGATTCATCCATGAGCTCAGACTTACGCCTGCTACCTCAAACTATCCTTAGAAAAGCGGATCTTCAAAATAGTATATGGTATCATATGCTATAAACTTTATGAAATATGCAAAGAATTACCTTCGGATGAGTGAGGTGAGAGAATAGAGCTGTTAACTTTTTTTGATACCTCGAATTTGCTGTTCATGAGTTCTTCAATACTTTTCAATGGATGTCCCACATTTGTGTTCTGAAAAACTCCTATAATTCCCCCGTTCTCCAACCTTGCAAATTTCAAGAAATGTTTTGCCAACTAGTTTTCATTGTTTCTGCAGCAGTTACATTTTTGTTCGTTCGTGGATGACTTTACCCTTTGAGAGAAAAATAGTGACATGGGAACTTCTAAAATACTGACCGCTACGAACACTGACCAGCCCGTTTAGTATCAAGGGTATTTTACGAATATTTTACTGCGCAGGAGGATTATTTTAAGGAATATGATGAGGTTTCAGTTTCTCTTTCTTCTAGACTTGGCTGTGATGTCCATCATCCTCGCATTGGATACGTGCGATCGTATGGGGTTGTGGTAGATGGTATTTTATCTTTATATACCTTGTGCTTTTTTCTCTATTTCAAGTACTGTACTCTACTTCTTTGTCCTTTTCTTACCACTCACTGATTTTCGGTTCATCTCTTTGTTTATTTACACGTCTATCTATCTGTTCATTTGTTTACACATTTATCTAATTATCTAATTTATCTAATTATTTATTGTTTATTTATTTATTTTCCAGTCTATTTATTTATTCATTAATTCATTTGTTATTTGTTTCTCATTTATCCATTTATTTTTTCATTTATTTACCTGTTTATTTATTTATTTATTTATTTATTTATTTATTTATTTATTTACTTTATTTATTATTTACTTATTTATTTATTTATTTATTTATTTGTTTATTTATCGTTATTCGTTTATTTATTCATCATTTAATTGTTACTTTCTTATTCATTTTCGTGACTTAATCTATAATTTTGGCTATCTTGGAAGTATTGCATGAATTGAAATGAAATATCTCACAGCAGAGCGAACGATCAATTGTGAACATTTGGCGTCAACACTCAAGCACAAAGCAGTAAGAAGTATTAGTTGGTACATATCTGCAAATAAAGTAACATAAAACTAAAGAGGCAATAGCTCAAAGAAGAGCCACTGTAAATCTCTATTTTTTAGGTGAACAAACGAAAAATGCAATAGTGTGGATGGCGGCCAACTGCCATATAATCGGATCTATATTATGGTGGTTCCATAATTTTGAAAAAACGAGCAGCTTAAGGTATTCATGTGCGCTTTCCGACCTCAAGAATATTTCTTCCTTATACTTTGTCTTACGGGCATCTTTCCTCTTTCTTCTGAAGAATCGCATATTACAGAAATATGCCTTAGTTTTCACATCTTCTACGGTACTCAAACTCTGCTATCAATCTTTGTAGCGAAAGTGTCGCTCTTCTACCTTCGATGTAAATTCTGGAAGAAAAAGGTGTATTGAACAATCTGACAGAAGTATGCACCAAGAATATGCGGATGCCTCGCTGGTGTCTTCCGCATTTCATGCTCATCATCTATGCATACCGCATTCAGCCTGTTTTCCTATTTCGTCGTTTCACATATCCGCCCGCCCCTTTCACTTGCTCCAGCTGACCATCAGTGATAATAAAATTTTCGGCATTCTGCGGAACTCAGAAAACCAACCGTGTTGGAGCACGATACGAAGACGACCACTTTCGGCAAAAGCAAATGTGAGCAATAACGGATCAGCATTGAGTCCCCCATATAAGGAGGAGACGGAAATGACAGAATTTTGCAAATGTGCAGATTTGTCTTTCAGCATTAGAGCACTGAATGTGCACGGTTGCAAGCCTTCGAAAATGATGGTCTTAATGGAGGTTCGATGACGAAGAGCGAAATTTTGGATACGCATGAATTGCATTGCCTCTAAGGAAAAGTTGTTCATCATTTCAAGCATTTCAATAATATTCAGCTTCAGATTTGCGTTAGTTTAGCAGTAAAAACTTTTAGGAACTAATTGGCGTTTCAATTAGGAACTAGTTAATGAATACGCAAATTGGAAATATGCAATTCAAGGCGACGATCTCCTAGAAATAATTAATTTGTCAATGAAGAAACTAAAATGGAGGGTTCTTTTCTTCTAATTAATATAGAAAATCACAGCAATTTTACCCTTTGGTGGAGGTTTTCAGACTTATGAGTTGATAATGCGGTGTCATTTTTTCATTAAAATGTGACAAATTTTGAGCTTTTCAGAGATACACTTTTGGGTGGGTGTAGGTGTAGTGCAAGTGGGTGAGAACTGTGTATATATGCATTTGCATACTTAAGAGTTTCGGGGCTTCGAAAATCTCAGTGATTGCAGTTGGAGAGGTGTGCTTGGTATCAAATGAAAGTATGTGCTGAGCTCTATCCAGTGAGTGCTATCACCGGTTGGGAGGGTACAAGGTGTGGTGTAAAATGAGTGTATACTTTTTCTCTTACGAATATATAGACTTCGCTTCGGAAGCATTAAATGACGCAGTCGGTCAAGCATCCGGTTGGGAAGAAGGATAATGGCAAGAGGGGAGGAGTTCGACTCCGTCTGGAGCGTGAGTTTGTGGTGTCTGTTTGCTTCTGTATGTGGATTAGAGAGGGGGAGGGGAGCTTACCTTTTTCGATTAGCTGTGGCGTGTATGTGCGGTGTGTGGTGTATTTGGAGGAGGGTTGTGCGTATATGTGTGCGTAAATGTGTGGCGTTATAGAATTTAGTTGTGAACATTTCGAAAGGTAGCAAGAAATAGAATAAGGAAGTGCAATGTTAGGTAATAAATTAAGGAATTATTTTTTCCATAGCCCCAACTGCATGCGGAAGAAAGCAGAGGGTTCAAGGGGGCGGCGGCCCTCCTTGCTTCAATTTCGTTCGCAATAATGTGTAGCTTTCATAAATTTCACAGATTTCCTAAATTTTGTGGATCTCTGTGCGGTTCTCGTGCAAGAACAGAGACATCGCTTTACGTTCTATCTTGCTGTGGACCAGAGGAGCTGTCATCGTCCAGCAAGGGAAATCTCTTAATGTTGGTGGTCTTTGTTCTATATTGGTATGCCTTGTTGTTTGAAACAGCCTTTCGTGGTAGAATGCTTAAACGGTGTGGTGCTATCACGTATAGGATGGGATGCATCACGTAAGTGAAATGTGAGGCAAAATAAATGCCATCGAAAATTTCGATTTTTTACTTTTTATGGTATGTTTGCAATGTCGGTATCTCGTGGGAGACCTCTTCAAGGTGATCACGGTTCACTAAGTTGCAGGTGTGTACGTTTAGTGTGTTCAGAGTAAAAAGGGAGTGAACTTGCGCTATCAAATATATATGCCGTCGAAATGGGCGAAGCAATAGAAATCAAAAAGGCTTAGAGGTTAAGCTGTTAGCATCACATTGAGGGGAATCAAGGTTCGGTTCCGGTGGGTCTCTCTGCTCGTTTTTCATTTGCTTTACTTTATTCTCATATGTAAATTCACATTCCTCAAGAGCATACAATCCACACACCTTTATAGCTGTTGTTATATGGAGTATATGCATGTGTGTATATAAGTGGCTATATCTCGGCTCCAAAGCAACCTTTTGAGTTGCAACTTCATTTATAGTATTCAGCATTTACTGTTCTATCATCCCGTGTGAAAAGATTTGCAACTTTTCGAGGAATAAAAATTTCGATCTCTGGGGCCCAACTTTTGTGAAACCTCGATTTTCTTGATTTTGGGAGATCCGGCTTTCTGTTCCTAGTGGAGCTTCTTGTCTCCGTTTGTGACATTTTTAGAGAGCTTCTTTGCGAGCGCCGAAGGCGCGAGTCTGTTGTGGAAAGCTTCTTATACTGTCTTTGCTAGCGCCGAAGGCGCGATTCTGTTGTGTAGAGCCTGCTCTTCTGTCTTTGCGAGCGCCGAAGGCGCGAGCCTGTTGTGTTGAGCTTCGCCTTTGCGAGCGCCGAAGTCGCTAGTCTGTTGTGTAGAGCTTCGTCTCCTGTCTTTGCGTGAGCCGAAGATGCGAGCCTGTTGTGTAGAGCTTCGTATTCCGCCTTTGCGAGCGCCGAGGGCGCGAGTCTGTTGTGGGTTCGCATTCTGTCTGCGAGCGTCCGAGGCGCGAGGCTGTTATGTGAAACTTCGTATTGCCTTTGTGGGCGCGAGGGCGCGAGTCCTTTGTGTAGAGCCTCCGTCTTGTGTCTTTCCGAGCGCCGAGTGTGTGTGTGTGTGGTGGGTGCGGTGTGTGTGGTGTGTGCCTGTGTGTGGTGTGTGTGTGTTTATGTGTGTGCACTTGAAATGTACAAATTCATGTGTGTATTTGATTTATGTGTAATGTGCAAATCTGTAGTGCGTGTGCATTTGAAATGCACAAATAAAACATGACATCACTCGCGTCATTTCTTACCTCACAATGATTCAATTTTCATCCTGTTTTTTTGCAACTAACTCCGCAGAATATGTGGAAAAGTGTGACACATGGACAAGTCTAACACGCTGTACTCAATATTGTTATAAAAATGTAAGGTTGCCGATTTTGAATGCAAGTGACGTTGCGAATTTGAAGAAAGATCTGGTAGGAGATAAGTTTCAACTACCACAACATAAATGTGACTTTTGGAACTATGAACTTCTTCTACACGTGGATGAGAATCACAGTTTATAAACAGCATGAGCACCTGAGCGTAAATCATTGCTGGATGTGTACCTGTATTTTCTTTTCTAAACATTTACACTTCGTGATGACCGAGATTATAGGATACTGTTTGTACGCTCACTAATATGATGGGAGCCATTTGGGTGAACACATTTGAAGTAGCATCATTTTTAGGGTTTGCTCAAAGATGACTACAGGTTGGCTGTATTTATACAAACTTGAGTAGCCTTATTGATTGAAATGTACTTCAGCTTACCACTTTTCAAGCATTGTCATATAATGAATAGTTTGATAGACGTGAAAGTTATCGATTTTATTCGTTGAGGATTTATAAGGTTAGAGGTATCCAACTGCAGCAGCAGTTGTATACAACAAATATAAGAAAAAATGAGTGGGTAATGTACATTAAAATAGCAGATTTGTGAAGAAATGAAAGAATTTATTGAAAGGTTGTGATTTGAGTGTCTCTTTGGTTCTCCTCGTTCTTGTTGCCTCGAATATCCTTTTATCCATTCCCAATAATGTTTTCCTCGCATCTGGCCAGCTGTTTGGACCCTTAAAGTATACACATTTATCGATTATCTTGTTGGATAGGAAGAATCATCAGTCTTGGGTATAGCTTTAGCTTAGATACATGTTAATAACTTTCGAGTATTTATTTGGTGAAGAAACTCTTCAGAAAGAAGTTATTGACATATAGAATTTTTTTTTTCAAATAATGGAGAATGAAAAGAATTTCTTCTGTGGTGAAATTTATTCATTTCTTCACAACATCGGTAGAAATCATCGTTTTCATTTTCTATCGAAAAATCGTCAAGTTGAAGGATTTAAAAGAAAATGACGGCACTTGCGTGTCTTGTTTCCTTGGATCGTGCTTCATACTTTTAAAAAGAAAATTCTTTAGAAAAAACAAGTGCTTGTGAAATAGAGAGAGAAAAAAAAAGAAAAGCTACACGGCATATTGGTAATACGTTCTTCCGTTGTTGCTAAACCCTAATTATGTGTCATGACATTTGAAAACCTCTTATTCGCATCATCATCGTTTTCTTAACAGTAGTCGAAACAACCGCAACGAAAAGATTGCTGACAAAAGTTGAGTCTTATTCCTCTTCCGTCTCTTACCTGTTCATTTGTCAAGCAACGTCTATTGATAGAAATGGCTATATACGCCGTACATGTGCCACAGAGATTCGGTTGTTCAGTGTGCAAGCGATGTATGCGGGCGTGTAAAAACTAAGGGAAGAAGAAAAACAACGAGCAGCATCAGTAATGCAAATCCAGTTTTTAAGGAAAATCCTGCTTGATACTTACGTTAAGGCGATATTGATATGGCGCTAGTCCATGGAACAGCAAGACTCGTGCCAGACTAAGATCTGTGAGGCAATATTTCAGTAATTTCGGTTTTACGTTAATTAGTTTCGCCAGCTCGTCCATGTAATTAACATAATATACCTAAACATTAAAATGATTCACAGTAAAAAACCTGTGTAATCCGCATGATTTATTGCATCTAAACCGCGTTAACTTACCCTCGTATTTCAGCAAACAGCGTTAACATATTTTAAGCAAAAGACTGCATTAACGTAAACTAATTTATTGAATTTAGCATAAATAATAGCCTCAGATATGAGATGAAAGGTGCATGAACTACGATTTGAATCGCACTGCAATGAGAGAGATGCCCAACAACCGAGGATATACAGAATGTTTTGAATTCGAGCAACATTTGTAAATTGCTTGCCAGATCACGATTTCACGAATTTTGAATTCTTGCTATTCCTCTGAACGAACACTAATGAGTTTATTGGATAACAAAAGGCCTATTCTCAAAATTAAAATACTGGCGACCTTATGGGCCATAAAGTGAAGGATAATAGAACTACGAAGGTGATAGTAAAACCGAAGCAGTTAAGGAGATGAATGGACGTGGAAAACACGCAGGACTCTCTTCAGCGTCCTTCGACGCTTAGAATTGGGCTGGTGATCACTCACCTGAATAGTATGTCTTCGACGAGGGATGAATTCCTTAGCCATATCTTTTCGTTTCTTATCGATATTCTTCTGCATTTTATTTGCATCTGGAAGCGTTGCTCTTCTCGAAATTACTTCACAGAAGACACGACATTGCATCTCCGATATAGGCATTATTGATCCAACTGGTTGGATAAGTCCGATCACTGCTAGTGTATTCTATAAGTGAACTTTGTCCCATATGAAACAAACATACAAAATGTCAATATGATCTCTTATTGTAAAATAATTAAAGGAAAGTTATGTAATGTCGATATGATCGTTTCGCAGCCCAGCGGCAGCTTCAATCGAACCAGATTACGGCTGCAGTGAAGTAGACAATGATGGCATCACTCATTAATATTAGGGTATGTTTGCAGTACCACAGATTGGCACTCATCTGATGAATCAATTGCCACCTATGCGCGAGTGAAGCAGTGTCACCCCTGCTATGTTCACTTCCGGATGAACACCTCGACCTTGTTCCGAATCAGGACTTCCTTCACGAGGAAAGCCTCTACTCATCGCTTCGTTATATGAAACAAATTGATTGGAAACGCATGAAGTGAAGCGAAATCACAAATGTAGAATGCAATCAGCATATCTAGATGACTGCAGCTGTCGAAGGACACTTTGGTCAAACCATATTTGTTGAGGCGATCACCGGAGCAATCAAAGACTTTAATGGATAAAAAGGGTTCCATCATCAGATACACGGGCATATCAGACTCCCTGTTTTTCCTCTTCCTACCTCATCTTTTACAGTCGGCTAACATTTCCACCCGAAAAATGACAAACCTTCGGTGAGAGTTGTGGCGGATACATATACTGATATAAGTTGACTCTGTTTTCATCGACGGGGATCAGCTTGCCCTCTTCAAGCATTGGGAAGCCGAATGAATATCCGGTGGCGTAGATTACTACATCCACATCCTCAACTATAGAGTTATCATCGAATATTACAGAACGCTCGCGAAATCGTCCGATGTTCGGTTTGACCTGAAAACGAATTGTGAGCTAATTTTTAGTCTTTATGCATTTTCGAAATTGTCACTCCAACTTTTATAGTGTTGTAATATGAGTTTCACGCAGGTTAATTCCGTTATAAGAAGTCTTTAAGTTCACTATTGCTCGAATTTTACACGATGCCAACTATATATACGACCATTCAAGCCGCTAAAAGACATTTTATAGAAATATTTCAAAAAGCAACGAAGCAATATCGGCTATGCGTTTTCTTACGTGATGCATTATGACGTACTTTCTGTGTGAATTTTCAAACAAACTGCCAAAAGGCATAGGAAACAGCGAGCTCATCAATAAATAGCTTTCGTGATGAAATTTTAGTGCCAAAAAGCTTAGAGGTTGAGAATTGGTTCTTTAACCTATCTGATCTTATTGTTATTGGATTTTCTATGGTAATTCTTTGACAAGTGAATCAGCTGTTAGAGTCAGACTCACCACAACGGTGCCTGATGCGATTCGATTCGGCAGTTCATCGTTGATGGTAACATGTGCTTGAAGAAAACGATGTTTCGGCTTAAGTCCATAGCGTCCATGATCAAATCGTTTGCTAACGTTATATTCGAGCATACGATTTGTTAACTTCAAGCATAATTGTGCAATACGCATAAAAATAACCTTTTATTGAAGCGATTAAAAATTATCAAAGCTACCGTTCTGAATAGAAACGTTTATGGTGTCCAATTCGACTGCTATACAATTATTGTGACATACTGCTTTCCTGGAGTTTATTCTAAGGCACTTTTTGCTTGAAGTTAAGTGAAGATTATTTTTACAGAGTGGTTTCCAATATTTAAAATAAACGGAGAAGCATTCTAGAGCAGCGGCATAATGCATGTTTTTTATATTTCGCCTACCTAAATAAATGGTTTTTTTGGCGACTCGACTGGTATGAACGGAGAACCAACCGGTGCGAAATGCATACAGTTTGTTTGAAATTCAGTTGACTCCTTTTGAAACTGATAGATCAATACAAATTTTTCCATTGCGTCTCACTAGGCTTACCAAATTTTGTAACTCTGGCTTAACTGATTTTTGAGTCGGAATTGGTGGACGCACATATACGCACAGACACAACATTGTCGTAATATGCATTTGCATGCAAATTTATAAACGCGGAGAAGAGATTTCATCGCAGATTTGAAGCATTATTGATGCGTCTTTAATACTTGATAAACCGATGAGGAATAATCAACCTCATGTGACGAAAAATATGCAAAATCGATTCCGAATGCGCCTTTTGTGATGGTTAGCGTAAAATCCTACTCGCAAGCATTGTGCGTTTTTTAGAGCATATTCTGCTGTACATAAAATGCTGTTGTGCAGAAGCAGGACCTGATTATGGCGGAGTTGTATCTGCGGGTATATATCTGCAGGCGTGCCTGCGTTGGTTTGAACTCATGAAGCATTGAACGACGAAGCTTGACATGGTCACAGTTGTGCACGGCTCATTGATCCCTTATGCCATATCTTATGAACTTCGAAAGAGGTTGTTGCCATTTGAAAGTGAAAAAACCAATGGTTCTGGTACGACAGATCCGCAAAAAAAAAACAAATCTTTTGCAGTAGATTTACGAACTAATTGAACTGTGAAGGCAGTATTTCGCAGATTCATTATTTGTTGACAACCCACGGGGCCGGTTGGTCAGATAATGAAGTGCAAAAGCTCATGTCATTCAGCTCCTTTAGCACGTTTCTCCGTTCGTTTTGAAGCAATGCGGTTTTTTTGATACGTTGATACACCAATGTTATCATTTAGTTGAAATACATAGGATAATCCAATTTTTACGCTACGATTCATTATCGAAATATGAAAGTGATATTCTCTTATTTCACAATGGTTGATAAGAGGAGGATTTCAATTATGACTTATTCACTGATAAGAAATTCGCTTAAATTTCACATACAACTAGTTTTAAAAAATGGTTAAGTTAAATTTTCCATGGAATACTACAAGTCGTCATGGAAGTTTTCTATAATCGTTTAGATGAGAAATCCAAAAGGCCCACTTACCGAGGATGGTGCCCAAGACTTCATTGCAAACGCAAATCTGTTAACGAAAACAAGGTCGACCGGCTCTCCATCACGCCATACTCGATTCATAACCCATGAGCCAGTTCGTGTTGCCAGGTATACCTGCACATAGAAAGACCGATAGAACGATATAACTCAAACACAAAAAGCATGTAAAATTGAAATTTTTCTATTGGTTTTTAAAGTATTTGTAGTTCAATATCCTATATGAAGTTATATTCTATCGGTTGACTAACATGTGAGCTAACCTGAAATGGTATGTCATCAATATTTTGCACACAACGGCATATTCAGCTGAACGCCAAAAGTCGAATGGACAATATCTTTGATTTCTTCTTATAGTTGATGAAATAGTAGAATACTCTTCACTTTCGTATACATCTTATTTACTCGATATGTGGCAGATATTTACTTGCTACAGTAATGTGGCAGAGTTCATTTGCCATGAATCTGCATTTAATTACTAGCAAGCAGACAGCAGAATTAGGGGAACCTTAGCAAATGCTATTTGGAAATGATTTTTTCTTAGTTCATGTGAGTGTGCCACTGCAAAAATTGGAACGAATATTGCTCTCCGACTCGGAACATTTATCCTAGTGAAATTGAATCAAGGATCAGTCATGGTTTGTGATTTGAATGCCATCGTTTCAGTTGATCGGCAAGAGAGTCTCTCAATTGGAAAGTCCGCAATCTGTCGAATGAAGATTGACAAGCGCGATATTTCCGAAAGAGTTGTTGACCACTGACGATGTTGTTGACCACGATTGTTGACCACTGACGATCGCAATGAGTGGCCGCATTTCACCAAATTTTGCGAAGTAAATGGCAAAAAAACACCGACATTTGTGTATTTGCAAATATCACGTAATTTTCAAGATATATAAAGAGAAAAAACAATCAAAGCAGAAAAATTCCCACGTTCCCAGAAAAAGTTTCCCAGAAAAAATTCCCAAAAGAAATTTAAAGAATATAGTTGCAAAACTTTTTAAGTAAACGTGCCCAGAAATCCGCTCGTCAGCAAGATTTTCCTACATTAAAGTAATAGAATAGCGCATGCTCTATCTTAATAATGGGCTGCCACCTTTCACAACTTACTTTTACATTCATGCAGAGCCTAACTGTTGGTTGCTCAAAATCCTCTGTGAGCTAGGAAGTTCAACCAACCTTTTTAGCGATTTTGCTCAACTCGACGGCGATATCGCCACCTGAATTTCCGATCCCGACCACAACTACTTTCTTGTCGTCGAATCGAATCGGATCTTTATAGTCGTGAGAGTGCAGAATTTCACCTTTGAAATCATTTTGACCAGGAAATGGATTCGGCCAATATGGATCGACGTGATGACCAGAACATAGCAATACTCCGGAAAATGTTTCCGTGTTTTCCGACCTCTCATTTTTTTCGCTAAAAGTTCTAAAGAAGTGAGGATAGTTTCCCCGATTAAGTTTACATTTACTTTTTGGTGTATTTCGGAATTCGGAATCTTCGGTTGTTTTTCTTTTAGTTATTAGAACATCTTAGCAGGAATTTTCTTCAGTTCCTTTAATGCTTCCAATGTTGTAAAAAAGGCTGATTGTTTCTTTTTTGAAAGCATAAATTAAACTGTGGTGGAATAACCTCTGTGGTATAATGAAACCCTCAAAAGTGACCTTATGCAATGAGATGCTAACGCAGTTGATGTTTAAGCTTAGCTGTGCTCATAGGTAATTGGATACGCATATATCTCGAAATTACTCGGTGTCCTCCAAAAAAAAACACTTCTCGTTTCATCCTCTTCCCTCGTCCCCTCTTCCTCTCTGCCGTCCTATCCTCGACTTTTAATCGAAACATCCACAACCTCTTTGGAGAATAAAGAATTGATGTCAATCGCAAGAAACATCACATTTCTATCGAAAAATGCTATATGATCGTGTAAAACTTGTAATAACTCTTCATAAATTTTCTGCACTCTATCAAAATACTGGATGCGTCAACTCTGCTCTTCGAATAGCTCACCTCGTTTGAGCTTTCTAAAACCTCTTGATAAAATAAAAACCCATCCTTTAAGTGTTTATTGTACTATCGAATGCAGAATCTATAACTCAAATTGATGTGGTTGGAAAAGAACAGTTAATTCCGTGAATTCCACATAGAAATTATCAGCATTGCCATGATTTGCAAGAATGTCTTGTTGGTCGTATCGCTATTATTTTAAACACATCATCTTATCAGGACTAATTTCCGCGAAGCTCCCGCAGTGTTTTATAAGCAACTCTTTTCGAAATGTTCTATGAAGTTTCCACCCATCCTGCCGTTATTCCGAGAACGATCAAAAACGGATAATTCAAAATATACCCAAAAAATAACGATATTTAATACTAACAATTATTATCATTGTCAGTTAGAAGATATTATCGCTTAGAATATAATCATTTAAGTGACACAAGGGCTATGATGTGGTCTATATTTATCTGTTATTCGCTTATGTAATTAAATGAGTCACAAATGAGCAGCCCTTAGTTAAACTCGCCTATAGTGGAGTGGAATCAGTCATAAATTTCGAATTTTCCAAATTTTTAAGAAAAATGTCGCAAATGGCGTCAAGCAAACAGTGGAAAGAAGCGAAAGTTGCACAATTAAAAAGAACATTTAGTGAACCACAAATGTGGATCAAAATAGGGAGCAGGAAGATTAAATCGGTAGTACCAATGCATTATTCCAATGTCGCGTTCCCCCATTCGCGCATCATTGTATTGACCGCAAACAAGATTTGACAGATTTCTAAAGTTCGTTTCTTTGATGTTATTGTTGCGTTATCCCTATACAATCAAATTAAGAGCAGACCGCACATAGAAACAACAACTCGATAAAAACCTGTTGGGAATAAACGAACATCGACTCAACTTACTTCAATTCAACAGTGGTGACATTCCATTCGCCATTCTCTTCGAATTTTTCACTTCGATTGATTGATACGACTTCGGTATGGAAATTAATGTATTTTTTCAAGTGAAAATGTTCTGCATATGATCGGAAATAATCCATCAGTTCGGTATTATGCATGAAATTGGCAGCATCTGCCGGTGGAGGAAAGTCACTATATGCGGTCATCTCTTTCGACGTGTTAATCACTGTACTTTTCATTACTGTTCCCTCACCTGCAACTAATCAATATAAATTTTAACGCATTAATATCTACATGACTGAAAATAAGAGAACATCTGATACAGCACATAAACAATGCAGACTGCCAACAAAAGCGCGGAAGACAGAAGCGCCTAAAACACCGATCAGATACCTCACTAAAGCGCCTTTATGCGTGCTGTGCCCAGTGATGGCAATTCTTAGCAAGCGTTTTCGGATCAGTTCTATCTGCATTCTTAGCTACGACTATCATAAATCATAAAAGCATGTCCCATGCATTTCTTTCTATTTAATGTATCTATAAACTTGTATGTATAAACATTAATGTACGTATAATTAGGTAGAAAATCAAAAATATGAATTTCGCTCAGTTTGTTTGCCCATATATCACATATTGCCATACCATTACAGCCAATATTTATCGATTTCACACGAGTGCATAATTTGTGATGTTGAGACATTTTTTAATGTATTCAGAAGAAAAGTTTTCACTCTGAAAGGTCTCACTGGATAGTATGATACCTAATGTTTCCAGCAAATATGACGGTAGAGATGGGGTGAGGTAAGAGGGGGCATTCTGCCTTCTAGAAGTATGTGTAACAAATTTAAAGAGATCTTTAATTCCTATATCGAAAACGTCAATGAAATAATCCTAACGCTAAATCATGTCACTTGCATCAAAAGATGTTCCAGTGTAGTTATTTACTTGTCAATCGCTGACTATTCCATTCATATTGCCCTTTACAGCGTAATATTTTTACGCTAATTTCACACAATAAATATCACGTCGCCTGTGTACTTTCAATTAAGAGAATTATAAAACTTGTATTACTGAATGATGAACACTTTTATATGGAATCGGAAAACTCGTTCGAATATGCTACACTGATATTCGGTCTGTGTGATGTGAGTGCATTTGCAGCCATAAGTTTTCGTTGCCATTATTTAGGCACGAGTATCAATACTGATATATTTTGAAAGCACTTGAGTGAATATATATTGTACGGGAAGAGGAAAGTTATCCTTCACCAAACTTTTTTTAAAGTATGAATAAGAACAAAGAGCACAGAACAAAGACTGATTGCTTTTACTTTCAAAGAAAGGAAAAACTCGGCAACTGAAAGTCAATCATTGGCACAATCAAGAATTCCAAGTGGGGAATTGAAGGAAAACTATGAAATGATTTGGTGTCTTCACTAAAAATAAATAGTCGAAATGACGTTAAAAGATGAATAAATAAGAATTGATGAAAATCGACAACAAAACTGAAAAGGTACACATCATGAATTGAAGCTATAAATATTCGCTATGAAGGATAAATTCGCTGTTTTAAAATTGTTGGTCATGAAGACTTAATTCATTATGGAGATTTCAAATTATTGCTATTAAACTCAGAATCATGATAAAGATGTGGAATTATCGAAAAGAAACGAATAAACATACCTGGACAAGGATCCTTTTTGTATCGCCATAAACCGCCGATATCACCCGATTTCTCAAAGCATATCACATCCAAATTATTTTCAAGGCAAGTTTTTATTGCGGTTAAGCCGCTCGCACCTGCACCAACCACGCAGATCTTCATTGTTGACCGAACACTGACTTCTTCGACAAAAGAGTGCAGAGGCGAGTCAATCGGCGGTGACGACACACACCTGAGTTTTCGTGCGTTTGCACCTATCCGGTTCCTTCTTATCATGCATGCCTACAAACCAATCTCAGCGCCATTCAACAAAATTCATTGTGGAAGGAAATATCCTATGCGCAATTCTTTATTAAATTAAGTCACTGGATTATGTCAGATTATGCCTGGATTATGTCATTGCTTAAGCATAGCAATCGAGCACTTTGGAGGCATAGCAACCGCAAGAAAAAACAATCTGACAGTAGATTGCTGCGTACTTCATAATATTACGAAAATACCTAATCATATCAGCTGATTGCAAAAACGCATGATGTGTACGTTTTCACTTTTGGTGTCGATTTTATCAGTTCTTATTTATTCATCTTTTAAAGTCATTTCGACCATTTATTTTTAGTGAAGAGGACAAAGCATTTCATTCTTTTTCTTTCAATTAGCCACTTGGAATTCTTGATTGTGCCAATGATTGATTTCCACCTGCCGAATTTTTCTTTTTTTAGAGGCAAAAACAATACGATTTTCCAATTGTTCAGGGCAAAAACCATCTTCTATTCTTTTGTTTTGTAGAGATGTTTAGAATCACATTTAGAGGAAAGAATACATTCAATTTTCATCAAAGCAGACAAAATATCACTTTTTTCTTGTATGATCTTAAAAAATGTCCTTCTCGCTATTTTTTACCATATATTCAGCTGAAATTGATTTGCATATGAAGAGAAAATAAAGTTGCGAACAATCGGAATACAACGTATGCTTTGCTGAAGTGAAAAAAATTGCAAAGAAAATAGAAAATTTACATCAGAATCTACAAACAAAATTTCTAGCTCATCTTCGAAGAGCAGCACGACCTCATCAAGCGTGGAAGTCATCATTACGAGAGTGATTTACAACGCTTCATCGTGACAATAGCGTATTTGAAATTTTTTTTTTGTTCATTTTTACGCTATTACCAAATTATGGCTAGCAAATTCTTTCCACAAAAATAAGTCATAATGCAAAGTGATTTTACATGCTTGCCTTATTTTATGTGCATTCATAAAATTTGGACACCATAGCATATTTGTGTGCAGTTTAGCCAATTGCAGATTGCATCTCCGTTCAGAATGAACCGTTTTGCCCACGTCGACTAGTATGACCAGAGTTGTGTCTTTTTTATGACCCTTGACATCGAAGTTTCATTGATTTCTTCGGTTCTTAAGAACCATATAAGAACTGTTTTACGATCTGGCGCGCCTCTTGTAAGTTATTAGTCTGCACGTTTTGTTTGAATCGCCGACAAGTGCAGTAACCATTCGGCAATGCATTTGTTTTTGAGCAAAATGTGTTACGATGTGCAATGCGCCAATTAGCTTGTTTTAAATTCTGAAGCACTTATGGCGCTTCACTACTTTTTATTGATGAAGGAGTTTTCTTTAACGTTCGCGAAAACATGTCGCCGAAAGTTTTTCGATCTGTTGAAGAGGAGTAGCGGGGAAGTGGAGGTGGAAGGGCAGATAGTGAGAGCGATGATTTACTCTATAGGAAGTAAATGGATTGCGAACTTCTTGGCAATTAGTCTTTTTATCTGAGAAGTTGCTGAATTGACTCCGATAATTGATGGACGCTATGACTTCTCCGAAAAGAAATATTTCACTTATTAGGTAACGACAACTTTTTGATCCTTAGTTCTTTGTCGCCTCTGAAGGAATAATAAATAAATTAGCATCTTATTTTTTTTTGAATATAGCACCTGGAGTTCCATCCTGCCCTCCATGGGTTATTCTATTAAATAGGGTCTTTCGTTCATCGGCATTCCACTACTGATGAGTTTTTGTTTTCTCCCATATTTAAAGTGATCTGCTCTAGAGATGCGATTTCATTTTTCTAGAGTGCTGTCGCAGGTAACGTTCTTAATTCAGCCTTAGATGGTCTGTTCACAGCACACTGACGCCGTGGTTTTGGCTTCGCCGTTCTAGGGGCATCAGTGCTGAGAAGGTCAGGCTCAGTCATTTTGGTGCATTTAATGCTGATCAAGAGGCGACTCTTTAACATTCTGCTTTTCGGATTTTTATTTTTTCACACAAAGACATTAAAATGATGTTTTCGCAGCTTCATTTACGTGAGAGACATTTAAATGGCTTTGAAACCCGCTAGCATTCGTCCTCAGAAGGTGTCTTCAAACGGCCTCCGACGTGTTTCCTACTGAAGGCAGCGATAATTCATAGATGTTATAATGGCCTAGATATTCCACAAAGTTGCGAGAACTTGTAATCATGAAAACTGCTTCCTCAGCTTTCATGTATGTCCAACTGCGCACCATTTTCAACGAAGCCTTTCAATGTCAATTGCATACCCTGCACGTTGAGTAATTTCGCCAAAACAGTCTTTTTACGCCATTCGTGTGTTGAGCTGCTATTAAACTCAAGCTTACATCAGCAAACATATTTTTTATTTTCATAATCATACCAACACTGTTTTCTTAGGTAAGCTGAACAAATGCGGCGCATACCATTTGTCCATTTTCCCAATGAGGATGTGCAATATTAACGGTAAATCAAAGCATGGCTTAGAGAGCACCAGCAACGAGGTCGCAGTCTTTCACCTAAGTCTGCAGGTTGCTCAAGATATAAGCAGACTCAAACCTTTAAAGGTCATAAAAAGACCGCAAAAATTCAAAAGGAGGTAACGCTAAATATGAGCTGATAGTGAGGGAGGAGGAGCAAACGCACGAGCAACTAAAGCATTTTGGAGACGACCAGTTTGCATTCAACTTCAGTCGCAGACACCCATCACCGAATATCCCCAGAAAGAGTGCTTAGCTTTTGAAATGATTCATTGTTGTAGAATGTGTGCCAAAATGAAACATGGAATTTGTTGCGGCGAAGTTGCACTCCACTACGGCTTTCATTGTTCCTCTTTTTTAAATGTCTAATCGTACTGTTGCACTCGGTGCAACGAGTGCTTTTGAAAGTCGAATGAAAAACGACGAAGACGGTGACGCATGCTGTCTATTCAAAAATCGAAAAGCGAACGCAAATGGATTCTCTGAGATCGTCATGTGTGGGCAACACCTATTCAGATCAAAGCGAAACGCTAATGGATTCGAGCTTCAGTTACGAGGACGCAGACGGTCAAAAGGATGACAACTTTGCTATATAATGAAATGCAAGCAGCGACAGATTCATTGGCCACGTTCACGTTTCGTACCGTCCACCGATCCAACCGTCAATTCGACATACTCCGTTCGCGTCTCGCATCACCCCATCTACCCACCATCGACGCTCGTCTCGACAGGTTCCATTCTCGCCTCACAGCACCCCATCTACCCATCACCCGAGACGCATCTCGACATGTGCTGCGGTCGAAGAATAAAACCTGTCGAGACGAGCGTCGGGTGGGGGGTAGATGGGGTGATGCGGGGCGCCTAAGGAGTATGTCGAATTGACGGTTGGATCGGTGGACGGTAGGAGACGTGGACGTGGCCAATGAATCTGTCGCTGCTTGCATTTCATTATATAGCAAAGTTGTCATCCTTTTGATCGTTTGCGTCCTCCTAAGTGAAGCTCGAATCCATTATCGTTTCGCTTTGATCTGAATAGGTGTTGCCACCATATCACACATGACGATCTCAGAGAATCCATTTGCGTTCGCTTTTCGATTTTTGCGTCACCTTCTTCACCGTTTTCAATTCGACTTTCAAATGCACTCGTTGCACCGAGTGCGACACTCCAACCTGACGAAAGGGAAAGTGGAAATCGCATCTAAAAAAAAAATAAAGTATACAATATTACAATAAATTTGACCGAAGGGCTTAGCACCCGAGATCGAGTCCGGGACTGCGATCGGAGTGTACGACGTTACGCGACGCGTTCGATCCTCAGGCTTGACTTCTCGCAAGTTGGTTACGACTTTGATGTCTCAAGCCGCTTTCTTTGACCGCGGCACTTCCACCACAAGGTTGCGCTGAGGCGATAAGAATTATAACAACTGCTCTTCCCATTAATCGGTGATTCTCATGGTTGTTTTTGGCTTGAACGAGTAACAAAGGGTGATTAGGAGTGAGTCGCCAATGTATCAAGCTGCGACGTCGTTTCAACCGAGCATTATGCATGTTGCGGCGGTAGGATTTTTAACGCTCATTTGTCTGAGAAGCGAGATAAAGAGATTCCGAAGTGAGCACCATCGCACGGCGGCACGCTGGCTCTCGACGTCGAAAAGGTACTGTAGTTTTGGGTTTTCCGGGTCCGTTTCTGATACCTGCTCCTGAAGAAATAGTCGTCCCGTCGTGTTGTTGGATTCCTCAGTGAGCCGAGGACACGTACATATGCAAGGAGGGGGTGCGCATATCTCTTCTTCTTTCCTCTCGGCTTCCATTTCGCGTCGAATTCCAAAGTTATTGCATCCTAATTGGCTCATTTCTTGCAGCAGTTTTAGAATGAGCATTTGTGAATTGATCCATATATTTTAAAGGTGATCGCATGAACCATTATCAAATCCTTGCACTTATGATTAGGTCACTATGTCTGCAATCGTTTTTTATAGTTTTGTGAAAGATCACTTAAGGAAACTTACCGTCTTAAAACCAATAAATTTAGCAAATTCAGTCTACACTTTGATGCCATCTAAATAATGCAAGTTTTTATTGCAATTGCTTGCCTAGAAATGCATATTTGTGCTCTAAGCTTTACACCTTACATTCACGTTCGATGAGACTTCTAAATAGACACCACTGAAACGAAAATATGAGTAATCTATAACAGTTTGAAAAGTGGTCAACTTCCGCCCACCATACAGTGGAGCTTCATTTGCACAGTACGTTTCCTTTTAATGAGCTAGTTTTGTTGCAAATGCCTTGGTTATGTTTGAAGTTAGTAAATTGTTCACCACAATTTCTTCGCCCTCAGCGTGCAAATATATTCTTCTAAGCATTATTTCCTCTCTGCACTTGTACATTGTTTCACGTGGTTGTCGGTAGAACCCTCAATTTTCATCTCTATTACTTGTTTACTTTATTCAACGAAGCATTTTCATCGCGAACAGATTTGTCTTCATATCACCATCACTTCCGCTTAGGAGAATTTGTAAGGTCGCATGAAGGTTAGGGCTTAGGTTCGTCTCTTGCCCGTCAGATGTCGACGAGTCGATTCACCTTTGTTCCACCTAAGGGAATTCTGATTTGTTCCACTGCCCTTGTTCCGATAGGGCTTGTTGGCATTGCTAAAAAGTTTCGATGCCAAATTGGCAAAGAGTAAAAGGCAGCGCTAAAATTTCTTACCTCACCAGATGTTATCTTTTCTTGGGGGATCGCTTTATTTGATAAATGTAGACTTCACGCATGTATTCAGCTATTTATGCTGGATGCCGCTATTTGGACAGTGGAAGATTTGCATGCAGAATAGTAGTTAGCTGTGCTATGTTTATGTGAAAATATATCTGTAATGTGCGTAAATGCACATTAATTGGAGTTGTTTCCAAAATTCAAATGTCGTATATGCCATGTTTCCAGAAGAATCAAGGAAATGAGGGGACCTCTGTTCAGGCACGCACGGTTACTCGGTTAAAGCTGTGATGATTGCATAAGTCAACTTGCCACGGAGTTTTGTAAAATCGCAGCAGACGTCATATTTCTGAAAGCCCGTTTGCTTCAATCCTGATAGAAATGCTATTCTGAAAATAGCAAGCAGCCGAGTTGTTAAGTTCCAATTACATCCTCAATCCGGACTCAACCATTGGTCCTATCATTCATCACTAAACGAAAGTTTGCATTTTCTCCTACAACATGAGGCGACCCTTTGACAAATGTTGGGACAGCGTTATGAAATGTAAGTTTCAACTGGCTACAACTGTTATACTTCCTCCAATCTCATGCTCAGGCTTAAACTTCAAGCGGCTAGATGTTCACCTATATGAGAAATGTCGCTTTTATGATGTTGATATCTAAAGATAACCTCATTCTATACACAACAGTAACAAAGGTTTACATATCACCATGATAACGTTATCATTGAATCGCTCCCAATTTCAAGTCGCATCAAACTTCAAAATGTTCGACGCACCATTCAATCATCGGAAAACCGCATTTGACATAATGTGTCCAACGCGTTCGCCGATTGTCACATAACAGAACGTTGTTCCATTCTTTCACAAGTTCTCCACTTGTTGCGGTTTATGGGGTAATCCTTCTTAACGATTTAGAGGCACACAATTGCACTTATACGCGGCTAAGCAAAACGTTTCTTCTATGCGGTGTTTTTGAATAAATCGCACTATGTCTCTCTAGACATTACAACATAGCTCTGTAAACATTTTCATAAAGTTTCGTGATCTGTAAACGCTTCACAATGTGCCTAAAATTCCTTTAATTAGAACAAAAAGAGCGAACCAGCTATTCAACATATTTCTTCATTCTTGAAGTGTTTCGCACTTCTCCAATTTCGCTGTTTTTAGAATGAAAATAGCGAATAATTGTTTTTTAATTTATCGATGTCATCCTAATTGGGTGAAATCGCATGTGTTTATGTGTGTTTTTATATCCGAGGTGGCATACTTGTTGACTCATTTCAAGCGGCAGTCACTATTATTATTGAACGACCTTTCATAGTTTACGCAATAGCATAAAGTATGCCCACTGATGTAATTTTCGTCCAAGTAACGAAATTGGATCTGAAGAGAGGCTACAGTTCGCTTCGCTTAGCAAATACAACACGCACGTACATCAGAAAATTCGCTTGGCGCATCCAACAAAAATCCTCTACAATTAGAAAAGAAAATATTCACTTGGCATATTTCCCAATACACTGAAATCGAAGTCATTTCCGTTTGTTTTATTCAAATGAAAATTTTTGTTTCAAGACTCTTCCAAACGTAATTTTTATAAATTCAAATTTTCATGCAAAATTTTTCACATTCTGTGATTGTGATTTTGATGCTTCGTAACAACAAATTTGGAATGACCAAGAGACACTCGAAGCAATAAATGAACAAAATGCACCTGAACAGTGAAGTGTGAAAATTGTTTTGAAATGATTACAGCAAATTTCCTTGATTGATAGTCGTTCTTTGTCATGTGATTGCACTTGAATCGTATGACCGGTCATATACGTTTTCGTGTTTTTAAAATGCATTCAACTCTTTTATTCTGAAAAAGGAACTCGAAGAACAGGTACGAAGCCATGTTGATATACGGTTTTGGAATCCGCATTCTGCATTCGATGCACAATTTTGCACGTTCACAGTTCGCTATCACCGATATTCCGATGCAACTAGTTGGACGCAAGTTTGGTAAGATGGGCGTAACGATGCAAAAAACCAACGGGAACATTTTTTCATTCGATTTCCTTTCTTAGAGTGAACGTTCACATGCTTTCCTCATTACAGGTTTTTTAAGTGGAAAAAATGACATTCTCATTCCTTTCCAACTTTTAATGTTTTACTAAAAAAAAACTCAATAGCACATCAATAATCTTTCGCAATTGAACATTATAGAGATATGCTCATCTATTGGGAGCAATTTTTGAAATCACAACTCGGCGTTCGATTCATTTAGTTCTGAATTATTTTCATAGTAATGAGACCATCGCTCTTCAAAATTTGCATTGCTTCATATCGAGAAAGTCTAACATTGATCAGTGAAGTCGTTCAAGTCCATCATCAATGAAAGACATATTTAACAGAATCGTACTCCAGCAAACTAATGCTATTTTTGGTGCAGGCTTGGTACGACGCTTCGTGCGTTAACGATGCAATCACAACATACCTCAGCCTGCGCGTCTCCTTCGTTTACTGTTCATAATTTGCTATTCGCTTTTATGCATTTGATGAAAACAACGTATAAATCTTAGAACCGCAATGAGTGACAAAAGAGATAAAGCTTACACCATAAAATCCCCGTTAGACGTGTCGCACAGAATTTTGGATAAGGAAATGAGACTTTAGGGTCGCAGATTCGAAGATTCGCATCGTTCATCCGAATTCCTGCACTCTTCCTACTTCGCCTTATACATCCCCGCCCCATTGCATAGAAGAAATATTATAGTACATGTTAGACACGACACATTTATTGCCTTTAGCGTTCGGTGCGCACCTTAATCTTCATTACTTCATTTTAGGCGAAATAATTGTTCTCTTATTGCAACAAACAGAATAAATGCCCCATTTTGCTCTCGTCTAATGATTAATTATATATGCACTATTCCACCTCCACAAGTGGGCAAGAGTGGAAGAGGGAAAAGTGCTAGATATAAAAGGTCGCAAATCCCTCTGATCTTTGTCTAAATCATGGATTAGAACCTCGACTGTTATATTCAAAGGCAGATGCTGATATGCTATTTCCCGAGAAATTTGCATTGCTCTTCCATCATCAAATCTGCAACTAATCAAACAACGTGAACTATACGATAAGCGCTATTTTTATATACAATTAAATCATAATTCCATTTATATTAACACATAGAAAAACAAACTGGATCGCATAATAATATAACATTTTAAGAAGAATTATTTTTTCGAGAAAGAAATTGCGCGAAAAACAATGAGATTCATCTCGTAGACACAGTGTCTCGCACCGTTCGTCCTTTATCCTTCTGCAAATATGTTTAACAAATATTCGGAAAGGGCAAATTAGTGAGACGATGCAAGGCTACCCCCAAAACAAGGCTGTCTCCAAAAAAAAAAATGTTTTCGTGGAGCGACATGCTTCAGAAAGAAAATATTCCCCTTAAAGAAACTTAAAACGAAATTCTCTTCAAAAGAAACAGATGAACAAAAGCAATACTTTCGATCAACAATGATTAACAAACTTCCTTTCAACCAACGATATTAATCGAGCAAATTTGCCCTTCCCAACTTATAACCCATGTTCGGCAAGTTAACAACATTCAGTTAGATTGTTGATGGCCATAAAAAATTGAAAATTATAGCGCCTATTCTCCTCTAATGGATTGAAGACATTCTGCCAGTGACATAAATAAAGTGCATCAAATAAAAACAATCGTTTAATTTCAAAAGTTGTCTTTTTTTTCAAGAAATGAAATTAAAACCAGCGTTGATATTTTTCTCACATTTATGAAATCTTTTCATGGAGCCTTCGAAGTTGCAAACGAGTACTAATATATACAATGTTTGATTATACCGCTCCAGCAATTGAACAGTAATGTGGTTAGCAATAAATACTCAGTAGAAATTCTCTCCCAATTTCTAGCAGGAAAAAATGAGGAAACCAAAACACTTTGAATCAAATAGAAAATACTCTAATGAGCAAACAACTACCACTTCTATTTAATCTTCTTGCTGACAAACTCATTAAAGTCGAAATCATCGCCAAACCAATGGAAAAAATTCAAATTTGCGCATTTTGCAAGCATAATGATGAGAGAATAGAGAAGGACGATTGGAATCAAGCTCTAAATCCAAGGAGAATCAATAAAGACCGAAAATAATGTATAATATAACACACATATATATACTCACTTAAATAAATAAAATCGGGAGTGCAAACCACAAAGCATAAATCTTCTCTAAGACACAACTGCTTTTCGAGGGATGCGATTTGTGAGGCAAACCATATAAGAAAATATCATCAACGAACGATTTTTTCAATGTTTTATGTTACCCGGATCCCAAATATGATGCACTTGAGCCCCTCTTTTAAAAAAGATCTTCGAGTTACCTAAGAAATTCAATTTCTAAAAAAAAAGAATTACCATTACCGCGTTGATCTCTATTGCCTTCGATTATAAAATATAGGAAATATTGTATCTATAATGTAAGATATTCAACTCGACTAGCACAGCTAAGCATCCCAGAAATGAGGTATCGAGTCGTTATTATATACGATATCTACATATCTATTATAAAAAATAATCAGCTCAATTAGCGCAGCTAACCATCGCGAAAATGATGCATTGACTTGTTTCAAAATCGATCAAGCAGCACATTTTCAAGGAAATGTAACAAGATATGATCATAGTCCGATTTATGATTCGCAATCATTTTTAAAACCGTACAAAGATACAAGTCGACGATTAATGATGATTCGTTTGCTGATTCTGAAACAGTCTCATAGCTATAACATCAGCTTTTCATAACGACTCTTCGAGTAGTAAACCATCCGTAATAGAAATTACATCAAACAAGAGATTTCTACATTTCGGGCATGAAATGATGTTCAGCTATGTGTACTTCAATATATTCATCTATGGCATTCATCCACGAAGACAAATGGCAGAAGCAAACAAGGAAGAAGCTGAGCTGTACATTCTGAGCTGTTCAATGAAAAATACCTGTGCAACAGCAATGAACCAGTGATCGAAACAGATGGTATATAATAGTCAAATTAATAGAACAACAATACTTTCGGTTCCTTCAATTACCTTCAATTTCACAAGTTATTTATATTTATAAATAAACCAATTCGAGTGATTAAACTCTACACTCTCAAGAAATAAACACTCCTAATAAATTTCTTCCCCAAATTTCTCAATAAAATAACATTTGTGAATAGAAGTTCGGCAGTAATGCCTTATTATGCAGGTTAAATGAATAACCTCAACAGGATGAAAGCATGAGAATTTTCCTCGGGTGAATATCTGAAATGTCCAGGAATTGAACTAGGTAACGTTTTCACGACGAACAGCAATGCAGCCGGCAAACCATTAGTGAACTAAAACACCACTGTATGTTGAAAAAACGTTGATGTGCATTCATATAATTCGTTCTTTGCTCACTCACCAATAAGCATTAGTTCTTCATAAAGGCTGCACATGAAAACACATAGAACCTTCGACGCATTTCACGCCCATCCGGATTTTGCAGCTTTGAATTTGGCACCATATTAAGCTTAAAGCACTTCCCAAAACTACAGCATTTCTTAAGCACGAAGATAATTTGCCGACAGTCTGTCTTGACAGCCGAAATACAAATCGCATTTAACTGATTTAAACTTTGCACTCACTAATCGAAACAATCAGTTAAAAATTAAGTGATTAAAATTATTTCAGTGTTCGGCAGAGCACCGCCTCTCTTGGATAATCTCAGATTTTGAATGAGACGAATCTAGACAAGAGGACCTCCATTTAACTCTGTGGACGAGTCTGCTTTTCGGTCCTGATTGCTGATCAGCTCCGAAACGCAACGCAAACATAATACTCCGGAACGAGCAAACACGATCTTAAATAAACGGATTACGGTTATAACTCTTATAACTTATTATCGCAATGAGGTACAATGCGGAGCGCGAAATTCGAACCGTAATGCGTCTTAACATCGTCGTTCGGAGTTCGTTTCAATGCCGGAAGGCTATGTGGAGCAAAGAGAGTGCGAGTCTGGCTCCAAAGATTGCAATGGATGCGGCGTATCAATTTCCGACTCCGATGCTTCACTTCGGCAACGTTTCTTACCATTGGAACCGTTTTGTGCCCTCAGCACTGCCACACGTGTAGAATGCTGAAAGCGAACTTGAATACTCAGCACGCACTCGATCATAAGCGATAACACATTGCAACATACTGGTCAGCAGCATCAACAAAATGCAACACACTATTCATAAGCGTCAACTAAGCACATCAACTGCAGCCGTCTAAAAGCAGATGTTATTGGAAATGATTCACAGCCCTCTCAGCAAATCAAATACGATGCTTACTTACAATCACAGCCAGATTATGAACACGTATTCAATAAAAAAATTTAGGCGCAATTTACTTATCGAATATAAAGTTGATATAAATAATACATACACCTTAATCTTACACTTCATCCACTGCCCTTCAATAACAAGGCATAGTGAAGCTCTAATTGGTGTTGCTCCTATAGAAATGGTCTTATTGGGACTAGGCTTAGCAAATTCCGGCCCGATCCTAAGACTGAATATTTGCAGTAGCTTTCCACCTATTACGGTGCTAACTGTTTAAAGAGTAGCACTACGTTGAAAAGCATATAAGTAGTCGTCTCAAAGCAAGCGCTTGATATTTGCATCTGGCGTTCGGTGTTAGTCAAACTTCATCGACTCGACAAGCCGTTCGCTTGTCACCTGACAAGTCACAGCGTGTGTTGGTTATATTTCGGTCGGCCTCTGAGCATCGTTTTTACCTTGCAGTGTTACCTCACCGTCGTTAGGGATTGTGCCTGCGACATCCGGTTATGCGAGGACCACAATACGTTTCAAACGTTAACCACTGCCATCTACTTTGGTTCAGAGTGTTCAGCGCTACTGTTTTATTCCTGGCATACTCAAACCGCTACTTTGCTAACACTAACGATCCTGCGCAGTATTTACTTTATTATTCGACTGGTTGCTCGACATGGTGGCATTCCGCCAGTGACGAAGCGTGGAGACAGAGCTCACGATATGCCATTAAGAGAATTGCAAAAACGTAAAAGAAGTGCTTTGATAATCGAATATATCTAGTGTCGGCTAGTGTGAACTGGTGACCTATATCCCCATTCCGTTCCCGACATTAGTGAATTCCCGAAGCATCGGGCAATGCATAACGGCAGAATCAAACAGATACTGCGCAAAGCATAACGAAAAGAGTAAAGCACAAAATACGCTTAATGGATAAAGGGGCAATTAGGAAAGTAAAGATTCTTAGGAAGATAATTATTTTTAAAATAAAAAAGTGACCAATACCGACGACAAAACCGACAGATTTCAAATTCACTCAGCAAAATTATCATGATGCAAAACACTGCCGATAATAAAACTGATCGCTTTCCAATGAGGATTTCCTTTTCTCCTAACAGTTTCCTCACATATCGTTCATTTCTCTTCCCATTTTTGCCATTCAATACATTCCATCTATGACGATAAGACAACTGTGACAGCCGACATATCTTTCAACAAAAGAACCTGGCCGAATTTTATCGCTAGGAATTCTCAAATCGACAGTTCTTTCTGCTTTGGATCCAAACATCACATTTTTCAGCTGACCAAGATCTGATAAAAATTATCCATCGCATCTCAATTGCTTCTGCAATTTTAATTTCATGGTCTCAGATGCGTTTACTAATGTATGTTCTTGCTTTGCTATTCACATATTTTTGTTACCCCTACATTGCATTCATTCATCTTCTTCCCCCCTTTGTCCACTCTTCCCCTAAACTCGCCTCTTTATCGAACTAACTTTCATCAACGCATGGGTCAACGTCGAAATTTTTTGCAACCTTTTTCTTCCAGAAATATTTTACATTCGAGCACTTGAAAATTGAAATTTAGCATAAAGTTACATTTCACATTCTCCGCGAGTCAACTTTCTAACAGTTAAAGGTATTGCGAAATAATTCTTTTTTACTCACCTAATAAATAAATATACACAAATAACAAAAGATGTTCAATAGATCAGTATGAAAGATGATTTTCATATATCAAATAAATATAGTTGAATTGAGTGCAAACAACTAAAGCAGAGAAACAACTTGAACAGCACCAAAAAAGCTAACAGGACTCGAAATAAGTTGTCTTTATTCCTCAACTCAGCTAGATTAAGTCCATTCCACCTCAATGATTATAGCTTATTCGTTGACCAAAAATGACCTTTGTATGATATTCTCAACTTCGAAATATTGATAAAAAGTCATTCGGCTGCTGTTCCCTAATGTTTTTCTTGTTCAAACAATTCGAGGGAGAATTTCTTCAACGATGTTCTAATGTCGGCTTACAAGAAATTGTAATATAAATGGATATTTTCCTTACAGTAAATGGTCGAACCACAAAACGTTGCTAATCGAATATTTATTTGCATAATGCGTTAACTGACAAATCGTTCAGACAGGCACACATGCTCAACAAATGATAAAACATCAATCCAACCAACTAAATTGCACATACAAATCTAAAATAACTCTGTCTTACACTGCGATGTTGTCACACTATGATGTTGGATTTTTTTATATTTTCTAATAACAGCTGCAGGAAGTAAGTCTAATTCGGCGAAGAGTCAAACACCACGGCGGATATAGGTGAGAAAAGTGACAGAAGAGCATAATGGGGAAAGACGAGAACAATGCATGCATAATCGCACCGCATACCTTTTCAAGAACACACATTGCTTATTGAAATTTGCTCGATCACATAGAACAGTCTAATTCTATCAAGACGCATTCACTTTAAGAATAAAATTCCACGCTTAAGTTGTGTTTATCTTCCCATGACCATTACAGTATAATGGAAACTAGAAAATCTATAAAAGTGAGCGTTCATAGGCATACTACCCGACGAACATGAACGCCAAATAAAACGTTCGCTGAGGAGGCAGGAGGCAGTTATTTGTGCGATATAGCATAAAATAGCCGGCTACATTAATACGGACAAGGATTTATCCCTTCTGTCGTTTTCATAATCGTAATAAATATACTGTACCTTGGAAGCAAAGCAACTGGAACAGTAAATCAGTATCAAAATGTTGTCGCGTTGAGAGTGATATCACAGAGTCATAGATGAAAATGTCTCCTCTCTATGCAGTTCTTCCACCTTTTCCTGTGCGTTAAACAATTTGTGTTCTCCTCCCACCTCCCTTTCGAACTAATCATATGTTTTTTGTTTATTCAGTATTCGAGCACCGCCCCCTCCCCCGCAAATGCGAAAGTGAAAGGTAAACGTCCTGCGCAAAACCAGTCGGAAGAGTACGCAGTGGAAGGGATTAAAGCTACTGAAAACACCGTTGAAATAAGATGACGGACAAACAAATTCAGGATGGTTAAATCACGATCAGGTCTGTCCCACTGTTAAATTAAAGTAGGGTAGTACTGTTAGCGCATGCGGAACATTCGACAAGACTCGACGCCATAAATGCACGCATGAAACAACACCAGTGCCCGCAATTCAGCGTAACAATGCTCCTGCATTATGGAAATCCATCGTACACTCGCATTGTTCAATATTTGGGTCAAAATATCTTATACTGTGTAGCGCTCTTGAGTGAAAATGAAAAGCAGAAAGTTGCTGGAAAAAGTATGGGCTAATTGTGAGAAATGAGGGTGCGAGAAACGCATCTCGCATACTTTGACACTGGGGACATCAAACGGCTTTTTAGAAATTAGTCGACGACGCAAAACGTTCCAGCGCATTTTGAATAATCGTCTTAACCCACCCCCCCCCCCCCCACACACACACACCTTACAAATAAAGATTCCACGAAGCTATGATAGCCTTCTTTTCCTTTATTCCGAAAATCCGGACCTCAGCTATGCCACTATGTGAGAGCGTTGCGCAATGCGGAACAATCAAGAATGAAACTAAACTGGACTGTTTGCTATTTTGCATATAATTAATAGAATCCTGGTTGATAGTTACCGCATAACAACAACAAATACCACACATGGGTACGATTGACTGCAAACATATGCAACACTGATAACTAACTACTACACTAGCGGGATGATGAAGTAAAACTTGGCAAACCTAGAAGAGAGTGTCTCGCCTTCTGCCAATTTTCGATCGCTTCAAAAAGTGTACTTGTTATATCACAAATATATTCAAATAACAACGAATAATAAGTAGATCGCAATAGAAATTTAAAGAATTTTTTGATAAAGATGGGACATTTTGATTGGAAATTCGAATAATCACTTCCTCTAAACTGTTAAGGATATGAAACATTGCAGCTCGTCATCATTCCTCTTCTAAGCCAACAAGAGTTTTAAAAATCTGCAGAAAATTCTCAGATAGATGCTAAAAAAGAAGATGAAAAATCTGAAACTACTAAAATCCGCTCAAATAAGATTTAGCTGCGAAAGAATGGATAAATTATAAAGATCGTGCCTCTTTCTGCCTAAGTTATTCCGCGAAATACATGCTTAGAGAGCGTATTTCATTGTAGACTCTAATGGTTCGCGAAGCGATCTCCCCTTCAATATTGCGAAACATTTTTCAAGATCAACACATCCATTTTAATCAAGCTCATTCATATTAGGTGAAAGATGACACTCGTCTGACAATAAATCAACGGCATTGGTGAGTGCAACCAATGAATCATACGCGCCTCATTAATATTCATTTTATCGAATGTTTCCTGAAGTGGAATGGGTTTTTGTGAAAAAGGGAAAATTGCAGATTTCATTACGGAGATACTGACGATATATCGTTGCGAGCACATTTACATATATGCAGTTCGATTTATGCGAAGTGATAATGCAGCTAGACTTAAATTTGCTGTTTTCATCGGCTTAATAAGGAGATGCTAAAAACTGGGAAGTGAATTGTGGAATTCTGAAAAAGAAACTGCAGCATAGTTGAAGAAGAATCCTCTAAATCAGCTGAAATCCATCTGCATTCCAGAATATTTCAAAGAAAGCAAATTAAACGTGTAATGATGAAGAAAAAGGTGAAACATAAAGTTCATACATGACATTCAAGTTCTTCAAATATAATGCAATTACCGAAACCCTCTCCCCATCAAAACATGGCTGTAACAAGTTCATGACAGATCTCGAATGAAACCCTAAAGGATCATCGGAATTCGAATATTTTCACAGGCAACTTTACTGAAAAAGAGAGGGAATGGTCACTGAAATAGAAATTTCCGTCCCCCTAAAGTGTTCAGCATTCGACGCTGGGTGCTGCGACCGCTAACGGCGCAAATCACTGAAAAACAACTCGCAGAGTTCAGTTGTAGATATCGGCTGTCGCTTTGCGATCACATGATATATGACACACATTCACCGCTTATAGTCAATTATCGAGATGTGTTGCAACCAAAGTTCATAAGCGGTCACGAGGAAACCTTATATCCCCTTCTTAACGCAATTAGAATGACCAGACAGATAGAATGATTTATAAGTGGTTTGAGAGAGCTTGTAAAGTCGTTTTGAAGAAACAAACCGCAAGTGGAAAGGCCTTCAAGTTGCCAAGATATGGTCCCATAAATATTCATTCCAATACATATGTATAGAAAGTGCGTAATTTAGTGATCCCCTACTTCACAGATTTGACAGAAAACCCCCTTATTACACAAATATTTGCAGCCAGTCCATCAAATTAAATCGTTTCACACCAAAAACCACCAAAACCCTGACAAAAAATATTTCCTCAAAAACCTCTTGGCTACTTATGGCCTTATTTTGGCACCTATATTAAGAATAGGGCATATGCCCCTTGTACTCCTTCGCAAGATGGGCTGCTGCCCTCAACCGCTGCTCTCATCCATGTGCAGCTGGACTTATGGATTAAAACATTTTCTCAAAATTGATTCTTACTCTTGCATGCTCTGTATGCGATTTCCACGATTACGGTTAAATGTGCTCCGGCACATTATATACGATATGAAACAGCACTGAATACTGGATCGATTAAAACAAGTGATGGTCTCATGGGCAAACTCGGAGTTGGAGGGAGATTTCTGACGACTTCTCTTATTCCCTCACTTCTGCGTATTCCCTCATATGCTCCCACTGCTCTATGCAATTTCCAGGCCTCCCCGTGGCAGAAGCCTAGGCATCATTATATATATCATTCGAAAGAGCATTGACTGAGACATCCAGTGGCAGGCATGGCGTTACTAATCGATCAAATTGAGAAGAGTTACAAGTGAATATGAAAAAAAAATTATTCCAAAATTCCAAAATTAATGCGAGATGGAACTACGTAATCGTGAAGGGCTCAATCTGGCGTGAAAACTTGCTCTTGGCCACAAGACGCCAGGATCTGCCAGAAGAAGTTTTCAGATGGATGAAAATTTGGAATCGGCATGCCCAAAAAATTTCATCACAGCCAATCCTTTGTCAGAAACTCCTTACAGTTATGCTAATTTACGGCAACAGCGAGAAATGACCTCGAATTGTCGAGTTTGAGCTAGATTATGATCAAGAAGTAAACAAAATCAGAATTCCGAGTGAGTATTCGGATCGACAGATTTTCACGTTTTTCTTAAAAAATTAGCTTTGGACATGCATCTTCCACAGATCCTATGAAAGAGAGCGCAAAAATCAACAGAAATTATTATAAAAAATCTTCACGATAAATTTCATACAAATCCAAGAAATCCAGGATTAACTGAGATATTCCGGATTATTACACCAACCACCAGCCAACAGCCATGAAAGCACAAACCAGCTTCTATAAACTGTACAAGCAGTCATCAAAATTCATAAATGGGAAAAAAAGTTGTAAACAATTTTCCTCCTCAAGCAACAAATTAAAAAAAAAAACTATATATATATATATATATATATATATATATATATATATATATATATATATATATATATATATATATATATATATAAGTGATAATAAAGATTTACCGTAAAATGAAATGACTGGATCGATAGAGACTATTACCTCATCAGTTCAAGTAATCCGAAAAAAAAGAACCAACTAGTGCCTAAGGTATGATCGGGCTTATTCATTTAAAAAAAAAAGGTGCAAAAGAGAGATCATCTCACTCAAATAGATCGGATCATCACTGCGAAACGTTTAAATATCTATAACCCTAATAAAAAAAACAATAAGAAAACTCCACCAACAATTCGTTAATCAGTCATAAATAAAACTTCAAATATTGAAATTCATGAAAATAAAAACAGAATGCGCTGCATTTCGAAAGAAATCAAGTCAGTCAACAGTTATTTCAACTGCGGTTTACTATCGATGCAACCTACCAACCTGCCAACACGCGGATGCTTGCCTGAATGTACACCCAAAAATCAACGGAAACGCATATTAGCAAGGTTACCATTAAGGTCATCAGTGTTATCAGTTTATGTTCGTTAGGATACTCGGAATGCCTTATTTATTAACAAATTGTCTATATCCTAACTGAGTTAAGACCAAGACAATAATTCCGGCAAACAAGGCAGCGCACCTTGTCCAGCAGGCAAAATGATTAAATTTTAACGTTAACGCTCATTGTGTAAAATTCTTAACCTCATATTACTATCAAACGATGTACACGCTAAACAACACTTAATGAGCCTCAAAGAAGTTCCATCTCAACATATGACTTGAGATCGCACTTTCTTCCTCGTTACGTCAGAAATAACCGCATTGCATTCATAAGGGCTGAAGTAAGTAATTTGTAGAATAACGTTTAAAGTCTGAATTGAAAATAGTAAAAACTTTTGCAGGCGATTGAAGTGACGAAGGAACGCAAATACCACATATGATCATATTATTATGAGAAACAAAGTGATTGAGTTAAACGATGAAACCTGCGGCGTTGCCAGTGGTGAATTCGGCTTACTGCCCAGCAGAAGCGAACGTTCATCAAGGCTGCCTCTCGAAAGCGCCTTCTCCCCAACACCCGTCGTGACGGTGCTCCCATCATCGGCCAATAAAGGTAATGCTCTGAAACATTGCTTTATTTTTAGAGCAATACACATATAAACAATTCTTTTTGGTTACATTGTTTGAGATTTCTTATGACACTGCTATCGATTAACTAGTTAGGCCATCAGATAAAGGGAACATTCCCTTCGATGAATCTGACTACTAACAACACCCAACAAACAGAAGTTTTGCGATGATTGCCGACTTGCAGACGCCGTCGTTTCGAGCGGACAATTTGCTAGATGATTTAGACATTTTCAGTAGATTGTCTTCGTGGAAGATTATCTCATCCTGCGCAGACGATTTCCTAGACTTTGCAGCTTTGTGTAGACAATTTTTAAGAATTTATAATTTTATATGAGTGATTTATTTGATTTTGGGTAAATAGGTTGTTAAAAGATGCTTTCATGACATATGTTATCGTTTTAAATTGAGAGTATATAACTTTTTGTCCCCTTGTGCAGATAATTTCTTACGTAATCATTATTACTTTGAGCATGTTGGTAAGCTTGTTTCTTTTCGATCCTGCAATTTTCAGCAGTTTCGCGATACAAGGTTTGGTGACGTAGGACATCACAATTTTTCAAGATCCCTTAATTTACAAGGTTTGGTGAAGTGACATTTTTCAAGGACATCACAACTGATAACATCAGTCTTTTTGCTCAGCGGATGTTAAGATTCCTTGATATGCAACAGAACGCCAAAAAAAAAATATCTTCTATATGAAAAGCACGGTCTCATTGGTGAGGACTGCATTTGCAAAAGATTCCTCATTCCTCCACTCCACAAAGTCACCATATCCGTAAACTTAATGAACCTTAAATCATTATGAACTGTCCACTTCCTTCATAAACATGACGTACATGATGATATAATTCAGCACGATGCAGTGGTTGATTGATGTGCTTGAAACTTTGCAACATTAAGCCACTCGCGAACAGCTTTAAAACATACATATGAATGTGGAATGGCATAAGTGAGGATATTAATTTCTGCGTATAGCCAAAATGAAAGTCAAAAACTGGTGAGTCGACGCGATGAATGATATCGGTGAGGGCTAATCAAGTCCCGAAAGGCTATGAATGGAAACGTTAAATGTCACTTCGACAAATTATGGAGAGTGTTTGTAGTTTTTTCAGAATACTTGTTACGATTCATGTTTGAAAAGAATATGCGAATAGATTAGTAGGATTTTGACATATACTTACTGTGAATGCCACTATAAGAACTCATGCAAACTGGTAACACATAAGCCGATCCATAAATAACTAAAACGTGAGAGAATTTTTCTTCAATATACCCATAAACTAAGGAATGGCTTTAGCACAACTTCCTTTAAACCACTAATTGCGGACACTATATTATAAAACATTTAAATGCTCATTTTTATTCACCTTTCCTTCTCTCAAATTCAAGGATCAGGCATGCAGCGCATGGATATCGGTGTCTACGATTTGTCCCATTTAGACCCTCTCATTGCCTCGGTCAATACTTTCTCAATCCCTATAAAGCACTCCACAACCGAAGCATGCAAAGAAGGGACCGTAAACACCAACTTTAAGTGTATTTCGCCAAAAGCGATTCCTAATAACAATTTTGTGCTCAGTTTTTCGGTTTGCACTATTCAAAACGCGTAAATCTCAATTGTATTTTGCCTCGTTCTGAGAAGTGGTAAAAAAAATTTTTTGCATGTCTTCACCACGGTGATCATCTTTTTCGTTCAAATATTGCAAACTTTTGCATGGTTACCAATCTCAACGGCATAAGACAAAAGAAAATGTCTGTCGCCCTAAACATCCACATTTGTTCACTAATAATGCTGGATTGACAACCGTTCAAAATTTACAATAGTGACCGCAACTGAAATGCGAAAATGATGATCATCGTGGCGGAAATTCGTTTCTCACGCCGTTAGAGAAAAAACCGAAATTTGCGCGTCCTGAGCAGTGAAGACCACAAAAAAGGCGAACACCAATTGTCATTTGAAAGAATCATAAGAAACGTGTTTTTGTTT
This sequence comes from Baylisascaris procyonis, assembly GCA_037389465.1. Lineage (NCBI taxonomy): Eukaryota > Metazoa > Nematoda > Chromadorea > Rhabditida > Ascarididae > Baylisascaris > Baylisascaris procyonis. The sequence continues at coordinate 5,404,679 of JAZARR010000213.1, read as the reverse complement.
CGCATTTTGAACCCTCTGATGTTTCTGCTCATCAGTGTAAAACACCTTTTAACTCTCTCAGCTCCTTCTAATTTCTTGTCAGGCAAAACAAAAAGTGGATCGGCTCCTCATTATTGACAACCTCTGCCTTTCTCCCAACCCCACGATCATATGAACGCCTAAAAACCTACTGCAAGTATCCCACTGTTGGTCAAACAAGCATCAATACACGAACGCCGTTTAAAATGAAACAAAAATGCTAAATATATAATAAAATGACGACATAGAACTCTTTTCTAAGCAAAAACAATTAGTGTGTCCATCTGTCATCCTAAACTCATTCCTCGAGAATAAATAACGCGAACAAATAAAGAAAGACCATATTAAAAATCTCACCCCTGATGTTAATAAAAAGAGCTGTACTTTGATGCCACTTAAATGTTTCAGGTGGAATGTCTATGGTGAATACGCTGTCAAGCGTGTTAGCAAACAAAAGAATGTTAAGAAGTGAAAATTATTATGCAACAATAAAATTCATCAATGCATCCGTAATTACATCACTGCAAATGAGCAACGATAACGGCATTAAGGCACCTCTGATGGCTTGTATAAACGATCAAATTATGTGCAAATGTTTGGAGTATTGTGCCTAATAAAGGGGATGCCTCACTTGAATGAGAGCTTCAATAAATACACTGCAGGCTAATAACTGATTAACAGCGAGACAAGCAGTGAGTTAGACTCATTGCAAGTGAAGTCTAATTAAATGACCACTAGGTAAGGAAAGATCCGCGATTTCAAAACAACCGCGCAGATATTCACTGACGAAAACTGATGACTAATAATAACAAATAGCAAAACTACCTTTTTTATTGAACGCTCCCTTCCCCTCCGTAAGGCACTATGAATCTTATCTTCAAATATAACAAATATTAACAAGCTTGCCAACGAAACTGTCGACAATGGCGACCAAAAAATTCAGAGCCAACCAAAAAAATCAACAACTGCGACCAAAGAATTTTCACATATGCTAAGGAAATTTGCTATTCACGCACATTTGCCTGACACCTCCCACTAGACATTCGGAAAGATTTACTAGCATCTAACTCCTGTCCTCCTCAAGCGATCGGTACTAATAGGGCAACTGATGAACCCTTAGCCATAATCAATTCGTTGAGTATTCCACCCGAAAATTCAGTGACCTTAGTTTTCCATTCCGCAAGTGTAACCAAGGTAGAGGAGATTACGCAAAAAAGATCACCTAGAAAGCTTTGCAAACATTAGCTGTAATTTGCTCAGAGCCAAATCATGCGCTTTCAAAACTAAAAACACCCACAAAAAGAACGTGGATAGCCGCATCTCAGTAAAATTAAATACTTTTCAATGTGCATGACTAGGCAAAGAATTACTGCGCATTAAGATGCAATCCACTTAAATCATCAAGATTCCTCTTTCATATAAAATATCAGATCTATGGAATATGTTGTCATATTACCGGTTGAAAAATCACCAATATGTGCCTACTGAGTGGACCTTCCCCACAGCTATGAAAGCCATGATAGCCATAAATATAAATACGAAACGAGTTATTTCAATCAGTGAACATTAAAAAAAAGCCAAATATGACGATGCCCAGCTGAGAAAACAAGAGCAATTGCAAGACGGACATTCAACCCAGTCGAATGACGTCATCATGAAAGCTGACAGCGCCTCACACACTCGTTTAAAGCTGATCGATTTCCCATTCATCATAAGAAGCGGAAAAAAAGGAAACTCCAAAATGAATCAGGCCGTTATTCTGACGTCATTATTACTACACCGGATTGAGCGTGCGCATAAAGAACTGGCAAGCACAATAAAAAAGAGCCAACTAAGCAACAAGAACGAAGAATGCTGCTACCAGCAACTACGCAACCAAACAATATATAGAGTTTCGACAAGCACAACAAGGGGTATCTCCTTCCATATTAAGTTAGCAATTAGGCAACAAAACATATGCACACTCCATGCATAGCTGAATACACAAAATGCTTTAGCAGCAAAAATACGTCCCAAGTTTAAAGGCACAATTTCGAATAACCCTTTGGCGAACACCTCTCTTCATTGAGTTGTTCTCTTCTTGTGAAAGAATTACGATAAGCATCGATTAAAAGCAACTAAAAGATAACGTTCTACCACAGATAAGCACATTTTCGCATAGAAACCTCCAAATTACTCAATGCTTTTAACTCTCTCTCTACTGTTTCCCAGTGAATGATTGGAAACAAACTTTTCTCAAAAAAGTGGGTGTGATGAACATGAACAAATCCCAATACCAAAAATGACCATATACCCAAAGCTCTTGAAGTGAAAACGAAGAAAATCCATGAGAATTCACAGCAAAGAGTGTGCAGATTTCATTGGCTAACAAATGGATGACCCACCCAACCATTTCCAACAAAGACAGTAAAACATTTCGAACGATGTAACGGCATCATGAAGAAAACAGCATAAAGACGGTGCTCTCACTAAATGAACCGCAACAATTAATAAATACCACCACTTCCGGATTTGAGGAGAAATAATTTCTGAAAATGTTGCAGCAAAATTGATTTATTCTTGAAAGTTTAGCTTATTTTCCTCTCTATAAATATGTTACTTGAAAGGAAAGGTAGGAAAGCACATCGTCCGACAAGCTTAGGAAAGCATATCGTCCGACAAGATTAGGAAAGCACATCGTCCGACAAGCTATGATACGGCCGTTTCGACTTGAATTGTTATGTAAGAAACTACAAAGTTTCAGCATTTCTGTGTGGTTATGAAAATTATGTGAAAAATTCATGAAATTCGTTCTCATAATGCGAAGATAGTAAAAATTTATATTACTTGGAAAGCAAAAGCTTTAAAAATAACCCGAATTGCAGCAAAATGCAATCAACAGCAATAGCGACGGGTCGGTAAAGCACTTCCCTCCACAATCAGCTCGTCACAATAACCTCACTTGACGCTTTCATTCATTAAAACAATTACTTTCGATAATTGCGTTTGCAATTTCATTGGTTCGAATGCATCATATATTGCTCTCCCCTCAATTGCCACTACGAGATTTTCTAGCAGTCTTCCAGGCCAAATCTTGCCAAACGTAGAGCAAGCAACAAGCCATCAAAAGTGATAGATAATCCGCTTCCCTAATTTCTAGTGCAACTCAAGTCTTTTCAGTTCAAATAATACAAGTGCAGAAGAAAGAAAGACCCTCAAAAGACATCGCAAACGAAATCATACTCAGGTATACAACCTTCCTAACATGATGAGGTCGGCGGAAAACGGTACACATGCCAGCAATATAAATAGACATGGTTTGAACGGCTTAACAATCCCGTTATCAAAACACTGTATCCCTGATAGAGCCATAGAAAGCCATAGTGTTACCCTTACGTAACAAACTCCACATGAATAGATCCCTGATAGGTGCCACGATAAAAACTTCAAAAACTTCCATCATAAACAAGTTTGTTGCTATTAGATGACCAATTATACCGAACTGTGAGCATACAGGCGCTAAGTAATGAAGTGTTAGAGATGAGAATATCACCCTCTCCCCAAATACTATGAAACCTCGCGATCATTCCCAAAAGTCCAAGCCCGCAGTACTTCCAAACTGAATTGGGAAATTCCGAATAAGTATGAGTACTGAAATCCAAAGTCAAACAAAAGGGGGAAGACGATGAGTTAGAGAATGAAGGCACACAAACACAGGTGTCGTGCAATGCAAATAATAAACGTGCAAGCTGGGAAATTAGTGTGATAGTTGCAATAAACAGTGCAATTATGGTAAGTGATTAAATGTGAAAAGCGTTGCTCATATAACGCTTCGCACATTTAAAACTTTTGTTATCACCTGAGGCAATAAGCACAAATACCAAACTTCGACTATAAACAAAAATTTAGTCGCATCCTTCTGAGGTGCTTACTAAGCATTTAAGTGCTTTAAAACATTGAAGAAAAAAAACTATCCACAATTCGACTGCACTTACCGACCCGTGCAATGCTTCAAACTTCACGTTACTCTTTATTCGATGCTAACATCTACTCAAACGTTAGTTTTTTTTCAGTGATTTTACTAGATTTATAATGGATACTGCTTCTCTCTCTCGTTTTGAACTGCCCTTAGGCTTCAGATCCTAAACTCCTATATAAAGACATTTGTAGTCAAGTGGTAGCAAAAAATCTACTCTCTTCACCATCAAAGTGATCATTGCGTCGTTTATCAGCCCTTTAATTTAGGCCAACATTGAAAGCGCCAACAGTTTTCGCAAAACTTCCCCCGGGAACAAAGGAGCATTACAGGATGAGTGTTTGGAAGGAAGTGGTGGTATGACGGTTATTCCAAAGTGGGCGTTCTTCATCTTCCTCACCATCAACTTCAACGCTCAATGAACGCAAATTGGAGACTGTGAATCTATGTGGAATCTGATCACGAGACCTGCTTCCTTTCGAGATTAATGTCGATTTGTAAGCGAGCAGATAGGTTTGGGCAGTGATCTCCAAATATGTGCAGTCATCGCGTACCACCGCCGAGAAATCAGGTATAAACGTAGTTGCTTTTTTGTTATTGTCGGGTGGTGAGCTGCCCGATAGTGAGTTTCGTGAGATGGATACGGGAGGTTGTTGTTGTTGCTGTACCGGTGCAGCACTACTGCACTGCTGTTGTGCGATCGCCACCAATCGCTCTAGCAGCTCACCCCCGAAACAGTGCCACGGACCCGCTTCGAATGTCATCGCATTCTAAAATTAACATCAGTGAAAAAAGACTGCGGAGAAGGAAAATCGCATTAAGCATCGGAGACTCGAATTTACCGCGGCAGTTCTCCATCATTAAATGATGAAGAACTACCCTCCGATATATATATATATATATATATATATATATATATATATATATATATATATATATATATATATATATAATGATCAAGAATTCGGTAAGCAATGAAATCGAAATTCGTTGTACTTCAAGCCATAAAAGTTTTCCTGGTGCCAACGCACTTAAAAGGTGTCGAAGACGCCTGACTGGATACAAAGATGGAAGACTCACAACACTAATTTTTAATTTCCATCCAATTCCCCCTCCTCCCCTCCCTTCCCCAATTTTCCTATCCCGTTCACAATAGATCTCTTATCAACAATCCAAAGTTACGTGCTGCATTAACTGCCGATCGGTAAAACTCGGAGCTCGCCGATGAAATACCTCAACGCTCCTTGTAATTGCAGCAGGGAAAGAAACCCTAGCAGGTATTCTGCTCGCCACAATTTTGCAGCTACCTGGGCAACAGAAAGTCCTATATTACGGTATCTCTAGGCTTCGCGAACTCCTCGCTTTTCTCTTGTAATCAAAAACTTCTCTAGGAACCATTATTAGTTATGATAAAATAAAAAAACGTTAAAAGAGACAAAAAGGTTATAACCGAACAGCGTGAAAAACTCTCAATCGTCCGAGGATGGGGATGTGAATATGTGACTGTGTGGATTGGCTGTGAGTAGTCGAGTTCTTTGTGATGCGTCAAGTTGGATATGAGATGTATAGTAGCCTAATGCAAGTGATAAGTATAATTGACTGATCGATGAATGAAATTGACTGAGAGATGCACTGATGGGCTTATGTGTAACTTTGTTCTACTGTGTGAGCAGAGCACAAAAAGCAACAGTCCATCCCAGAAATTGAATAAACTCAATTCAATTCAATTTGTTCAATATGTTACTGAAGAAAATCCCAACCTTCACATAACTATTACGCACTCACCACATTCCTTTATTAACACAATTATATCTACAGGAATTGTTTTTGAAACTAAAATTGTTATTTTACATGCAACGGAAAGAATAAAAAACCCACAAAAGAGACTTCTGAGGTTAACTGATCGGCTCTATTATCATAACAAATGCTGTCACTTGAATTCTTCATCAGTGCTGCACAACAACATTGCTACTGAATCCGAATGATTCCAAAACTTGGCAACGAAAAGTGGTTTGATTTTCCTCACATTTTTGCACACATGTTCGCTAATGCAAACAGAGAGATTTTTCTTCATATGCGAAAGGAATTTCAACTATCAGCACTTTCAATGAGAAAAGTACAGCTGCGCATCGGCAACGCGGCAACCAAACGCATTCAAAATAATTGAAATTCGCGACGACGAAGAGCGAAAAATATAACCAATCTTACAAACATATATGAATAAAGAAGGGTATGAAATTTACTATTCACTGGAATACAAGGCAACCATATGGTTGTCGCGAAGGAAAACAGCTTCCGATGTCACTCACCTTTCACGACAAGCTTTCAAGCGCAAAAACCCGTAATTCCCGCTGATAAGCGTCAGGACACCGTTAAATGGTCAAGCGCTCTCTAGACACCTTGTTTGCAAAATTGGGTGGGGACAGTTTGCCTCACATTTATTGTCAAAAGTCCATTTGTATGACGAAGTGCTCTGTGAGCAACATGAATACGGCTTTTTCACGTCTCCCTTTATATCTGGTACTTTATTTTTTTTTCCTCAACCCATCACCATGTAGCAAGTGCTCTAATTTTCGTTGAAGTACTAATCAGCTACAGCTAATGAGCTTTTCGGTTTGGACTTAAACATGAAAAACAGAATATGAGATTATATGCGCTTAAAACGAGACATATGTCGGGTGCAGCGCGCTATGAAGGCAAGCAATAGACCGTTTTAGCCGAAAATATGGTCATCGGTGAAGATTATTAACTTAATAATATTTCCTTAGGAGATTAAAACGGAACAAATTTTTTGTGCGATGTTTGAAAAACAAATTTTCGATTCAAAAAATTGGCATCGTTCCATGAATTAAAGCAAATAGGCCCGCCCATGGCTACAATATATATATATATATATATATATATATATATATATATATATATATATATATATATATATATATATATATATATATATATATATATATATATATATATATATATATATATATATGCATGCTATGTTGTGATTTCCAACAATGCAAAGCATGAGAGCGAGAATAAATGGGTCATGTTGCTAATTAGCTCAAATATGAAGCAGTACATTACTTGACCAAATCTTCAAATCGCTAAAACATAATTGCGGTGAATCACAGCCGTAAAATGCAAATGAATAAAAAGAAACAGATGAGAGGTAAAAGGGCATATATAGAATGAAGAGCGGAAACAAATACAGCAAAATCAAAGACAAATTAAAAGCAACAGAAACCTGCCCAATGGTGACCATTGCCCGTCCTTCCAATATCAATATAAAACGTTCAGAAGGCTCCTGCTTCGTGTACAACTTCGCTGTTCGTGGAATCACAGTTTTCGGATCGTTCATATCGGGTAAATGTGAAAATTCAACCTGGAACAAACTTTACCACACTCAAAAGCCGTCTTGTAACACGAAAGTTCATCAATTTGCATTAGTCGTTAGAAATGAAGACTGTCAACCTTTACGATTATGAGATATAAAAACAAAGAGAGAATAGTAATAAAGGAGAGATAAAATGAAATCGAACATGAAAATTTCTCGGGAGCTTTGCAGAAGCAAAAAAGACTTAAAAATCGATCGTTTAATTCAGCGGAGCGATATTAAACCATGTTTAGTTGGATTATGGAACTGTTTAGCGATGCAATAATAAAGAAAAAGCGTCGATATGAGCCGATCAATCGTACTCTACTCCACAACAACTTCAGTAATTTTGCATACGAAGAAATAACTCCATAAAACATATTAATGGTCGAGTAATAAGGTTTAATCCCTCTCTCCTATAATACTTAGAAAAACAATTATGAAAATCGACTGAAAAACAAAAATATTTTTGAGATTGTTATTACATCACAAACCCTTTACATCATTGTCGTGCTATCTCGTATGGTATCTACAATACTGCTTTCAAATGTCGATGTAACTCAGTGCTGATTTGTTAATACAACCGAGATGATGCATCAACAGAGCAGAAAACGGGTTTCAGAAAATTGCTTTTCTACTTCACCATCGGTGAGGGATGATTTGGGAATGCTATCCTAGGCTAGTTTTCATAAAAGTAAATAACCAGCAAGCTATATTACGTGTCTGCAAAGTTACCACGGAAAAAATTTTCGAATTATATAAACGTTTCGCATTCTCGGCCACTCGAAAAACATCATTTACTGCTGACGGTAAAAATAGTGAAATAAAAGTGGTCATTAAAAACACGACTCAATGGTAGAACAAGTCTCGGTGTCTCCTTATGATCGATAAAAAGAAGAAAGATTAAACTCCCAAGCAACATGCCAATATGGGTATTGCAATGCCCATGTGCAAGAGCCACATCGACTTTCAACGCAAATAAAGGGCAACAATATTTCTTGCAAATGGATATAAACATCACAATTATGGCCGATGAATGCCAATTCTTTTGCGTATTCATCTCTCCGCTTCAATTATCCATTTAATTGCCAAGTGACCAATAAATGCAAAAAAGTGCCAAGCAAATTTGTTAACAATGTACCACTTCTGACTAATTCGCATAACTTTTCTACATACTTCTATGCGCTTCGCTAGATCAGCCTTCCCATACCTTCCTTCTTTCTAAAATCATTGCAGAGCTCCAGCAGTCCTCGACAGCAAGGACAGTGGAAGGACGTTGAGTTTTTCAAGGATCCCCATTTATCTGCAAATTTTACCTCACAGCTATATTTTTCTCGAAGGTTCCGACTTCACCATCTTTCATATAACAACAGAAAAATGTCTTTGCTCACTGCTTACAGCTTGCATTACTTTACAATGCGGAACAACGCAACTAGAAATCTGCCGAAAAAACTGCTGAACTGTCGCATCGATATTTGGCAAAGTATAGCAAAGCGACCAATAATGCTCTCCTTCTGTGATCGCTGGCATAGGATTGAAAGAGGTAACAACAGGATCCTGTCTCCTTTTCCCCGCCATAATTTCCACAACTGACGACCAGCACTGCCTTAGGATGTAGTCTTTTGGGTTGAAAATTGAAAACAGCAAGAATGAATGAACCAACCCTTCTCACATGTTGTTTGATGAGTTTCTCAAGAACATTCTGCGAGATTATATCTGGATGGAAAGCACGATGATTGGTAGTGAGCCACTGCATAGTCACCAACTGCATCTGCACCGAGATTACACGAGATGGTTCATCTTGTTCAAGGATACATGTCGTCAGATCACGAGCCTTAAATGAACGCCATCGTTAAAACCGAAGTGATAAATGTGTCACAACAAAATTGTGGTCTAGAATCTTCGATATTCGTAATCACTAAATATGACCGTATTGAAAACCTCTCAACTAGATTGAAATCCTCAATAATTTGCACTTTTAAAAAAGGCCATCCATTTATGCAAATATGGAAGAAAATATCTGCAGAACTAAAAAAAGCAAAAACAACGCTAACGATAACCTTCAATCCATTTAAATCTCATTAAGCGCCGAGGATTATCCATTTGTGCAAAGCTTTATCCCAATTATCCCTATTGCGATACGTTTGATAGGCGAGATATAGCCACTTGAAGAATGCACTCGGTTATGTGCATCCAAATTCTAACCTTTCTTCTTCAAACAAAAAGTGCAATTCAAGTGACCCAACCACAATAAACAGTGAAGAGCACAATACATAAATGCCCTCTTCTCGTAATTACAACACAAATTAAACCCAAGGAATCCAGAACGAATGCAAGGCAATGATGAATAACTTTATAAACCATTGAAGTCACGCTCATCGCACTCTTCTCAACGAAATTAGTGGACTGGATGCATATCCTTTAAATTCTATTAAAAATACAAATAAAAATTGTTTGAATAAAAGAAAATGGATCACTGAGATGAATGAACATTCATAGAGGCGTCGCTGCTCAACTTCTCCATCAACAAAGTAGACATTCTCGTTCAGTAAGCTCATTAACGGATTCCATAAATATAAACGTTTATTAGAGTTTGTTGGGCACAGCAAGTGAATCGCTTCCACATAAATAATGGCACATTGAAAAAACCTGGTTGGCATTGTCTAAGTCAGAAACTTAATTGGATCCTATAACAGGAAATAGTGCAAGTGTTAATTAATGCAAGTGTCATTCGAATCAGATTTTAAAAAATTTTCTATGATATACACTAAATGAGAATGAATTAATGTTTTACCAGAAATATGCCAAAATTATCTGAAAAAAAGGATGTGGAGAGAACGGAGATCGGGGAAGTGATAAAGACAACCAAGAAAAGAGACTGAGAGAAAATAGGAGGGAAAGAGAATGAAACAAGGACAGTAAACAAGTCGTTCCTATAACTTTTTGAGGAACTATTAAGCGAAATTTACGTTTAGCATATCATTCGAAAGGAGGTGAGAAGATAAATCGGACAATACCCGTATAATGTCCTGATAATTTCATTAGATAGTGAAAAAAGAGTAAATATTTTATGCTGGGTTGTGCCAAACTTTGGCATGAAATTTTTCAAGATGCAGGTTGTCCTCGCATATGTGCTAAAATTCAACAAAATGCTTATGAGCTGTAGTGAAAACAAGAAAGAAGTCACCAGGTATTTCCCAACGACAGAATATTCCTAGTTGCACCCTTACAGATGATCCCTCACTCCCCCCCTTTTGCTGTTCGTGGTACTTCACTGCCATTCACTCTCCACAGTCGCTGCATCGTTGATTTATTCGCATTGTTCGAGAAGGCAATGAAGCATGAAGGAAGAAGAGAGAAGCAAAGCATCAAATGCCCCAATGATGTCAACAAAAATCTACTCAATTTAAGGCTGTTATGGAAGTAAAAACAAAGCGCTAATAATTTTCATGTGTCGATTAAAATGCATGAAGGTTTCTTTAGGTGCTTAAATATTTTGTTGCTTTACTTTATTGCCCTTTCCATCCATCTTCATTGACATTATACTTATCTTCTTCGAAAAATACGGCCAATATGCACTCAGTAAGATTAAACTTGAGCAATACTGAATATATACTTAGAAACATATAACAATTTGTAGAGTCATAAGCACTGTGCAAAAAAACAGGAGCGCTAACAGCGTTCAACGACTTCGTACAAAGTTAAAGAACGATTTCCAACGCCAACTTACCTTTATGTTCATATCAATTATACGTTGGATGGGATGCAATATCAGCAACGAAAATCTGATTAGTTTAAGTGATACGAATATAACACAGCTGTTATCTTTAACACATTAGCAATACAATAGTGAAGTGAGCAGAAATGAGCAGAACATAAAATAATATGAATAACAGTAGACGGCTAAAAGAATTGGCCTGCCTGAAGATGATGGCCAATCATTTGAGCATTAATTCTATTCGGTCCAATATCAGTCGATAAACCATGTCATTCCGTTATGAATAAACGAACAGCGTTGAATGTTCATCTGGACTCTCTCCGAAAAATGTTTCTTCATGGAATGAACGAATGTTCAGTCATCAATATCACAACATCCACCGTATACGAATAAAGATGAGCAAAGCAAGTGCACTAATAACAATCATACCCACAAATGAACCTATCGATCGTCGTGTAAAGTTTGCATCGACCTTATTGAAACCATGCACCCATGTGGATCCTTTTGATGTGTTTGTTCTATTTGGGGATGATATATAGGTTGTAGCCGAATGGGTACTTATCTGAGAGAATTGATCCCGAAATGGAATTGGCGTTAGTGGTGAAAGTAGCATTCTCACATCAATGATGCCAATTCACCGATTGCAATCAGACAGTCGATGTTATTAAATGCCCGGAGGCGAATAGACTGCGATGCCAACAATAACGATGCCGCAATAAAGAGCAGTCTATAGTGCTTCTTGATGCACACTCACAGGGCGGTAACAACGGAAGCCGCAATAACACTAGCGACAATTATGCGCCTCTCTAAACGAGACGATTCTCATCGAAAATGACTCCTGCTTTCCATCATTTAAAATACCTCCCACTCAGCTCTTCATCTCTCCTCCATCACCGGTAACGATATCATCTCCAAAATCCATAAATCAAACCGCCAAGCATCTGTAGAAAGGTAATAATCTCCTTCGAATCAATTCTTTAAAACGAATATGTCAAGTAGGAATAAATAAGCTGAAAACGAACGATGCAGCTAGATAGAGGGTGAAGACAATCTTCACAACAACACAATTTAGCAGCACAAGTTAGTGCTTAAGAGTCAGCCAATAGAAGTGCTGAATGCAATCGTCCATCGACAACAGCGATAGCAGCAATTATGGAAATTGCAATCGGCCTCTTTCGTCGATGAAAAGGCTCAAAAATCGAAATGAAGTAGGAGAAGGGATGTGTATGCGTTAAAACAAACGAATGGGAATCACATAACAAACCACTATTAACATCACTAGAGATTGCGAGAAAGAAGCGAAAATGCGGAGAGCAGCGGCGAATCGAATCGCAATTATTCATCATCCTGGCCAACGAACTTATCCATCAGGCTATGGTCCTATATTACGGCTCCCGCCTTTAAATCCTTTCATGCCAACAAATGTCAAACAACGATATGTGTTATGTGCAAATCTACAAGAACAGCAAAAAACTCGCTTTTGTAAATCACTACGACACATTCACTTCGATTAGAGCAATTCGCAGTGTGAACCTACAACATTACTGCTATTTCTATTTACAGCAAGAAACAAATAATCCATGTACTGAAATACTACAGCCGTGCTGTTGAAACTAGAAGCACTCATGCTGTGGCCGCATTTTTAGCGCATATAAAAAATGTGTCCTGCGCCACTTATCTACTTCACCCTCCCCTCCTTCCAACTCTTCTCTATGCATTGTGTATCAATAACTATTATAACATCAACAAGATTTGGAATATTCTGGTCATTATCACCATAAAGCAATCATAACTAAAACCCAAAATTGAAAGTGACGAGGGGAAAGGGAAAGAGCATTAACTATCAATTCAGGAATCTTCAGAAAGCATGCTACAATCAGATGCCAAACTATATTAAAAAATAGAAAAACTTACTGCAGCCTCTTTTTAGTCAAATCAATTTGCGAATCATTCAATGTAGAATACGTATTAACAACGAATCCAGCGTTCAAATCTCAATCGCACCACATAACAATGGCCTCTTGCAGTTTGTCAGTTAGCCGAGTGCAAAGCATGGAAAAAAAGGATGAACTGCAAATTTCCGTTTGAGATAGTGCCTAACAAAATCTTATTCGAAAAACAGTGCATCTCGAAATGTTGACTCAAAAATAATACGCCACAAAGAAGACTGCAATTTACGATAAGCGCTATCCACCTTTCGCGATTCAATGATAATTTTTCAGTAGGGCACGTGAAATAATAGTGGAACGTTAAACAAATCTATTTTCTATTATGCCAGTGATACACTATCTATCTATCTATCAATAAAACAGAATATAGCGTACTATTAATGAACAGAATATTTGCATCTTACCATATAGATTGAAGGATATAAAATTCAATGGCATTAATGACTCGAATGTCCAATTAGTGGCCATTGCCTACATACAGTAAAACTCATCGAAAGCTCTTTCGCTACTTTATTTCCATCGAAACCTCTATAGCTCCATTATGAGCGCAGTGCCAAGAAAAAAGTCTCAGTCACTCTTCCCAATGCTTCTCATCGCTAAATTATACGAATTTCAATCAAACAGCTTGCTAAGAAACACATAGAGATATCATCGAAGCAACCAAGAAACACCCAAATGTGATTTAAAAAGAAACTGCTTGCAACATGGAATAAATCGCCAAAGTATTGCACAAATTCTAAAACAGCAGAAGGGAGAGGAGAAGGGAGTAATATATTTGATGGAAAGGATTTACGAGTCCACAAGAGTGTACTATGCTCATTTCATAAATATGTGCGAGAAATTGAACAAGTTAAAAATGTTTTAAGAAGTGAACCAACTGAAAGGAATGTCTTCACATATACACGATTAGAACGATGATGTCACAATGGAAAGAACATGAAGAGTTGTGAAGCGCAAAATGCCATTCCTACGAAGGACAATCAAAAGAATGGGAAGAACGAAAGAGAGAAGAGAAGAATCTTCAGATGTGAAGCACAAGTAATACTTCCGTCTAGAGCAGGATAGATGGGCTTGCTATATGAGCTATTCGAAACGCAGACCTTTAATGAATAGCGTCGAAATGTGTCCTTTGCGCTCATATAGCTTTTGCTTTTTTATGACAACACAAACCTATCAATATTGCTCGAATAAAAACGCAAATGAGCTGATGAACCATATCAAAGTTTGTTTGTTTTGTGATCCTATGATATGTGAAATGTGAGAAGCTTTCAACAATGGCTGCATTAAGGGATATAGGCTCATAAAAGGAATTCGAAAGCAGGCAAATGAACCTTCACGACTCTATCTTACCTTCTCGCTGCTGAGGATTTCAAGACTTAGGACATTAGATAATGTCAATTCATAAGTAAAACCCTCTCTCTACATCACAGGGCAAGCCAAGCATCTTACATCAGTCACTGCTTAGCAGTTAATACTTCTCGACAGGAAACTCTAATAAAGAGAAGCTTGAAAAGTGAAGATTAAAAGATTCATTGTAGATGGATTAATTCCCAGCATAGACGGATCATCGGCCAGCAATCTCTTCTTTTTATTTGATCTCTTTAATCATTTAAATTAAGAGAAGCGCTTTCATACTGTTTTTTGTGGACTTTTTATTAAAAGGTGCAGAGGAAAAGCGATCGCATGTTGGTTTTTTGTATTACACAAATGGTAAAACGAGACTATACGGATGACCAACGAAGGCATTCTCAAGAAGTCTCACTCTCACATCATATCATGATATGAATTATAACTGACCTAACATGTGAAGCACACCTCGTAGCACACATATTTGCATATCTGCCTAGCAACAACCTAGTTATAGGACCGCGATCATTTCGAATACTCTCTTCCGTTTGTAGGATTCCATGACGCAAGGTGAGACGACGAAACAATTGCCCATAATCAATAATTACAAGAGAACGTAAAGGAGAAGCGAAAGATAGAGATAATAAATGCACATTGAAGTATTTTATGCAGACATTACAGAAAAATGTTTAACAAAGTTTGAAAATTCAGAATAAAACTTGGGTGATTTTTTAGAGAATGGATCCCTGAATGCGCTTTGATGCGACATTATTTAAATGCCACACATAGAAGAGAATCCTTCGTAGATGAATGCTCTCGCCTAGGTCCGTTTTCTCAACAAAGGAAAGGATAAAGCTCGAATTGCGTTTGACTGCCTGAATCACGCTTGATGTTTGTTCCTATCTGCTTTTGGCTTCATTTTAAGCCACTTTCCTATAGAAGTTCGTAAAATTTCGTTTCCTCTCATAATGAATTCATTTATGTTGGTAAAGCATTGTTCGTCATCGAAATCTCTCTTGAAACGCCATTGTCCCTAATCGCTTCCCTCTTCTCGCCGCTTTTGAAGTGTGTCTGATTTTAGAAATACAAAAAACAGTTGATATGAACATAGAAAGAGGTTAAACGTTCTGAATTTCGAAACAAATGGACACATCTAATACAACTCACAACTACCCACCTCATCATCAACTTCAACTACATATACCTGCTAATGTAAAGAAATATTTCCATTGAAACAGCAATCAAAATGTTATCATTAGCAAACTGTCACGCCACAAAAACAACTTCACCATTAACTGAATAGTTAAAGAAGCGCGTGAATAGTTGCATACAGAATTTCCACAATGCTATCCTCCCCAACTCTTTACCAAAAAATTCTGAGCAGTTGAGCTGAACGAATCATTGAGAGAGAAGTGAGGAAATGTGGGTGGATGAATGCGCTAAAGATATAACTGCGCCGATAGATAAATTTACGATTCAACTGGTCTAATGATCATCGAATAATCATTGGAAAATGAAATGGGTACAGAATATAATCGTTATTTTGAAAACTTCTTTCTCCGTTTAAAAGAAAAAAAACTTCTATCATTGCTCTTCAGCTTTCTCCTCCTATTTCCTCCGTCCAAGAAAGAACTAAGCAATAATGAAAGAACAAATAAAAACTGTCATCAAAACAATCGAAACTGATTAGAGAAAACACAAAAAAATTGAAATGATAATAAATGAAAATTAAGAGAACAAGAAGGAATGAAAAAAGAGTGTGAATGGAAAATATTTCAAGAAAGATAATGAGAGCATTCATTAAGAAATACAACACTTTAAAAGCAGCCCTTATCAGATTATAGAGCAAAAAAAGAGAAAAGCATAGCTAATTAATGCTGAAATAGCTTATAGATGAGATAAAGCTTTAGCATATTCACTATCAATATTTACTGATCTCAATAATACAAAAAAAGTTTTATATTCACTAAGCATAAAAGTTTTCAAACGAAAAAAGCGATTATAACACTTCGTTCACTTTCATATATGCAAAATAGATCGAATAAATGAATTTATACAAAATCCATTATCGTGAAGTTATTTATTCAAAGGGCCCTACGAAGTGATTTCTCAGGATGTGGCTAAGACTTGAGAGGAATCTATTTTGAGAATTCGTGGAAAAATCTATGTTAAATTCTGTTTTCCTCGAATTCAGCTCTCCAAGGAATGGATTCCTTTTTCCAGCGCGATGAAGTGTAACATGGAAAAAGGTTCTGGCTAATTACGATGTAATATGTCCCTTGAACATTCAGCAATGCGCTCCCTCTACCGTCAGATGTGAAAGATAGAGATGGTGAGATAAGCCATTTGATGTTCCTCCCCTGCCACCCATACATCCCACGCCCCCGCAGATATAACCCTATGCACGCGAATCGCTGCAAATTGCTAAGCATAAATTCAAGCAGGCTCCTAGCTAATTCAATAGTTTTTTTTACAATTTCTCCGCTAAATCTTTTCAATGGAATTTGCGAAGATCTAAAAAATACAACAATATCCAGTTAAAAGACTCCCATGAACGCATAAAGTGGGAGAAAAATAGAAAACACTGAAGCAGAGGATGTGAACTTCATCGAATGATTCAGTTTTTGCGTTATTCTTCTAGCTTCTGATCAAATAATCAAAAAAAAAAAAAAAAATCGGCCGCTTCGTTGAGAATTGAATTTGTTATTGCAGGTTCCCTTAAAATTTCATCTGCTCTAAGAATAAATAATTAAAATAATAATATCACTGCAAACAGCACCTGTTTAGCTGAATAAATATTAAAACTTGTTACAAGTTGATGACAAAACTCTTAATCTCCAAACAAGTGAAGAAGCAAAGAAGAAAGGAAATGAAACCATTTAAAAATGAGTAGAAAATTCCTTGCAGTCAATGAAAGAACAATTGAGGGAAGTGAAGCGAACATTAAATTAGGCTTGCTCACTTTATTCACTCAATGATAATTGAAGTAGATCCTAGTTTTCTTACCTTTTACTATCTCTGAAAGCCTTCCACCCCCTTCCCATAATGAATCTCAGGGGTATATTCCTAAAGTGATGATGAGCCTAACAATATCTACTAAGAAATATAAAATGTAACCAGATGAACACCAAAATCGTCTCAAAATGCAAACCATACCCTTATGCGTCATGTCTTTGCTACACCATTAGATGCCACTATTATATATACGACGTCACATATATATATATATATATATATATATATATATATATATATATATATATATATATATATATATATATATATATATATATATATATATATAATGGTGCTTATCTCGAATTGGACTCGTCTCACACATGCGCGTTCACCGGTGATGAGATCCGTTGACTTCAACGGCTCAGTATATATATATATATATATATATATATATATATATATATATATATATATATATATATATATATATATATATATATATATATATATATATATATATATATATATATATATATATATATATAATGTATATCCACCCCCTACATACCGCATAGCTAAACACATAGCTGCCTTATTTCCCAATGTCCTAATAGACATTAGCTGCAAGATCAACCATAAAAATATGTTTTTTGAAGTAAAATACCACATCTGCTTGAATAGGAGTTTCTTGTTTCGCACGACAACACAACGTCTTGAGAAAAAAAAACTGTGCACCTCTGATTTATGCAAATTAGAAATTAATTCTCCATACTTCAATTTAAATTCGCCGATTCAGAACTGCAAAATAGAAGTCCCACATTTCAAATGAATCATAAACAGAAGTGAAACAGATTTCCCGATTTCTTTGCAATCAATAATGGAGAATATTTCACAAGCGGCATACGAATGAAGTTATATATACTGAGTAAATAATAAAAGAGATTTAAACGCGAAACAAATCAAATGAAGATAGATATTGATGTAATGCTGCAATTTGATCACCAGCCACAAGAACAATATTACGTTGAATAACGATATATAAAGATTAAATTAATCAACAACAGAAATTACTTCGAGCACAATAAAGATAAAAGCGAAATTTCTAGAATGTAAATTTTACAAAGATCGTAGACGAGAAAACGTTAAACTTCAACCAGAATTAAATGTTCCGAATATTTTCTTCGCTCCATCAGTGTCAAAATTTTTTCCGCCTTCTCGCAGCATCAATATAGAAAATTTCGATTCAAGAAGTTTGCAATTCCACTAGCGAAGATAGAACATCCAAAAACTATGCAATAAGTATACCGAACCAAAAGCTATCGACGCGAACCTTTTCGACAGAGGCATTAGAACAGTGGATAAGTTTTTTGATATCACTCAAACCATTCGACCATGAATCATCACAGAACGAGCAAATAACTAAAACTTGATGGAATATTTGTTTTTAGAAACGAAAATCTTTCATCTATATGCCGTAACAGTAAGATACAACTACTGCATTCATTATCATGCAGATAGTATACATTTTTCAACGCTCATCGTAAACTCATAGATTCATCGATCCAATATTTGACATCTGCAATATCTATCAAGCTAAGATATTGACTGCTGAAACAAAATACTCATGTTCACTTTTAATTCAACTATAAATATCAATTCAACTTAAGTGCTCATTGAATTATGAAACTGAGAGTATGCAAAACTCCCAAAGATAAAATACATTTTTTTTAAATCATAGTTTTACAAATGATCTATCAATCCCGCTAATCAATCAATCATTGCATACCAATGAACTAACAAATAAATAAACAAGTGGAAAGGTGCGCGAGACAACATGACTGGCTATGTGCGTTTGTATCCCTCTCACTTGACCTACTAGTTTCAAAAGTTGCCAATAAAAAGTAGAATATGCAAAATAACAATAATCCGATGCACACACAAATCTTTTGCGAGATTCATTCTTCTATAACCGGAACCGATCGCTAGAAAACGGAAAACCGGTCAATAGAAAACTTGAAGATTTTTAAGCATTCTAAAACTTCTACAGCTTCGTTCGAAGGTGCTGGCCAATGATGAAGATGTCCACGAAATCCCGCAATGACACAAATTATATCCAGTAAATTTTGTAACTCAAACTTCTGTAGTTCCTCAGCTGAAGCTACTGAACAGACAGGCAGAAACAATCACATACATGCGTAAACACAAACACTACACTCGACAGTGTGCTTCTGCAAAGAAAATTTCCACGAGTCTTAATAATACAGTCAAAGAAAACAAAACCTAAAATCTGAGATAATCGTCACGCAGATTTCAAACGCAACTTCACAAACAAATAAGAAAGTTCAAAAGTGACATATGAGAGAATGCAGCAGCCGCAGAAACCCGATATCATCTCAGAGGTATGCATGTTGCCCTCATTCGTCTTGTTCATTTCACATATTCCAACGATGCCAACGTTTAAAAAGTTGCTCACCTCAAACTTCGATCATCTGCCCGATACCATTACAATAAGTAGAGATGAGATAATCATATAACAATAACTAACTACCTTGAGAGATGATATGACTACGACTGCAGTAAAATAGTTCACTAATGACTGGAACCAATGCATGAATGTTCTCCTTGAGGTTGTGCAAATTGTTATACATATGAGGCTTCGAAATGAAACAGTGTACAATAAAATCGCAATAAAATCAGATGTGCAGATCACATATCGCTAAATGCGTCAAATCAGATGCTATTTCTAAGCAATTCCAACAAAACCGAAATCATTTTCTCTCTTTCCAACTCCCTCTCCCTTTTCCTCAATTGCGTAATAGTACTTACAGGCTATTAATTTAAGTCGAAAGTACTATAGAAATGACATAGGTGGATGATCGGCCATAGGTCATGCGGGCAGTGCAAGTGGTGCAGGTGTTTCTCTGCACATTCCAAGTTTCTACCTCCGCACATTTCAATGTGAAAAAAAAAGATGTAGCAAACAGCGATCAGATGATAGTAATTTCATAAATCAGATAATATTCCAATAGCAATCGACCTTCGCAGACATAAACTCGATTACGAGATTATCACATAATAGATGTAATAAAATAAGTCACTATATGAGAAGTAAACTCATTGCGACTTTAGCAAATTTCGGTTGAAAATATTTTCTGACAAGATGTGACTTCACAAAAGATGATGCATTTTGCAAGCCACTGGAGCCGAAAACCAAATACCTACTATTTACCCAAAAAATGTTGCATAGCGTGAAATAACATCTCCACTGTTTGCCTAAATAGTGTCATACAGCCTTACTACTTGCCCAAACGATCTCATGGAGTCTGTTGCTTGTCTAAATGACGTCATTTAGAAAACGCTTCTTTGACGACGAAGGCGCGCCCTGTCGTTCATTGGCGCAATATAACATTTAAACTGATCAATGAAAAAAGTTGAAGAAAACGCCTTTCTCCTCTTTACTTCTATGACCCTCTTTGCAACGAACCCTCATTTTCACCATTACCACAGAAAAGATGACGTCATAAGTATTCATTCGAGTAAATATAATAAGATATAAAATACGTTATAAGAAACTTTATTTAGGATTTTGTATCACAGTTCAATAAGCTCGTATGCAAGCAAAACTCCATGCAAACTGCACAGAAATAAAGTTTCACCCCCCCGCCTCCCTCCCCCCCCCCCCGGGCATCCTTAAGTCGAAACGACGTTTGTTCATCTGACAGCAAATAAAATTCATAGCACAAGAAGCAAAATAAATTAACAGCAATGAAAAAATTCTCCAGCAGAGCGCAAATGAAATTAAAATAGATGCATTGTCACTGAAGTGATAGAATGAGCTTGAAGTAAACGTAACACTCACTCCACATCCGAACCTCCTTTCACCGCTAAATTACATGAGATAATATGGGGTTATTTTATCGCAGCTTCGCTTTTTGCATCGCATGTTGAGGGAAACCGTTTGCCAATGGTTGAAAATTTGCATAAAAATTTGTCGAAATTTTTTCAAAATCTGAAACCTCAACAGCATAATAAGTGACGTAATTTCCCAGAAGATAATAAATTTTTTAAATAATTCTACAGAATATTTCACCTAAAAGAAGGTAAATAAAAGAGGAAAAGATAAACCAACTGGAAGAGGGCAAATGAGAGATGACGCTCGAAAGGACTGTTAGAATGAACAATCAAAAAAAAGAAAATTTCAAAGGTATAAAAATTGAGAGAAAAGTCGACAAGGAGTGAAAATAAATTAAACAAAATAAATGCACAAAAAGATTTCGATGCTGACGCCTTTCATGACGAGTGAACAGCCTCGCCAAAATGAGTCTATTCAACGTCATGCTCGAATATATCGCTGAACGGTAATGCGCGCTGCTTGTGCAAGAAAGATGCATATAAATAAATTCATTAGTCTACCATTAAAAATTTAATGAAATATCACAGAACTGAATTGTATTCGACAATGAGGACGAAATCCACACCATATATCTATCTCTTTATATAATTTAATACGAGAATCGCAGTTTTAATGAACCGATTTTTTTGGATTCAAAATATATTACAGTTGCAGCAATATCTAAAGCACCTTTTTCCAATGCTTCAGGATAGTTAACCGCCAGCAAGCAACTCTTTGCTCTCCCCTTCCTAGCTATGCTCTCTTTATTAATAAGTAGAACGACGTACTTTATCAGTGATTTCCGACAACAAAAAGTCTTTAAATTAAAAAACTCTTTAATGTTTTTAATAAAACTTTCATAGATCAACCGTATTTACATTCTTTCTACTTTGTCATATTCTGCTTGTTTTGTTTTCGGCATATTATTTAACAACATGGCATGTTGCCAATATTGTGGCAATAATAAACTAACATGTAACCAACCAAATTGGAATCAAAAACTATGATAAACAGAGAAATAAAAACAAATGAAAAAATAAACGAAAAAAAATCAATTTTCTTTAAAACAGGAAGTATGAAAGCAAAAAAACACTAAGTTTTGGGAATATTTCGTTGAAGAATAAACAAATTCCGCTTAATTTGTTTATCTTCCACAAATCAGCATTTCTCTTTTCGAAGTTTATCTCCCCCATCACTCCTTTCTAATTTCTATAATCATTTTTTTGGATAATTTTCAACTTCGAAATGCTTCAATTCATTTTTCGACCTTCATATACGGTGTCCCAAAGAATGGAAATGAATTTTTATAGTCGACGAAGTTCGCTAATTTTTCACATTTTTGCCGATGCAGCTGATTCAAAACTATAGCTGAAACTAGAATATAAATTGAAAAATAAGAAGAAATCTGCTGTAAAGCGTTATTGGAAGAGAAGATGACGTTGATGAAGTGCAAAGAGAGTTTAGAAAAAAGTATGAAACACATTCACCATCACTATTAATCATTAATCGCCTCAGAGATAAGTTAAATGTAAATGGAGTCATTTAAGTCGCCTGTAGCAATCGGTTAAATTACCCGACAGCGATAACATTTCATCGATTATAACCAGCTAATAAAACAGAATGCATCGAAACATCAACTGAAATCAATTGTTATTTCTACTATGTTAGGAATTACTATCCTTCATTACTTATATTCAAGGGATACGCAAAATCTGAGTGATCGGAAAGAGGGATAGGAAGAAATGAAAAAAAAAACAATGCGTATGAAAGAGAAAAAAAAAACTTTAGGGATACCGTAGAGTTTCAAACGGAAAGATGAGTTTAAAGGATCAATTGGCTCACTTTAGTTGACTATTCTTAACATCGTTAGTTGAAAATACCACACTTATTAGCGATGCTATAAAAATTTAATTCCACGATAAAAATGCATTTTATATGCGAAAAAAAAAAATTTCGCGAAAAAAACATCGACGAATCTATATCCTTTAAGCACCTTTTCATTTTCTACTTTTGTGCAAAATGTTTCGAAAAATATAATGGAGAAAAAATCACCCATATTAGGAAAATGTGGAGGAAATTACAAGTGAAGACTGTTATTAAATATTTTTCAATTTCAAGAATCAGTGCAAGTGGAATGATTGAAAGAGTGCTATATACAGCTGTATAAATACATGTATATATATATATATATATATATATATATATATATATATTTATTTATTTATTTATTTATTTATTCATTTATTTATTTATTCTGATGGACAAGATAGGAGTAGTGTAAAGAACAGCAAAAATAATAACAAAAAGGGTGAAAGAACAAGGAAATAAAAGAGACGCAATTTGCCGCCCGAGTTGCTCGCAATGTCATAGAAGCAAATGGGCAGGAAAATTGCAAAAGGGAAAAATATGGACAAACAGGTTGGTAAAAAGTTGGGTGTGCATTATCTCAGCAATTGGCAACCGTCCAGCATGCAGCGAGAGTGCGATAGCAGGGTGGAATGGTAGGGATTGTATTAAAATTGTACTCAGCAGCGAATAAGATATTTCTTATCTCGAATCGTTTTCTACTTCAAGACCTGGGAATAAAATATTTTACAAATGAAGATCCTTGAAAATATTTCAACAAAACAAAAATACTTCAAAGAATTTCTTCTGATTTTTAATACATGTATGCATTCGCTGAGTTAAGCTTTTACCGAAACGCTGAAATAAGCTTCCGTTTTTCAGTAGGAACTTCGAGGACATCATTATGTAGGACCTTCAGCTAGTGGAGATTGTCCACATATTACTGGCGATCTTTCTGCGCTCAAATAGGTGAAAATAGGCTTTAGCGATCCTCATGAAAGTTTTCTCAAAATTGCAGCAGCACAAAGAAGCTGCCCATATGCGCATGGGGTAACTGATTAGTATTTAAGCCCCATGGAGAATCAAACAACTAAAGGGATTTCTTTACATTTACGTTAATGAACAAGACGTTCCATTTAATTCTAAAGATTTTTTTGAGAGCAGGTATTTCCAATAATCCCAACAATCAAATTTCTTTAGCAGCTTCCGAAGACATACTCGATCGTTCAACAATTGCTATAGGAAACAACACAAGAACCACCTGATATCTCTCAATAAAAAATTTACGTATGGATGGCATGTTCTTCAAAACAGGCTAAACTAGAAAAACTATGCGCAAATATTAA
Organism: Baylisascaris procyonis; assembly: GCA_037389465.1. NCBI lineage: Eukaryota > Metazoa > Nematoda > Chromadorea > Rhabditida > Ascarididae > Baylisascaris > Baylisascaris procyonis. The sequence continues at coordinate 5,380,275 of JAZARR010000213.1, read as the reverse complement.
AAAAAAATCTGCACACATACGTCAAAGTTGTCTTTTTAAACAACAGCTATGATGCAAAAATTTGCATATTACCACTGAGTAATCTTCTTCATAATCAGATGCGAAAATAAAATCAAAGAACACAAAAATAATGAAGATGGAAGCAAATTAATGTTCTTGTGGCATTCCCCAGCTCGCTAAAATATTTACAATGCCAAATAAAACAGCATATATCACTGACACAATGCTGTTCCCTGGTCAGTGATATATGTTACCCCTCCCTCCACCCACAGCGCACTCGCAAATGCACGTTCAAGAATATCACAGCCAGACTGCAGCTGGTGGACTAATAAGAATACCATTCGCTAATATATGAAACGGAAAGCATTACTGCACGCTCGAAACAAACTGACCGTCAGAAAGCTATACTGTTTGGAACTGCACCCTAAAGGAAAGTAATCCTATCTCAGATTTTCTTTGACAGAGGCCCTCTAAGTAATTTCAATTTCACTATCAAAAAGGTTTACTCTGACAACGATATAATTCCGTTTAGCTAGGTGCCCACAGTTGGACATTTCATAATTCCCCCACTCGGCATTAGCAATATCCTTTTGGCTTCTATCGAAGGATGGAACCTGGAAACGAAAAACGAGTGAATAATGCCCAATATCTGTGGACTGTGACTGCGAATGAAGAAGATAAATTACTGTGAGAGAGTCGATAACTCGACGATGCTATTTCTTCATTCATGTGCAACATTAACCATCAAAACCATCCATTAATGAAGGTGTACCAATAAATGTGTGCTTAAAAATCTTACTTCAGCTTCAATAAACGCAATCCCTTTTTTTCTTTGCACTTATTTGAAAAAGTTCGAAAAAATTTTTTAAATATTAGAATCAATTTCCAAAAAATGTACAAATGTTTGAACGCTTTAGTTGAACATTCATAGCAATAATATAAACGGATAAAAAAGTGCATATGTCTACTATCTTGCAAAAGGCATATTACTGGAAACAGTTAACAAAGAGAAGACGAATCAATAACCAACAATATTATATAATAATAACCAATCAATCAATCAACCACTCATTCAATCAATCAATCAATCAATCCATCGATTAATAATAAACAGTATAATAAGGATCTCATGATCAAATCGCTCAGGTTATTTACAAATAAAAGAAATGAACGAATAAGCTAACCTGTGCGCCTCTGCGCCGTATTCGATGCACATTATCTGTCACAACATCAGTCTCGTCAACAATTTCGGCTTGCAATATTTCTTCAACGATATCCTCCAACGTAACGATTCCAACCAACTCATAGGTGGGGTCACTTTCTTCTGATTCAACGATACGCTGTACCATTGCTAAGTGGTAATCACCCTAAATAAGTTTCGTCATATAACACCGCAGCGATTTGTGATCTGAGCTATAGACTAAACGCTTTTATATTATAACTCCGGATATCATGACAATGCATTTCAACCTGCACGCGAAAAACTTTTTGCTCTTTTTGTCATTTCCTCTTATTTACGTCTCTAAGTACGTCTTTTTGGTGCAGATTCAACCAGCTCTACCAACCATAATTGGTATACTCTTCCATCAATATCGCCTACATAGAGCACCATTGATTCGTTAACAAACAGAGCGAAAATAGGAAGCCAAATCTTCAAAACAGTCGCGATACGCAAAAGGAATATAACCCACAAAATACACATCATAGGGAGCGCAACTAGAAACAGCACTCCTGTTACTCATCTACAATAATTTTTGGGGAAATCACTATGAACTTGTTTTTATGGATGCTCAAGGTGAACTCACTTCATTCCTCTCCTCTAGTTGAGTATCAATCAAAATAAACGCATACGTGAAATGCAAATAAACAAGAAACGATATGCAACGCAACTAAACAACTAAACAACATTGAAAACTTCTCTCTAGTAAAAATTTGAGAATTGCCAATCATATATTCAATTTCACAGAACGTCGACGATGACTGGCAATCCTATTTGAATAGATAGCAAGTTTAGAGTATAAAGGAATGCAACACATTGTATCAGTATGATAGATAAGAGAAAAAAAACAACGGCAAATAGAATGCTTGGTTGACCACGTGAATGGCAGGTAGGCAAACGCTCGAAGACAAAAACACTTCGCAACTCATAAGATATTTGCATATTACGATTCTCAAAAGGTGCGGAAATTCTCCAAAGCCTTCGCATAAGAGGACTCTCCAAACATTTATTGAGCATTCATATGCGAAGATTGTTCAACCATTCACTGGACCTTGCATATAATGACTCTCCTGAGAATCTCTGCTGTAAACTGTGTTGCAATGTGTCTATGCAAATTAACCTCGTTTTGAAGCACAGAGGAGGAAGAAAAAGCTTCACTTTTCTTTAACAAGAACAAGTTCATTCGATCGATGTTAATCTTGGGAAAGCAAATCTGGCATTGAAATACCGTTCTTGAAATAAAACTTCCATTAAAACTTAAGTGTTGACGGACCTTTCGTATGACCTGACAAGGTGTACGTTTTTGTCGTTGAATAATCTGAAAACAGCACCAGACAGCTTCGTTGAAGAATTTTTCAGGACCAAACTCCCAAAGCATAGAAATCTCTCCGTTTCCAAAAAGCCTCAACCTAGAAGGAGTTTCTGTTTCAAGGATCCCAAGCAAGACAAAGCACATTGTATCAATGATCCGGAATAATTAATAAGTCGACTTCCTCAAATAGCTATGAGAAAACATTAAAGGACGCAACCTTTTTAAACTCCTCGAGCATAACCCTCAACGGGGTGTCTTCCATGACGAACCGTAATGGATGTTCATGATAACCACAAACGGTCTGTATTGTAAAATTGTCATCTGGGTCCAGCAGTGCCAAATCTTTCACGAATAACAACGCCACTACTGTATTCCTGAACAACGATAAAACATTTCATTTAACACACAACAATAATATGACTTCTTTAAATTAGTGGTTAAAATAATACTGTTGAGTGAACAATATAACATCAGATCATATATTGGACTTCCCTACATAATCACATTTCATTCAGTATATTTTCTTGCTATCCCTCTTCAGCCGTTCGCATATGCAAATGTTACGCATTTAGCGCACAGCTGTCGACATGTGTCACAAAAAAGTATTTCAGGGAATCCATATTTTAAAATAGATTTCCCTTACGGGACATCGTTCACGTAATGAAAAAATATGAAAAACTGATGCAAGCAAGGTGGTGGAGAGAGAAGAGTAAATCATACCTCACAAACAAATGTCAAATGCATAAAGCAAACAGCGTATAAATCGCCAAAAGATAATGCATCAAAACACTATGCAATTCTCATTTGGCCTATCAAAATATTATCATATGACAGCAGAAATACCAAAAAATCAGTAAGAAAATGACTGGTGATTTGAAAATTTCCTGCAAAACCTATGATCGATATTAAATAGCACTTAGCAATTACCACCACTTTAATAAATATCCATCAACAATGTCCACCTCAGCGAGAAGCTATACTCACCTGTCTCCGGAATATACAGGAATACGCGTATAGCCCATCCTTAATATCTCAGCCACCGTTTTTGTATTCAGCACTGTTGTGTCGGGAAGCATAAATACATCCTGTCAGCAAATGAATATAATATCAACAACAATTGAAAGACTCATCCATAGATAAGCGCTTGTTCTTTACAACAACGAAAACAATTTAGCCCCATTATGTCAGAAACACTTTTCAGTGGACAGAAAAGTGACCACCAACCAAGATAAAATCCAACGATTTATAACACGATTAAAGGTAAAGCATTCCCCACCCATTCCGTCAAGAATGTAATATGTAATGAAACGAGTTAAGATGTCTCTTTCGCCTAAGATGGGACATTAACGATATATCATGACAATGAAACCAACATTTTAAATGTTCAACGGTAAAATGTGAGTGAAAAGCAGAAATAAGAGAGCGTAAAAGCTATGCTTCTCTCCTTGAAATCGAAACACTACGATCTCCCCGCTCCTATTTCATCCCAATCTCTCGCTAAACCTTTGCCCCGAATTGTTCACTTCGAAACAAAAAGCTTTGATCGGCAACCCTTTTATGCATGGTTATTTATCCGCCTTTACGAAAGAGAATAATTTAAAGATGAAAACCAATCCTCTGAGTCTATAATTCACTCATGCAATGAACTGCATACGAATAAATCAACTCACATCAATCATTGTCATAACGTCGCTAACAGTTTTGTCGGATATTTCCATCGCACCAACCGCAATTTTCAATTCCTCAGCCAATCCCTCCTCATCGCGAGTTGACATTTTTATCAGCTCCATCAGTCGTTTGCGATCATAAGATACCACCTTAATAGACAATTTGGCATACATTCATTACCAGTATTTTCAACGTAGAACACCATTTTTTATTTGCAAAATACCCGCCACATAAAAATTACATGGGAATCATCCACCATCTCATTAAAAACCTGTGAAAGGTTTCTCAAAGATTCGCATTCTTCGATAGAACTCTCCTTTCCCCATACCAAACAGCATTCAACAGAATCGCTTCATTTTCCCACTGGTAATGCTTTCTTTTTTAGATGCAAAGCTGAGTGATTTTTCTTTCGATCCTAATTAAGTCAAATGAAAGCCTCTATTCCCTCGAAAATTGCAGTGACAATGAAATTCAAAGAGAAGCAAATCAGCGATGGTAAAATTTCATTCAACTAGATTATTGCCTTAATTTAGAAAAACTATCAACGTGATAACGTGTTGCACATCATTAACAGTTCTGAAACTGCACAAAACCTTCATGCTATCTCTTTTTTCCAGCGACTTTTCTTGATGAATGCGCTTGAATCAACACTCTGATCATCTTGTATATATTTTTTGGGTAATGTTTATAATTTGTTTATCACAGAATTATATCACTACTTTTTGTGTAACACTAAATCCTCATGTTTCCATTAAAATGAGATTTTATGAGCAATAATTTATCTAAAATCTGCTAGATTGAAAAACAAGTGTAGAAATGTGCGGAATATCTGCAACGATGCACGCTTCGACACTTCCGCCTATCTAGCCAAGCACCATCACATATTGACTATAAATAAAATAGAATGCGCGCAATATTGCAATCATTTTTTACTGAGCCGATGTTTGCAGAAATTTTCTTAGAAAAATGAGCTTTTCTGTAATTTCGGTGATGTCCAGTTCAAAAGTACATTATGGGACTACGTATATACGTCCGTGCGCCTATCTGTCTGGTAATTGCAGTTCAAAAACACTGGACTTGAAGCCATGAAATATGTGAGCATAATGTCATTTGTGACCTACGCCAGTTCTGCATAATGTACACTTAGCTTTAATCAGACTTATAGAACTTTGACCTATAAAGTGACCTACAATAGACACCTATCGCGTACGTGACCTGTAATACGCACATTGCAGCCAATGTGATCTCCGTCAAGTTTCACTTCCATCTATCAACGTCAACAACTTCGAATTTCTTAAAAATATCTAATCTTCATTTTACATCGATTTGATGGTAAACAAGTGGAGATGCTTGTCGAAGAAGCTAACCTTATAAACCCTTTACACCGCGCCTACTTCACAACTGATTTCGCATATGCTAATTAACGCCTCCATTTTTTATTCAATTAAAAACAGTTCTATAAAAATCTCCAGAAAAGATTCTTTTTTCTACCAGTCGACTAGTGAGTGCACCATGATAATTCGATTTGTGCGCAAGTCTAGGAGAATCCTTAAATGTTGGTAACTTCTGTGGAATTTAATGGAACCATGTGAAATATACTGTATGGGATTTTATTTCATATTCAGTGGTGCCCAGTATGTGTGAAAAAGGTCGTACCCATCAAGTTTTGTAATTCTTACTGCAACGATCCCCGGGTGAAAAGCACAAGACAGACAGAGGATACGGACAGACACGGCATCGTTTCAATATTCTTTCACAAAGCGCGTTTAAAGAAGCATCAAAACGAACTTATTTACAAGGGATTGTAATGAGGTTATATTTGCTGAAATATTCTTGCAAACACTTGATTAACTGCTCCCAATTCATAGAGCGAAAGTGCAAAAATTTGTTTTGGTTTTAGAATCCACTTGGTGCGAAATGAAAACCCGACCGGTTAAAAAAATTATGCGGATTCCTGAGCATTTCTGAGTGAATTCAGCTCTATTTGATGTAGGACTATAATTTGAACACTGGTACAGAATTCCATTCTATAGCGAACATTAATCCAACAGATTTGATAATATACATTTTCGTGATTCTCCAGTGGAAACTACTACTCATACAAAGAAGCGCACATATATAAACACTACGTCAACATATGATAGTGTGGAAATTCAAATTTGTAGATATGCATAAAAAGAGCAGAAATATGCAGAAAATGATTCTTGAAAATTGTAATATTGTAATCTTGTAATGGAATTTTTTTGGGCATATCGCAGAAGATAATGAAAGGGATAAACATTTAGAAGGAAAGAATCAAGTCAATTTGGATAGGTGATTTAAAAAAAAAAACTTGAATTACGAACCTCATCACCAAGAACACAATCGAGAACTTTACTGATCGGATAGGCGAGTGGAAATGTGAGCACCATAAAGAAACGGGTAATCCATATTGTACGTGCACCAACCGCCAATCCCTTTCTAAAAATATTCTAATCGATAGTGACCGATAAAAGAAAAAATAAAAGTTTGATAATAGTAAATGATGGCCACATATAAGACAAATATGCTTGAGTTATTAGTGACACCCACTATTTAACACAAACACAATTCGGCTTCACTATTCACAACAGATAAAGACTGTAGTACGTTTCAATCTTTTAGACTTTTTCATGAGGTTATAATCAGAGATTTTACAAGTTTACCTGCTATTCGTTATTACTGAATTATTTTACGCTGCAAAATATTTTCATAGAAAATTATGTAAAGTGAAGATTGTTTCAGAAAAAATCCCCATATCGCCCGCTTATTTGCTAATATAACCATAGGAATGCAACAAACATGTAAGATACAAATGCTTTTTACAAGGAGCAAAATTAAGGCAAATGATTATAAATTATAAAGCTATTTTACACTCGTTTCAGGAAAACCGATAACATTCGCAAAAAGTTTTCATGCGAAATCCAACGATCAGATGGATTGAAAGGCCAAGATATCGAAGGCAAGGTGAAGAGAGGCGCCTCTGATTTCTTTCCTCCTCCACCCGCCCTCCCTCACAAAAAAAGATCGGCAAAGTGAGGCATATTTCATGCGAAATTTGCATATGATGCTTCGCAAATGCATCAAGTTTTACTAGCACAATAGTGAAAACTGATGATTTGATATTCACGGCGGAAGCAGAAAGAAAACACGACAGCCATGACCAAGGGAGAGGAAAACAATAGTAAAACATGAATCAAGGAGAGCGAAGAAAAATCCTCACCATCTCCCCTCCCCCTATCTCCACCACCATCTCCTCCTTGCGTGCTTCTACCGACCTCCGTAAAACGCTGCATGTTCCCAGACAGATTCAATGAGAAAACCAAACAATAATCTAGATATCATACTTCACGCAGAGACTCTGTGGGAATATCTCCCCAAAGACGACGATGCCCGCAGATGAGACGATAAGTGCAACGTAACCACTGGTGAGATCATCGAACAGAATCGATATCGCCGAATTAACACAAACATTGCCGATAAGCAATGCACACAGTAATAGATTGCCTGACCTACGCACTGGTAGGATTACCTCTGCGTATGCTCGTTCCATCTTTGAACCTGAATATACAACTTTCGCTTCACATAATAATCATTAGAGTGGAAAATTTGCTGAGATTTGGCAAATGAGTGAGACAGAATCACTAATTGCTCTGTTCACAGAGAATCGATGATTATTCTTGACGATTCCCTCGAAGGCACTAATCCTCTACCTGTTCCCCTCTCACCTCACCCCGTTCCCCCTCTCATTCCACTCACGATTTGCATTTCGAATAGTCAAAACACCCAACAGCATATTCTTCAATAATGGCTCTAACCTATCGCAATAAAACGAGAACAGTATTAAAACCTATTTCAATGAATCTGTTAGTGATGTGAATCAAAATTCATAGAATATCAACGAAGGTAACTCTATATTATTTAGGATTCCGTCGAATGCAAATACAATGAACGCAGTCGAAATCATTGAGCACATCTCATTAAATCCGATTTATTCTGAGATTAAAAAAATGCTAAATATAAGATTAAAATTTTCGAAGAGGTAAAAATCTTTTCTGAAATATGGATCAATCAATATGGAAGAGAAGAAGCGAAATAAAATATTATAAGTTACTTCAATATAAAAAAGTGATAAAAATTGATCATAAATGGAATGAATGAAACATACCAGATTTCTGGATAAGCATCAATTCTTGAGGAGTGAGTGCCATGAGACCAAGGTTGAGACCTGAGAAGAGACCCGAAAGAACGAGTAAAAACGAGATAATTGCAATCTGAAGGCCCATTGGCAAATAGTATTTACGCGGCGGTATTTCGGTCGATATCGTTGCTCGAATGTCATTTAGCTGTCAATTAGAAAATCATTACAGCTTGTTTCCTTAATAAATCCTCCAACAACTCGATGCAACTTAACCGATCTTATCTTTTCATTGCAGAAGGTGCACGAATATTGATTGCATCTATAGAAAAACAACTTTCAGACAAAAATGTGATCCGAAAATCCACCTAAGCTGGCCGACCTTTGAAACAGTCAGTTCACTCACTAGGCTCAGTTATTTTATCCCTCTTCTCACTGTCCAATGAACTCCAGCGAAAACCCTACACAAGGGCTCATATATGTACAACCTTAGCTATATGCACATGCATACATATGTTTCAATCAACTTATCCCCATAAAAACGCTCGTAAAAGCCATAATTTGAAGCTCGCGGCGCAACAAATTTGGTTTTCTTCCCACGGAAATTTACTGCAAGTAGGCAACAAAATTCACTTCGATGAGGAGAGCATTTCACAAAAGAAAAACCCGTAAAATAATAAAGTCAAAAACAACTCACATTACTTTGCACTAACTTATAGAGTACAACAATCCATCGAAGATCCACAACATGAGACGAATTTAAACACTTAAATGTTTTTAAATATGAGATAAACACAATAGCATTTGAATAACATCGTGCACATTTAAAATCATCACAGCGTACCGAAGTAAATAAAAAACAAGTTTGATAGCAATAAGCAATAAAAAGGATACCGTTAAAAAATGTGACTCGACGAGTTCACCGGAAGCCGTTTCTCGCGGTTTCTGACGCACACACACATAAAAGAGTTCCTTTGAGCTGCAAGCTTTCAGATTCAAATTCTCATGTTAATTATGCACAGAGGATTATTACATTACGAATATTCTGGAATAAACAGTTAAACTGCGAGGATCTTCTCATATATTAGAGAGTGAGTTTAAATAAACCATACATCAGCATTACTGAGAATAGTGATGATGAAATGCGCAATTATTGAATTGTTAACCTTTGAAGGAATCATCACTTCCCTATGGACTATTTCCCAATCGCAATGAAGCAAAATAAACTCACTCGGGGAATGCAGCTTTCACAACAACCCTCTTCTCGGTTTGGATTGTGAAATCTGGTTGTGCAATTGCGATAACATACGACGAGCAATTGTTTGGATTCTGTGTGAATAGCACCAATGCGATATCATCCATGCCAAAGCCGAATAAAACGATACGCACCGGTGTATGAGGATGTACTATCGAGACCTCCTTCTCTCTGCAACATCTCTTTCTTGCAATTAATATATTTGCAAGCATTGCAATTGATATGTTTGCAAGCACTCTCGATTGCATTAATAAAACAGAGATTAGTGGATTAGGCAATAATGCAAGGTTTTCAGGTGAAAAGAATTTAGTAAACAAAAAATTTGGTGCTTCCATTAAGAATGAATTTAATTTCTCTAGAGTGTACGTTACAACATAAGATGGATACAGATAATAGAAAGCTGTCGTCATTCCTATGCGGAATGACGACAGCTTTCTATCGTTTTTTTTTTTAAATATTCTTAAAAAAATCAGCTTTAGTACTGAAAATTAGTATAATTGCGCTTAGCGATTTATAGAAGAAAGGGAATCGAAGAATTGCCTTCATTTAATTTTTGAAACATTGCAATTACTTTCGTCTCACTAATGAAAAGCGCAAATTGCCTTCACTTTACTATTTGAAAAACGAAACAAAATTTGCCTCCCATCCATTATTGTGAGCAGTAAATTGTCTTTTTGCATTATTAGAAATCAGATTTTATCGAGAAATTCCACGAATCAATACGATCATAAATTGCACAATTTTCTTCGATCAATACAATTGCGCCCTTAAAGGAAGCAAATTTTTTTCCCCACTGCATAAACTTTTTCCGCCTATCGTCAACGTTGCTGAGCTTTATGACGTCACCAAAAAAAGAAATTTAGCAGCAACTTCCGTCAACGTGTCTCTTCAAGTGAAAATAATCGTTCACAATGTGCACTGCGTTGTCTCTCTTTGATCACCATAAAAAGCGATAAATGTGTACATTAAATTAGAGTTCAGCAATGAACTATCTACTCATAAAATGTGTGCTAAGATAAAGTGGAAAATTTAGAAACAACACTTTTAAATTATATCTAAAAATATGTCCTTATATAATCGAGCATAAACAATTTCTTCGACGCTACGAACTACACCCACTCACCTCCTCCACTCCCTTCCCCCTCTCCCCCCCCCCAAAAAAAAAAAACCACGGAGCTAAATTACTGAACGGCGGAAGTGAATGATGGGAAGAGGATGATAAGGGAGAGAGGAAGAGTCAGCGATGTGATTAATTAAATTTGGAACACTTTCGTGTGCCGAGTTATACAATTGCTTAATGCTGTTGCATTTGGCCAGAAATAAATGCATCGAACAATAACATAAAGAAAACAATGGGTATTTTTCTCGTAAAGCATGCAAAAAAGAAAGATCATGTCATAAGCATTAGAATAAAAATAGATGTTCCGTTAAGTGGGACGGTCTGTATGCAACGAAAAAAGACCGATCATATACTAACAAATGGATAAATGTTCATTCGTTTGCTCATCTGTCACTACCAGTTAGCCATACAAGTTTCAAAAAAAGCGCACAAATTTCATGTATTTTATAGAATCGACTAAAACTTTGAATATTTATTTATAAGTTTAAAATATAGTTGAAGTCAGAATAATATATAGACTATAGAATATGATACCATAGATATATATATATATATATATATATATATATATATATATATATATATATATATATATATATATATATATATATATATATATAATCGTTACAATGATGCGCTTCCCATTTGTGGAATAATACCGAAACGACACTTTACCTCCACTCCCCATCTCCAGAAAAATTTCTCAGAAAATACTTTCTTATACATACAACAGATGCAAAATGTGGGCAGATGCATATAGAGGGGAAGAGGAATAGAGATAGGGACTGTACATTGTAATGATGGTAGTTTTAACAGGCACGTTGCGTGAATTTTTTCTCCACATAAGCCGTACAAACAATGAATTTAGAGCGATGACAAAAACAAGAAATAGATCAATTGGAAAACCGGAAATGAAAATAGAACACAGCGGTGAAACAAATGACGAGCGGAAGTCGACTAACATAGTGAAACCAGTTGTTGGTATCTATCGTTTTACCTCTCAAAACTATATGCTGATCCATTTCAGCACCAATCGGACGGTCAAATATAGGACTATAAAAATATAGAGAAGAGTATAAAACTACCTGTGCACATACTACGCATCAATATATTTTCTACCTACTTCAGTAGCCAACACTTTTTAGGGCTATCAGTGCTTAAATGTTTTATAATAAATGAAATTTCGAGTGCTTTTTTGGCTCATACAAAAGTTATCCATGGATCACTGAAAGAAAAAGTGATTTGATTCTATCTGGTGGCCTCTCTTAATACCGCTGCTTTCAACAATTAGAACATGATGTTTAAAACTGGAAACATAATATGAATATTGAAAGACGATACGTGTATCCGACGAATCCTTCATCCTCTGAGGGATCGCCCTCCACTCGGATGCCAGATAAATGTGTCTTCTTTTCGGTTGTGATAAAACCCACATCCGATGCGGCATTATTCACTACCGCCGGCTGCAATCATTTCAACAAAGACACTCAATTGTTCACTTTCAACTATAGAAAGGGAATGATGCGAGTTAAACAATCATTAATAAATCGCAGTCAATACTTGAAACTTGATAGGATAAAGAGAATTTAAGAGAAATAATATTATTTGAACTACAAACCTCAAAGAAAAAGAATGAGCTCTTGTTTGAACGCTTCTCCTAGACTCATGAACAAAAGACTCTCTCATTCATGGAAGAAAGGACCCCCTCCTGCACTCTCGAATAGAGGTCCTTTCTTGCCACAACAAATAAAGGGCTCTTACTAGCATGAATAAAGATTTATCCGCTCTCAAAAGATGAGAGACAGAAAATCAAGTTTCAAAGAAATACGGCATTTTCAAACTTACCTAATTTAAAAAAAAGGCATCGAACGGCCAATAAACCATTTTTAGAATAGCTTCTTCGAGAATGTTTCATAGATACATCTATAATCATCAAAAAAAAGATGCAAAAAAGGCGTCGAGGTTTGACTATTGAAAGAAGTGAAAATTTTGAAAGCAAAACCTACTTTCAAATCGAAACTTTTTGAAGTTTGTGAATGTACTGCGTAGAGAATACTAAGACAAAACAATATACGTGGAATTAGCCATTTCCACGTCCGCATTCCCTTGCGAACAGCACAATTCACTGAAAAATTTTTTACTATTGTGCAGAGATGATTCACATAAGAAAGAGAATACATAGAGAACGCACAATGTACAATAAACTCATCAAACATCACTTCTCTATGTTAACGATAAAATAAAGCTACCCGAATTTAGGTATTTAAGTAACAATTCGATATCGAATTTAAATAATGCTTAATTAGTTTCAATTAAACGATAAAGAGTACTTCATTAGTATACTGTTCTTTAATAATTCAAACAAATTTCCTTTATGTTTGAAAGCATTTAATCAAACACTCTTTCTATACTAATAGAGGTTATATGGCCATAACTATCATACGACAATGGGATAAAAAGAAAAATGAACATGGAATATATATATACGTATGTATATGCATACATCAAAATACAACATTTAATAAAATTATATATATGATATTATATTAAATGTTGTATATATATATATATATATATATATATATATATATATATATATATATATATATATATATAACACATTTAATAAACTCAATGATTGGATATGTGTGATAGAAATTGAACTGGTAATAATAATATCAATTAAATTAGTAATAAAGTTGCTAATCATATTCTTTGAATCAAGACATTAATATAATTTCCTGTATATTCTCAGATGAATGTTCTAAATGAAAAAAGATTGTAATTATGCGATCAATAAGTTCGCCAACGATGAATTCCCATTTGCTTGTGTAAATTTTATTGTGATAATGTAATAAAGAATTTTATTTAATTGATGAGTTTTTGATCATAGATCACCATTGCCAGTATTGTTCATTTTGCATGCGAAATAAAGCTTTCAAAGTAAGATATATTTAAGATCTATGACTGTGAATAATGCTCTCTCGAGTTTCCCATATTTCACATTTTTTGCAAATATTCGACTAACAATCAGTATATATTTTCAAATCTTATAATCTCTCAACGAATTTGGGGTTAATTTTCGCAAATTCTTTGTTTTCAGTTTTTCGATGTGTGAGATGTAGACAGCTATTGAGAAACGGGTAAACGAGAACAGGATGGAGCTACCGTATCACTTCAAATAAACCCCCAGAAGTTGCGATATCTCGAAGAATTTTTGAAGAAAAGAATAGCCAATCAAAATTTTTATTGAAATGAAAGTTACTTCTACATTCGATTTTCTCGGGGAACTACATTTCATAAAACATTTCAGACCCGTGCAAACAGCTCATCTTTTTCGCTTCAGTGATATATGAGTGAAAGAAACATAGAAGGAGCACTTTTTACTCAAAATTTTAAAAGGCAATTTATTGCATCAATGAGGGAGGGGTAATAATTTGATGTTTACGATATCGATTGCGCACTAAAGCATCGTTTTCTATGGAGAGAGGATAATATGACAATAAATATAAAACTCAGTCATATCCCTCATCATATTGCAGTATGAAATACAGGATCGATATAATGCCCCATTTCTTCATTTATACTCTTCGCCTCTCACTTCTCTGCAAAAGGGTCCCTCTTATATTGCGCTGACATACGAAATGTTTACTGGCATAATCCCTGGGTGTTAAAACGATAAAATACGATAAGTTCATGGTCATCATCTATGCAGAACATAACAGAAAATAGTGCTGAAATATAAGAAAGAATAGAGAAGCATTATAACCGTATAAATACACTGAATATGCAAATTCCGGATGGAAATCACAAACTTAATAAAAACCATAAGAAATATTTACATACAAGATCACCTCAACTAATAATATAGGGATGAGGAATTTCGAAGTTAGCCAAGATCGATAATTCAATCTTTTCCAGAAATTCGACGCTTATATGATGAATGACTCACTGGCGATGCACACCCAACAACCGTTAAACAAAACGTCAGTGGAAGTTGAATGAAAATCAATGAAAAACACGCATATAACACCATCCCGCATACCGTATCACATCGAAAGAAAACTTCTATTCGCGTATAATATAAAATTCATTTTAGATTGATGCGAATTATCGTTGTGAGACCATAATCCAAATATTAAAGCTAAATATTTGTTGAAATGTTACACCCTTCCAATGACGATTCATGCCTAGAAATATTCAAGTCTCGAAATTTCGTTGAAAATTTATTGGCAGGAAGAAAAAGATACAGTAGTGGCTCAAGTTGAGGAAACGATCACGAGACTCATTAGATGATTACGAAATCAGGATCGAGAGAATTTGTGCACAGCGAAGTTAAACATCTTCGTATAAATAGATGAGATTCAAGTGAATTCATCTGCGGATTTATTATCAATTTATTGATTTCTCATGAAAGTATTCTTATTTACTGCAATGTTACCCACTGAGGGGTATTCATTCATAAATACAAAACTATATTATACAAAGTGACATCATTCAACTGTGATTTGCATTTCATTACGATGTGATATACTATATATAAGTAGTGTTGCGTTGTTCCACGATCGACATCTTTGTTACGTTTTTTTGTTTTAATTTGGTGGCCTTAAAAAATTCTCAACTTTCAGGATGGGATAAGTTCCATCAGGCTTTCACTACAAGAACGAATTTTAACGGTGAAACTGTATAGCAATTATGAGAACTGCGCCGCAGTTGTGAGACAGTGACCTGAGCACTTCATGCCACCGCCGAACTCGAAAGTGATCAAGACTGCTGTCAATGATTTTGAAGGAACTGGTACTTTTGAAGATGCATCTCACAGTAAACGGTCACGATCTTCCCAGTCAGAAGAAAGAAAATCCCAGATTTTAGGCTGAAATACTTGATGGCGCTCAGATGGAATTACGCTGGTTAGCATTTATCCTAATTTTTGATTACTATGGCTGTCTTCAAATAAAATTTTTTTCTGAAATTTATCCAAAAGATTCAAATTTCGCATGGTTATGTCTCCATAAACAACACACTGCTACTTTTGAACGAATCTATATATATATATATATATATATATATATATATATATATATATATATATATATATATATATATATATATATATATATATATATATATATATATAACGTAATATGGCAGCTTATAATTTGTTTCAATAGAACGCAAATTCACGGAAAAAGCTAAGCAATAGGAGGCGAAACCTTTGAGATATTTGATTTTGGTGAAATATGAGAGGAATTGAATCTGCGAACGAATGTTCAGATATTTTCTGCCCGAACGATTTCTTCAGGCTATTATTTCTAAGGCGTAAAACGTTCATCATTAAGCTGTGCTCCGATCGCACAGCATAAACTCCGATTGTGATGAATAAAACGATAAGTGACGAATCTCTTTAAGATCTAAGTTGAACGGTCCCACATCAGTGTTTTAATATGTTTAAAGACCCGTTGATATCATTTCGATGACGTTTTCCAACATCCTGCAATAAGAATACACTCTCCCACCAATGAACACTCAATGTTCCTTGAACAATAAAAAACGTCCTTCTTCCGGCTTAAAACTATCATCGAGTCGCATCTATTATGTTATCAGTGACGTAGATGTGTTATGTTTACATTGAAGAATTTCAACTGCTCTACTGTTGCTAATATCAGCAAATGATTTGGTTTTTTTCAATTATACCTTTATCTTATATATAAATGTTTATTAATAAATACTGTTATGTAAATATGCAAATTTGAATGACGAAATAAAAATAAAAATATTGTGTAAATAAGTTATCATTGGTGATGACATAAATAAAGAAAAAAGAAAGCATTCTTCATCATCAAGTGTGTTCATAACTATATTACGATTGAGTGATTAAAATCATGCGTCGTTCACCGTAATCAACACTTGTGACCTGTAGACGTAAAAAAGCGCTAATCGTCTATCAAAAGCAATTGTAGGTGTTTTGGAAGTAAATCGATGATTAGTAACGACCAAAAACTAGTGTTTTCGAACGGATCGTACCACAATCAAGTATCGTACCATACAGCTCTAACCATATTCAAACATCGTACCATACGCCTCTAACCATACTCAAACACCGTACCATACGGCTCTTACCATACTCAAACATTGTACCATACGGCTGTTAACGTACTCGGGTATCGTACCATAAGGCTGTTATCGTACTCGAATGTCGTATCGTACGGCTCTTATTATACTCAATTATCGTACCATAGTGCTCTAGAAATTTACCGATAAAGCAAGTACATTGTTTGTATAATATATAACGCTTAAAAGTATCTTTCAGAGCGTCATCTCGTTTCCATTGTATTGCAACATACATCCACATCCGTATGCAGGATCACCGAGTGGATGTGGAAAAACCTTTAGAATGGGGAATATTTCACAAAAGATACACCACTCAGAAAAGAGAACATATATTGAAGCGTTCGAGCACAAACCCCTTCACCTTGTCTGAAAATTTTAATAAATTGGGTTATGATATCGTGAAAATCGCTACTTCATTTTGGCTACTTTTCAAAGTAAAGGATGTACGTTGTGATCGGAAGATGAATGGCATCGGAAGTCAATCAAAAATTTGAGGGATGAAGGCACCTCGAGTGTTAAAAAAGTATGCAAAATATAAACAAGTACGGAAATGAAGACGCTAATATTCGAGAAATGGTGAAGCTGTTGAACGTTAAGCAACCCAACAATACGCTTTTTCGCTGCTGTTCAACGTTATTTAACATAGTGCCCCCACCCCTCTCCTACTGCATGCCAACATTGCGAACTATTCGTCTTTAATTGTATTGATGATAATCGATAAGCGAAATTTTTGGTTGATTTTTACTGACCGAAATGCGGTTCTATTTTTTTCGGTTCTAATTATAACTCAAATTTGGAATGAATCTCTTCGATGAGTAACCGTCCGATGTTTTTGAAATTTGATTGGTTTCGACATGCTTCAACGTTGTAGTTGAATGCTTCCGATCTCGTAGCGACTGAAATAAATGTTGGTTGATTTCCACCATAAGTGGCATGCCATATGGAGGCAATGAAGGGCTATTTAATGGCAATAAGGCGCTTTAAAAAACATTTGAAAACGTCTTGAGTCTTTCAATGATGCTCTCTCAAGCGGACAGATGCGCCATTATTGTTATAACTTTGTATAAATGTTGATGTGATACTTTCTCTGGCGTACAGCTGAAATATTATCGCAAATCTAAATCACATTTATGAGAACGTGGCGATTTACCGCTTATCCAGAAACAAAGGATGGCGTTCGTTCACATGATAAAGTAAACAGTTGGCGGTGCGAAGTTGCAGGTGTTCTTGTCCACCTTAGTAGGTTTATGGTTATAATTAACAGTGAACTACAATTTCAAAGCATCGTGGAAGGGTACTCGTATATGCGAGGCGATCTATTCCATATTCTTGTGTGGATTACCCGTTTGGGTGGACGGGCCGCTGATTCCCTACCCGTTAAAATAAGTTGAAGTGCTGAAAATTGGCGGTTAACTTCTTATAATTGTATGTACGCTTACAAATAATTAGCGGCGTGTAAGCTTTTACTCTCTGATATCATATGAATGCTTTTGTTAGGGATCACTTCTGGCTTAAGTGCTTTCCGGTCCATTATGAGAAATTTTGGCATATATATATATATATATATATATATATATATATATATATATATATATATATATATATATATATATATATATATATATATATATATATATATATATATATATATATATATATATATATATATATATATATATATGATTGTGGTGCATCGAGGTTCCATGGATTCATATGTTCGCATTCAAATGATTGGAATCTTCTCTGAAATGTTTATCTAATTTCTTAGGATCGGTCAATGAATATAACCGCTACAAGGAGGTAATTTCTCTGACAGCCTGCCTGTCCATTCTTTTTATGTTCTTCAAAACAATTTTCCCTTAAAATGCGTTCATTTTTATTGATGTTCGCGATTAGCAATTTTCCATGTATCTTGTTGACCACTAGCATATTTAATTTTTACACTGGCTAGTCTTTACTGATTTCTTTATTTGTTTTGAATATACAACTTAACAAGTTGTGTTCGGATCCGGCATAAACATGGTCTTGGTTCTAGTCCGGCCGGTTTCATGGATTGGAGATAGTCATGGATTGAATCAGATTCCGCCCTTGGCCAAAACCAAGTCCGCATTTAATATAGATCCTTTGTGTTTGCAATTTTTCGGTCTAATGTATTTCTCGGTCAAGTTATATGAATCAATATCGCGGCCCAGTCATTTATATGAGGGATGGCTTTCAGCTTGGCTCTATTGTATTGATTTATATTTGAAACGAAGAGCGCAATGGGAGAGTCACTACTGAGAACAGATGACCTTCACCAATTGAAAGAAGGTGAAATATTCACAGATATTGAGACGGGCAAAAAATATCGAGTTAAGAAGACTATTCTACCACATTACTCTTCTGCTGGTCCATTTGGAATCGGTATAATTTTATTATCAACTTTTTCGCTTATTCGTTGATGCTATGCTGCAACTTTTTCATTAATAAAACCGTCATCTAATAAAACGAACGTATTAAATATATTCCGGTCTCTCTCTAACAAAAATGACCTCTGTAGTTGGCAGCTGTCTGTCTTGACCACTCCAACAATATACAGCGCCCCACCTTTACCGCCTTCATGCTCTGCTGTCTTCATCTGCGTAACCCATGGTCCCCAGCAGATACATGTAGAGGTGGAAAGCAAAACAGAATGAAAATCTCTATGGATATGCTGTGGAAACTGTCGTGCTAAAAAAACTCTATGTAGAAATCAGCTCTAAAATCGAACTGCAGTGAGACTATAAAAATCCATTGTGAAAAATGTTTTGTTTACATTTTTATGTGATCCGGACGATCGAACATTGCGAAGGATCGAAGCTGATGTTATCATACCGAACAGGATGAATTCGGTGATCGAAAAAGTGGAATGCAATGATCGATATATGGGTACGATATTATTTAGTTGTTTCGTAAACGAATCCTCATAGATAGTTGTCTATAAAAATCGTGGAACGGAATAAAAGAGATCACAAAAATGGCATAAAGAGACGCAAACACATTTGAAAGATTATGTTGAAGTAGCCGGATGTAACAACGTAAGTAGCCAATTGTATCCCCAAATTTTTTTGGGATGTACGGTTACTGTCGATTTCTGACGCTTGACGAGGTTAAATTCAATGCAAAGCATGGCCTAACTTGAGAGTGGGACGTTTTGCAGTAATCTTTATTGATAATTATTGTTGATAGGTGCAATGTTAGGCTGGTTTCTTAAAGCTTGGTGATGATTTCGAGACCAATCAAATTTGCTCTTGAGCTCGGAGCTTTACTGAAAAAACAGGGTTATGATCAGTAATCAGTTACAGGTGCCCTTCAAATTTTTATTTTTTAAAGTCCTCCCAAGGTTTGTCTATGTATATCTCTTCATATCCCTGCTTGTGTGCATGCATTCTTGAAAGTGGTAAACGTTTCGATAATAACGCAGTCTCGCAATTGTTTTATTCTCATTTGCCTAACAAATCTATGAAAATCTTCCATCTTTTATAACCATTCGCAAAATTTTTAGACTTAGTAGAATGTCTGAAGAAGGATGGTGCTGTTTGGGGTCTTCGTTCTTGTAGAGATGTGCTCGCTGTTTTCAACAAATGTAAAGCAGACAGGTAAGCCGGCTGGTAACTCATTTATTTTCGATGCATTTTTTTTGGGTAACTTCTACTCTATTTTCTCGGTCATTCTGTTCTCTAATTATTAGTGATTCTTGATGGTTCCGTTGATTGCATCTCACTGATTTTATTCTCATTACTCATACGCTTTGATTTGTTAAACGATTAAGCATTCAAGTAATTAGGTAGGCATTAGCTTGGAACATACGGTCACAAATTTCATGACATTTCTCATAATATATAGAAGCCCCTCAGTTCAGTCGAATTTTATTGAGTTCAGTTCGATTTAAATTTTCAGTTACTATCAGTTATCCGTTGTCTATAATTCAACCAGTTGATTTAATTTACCAATTATAGACTTATTTTTTAATTTATATTTTGTTTATATTATAAAGATTACTAGCACAAAAAGGTGAAAAGTTTAATCGAAATGAGTTTAGCACTTAGAAGATGGATGATAAGGGGTAAATTTCGCTTTATATGTAGTGAATGAGGCATCATATCCTTTTTACTTTCCTGTTCGTTGAGCATTCAGTGTTCATCATTTTCTCATCGCTTAACTGAAGGGGCAATCTAGTATCATAAAGTGCCATCATAATCTCCCTATCGCTAAGGATTTTCAGATTTCGTGATCCGAGTTTTCGAGAACGAATCACCGAAGAATATTTGAATGAGCGCTCTGAAGCACGGCGGACAGGTAAGACGGCAAAACAACGAAAACTCGACGAATATCGTGAATGGAAACGGCGAAATAGTGCACAGCAATGATCATCGTTCATTTTCTGCTACTTAATTTTATAGTTTACCAAAAATAAACTTTTTTCCTTTATCTGTTCTCTTAAAATCTTTTTTCAATGGATATTATTTCCCATCCGATCGAGTGTCTTATATTGATGCAATGTAATTATTAAAAAATGTTGAAAATTCTCTAATAATACAATATTTTGTTACGTATTGGCAATTATTTCTTCTCAAAGACTGTATCAGGTTTCAATTCATATCTAACATAGTTATTTTAAGGATGTAGCAATGTGGATGCATCTGCCTCATCCTCTTTAGCTCATGCTAGACCCTTCTCAATCCCCCGTTAATCTCCTCTTTGGTAGGTCGACTTTGTTGCTCACTCTGAAATTCCCCATGAATTACTTTTATAACCTTGGCAGCCGCTGACTGCAAAACTCTATTTTTTTTTTTTTTGCATTTCCTTGTATTTTGAAAAGCTCATACGTAGAATGAATCCATTAGACGAGAGAGGAGAGAGAGAGGATTCTTGCGCTTCCCTCATCCCCTCCACCCTTTGCCAACCTCTCATTCCTTATCCGGTGTGATTTTTCCTTCTACTTAACTGAGGAATTAACTTTGTGATTTTTTCTATCAGTTGTTTTCAAAATAGTCTGCTGATTTTGCAGTGGAATTTTCGAAAATAAAAAAAACAAAACAAATAACCAGTATCTTATCATTGAAAATTATCTGCCTGAAATACTTCCGCTGTCTCAAATGATGCTCTTGAAATCATAAAAAATTATATTCCAATGCACATTAGACACATAGAAAATGCTTTCAATATAACTTTCATGATTCTATCATTTACGTTTGTTTTATACTGGTATCAATCTCTATACTTGTGATGACGATTGTCGGTATCGTGAGGTTTCCTACGCAAATCCTCTCGCTTATGCTCACTGTGATCCATCATAGATCCCTTTCATTTTCGTCTCAATTCTATTCGTTGATAGAATTTCATAGGGAATGTGGCTATAATGAAAGAATTAAAATTGAAAATTCTGAAGGGATGATTTGCAAGGAAAGTGCATTTATAGAAAACGTCAAAATGGGTTGCCAATCTCTTTACAGCAGCGCTTATCAATTTAACGCTTATCGGATAAAAGAACACTCCATAAAGTTACAACTCCGAGGGCATTGCTGAGAGGGTTTTAAACTATAGAAGTCGTTCTTATTTTATCTCAATTAATATAAATTCCTTTTCATCCCTCAAAAGTACACCTTTTTTTCAGAGCTCTTTCTGGATCTAACTACGTCTTCTCCATAGAGTAATTTCGTCTACCCAAAATTTTCAGATGCATTACTTGCTATATCTCTGAGCAGATACGTTTACAATTCGTTATGGTGGTAAATTGTGCGTTGAATATTTATTTGAAAACGAATTGTATCTTAATTTCAGAATAAATTCAGGATTGTATTATATGTCGTCGCCGATTCGATGTGAATTGTGCAATGTGGATTTATCATCTGAGACGCAATTGGCAATACACATCAAAGGCAAAAAACATCAGAAGAAAGCTGCCGAATTGCATACATTCACTTCACTCGCAAAGCGTTCGATTTTCATCAGTGGTGTACCAAAGAATACATTTTCATCGGAACAACAGGTTGTATAATTACAAATCTTTTCTTTTATCATTTAATTACATCTTTGCTAAATTAATCTGCAAATATTGTAGAATTGTTGTGGTTGGGAATTATGGCGATTTCATAAAAATCTAAAGAAAGGGAATATTTCTGGTTATTCTTTATGATTTTTTGCCCGCGAATGAAGAATTTTTAACTCTAATTTTTCCTTCTAAGATCTCTCTCTTTCTAGATAGATTGCTTTTAGGTAAATTTTGCTTTCGTTGAATGCAATCATTATTTGAAAAATAAACCCAAATTTATTTGCTCATCGATTTGTTTCCTATGATATATTTTAGATGTATACTTAAGTTTATTGATTCGAATGCGTCTATTAAACCATGATTGCTGGAATTTGATGTTTCATTAAAAAAGTGCAATTCTATTGTTGAGGTGAAAGATTTGGTGGTGAATTTCGGTAGCGTTCAACGTGTTCTTTTGGATTCGAAGAAGGGTACCTTTGCTATTGTTGAATTCGATGACGATTTATCGGCACGTAAAGCGATTGCTGAAGGAAAAATCCGTATTAATGGTGTATGTTTTTTTTTAAATGCATTTATTTGCTTCATTTGAGTTGAATTTGCAGAAGTACAGTTACGTTGGGAAAATGGGAGGGAAAGAGGAGGGAATAAGAGAGGGAGAGATTGTTTTTGACAATTCGCGGTGGAACGAGAGAGATGAGCAATTCGATGGATGTGATGCGATATCATAAATCATTCTTTTCTATGTTTAAAAGCATTATTGCACATACCCTAAAATAAAGAACTATTCATAACCTCTAGCAATCGTAAACGTGAACATTACAATCCCTTTTCCGTCCATCGTCTCCTTATTGAAACGAGGGAATCTGCTAACTCTTGATGTCATATAATGCCCGAGATAAATAAAATAAGGAAAAACGTATTTTTACATAACCTATACTAATGTATTTTACTCAGTGAAACAATTGCACATTAATTTTGGTGATGTATTAACAACGAGATTGTTTCAATAATATCCATTCTCTTATTTCTATTGTTTAATATTCAACAATTAACCAATTTAATGGAGAAGGCGTTCAAAGACTTTTTTACGGTTTCAGAGATTTATTGCAGCATTGTGCGTTGATAAAGGAACGCAAAATGGAGTTTGACAACACCGAAAAGAAATTCGAAAAGGAATCAATCGATGTGGGAATGGTGATCGACAAAATGGCTGCTTCAGGAACCTCATATGAAGAACAGATTGACGAACTTATTCGACATTTTTGCCTTAGTGAGCAACAGGTAAACGATATCTATATTTTCCCTTTGCTTCTGTGACTATAGATTCAATAGCGCGCTTGATGAAAGGGGAGGGGGAGGAGGATGGGGAGTACCGTCAGCTTTCAAACAATCTGAGCATGTTTCGACGTATCTTTATTTAGCAACACCATCTTGAGCTGCTTTCGTACGAGTATTTCATCCATAATTTATCCATTTTGCATATTAAGTTCGTCATCCACGGAAGCCATTATGTTTTTACGATTCTGTCATCAAATGCAGAACGTTTAGTTTTAATTAAGCTTCAAGAGTGTATTTCTAGATGCTTCAGCGGTTTCATAGAGCATGCATTGAAATATTAGTAAGTTCCAAATTCAACAGTTCCCGTCTATTACGTCTTTTTCGTATATTCGAATGGGGGTGGATGCCGAAGAAGATCGATACGATGTTCATCTGTTGCAATTGTGATGTTTAAGGGAACCGGTTGTACTAATATTTAAATCGTAATGAATTCAGTAACCTTGATGTGCTTCTTCTTGGGCAGCTAATCAATTATAAGGGTTTTTTCAACTGAAAAATTTTTTTAAACCTGCGTCTTGCTGATTAACGTAGAAATTTTGTGACATTTTAAAATATAAGTATTTCGAAGTTATAATCAATCGAAACGATTCTTGGAGTACAGCGAATGACCACTGACCAGTGACCAGTCAAATGAAACCAATCATCATCCATCTGAGCTGAGACATCACCCGTCTTAGCCAATCTCCATTCTTCTTAATTTGGACTGCAAGCCGTCACAGAATTTTTTCTCATTTTCAACCACAGATTTGGGTGATCGACTGTTCTCCTTTCATATAAAGCTTAATAGAGGGATGCAGTTAGATTATTAGTGGTTTATTAGGTAAAACTGATTGTTGGGAATGTGGAACACCCCGTTCATATTATAGGCGTTTTATGCAATCTCTTCCGCTGTTTTATATTAAATAATTACGACATTCGATTCGTTGTTTTGATTGATTTCCTTCAATAATTATGTGATTATTTAAATGCAGCTATCTGAGCGTATTGAGTATGCAAATAACCTAACGAATGCGCTCGGCGAATACTTCACTTCCGATGTATGCGTATATGTATTCGGCTCTTCAATCACCTCTGTGGGTACTGTCGATTCTGATATTGTGAGTCATTTTTGCTTTCATTTGTTTTCCTTCCTCGAGTGTTTGTATTATAGTCATTGAGTTATTTATATTGTAGGAAACTGTTGAAAATTTATATTATTTTATTAGAATATTCTATATGCATATTTTTAAATGATATTCTTTAAAGTGAGACGAGTCATTTTCGATCATCGTAATTATTGTTGGATATGATATTTTATGTCATAAGATGTGGAGTTTTAATGCATCGTCAGAAACGTTTTAACGAGACAAATGAACATTCTTTTAGAATTTTGCTTATGAGTAAATTACTTAGTTCAAATTTTTCAGACATTTTAAAGTCACTACTTCATCAAATAAGATGTAAGGAGTTTCCCTGTCAAGACGCCTATAAGTAACTTTTGATAAGCTTAAAGTGGGGATATTGATATAGATAACGTCCCATCGCTTGTATTCATGAGATCGTCAAATGTAATAAGCTCACTAGCTTCATATCTTATTCTTGAAGATGTTTTCAATAAAGATTTATTGAAGGATGCGAGTGTATTATTCGGTGATGAACCATTGGTGAAGAATGAACGTGTGAATCCATTTGCACGAAATAAATTTACCCTGATGACATGTGAAGTGGCCACAATACGTGCTCGAAAGGTGTGCGCCGATGAGTTAGCTAGACTTACACCTGCTGGTTTGTTGCTTTTTCTGTTGTTGTGTTCATAATTGTTTTTGTTCACATTGCTCTATCATTCAAAGATAAGTACGAATGTCTATCTACTGTATTATTTCTGTCTTTGATAACGTTTTATAAAGGCTGGAATATAAACATCCGATAGAAACTTCTTTATTGTTACCAGTTATCTCCTCTCTGCACCGGGAATTCCACAGGATGGGGCCTTTATTGAATTAACGTGAACGCAAATCTTCGCTTGTTTATTAATTGCTGTAAATTAATCGGCAATAGCCTCACCATTCTTCTGTCTAATATCAAGCTATTCATAGCATACCTGTTTTTGCATGCATTTTTTTAAAAGTACAACATTCAGTTTTTTTTTCAAATGACCAATATTAACGATAACGGATGGCATTGGAAGTTTGATGGTTCATCTGTCCATTGGAATGTGTAAATTTTTACTATCTCATTCCATAGCATAGTTGCTTTAACATTGTTCAATATTTTAATGGCTTTATGATTTGTTCCCATAGATAGTCAGTCATTCTCTCAATTGTTCGCTTCATCCATCAGATATAATCGTGAAGCGATTCAAGGATTTCATTTACGAAGAGTAGAATAACCATGTGTGGGATTCAAGTCCAATCGCATCTCCTGCTGGACATTCTAACTGCAGTTATGGATCTGTGGGAAGCTGCTTCTTTTGTCTTATGCGTTGTAGTATCTCGACGTTGATAGTTTGAGCGTTGAGATTTAATTCGAAGCAAGACACGAAATAACAAATTTGTATTTTTGTAGATCGAGTTCGTTTCCTGACGAAGATACTCAACGAGATACGACGTCGTGGTACGGCTCCAATTAGTGATCAGTATCCAGTTCTTGACGCAAGATGCCCACTTGTGCGCTTCCTTTTCAATCGGCATGTTTCAAGCAATAACTTGTTTTTTTTTATCGTGAATTATTTTAAAGTCTGGTTCAAACATTCTGGCTATAACGGAGTGGCTAACACAATTGATTGTTGCATGTGGGATTCATGTTTAGTCGCCCTTCTTTAGTGGGCATCTTAAGTGCAGTTATTATGAACCCTAATTTATTTAATGTGGTTGCTTCGTTGGACGTTAGCCGTAGGCTTTACGTGATGTCGTACGGTTTAGAGCGTCATCGAATGAAGCTCATTGCAGTTTTGCACCGTTGTGTTTGAGAATCTGCGTTTAGTATGTTGTTTAATAACGGGACCTAGGCATAGCAATATTTTTTGTATAAATAAATATAAATGCCTTCGAACCAAAATACTTTATAAAATTCTTTCAACACTTCACATCTTTACAGGTGTGATTGCACATGAATCTTATATCGATATTGGTGCTATGATGAGCATTTACACGAAAAGAATGAAAGGTAATATGAGTGAGCAAGAGGTTAGCGAAATGATAGGAAAGAGGGAGGAGAGAAATGGGAGGATGGAAAGAGTTGTAACTAATATAAAGCTGCTTTGTTTTCAGCAAGCACACATTCGACCTATCAGTGGATAATCGTCTCGGTATAGCGAAGTCAATGTGGCTAAAAGAGTTGATCAAGGCCGATCCATCGGGCACACTGCGTAGATTTCTGATTGCTATTCGGTTTTGGGCACTCGTTAATGGTCTTATGAGAAAGGACGAAAAAACGGTTCGTCGTTTAGTCAGATTGCTTACTTTTATTTTTATGAAGTGTGGCGGATTGTCGTTGTTTATTGTCGTAGTTCAGCCATCTCTTCACCAGTTACCTTTTTCCGCTCACCCATCTCAGTGGTCAACAGCTGATTTGCCAATATCCACTTCATAGTTTGCTCAACTATGGTGGTTAATTTATGGAGCCTTCACGAGATATCATCAAAGCTTGTTTGGGCGAGGCTGTTGTTAGGCCTTATTTGTTCACTAAGGCTTTACCCTAGCCATTTTTTTGGACTCTTTGGCAAACTGTAATTTGTCCTGCACGCTTTGTTTCAAGTAATGCGAAATCTAAAGATATTTGATCGTTTATCGAAGGTCCGAATGCTAACATCCAATAAACTCTTATAGAAAGTCAGCAGATGGATCTCGACTCTTGTACAATAAAATCGTTTTACCTAAATGCTATCTGTGAATGAGCACAGCAAATCGTCTATGAAAGATTCAGTTGATCTTGCTTATCGTATTGATAAAGTCTATGATAAGGGAAATAATGCCATCAGAATCATTTAATCTGATAAAGAATAAACGTAGATTTTCTTTCCTCACAAAATGATTTAAACAGTAAATATATCTCAGTTTTTGGAATAAAGTGAGAATGTTTGGAATATAATATATAACGGATGTCTTTTGAGTTGGAGTACAAAATCCGCCACACTTCTATAACACCGTCAAATCTTTGTTAGTAATATAACAAGATGAAACGTATTGTGCTTTCAGAGGAGTCATTTCAATGCATATATCGTCAATATGTTATGTATAGTTTATCTACAATTGCATTCGTATTTACCGCCTTTGGAACGTGGTCCAGAACCGATTTGTGTTGATGGATGGGAGGTGGATTTCACTGTTCAGCACACCGATCACTTCTCACAGCTCCGCATTTGCAGCCTTATTAAGGTTTATTTGTTTTTGTTCTTTTATTCTTTGGAGTTCGTTTGCAGGCACTTTATATCATTCTCTGGTCAAGTTTTAAGCATTCATTTGCGCGGATCAATTCGAACCCTTCAATTATGGATTAACGATCGTGCATAGGATGAATATTCATTTTTAACGGAAGGGTTATTGTGAGTGCGCCTAAATGATTTGTTATGAACCTGTGTGATGCGCAAAAAAACCTATATTACCCCATCAAGATGTTTGAATGAAGTTTAAAACAATGAGCACTCAAGTGGATTATTTAAGATTTGGAATATTGGCAACAATTGCATATATTTTCTCTGCGAAAATATCTATGTATATTAGACCTAATGTAACCTTCATTTGCGTACTCCTGCACTCACTGTTCCTCTGCCTTACCCGATTATTCTGTATCATATGAACAATACAGCTGGATCTGAAGCGAAAGATTTTTGAAAGCGTTGAAAAGATGTTTTCTCGTCTTTAAAATCTGCTTTTTAGCTTGATTTTACACCCTCTCTGTGTGAGATTACTCGAAGGATAATAATTTGTTCCCGAACAAGGCATGTAAAACTAGAAATTTATGTATTTAATGAACGAAAAATGAATAAGAGTGAAAAATTTTGTTGTTTAAATCAATTGGTGTCATATCTCAAACCGCAAATTCAAGCTTTTGATTTTTAGAGTAAGTTATTCTTAAATTTCAAAATTAAATATTCGAATTTAAAGTAGATTTTAGAGTAAGTTTTAATTTAACATTTATCGTCAGGCAGATCGAAACTACTAAATTTTTGCCTTTTTGACATTATATAAGCGCCTGTTTTTTCCAATGTTTTTAGGCAGCCAACGGTGAACTCTTTCAAGCCTAATATAGCTCTTGCCCTTATTGCTTGTAACCTCAGCATTAATAATGAAGATCTTGTGGGCATGATTTTGATACTCCCATCTATGTCCAAATGTTTTTTACTTGTTTCTATACCTGCGTCCAGATAGATGCCCTCTCGAGGAGTCGATATTGTATTCACTTTTCAGGATTTCTTCGCATGGTTTATTCAATTGAAATTGAGGAATAATGTGTTATGTCCACGACTTGGTTGTATTCTCTCAAAGGAAGAGTTCATGCACGCGTTTCCTCAACCAATCGTTCAACAATTGTTCAAGTTCGCCACCCTCAACGTTCAAGTATGTTGGAATATATCTGCAATTTTATAGTGATGCAATACCGCACCGTACGTTGTGATCGTATTGCAATAGATCTTCGTAGACGAGAAATTTTGCAATCGACATTTATTGATGAATTATCCCCATCGGATACGTACAATCATGATTATTGATATTCAGCATAATTTCCACCCTGATAAGCTTATTTCTGGTTCTTGTTTCAGTTTATCTCATTCCTCATGAAAAAGAACATTGAGTCAATTGTCCGAAGTGGCAAGACAGCCTTTTCACTAAGAAAGAGTTTAGCCGAGAGATTAAGGAACCTATTTTTACGTATTAGTCAGGCGCATATGTTCGTAAGGGAAGAACGGCTTATTGAGCTTATTGATCTAATTTCGATATGATGACATCGAAACTGTGAGTGTTAAGCATGATGTCTAAATGAGCCGTTAATTTGGAGCATTGAGGCGATGAAGAAGGAGAATTGCAATGTTAGTTCATAGTATACTTTGCAATAGCGTATCGCTTTTATAACGTATCGAAATGATAGCTTGTTGTTGTAATCAGAAGTTTTTAATTTAGACCAATCTTTTTTTTTACGTGTAAACTCTTCGCTGAATCGCTTCAGATTTCACGTGTTTCCCTCCTTCTAAACGGAGATCTATTATATCACTCTGTCTGGGAATCAACGCTACCAGTATTGTGCACCATCTATTTAAGAAATTATATCTCATCATATCTGAATGTTTTATTTTATACAATTAATGATTAATTTTATTCAATACTGTCAAAATTTTTTTCATTGTCTATACGGATGTCACTCATGATAAGGTTATCGTTCATTAATTATGTGATAATCCGCTCAAAATGAGTGATCGTAAAGCTACAATGAGGAGTTTATCAATGGCGAAAACCAAATTTTATCGTTCCTTTCAATTTTTCTATACTGAAAGATATTCAAAAAGCAGTTGATCGTGTGTCATTACAGTCGGATCCACTATTCAAATAAGGAAGGGGAAAGTGAAGAAGAGGATATGAAATGCTGAGGAGGAAGGGGGAGGGGGTGATATCCAGGAGTGAACTAAATTTACTATGTTGAATTGGTGTAATTCTTTGATTATTGGTGAAGCAGTTTATATTGAATCAGGATCCATTGGAGTCATCGCATAATATATCTCAACTCATCTCCGAGAAATATCTCAGTGAAATGCGTCGTGAGATGATGATCACTCTATCAAGCATCAAGGAGAAACCGAATTGCTTTGTCACTGCCTTACGTCATCAATCGTTGACGTCTTCACAGTGTTCTGGTATTTCTTTTATCTTTTTTTGTAACCGTTTATAATAAATTGCAAAAATTGCAGTTGTTATAATCCCTCTTTGCAATAAATTTCGATATTTATTGATAACTTTAATGGCAATAGAATGAAACTTTTCATAATTTATAGGCAGTTCGATTTGCATTCGTGTTGAAATGAAATGTTGATGTGCAAGTAAAACAATCGAACACTCTGTCTTTCTTTATTTGGAATAATTGTTATCATCTTTACTATTATTCAAGCGTCTTGATTGTTTTTATTTGTATTTTATAGTTTTATTCTTATTTTTTTTTTAAATTTTTATTTTAATTCAGCAAATATAACAAATTTCTTTATAGATCTTGAGATACGATTGCCTTGTGGAGATATGAATGTAGAAGGATGTTTGGCAATAATAGAGCGAATCCTCGTCGAGTTGCTCGCTTGCAGTTCGATTGATGAACCGAGAAAGAAACGTATAAAGAGAGAAGGTGCACCTGAGCATGAATTGTCAAAATGCTTCGAAGTGACGCAACGAATTTGGATCGGAAGAAGAGGCAAACGACGTTTAGTGAGTGCACAGAACCCGACACTTTCCGAGTGGCAAATTGAAAAAGAGGTTAATGGATCGTTTTTAATGATTGCAGAGATTGCTTCTCAAAATAGATATGATAAATGATAAGATAATTTTGTTCAAATTAACATCAAGGTGACAGAATTCCTATTCAATAATATTCCTAATTATTCTCGATAATATTCTTATTCAGTAAAGGACAACAGCATTTTCGAGGCGTATTTTCATTGTAGACTTTGCAACTGCAAATAAAACCCTTCCAGATTTCCTTTATGAATTTTCTTCCTTTATGATAACCTTTCCACTAATATCGCGAGCCCATTCATTCTAGTCACAGCGATTTAGAGAACAAGCATGATAGATGATGACTTTTAACAGTTAATGGCAATAGCTGATGGGAATCTGCTAAAAATATAATAAATTACAAACGCTGATGATGTAAAGTTCGCAGAATTGACTGGAAGGCATACTTTTGCTTCGTATCGCTCGGATATGGGTGCAATAAATTTGTATTATGCCCGATGTGTGCGTTCTTCTTTCAATGTCGGCGATATTATAGGTGTCGAAAGCAATCTATGAAGAAAATACATCGGAAATGGTGCTTCGGTTTTGTGCGTTCGTATTAGTTGAAGGTGGAAATGCGGAAGTGCGATTGACACGTTTATCGGGTATTGAACTCGATTTGCACAATTTAGCACACTTCCTCGCAGTTTTCATTCCAAAATATTTTCGTCTTGCTCTCAATGCTGACGGCGTTGCCTCTTCTTGTGATGTTGTTCCTATGGAAGAGTGAAACCTATGAATGAAGTTTCTTTTTTCGATTTCTTCTAGCTACATAAGGAATAAACATACTGAAATTTCAGAATTAAGTGAAGAAATGTTGAATGAAAGTAGTAGAATGAGAGGAGATTGGAGGTTTTCGGAGGGAGGAGGCAGAATAGAATTTTAGGGAAAGAAGGAGAATTGAAGCAGAGGTGATGCAATAACGATTAGAAACGTATTGAAATATTGTATTTTGGAATCATAAAAACAAATTGCAAGGTTTATAGAGGTATCATATCATATCAATGCTGATAATTGGCCAAGCGCTGTTGTTTATCTGTATGTTCAATTCTGATGCTTTTTTCTTTGACTCACACTCTATAATTTAGAATTTGAAGACATTGTCTCTACATTCTAAAGTATAGAGAGTTACTGTCATATTCGTTTTTATCACTCATAATCTCAAGGGGGAATAGAAATTAGGCGTAATAATAAAACCTCGAGTTGCATTAAAGAAGAGTGTCATTTCTGAGAGTTCTACACAGATGGATTTAGCACGTAGCAAGGAGAATTCGAGATACGAATTCATTTCTATGAATTACCTTTTTTTATTGATAAAAGAGTTGTGCTTTTCTCTTTTCACTCGCACAGTCGACCTGTAACACATGGGAGGGAATTTTTTATATATCCGCATTAAGCTGTGAATCGTCTGAAGCAATCACTTCAGAGATTTGCGGATGTTTTCATAGTTTTATGTGATGTTTCTATGTTGTACATTTCATGAAAATGCCCGGTAGCGATGCTAGTGTAAAGTTTAATCTTTCTTTTCATTGTGTTTATATTTGCAATTTCATTTCTATGTTTATTTCTTTTTTCTCTGCGTGAATTTTGCAAATCTTTGTGATATAAATTACATCACCATTCTTATTCAAAGGTTTTTATTTATAAATTTTAAGTTATTTGCTATTATTTTAAGTTTTTAGTAGTAATTTTCGGCTTATATAACAATATAGGGAACAGAATACTGCTAAGTCGCATAGTAAAATCCGATTGCAGCATAAATAGTTGAACTAAAAAATGCTCACGGGAATATTAATTTTTTTTTGGCTGATTGTAATAAGTGCATTTGTTATTTTCTCAAAAAATTTCACTATGAAAATTCGATACAATTGCTAATCTTACCGAGAAGTAAATCAAATTCATCGTTTTAAAGCGCTTTTGATCTAACTAGTGAATTTTCTGATCTACAGATATTGTTCTAGCTGGGAAAAGAAGACAGGACGAAAAAAAGGAGATTTGATAGGTTTGAATATTCTATAGAATCTCGAGGATCATCTTCAGTGATCTCCTTTATCAGTTTGACCGTACCAGAATATAAGTGATTATGAAAAATGATTACATTATTTGGTGTGAAGGAATTGTTTATGCGTTATTTTATTGTTGCATTATTTCCTTATTCATATATGTTCTTTCCTTTGTTTATTTCGACAGGTTGATCGCCATCTCATTTCACCTCAGAGCGATCCTTTCGAGGATTCGCATCAATGAGCGCTCCTCATATCGCTTCCTCAAATATGTTTCAGATAATTTGTTTTGTGATTTGTAATTATGTTTAATAATATCGCATATAATTACATGGAATATATGATCACAAAATTGTATTTGGTACATTTCAAACTGCCTTTAATTTTTTGTAATCATCGCTTTTATTCATTTTTTTATGTTTTAAAAATTTCCTATATAAACTGCAATTCATTTCGCAAGCAAAGTTATGGGTTGAATGCCTGTGGTATTAATGCCATATCGCCCTCTTTTTTTGCCCTCTTTTAGGGCAGTAAACCTAAAATAATATGCTGCATTTGCTGTTCTATAGATTCTTTCCCTTCCGTTCCTTCTTTGCCTTCTGTAGTTATTTTAGAAGGTTGTGGGCGAGATTCTCATTGATTATAAGCTCTCTTTCCCCGATTCTGAATGCCACAACAAATGCGTTATGTGGCGTGTTGGCATGCTGGCATATGTAAAGTACAGGTATATTAGTACACGTGCTGAGTAGACCTCCAAGCCTTCCGCCATTTTCTCCCACGGCACTTTGTCCGTCGCCCGCGCTTCCTAATTTCCCGGCGATACACCTGCATAAGTTTTGAAGTTTTGCTGACGGTAGACCTCATTCACTTAGGCCACTCCTTCCCCCACCTTCTACGACTTCTGGCCTTCGGGCTTTCCTGTCCCTCCAATGTAGCTTAGGCGAGATCGTGACTTGCTTCAGGCAATGCACCAATGAGTAAATCACAACGAAGTGAATTTTTTATAGCTTTTATTAAGACCAGTAGGGATCTTTTAAATCACTGTATTTGCTCGTTCAAGCAAACATTTCGGGGTAGGGGCTTTAATAGAGATTGTATGGTCTATCAAGGATTTTGAAGAGGCGATAAAACTGGTGTTGGATGTTAGAGTTTGCTTCTCTTTGGCTTTATCTTATCAAAGATAAAGTTTTCTATTTTTACAGGAATGCTGTATGAATGTGATATGATCTTCAAGAGAAATTGATAATTTTCTTGTCAGTCGTAACTATGAATGCCAATATTTGGGATGTTAAGAACTCGAGAATATGAGATAAGAGGATTGATGAGGCCGAGAAGAGCCATAAGTAGTTACACTATCATGCATTACTGCCCTCCATTGCATCCCCCTCACACCGCGAGTTTGTCTTCTACTGTCATTCAAAGTGTTTATATAATATCATTGCTACCCCTCTTCCTCCCTTCCCCAGATGCTTTGGATTAAAGGAAGTCGCTTTTGTTGGTCTACACTTTCGATAATTGTGAGGTCGTTTGCTTCTATGCAATGCTAAAAGGAAGTTCGTTTAGTTGAAGAAGTAAGGATGATTAACGAATTCAACGATTTGAATGGTAAATCACAGTGTGAATTACTCGCGATGACAGTCAACGAGATAGTGGGTAAGTTGATCGCAGCACACAAAGACGGCAAGGATATCGACTTGAATAAACTCAAATGTGCTACAGCAAGGAAACACAAACTTTCGAGGCAACCAAAACTTGTTGATATCATCGCTGCTGTACCACCTGATTATAAGGTTGTCAACAACATTCAATCGTTGTATTTCATCAATTTACTTTTATTTTTTAATTTAACTTGCAAGTTAATTTAATGTTTTTGTTCCTTTTTTCTTTTGTTTTTCAAGTTCATTATTTAGGTGTTTTTTTTTAAATTATATTATTTGTTTTATTTTGTTTACTTTCTTGTATTTTCCGATGTATTAGTTTATTTACTTATCACATTTTCAAATCGAAGTTTTTACTTTTTTTTTTTCAAATTCGGACATTCTTCCATTCTTCTAGAAAATTTATCGAATAGTTATTATTTCTGGTGAAAATCTGCATAGTAATAACTTTTTTCACTAATTTTTTCTTGAAAAATTCATAGTTGATAATTTAGGAGTTTATGAAATTTTTTATTAGAAGTTTGCGGGACAGTTGCTTGCCTATCCCCTCCGTTCACTC
The DNA here is from genome assembly GCA_037389465.1 of Baylisascaris procyonis. Lineage (NCBI taxonomy): Eukaryota > Metazoa > Nematoda > Chromadorea > Rhabditida > Ascarididae > Baylisascaris > Baylisascaris procyonis. The sequence continues at coordinate 5,344,412 of JAZARR010000213.1, read as the reverse complement.
TTTTCCCCTCGTTCGCAAGGGATGAGGTCTCCTTAATGGGTTTTGTTGCAAATATACGATTATAGCTATTGAAAGAATCTCCACAGGATATACCACTGATCTTCTGCTTCAATATAATATATGTCAAATAAAAGTGTCTTCTATACGCCTAATGTGTGTTGTGGTTCTGTGTTTCTGAAAGCTTAGCATTTCAACTCCTCAACACTTTTTGCGCTGTATAAAGTGCCTTGAGTAATAATGTGTAACACGAATAAACGAATTTCCTATGACACAATTCATCTTTAATATAACACAGATTAATTTCTATAGGACCTTCAAGAGAATTCATGATCAATGCGAATGTTCTGCAAAAAAATGCATATCGAAAGCCCATTGAAGTAATGAAATTGAATACTGAAAGTATTACTTGATGGTCACTTTATGGCTAAATATTTCAGAAGATTTTGGTGCCGAAGTTGAAGGCGAAACCAATTCGAACGGCGAGTGGAATCGCCGTAATCGCCGTGATGTGTAAACCCCATCGATGCCCTCACATCAACTTCACTGGTAAGTGTGTCCTTAGATATATATGTCTGATGTTTGCTGTGATTTCTTGCTCCTAAAAGCTTTTTGTTTCTTTAGTTGTTTACTGATGTAATTAGGTGAAATCGATAGGTAGCACACTCTCCCGTATTGAGTCGAAATTGAGTTGCGAAAATGGTAGGAAATAATGAAGGTAATTTTATTTAAGAATACTACCTCATAAACAATTCAATTTAGCGGACGTAAAAGGATTCAACAAAAGGAGGCTTTCCCTGCAATTTTAAATGAAGTCCTGAAAAGCCGGGATTTTTTTTTGATTTTGGCAATACATAACGTTCTCATTTCCAGTTCTAATATTGTGTAAGGAGGAAGTATTTTTGGTTGAAGAGATTTTTGGAGAACTAAAAGTAACGAAAACAGGCCAGAATTCGGAAAGAATTAATAAGTGGACAGCGATTGTGATTATCGAAAAATTAATATCCCTTCTCCTCCCTCTCTCTTTGCCTCCAATTCTTGTAATTTTGTTTTACCACATTTTTAGGTCATTGTTTTCACATTTCAAAGTTATATTGTTATTTCATTATCTGCTCTCATAAAATCACACCGATGGGTTCAGTGATAATACTGAAATGTTGCAATCAGTGTGGATGAGTGAAGTTTATTAAAGGTAATATTTGTGTGTATTGTCCGGGTGGTCCCGATTCGGATTTCGAATACAGTTCACAGTCGTATACCGGTTATGAGCCAACGTCGATGCGTGCCATACGAGCACGGTACGATCCGTTTATTCAGACACGCAGTCGCCTTACACAATTACAACAACTTGGCCATCCAGTTGACAAAGTATTTGCCACTTTATTTTATCGAATATTAATGTACTGCCAAAAGCGTTTATTTAAGTTGTTTTCAGAATTCCATCCACTGGCTTTTTTACAAGAATTTTATTAGCAGTAATTACAAGAATTGCAAGAATGTATAAAAATATTGCTTGTGCATATTCTTAGGAAGAGCAATAAGGACACTGTCTTCTAAGGTTCTTTCTGAAGCTAAATTCAGTTGAGGATAAGAGGAGATTAGGCAAAGGAGGATGAATCATAGGTTCTAAAAATCAACAACCAAGCGTTAATTAAGGGAATATTTTATTTTCTTTTTTCTAAAGAAAAAGCAAAAACACGCATTGCTGTTCCAATTTTTCAAATTTTCTAACAGATTGCGCTATCAATCAAGTTCTTAACTACAATCTCAGATGTGTATATTTATATATTGCGAATATCAACTATTTTTCTTGAATCTAAGCGGTGATATATGTCATATTTGCGTGTTGCATTTGACACTTCAAAGGATTTTTTTGCAAATCATTTCCAAACATTTCCTATTCATTTTTCTAAACAAATATATTTTTAGGCAAATTTTTCGGTAGAAATATCCGAAATTCATTGACTTATCAGGAAATTATTTGAATTTTTAAATGTTTTGCATTTATTTTCTTATTTATTTCCCAAATTTAAATGATTTTTTTCATATTTCAATTAGTTTATTTATAATATGGCGTCAATAAATTTGCTAAAATTTTAATTTTTTTCTCTTCATCTCAACGTTAAATAAGCATTTATTTTCAGGTGGAATTTATTATAATGGGTGGTACATTTATGTCATTACCACAAGATTATCGTGATTATTTCATTCGAAGTCTTCACGATGCACTCAGTGGACATACAAGTTCTTCCGTTGCAGAGGTTTCTTATGTTGTTAATTTTTTTCTTTTTTTGTTGTTTTTTTTTTTTTGCAGTGTTTTTCACGTATTATTTGAATAGGTTTGATGTCAAATTTATCATTAAGGAGTTTTTTTTTTTTTTTTTAAATTGGTATTCGACGTCTCTCAACGGAACAACGACGAAATACAAAAAGTGTCAATAAGCATTGGGATATTGGTTGATATTTCAGAGAATATTCATTAAACTCACGTAAAGTTTTTTTTGTTTTGAAAATTTTCTCTGTCAAAATTCGATGATTTATTGAAAGAATTGAATTCTGTTAGAATGATTGTATGGTTTGGATACTTATTCTAGTGATGAGGTTTCAATTTTAGTGATAACTTAATAGGTTATTTGATAGTGACCTTATCATGTAGTTTAAGCAGTAAACTTGGAGATCATCCGCTCACTTATTGTATCAACTTTGAATTTTCAACTTTTTGATTTTTCAACATCATTTGTTAAGGGTGAAGGGGAAGCGGTGGGAGTGGACGGGTCATGGGTAGATGAACTCTTACCCCCTCTTTACTGCTCATTCGTTCTATTCATGATCGAAGAGTAATATTTATGAGGATAGCAGTGAATTTCACCTTCATTCCATTGTTATATTTGTTACTGTTTTGATATGTTCTACTCATATTTTTGTTATTTTATCCTTGTTTTATCTTCAATATTAATGCACAAAAAAGTTCATTCTGTGAGATGCGAACAAATAATGCAGCATATTTCGTTTGCAGGCAGTTGCATTCAGTGAACGGAGTCGTATAAAATGTATCGGAATAACAATTGAGACGAGGCCTGATTACTGCATGCCAAGACATCTCGATGAGATGCTTTCTTATGGATGTACGAGACTCGAAATTGGCTTGCAATCCACCTATGAGGATGTGGCACTTCATACAAATAGAGGACATACTGTTAGCTCTATCACTTACTGCACTTCAAATATCAACACGTTTTTGATCGTTGATCGTTGAAACTCCCACAAAATAGTGAATATTCATAAAACCTGCACTGTTTGCGAGGCTCTGAATTACAAGACATGTTTCTAATGTGGGAACAAATAGCAGAAAATGAAAATATTTTTGAGTGTCTCGATCTTGTTTTACCTGTTAAATTTCATCTGGATATAGCTGTATGAATTATTTAGTCTTTAAGTCTTACTTTCCCCCATTGCATTTTGTCACTTACAACATTTGCATTTTTGTGGCATGAAATTTTTATTTATTACTGAGTATATTTACTGATCTTCAAAAGTTTTGACTTCGATATTTCTTTTCGAAAATTGTTTGTTGTTTACCGTGACCGAGAAAGTAGTGCTTAGTGAAACAGATAGTAAGCTAAAGTCTATGAGCGGAGAGGTAGCTGAAAATTAAAGAACCAGCTTAGCAGGTTGCTTCCTGGTGATTAATAGTATGATGCGTTATTGCTGTAAATTTTAGATTTTCATTTATGAGTACTAATTTCGAATCCCTATCTGCTGTATTTAGCGATGGTAGGTAAATTATAGGTTTGTCGTTGATGTCCATTAATAAGGTAGGGCAAACGCAAGAAACCATTTCAGGTGAGTTCGGTATGCGAAGCATTCCAAATGGCTAAAGATGCAGGTTTCAAGGTCGTTATCCATATGATGCCCAATCTGCCGAATGTAACAGTAGAGAGGGATTTGCAACAGTTCAAGGAACTGTTCGAAAATCCCGCATTCCAACCGGATGGTCTCAAAATCTATCCAACGCTTGTAATCCGTGGAACCGGTCTTTATGAGCTATGGAGAACCGGCAAATATAAGAGTTATCCACCCGAAGTATGCTACTCAAATGTTCACCCATTCTTTCAAGACTTCCATATTTGTGTGCAGTTGGGAAGGTTTTTGATTTCTGTTTTGTGTTACCTAAATATTGTCAGATTAGCTAGTAGTTAGCTACTTAGTAGTTACGAAGCATGCCGATTAGGGTGCTTACTTGCTGCAAAAAGATTTTTCATCCGTCGTTGGATATGACTGACGGATGATAATTCAACTTGGCTAAAACTATTGCCCATGGGGTAAAACATGGGGTAGGACTATTACCCATGGGCTAAAAGTACTGCCCGCAAGGTAAAACATGGATAAGTTGCCCATGGATTAAAACATGAGGTAAAACTATTCCCCATGGGTTAAAACATGGGGTATAACTATTGCCCATAAGCAATGGACGAGCAGGATGTAAGAAACATGTGCAATATAAATGCATCTTAGTTGAAAGATCGAGTTATCCAACCCTCTTTCGTTTCTATCTATGGAAAAGGCGATGGTGTGATGCGAGGTGTGAGGTCGACATTAATGCACCACCCACGACAAGACATTCAAACAACACGAAATCATTATCCATTAGTATGTGAACGAACCTAAGTGCGTTGATTTAACAACAGCTTCTTAGTAATGATGTAACGGTTATGCGATGAATTGTGATGTAGGGGATTTGATCATCGATTATATAGCTGTAAGCTGATATTGAAGGTACTTGTGGATTTGATCGCAAGAATTCTATCGTTGGTTCCTCCTTGGGTACGAGTTTATCGTGTACAAAGGGATATTCCAATGCCATTGGTTTCGAGTGGAGTGGAACATGGTAACCTCAGGGAGTTGGCATTAAAACGGATGGATGAACTCGGTTTAAAATGTCGTGATGTGCGGACACGTGAAGTCGGAATTCAGGTTTATTTCATTTTTCTTTGTACTGTTGCATGAGTGAAATGAAGTGAGCAATTTGCTATTAAATTCAATTTCAATTGCAGCTCCAATATTGCCGTTATCAAGAGATGTGATTCACCTATAATTGTTGATTTCTTTAGCTTAACAGTAAGGGTGAATGTGTATTCCCTTAAATGTTTCATTATTATACAATTCTTTAGGGATTGTAATATTTGTGGAGATGTTGGGTGAATAGCGGAGATGATCAGTGATTGCAATTGCATTCTGTTGAGAATTTTGTTATTTGTAATATTTATGTTGGCAATTGATAAAATGGTTTTTAATGGTGAAATGAGATCTATGAATCCTCAAGAGTTTACTTATATGCTTATTTAATCTTTCTTTGTAATTGTAGTTTGTTGTTTACACTGCCTGGGTCGTAGTTTGTAGTATACACTAACTTAATCGTCTTTTCTAATAGACTATTTTTTAGGAGATTCATAACAAAGTGAGTCCATACGATGTGGAATTGGTTCGTCGTGATTATGAGGCGAATGGTGGTTGGGAAACATTTTTGTCATATGAAGACCCGAAACAGGTACTTTTAAAGAATTACTTTTATTTACATCATTACATTTATCATTCGATGAATTTTTTATAAATAATCTGTTGATTTTTGAGTTGATTCTTTGATTATTTCTGTATTATTGTTTTTCATTTTTAGCTTTTCAATATGCTACAATTGTATTGTCGAGAAGATAATATACTCATAACAACTCTAACCTTTTTTATTAGCACAAATATTTCGCTTATTTTTAGCCGATTCTTGCAAGATTTCTAGGCGGCTTTTCCGATATTCACTAAAAAAAAACTGGATTTCTTATGAAATAAAATACCGAATATTTTTCGTAATAAAAAGGTTGCAAATTTGCCAAGAAAGCAAAGTGTGATGAGCTTCGAAAAATTCAAAAATCTGCCGCAGTAACGATAACATTATAGATTGCGTGAAGTGTTGCACAAACCCTCCAAATGAAGAAAATTATATACATTATATATATATATATATATATATATATATATATATATATATATATATATATATATATATATATATATATATATATATATATATATATATATATATATATATAGGCTCTTAATTTTATTAATTTTTGAAGGCAGTTCCCTCTTCACTATCTTTATAAAAAAATTCAGCAACGCTCCAAGAGCTTGAAATATGTCTTAAAGTAAACTTTCCAGATCTTCTCAATTTTTTTTTAAATAGGAAAAGTCGTGACAAATTACTTTATTGAGTTTATGTATCAATTATTATTTATTGTCAATCGATGCTGGTAAATTGAATTTTGCAATTTCTTTTTTAAATATACAATGCAATAGCAAAGGCATTCATTAGAAACTTTAATTTCTCAATTGGTGAAGGGTCTTCAAACTTTGAAGGAGTTCTACTATTGTTGTCGCTTATACGTTTTTTATTTTTATTTTTATTTTTTGTCTACATAGAATCTAAAATTAAGAACTGATTGCAGTCATTTTTTTCTCTTCCTTCTCTCTCTCTTTTTTGCTTGCATTCAACAAAGGTGATATTCGATGGATCCACCACCTGTTGTAATATGCAAATGCAAGTGAACTTATTTATGTGTAGAATCAGCGTTTTATTATGATCGCTTATCGAAAAGTCAATAAATTCAATATAAAGTTGAGCATATGCGTGCATTGTTTTTAAACATCCATCGTTTTGTTTCAAATATGTCTCAAACATTCGTTTTTATTGAATTTTTTTCACTTTTAAGTTCCTTCCACTCATTTCCCAGTCTGTAAATGGTGTTGGGAATTTCTCGGGATATGTCATGTTTTATAAGAGAAGGAAAAATTGAAACAGATGTTGCAATGATGAATTGAGATAAATATTTCTTGTATAGACAAGAAAATAGCATGACGTTATATTTGATGATACGACTTTTATGATCGTCTTATTGAAGAGACAACACATTGTTGTATATGTTATCTTCAGGTTCGGAGAATTTTTGAAATATGCTACACAATATGCGTATTTGTTTGTCTTCCAGCCTGCTCCCCTATCCCCTGCCTCCAACCCTTCTCTCATAGCCAGAGATAACGGCAGAAACGTTAGGAGATCGTGAAAAAAATTGCTATTCATCGGCTTCTTTCTTTGTTCTCTTCCTGTTCTTCTATTTATCCTTTTATCTCCTTTGATTTGAAATCGAGATGCGATATACGAGTATCATCCTCTTTCTTCCATAATACTTTCAAAGAGAAGTGATAAACTCATTCTTACGCATTAAGCAGCTTTCTGTCACTTAAATTAAGCAGAATTGTTTGCTTTAAATTAATATTTATAAGATTGTTTTCGATTTTCAAAGAGAAATAACTTCATCTATAATTGCATAATAAGGAAGACTATATGAAATCGAATTCAATTCGATTACATTGCTTAAATGAGACAATTGAAATATTGAAACGACTCGGTTAGCGAGGAAAAATTCGTCAATTTTCACATCAATTACGTTTATATGCAACCACTGAATTATTGATGAATGAGGTGGGGTATAAGTGAGGATGCGCTTCGTTATTCTTTGATGCGACGATACCAAAGTTTTACATAGTATTCCTCTTCCCTTCACCCCAACTCGAAGATTTCCTCGAATGTGAGATTGAGGGACGCCCTTAAAATATTTTGGCTTAGTTATTCCAATGTATGCAATTGTAAAGGTAATTTTAATTTTATGAGCATTTTTCTTCCTAAGGTATGACAATTATGTGTTTAAGAATTATTCAATAAAGCTTTAGTTATTTATTAAATGAAAAAAAAAATGTTCGATGTGTTGGGATATGAGGTATGCGAATCGAAATAGATTGATTTTCTATGATTTTGCTGTCAGGATAATAGAATTTAGTCGTTTGGAGATGTAAATTATTTTAAACGGATTGCGGCCGAAATTTCTTCGAACACTTAGTTTGCTTGCATAGCGTTACACGTGTTTATCTGTGTCGTTTTCACGCATTCATAAATAGGAGTTGATTGAATAGTTTCAATGGTGCGAGGATGAAAAGGTGGGAAACGACTTATTTACGTAGATGGGGGGGGGGGAGGGGAGGGGAGGTTGTGGAAGGAAGGATATGAGTTAGCCAATATACAAATAGAGTGTTAAACTTTTTATTTCGCAATATTTGTTTATAATTTCTCTATAAATAGATAGCTTAGATGAATATTCGCTTCAGTGATCGCTAATTACGTCTTAATTTCATTTATCATCGATATATATCCAATAAACAACGAAACGTGCAATAGAGCAATTTCTAAATTTGGAATGTTTACGTTAAAAGGTAATATTATCGTTTTATTTACTTCATTATAGGTGTATTACTTACTTTAATGATTTCAAGTAAATATTCTAATTGAATTTTTATTGTTTTATTGTTCATCTTTGTAATTTATGAAAAGAATTATTGTGTTTTAACTCTTCAAATAGATAAATTAAATAAATGAATAAAATTGTGGAAAACTTTTTCGAAGAGAGAAGGGACGATTAATATCCTGTTAAGTGATGCAGTTTTAATTGAGACATTCTCGGTTTTCTTTCTTTTTTTTTGGGGGGGGGGGGTGAAGTTCTTTAAATTCTCGGAACCGTTTTTATTTATTTGACTACTATGTTCGTATGGATTTGGATTCTTTGCTTTGTTAACATATTTTTCTGATATTTCGTTGTTCATTAGCCACTTCAATAATTCCACTAGAAATTATTAATGCTTCAAAAATCTACTGATAATTTGGTCTTTAAAAAACACTATAAAATCTCGAGGATTTTTCGAGTGATTTCCGATCTAAATTGATTTTGAATATAAAAGAAAGATCTTTCATGAAACTGGCATTTTGGCGTCATTTATTTGCATGTTTTTGTTTTTTTTTTCTTTTCTCTTTTTATGGACTAATTTAGAGGTAGGGGGAGGAGAAGGATTTTGGGGGGGGGGGGGGGGGTGGGGAAGATTCAGGAGTCGTCAGATGAAAAGAATTTCTGCGGATATTTCTGTTGCTTTTATAATTAATTATCCCATTTACGGTCAAGGAAAATATTAGTATAGATATGAGAAAAAATAAGTTTAAATGGAGGATATTAATTTTGCGCAAATTTTACTGTTCTATACGAATGGTATAGGCATAATTTTATGAATAATAGGCACTTACGAGATATGGAGCACTTCTTCATGAATATAACGCTTGCAGTATGTCACATTAAGTCGATTTTCAGTGTTGCACATGCGGTCATATTGTTGGTGAAATATGCAGTAAATTAATTTTCTTAATTTTTCTGCTTTAAAAAGCTAAGTATATGATAACATTTTTACTGAACTGTTTAGGCTATTAGTAAGTATTGATCTGTTTTTTACGATTGAAATAAAAGTGAATAAATATAGGAACAGATCGAAGATGAATTCTACGAATTGCATGAATTATTCATTTTAATGAGATTTTTATTCAGTGATTAAGTAATGCATTTCCATTCACTTCTTTGAAATCTCCTCATGGACTTTTCCTCAGTTGACAATATTTCATCTTTGAACGGACTGTCACTAAGCGGCTTGCTGGCAAGAATCTGTTGTCTTAATCACAATCGTGTAAGGGAGTGATGATTTGTGAGATGAAACTTATATTTATTTGATGTAAAATTTCATTCAAAGGGGATTGACGTTTATATGCTGTTTGTTAGGGGATTTATAATAGCCGCAATGATTTGTTTTGAAGATTAAGGGTTGAAGTTTTCAAAAATATTCATTCAATTTGGTTTATTGAAGTAAATTTGAAAATCATTTCAACAGGAGGGATATCTATTTCTCATTTCTCATATTTTCCATTATTAATCAACATTTTCATTTGCACTTTGGGGTGTTTTTTTTAAAATGAAAATATTGAATTGGAAATATGGTATGCTTATGCTTGACTTGATGATTCTTTCTCATAAATAAGCGATATACAACATTCTTGTCGTTTTGTGTGCAATATGCAATAAGTTTATAGTGATATACCGAGCTGGTCTCATTAGAGAAACTTTATGAATAATGATGGTATTATATCGAAATGTTCGATAGAATAGCAACGAAATTAATAATAACAGCAATAATAAATTGAAAATAATAATTATAACAGTAAGTATATCCTAGTAATTAATATGGTAATGTATAGGTGCAGTGTAAGAAGTGATAGATATAATGATAACAACAGTACAGATTATTAGTTGTTGTAGTAATAGATAGTATAGTTATTGATAATAGTCTGCAGTAGCATTGGATTGATAGCAATAACAGTATTCTTAATAGTTTTATAAGGAAAGTACTTATTCATGAGGAAGTAGAAAAAAAAACAAATACTTTCGCTTTTAATATCTGCACTCTTCTCATTGAGGCCTAAATGAATGCATCATGCTCGAAAAACAAAGGATTAAAAAATTGTTTTTAACCCAATAAGCGACTATCTCGGCATTTCCTTTATTTCTGTAGTATTGTTGTTGCACTTGTAATAGATATAGCGATGAGGGTGTATTGATCCCCTGCTTAGTAGGCCAACAGAAAGGTTAGTATGCATTCAAAGGTTCGCGAACAAGCAATGAAGATGAACAGAGCAAGACAAATTCTTTTTGAAACCAAGGTGTATTACTACTGTTTGATGTCGGCTGTGCTGCTGCTCGTTCTCAGCTGTCTACCGTCGTCACAGCTTAGCTGATGTGCCGCGCTGCCGATTTATCATCGGCCCGTTTTGCGCGTTATTCCTTATGATGACACCCTCCATGCCTCAATGACCACCTTTCGCTTCTGCCAGTTACCCAATAGTATACTATACATTGTTGAGGTGATTCGCTTTTCGATACAACGCCATCTTCCGTCGTGAAAAAGATGTTTGTTTGCATGTTGGTGTTGCCTTGTGAACCACATCTCAAACTTCAGTTATAAACCTTTATTGTAGTATTTCGATATTAAAAAAGACGGTAAACACACATAATGAAACTCACGAACATTTGCTCACCGCAACAACGACAGCGCCACTATCGCAAAGATGATCCCCAAATTAGCGTATAATGGCATAGACAAAGTCTAGACAGAGCAGAGAAAAGAGGAAGCTACTCTCTATGTGACACAACTCTTGCACGATGACAGCCGTTAAAAACGACGTTACACTAGGCTATTATTATCGAACAACTACGTTGATGATACATTATTAACCCACTGACAGCGAGATACAACCACAAGGAACGAAGTCGCATTCCAACAGTCGAATCCACGGTTTAACAGTCGCTGAATTGTGGGATGCGTTTATATACCCTGCTTGTTGACGAAGTTGACACATCCGTCAACTTACTGCTCGCCATTGAATATGCAACTTTGATATCTTAGGAGCTACATTTCTAATCGGTCGACCAGAATATTGGTATTGAATAAAACTGATTGGTCATTAATCGTAAACGAAAAAAAAAATTGTCAGTTCGTTCGGAATTTCAGTATTTCCACTTACTTTCAAGCTGGATCTTTTTCATATAACCTACCTTTCGCGTCCAATTTTCTTTTTTGGAGGAATTTAAATTTTTATTTTCTTTTTTATTTATTAAATTCTCAAAATATTATTGTCACTTTTACATTGAATATAATCATTGAACTGAATCATTCATTAAAATTATCGCTGTGAAACTTCTCAAATACGATAGTAGAGATCCTTGGAAAAATTTGATCTGTTATTTCAGAAAAGATTAGTTTTTTAATTTCAAAACTCTCAAGAATTTGAAGTTCATTTGAAGTTTCCTTTCTTCTGCGTGCAGTGATTCTTCATTTCTTAGAAAATTTGTTGTCATTACCGATATCTTTTATGAATTGTTAACTGTTGATGTTTTTACTCACTGTGCATTCTATCTAGAATTTATTTTCAATGAGAAAATGAGCGGAAACGTTATTCAAAGAGGATAATGAATTCGCTTATTTTGCTCACAATTATTATACTTTGAGTTTAATAACATTAAGCCAACAAACTTTCTTTTTTGCTAATCATGGATTGCAGCACTCTTTTGCAAAATTTTTTTACTGTTTTTTCTCCTTTTTTTTCAAAGTTAGAAATCCATCTCTATTTGTAAGGAGTGCTTTTCTTTGTGCTTTCAGTTTGAATTCAAGTAATTTTAAATTGATCTCGTCACCGTTCTTACATTTATTTAATTTTTCCTTAATAGTATTTCTCTCAAATTATTTATCGATTATTCAATAATTGTCACTTCTCCTTGTAATTGGCTTATCATCGCATTGCTGATGCGGTTATAGATTACCGAGCGTGACGTATGACCGATGGGGCAAATAGAAAAGTATGCTTCGATATTTTTGGAATTGGAACTGAAATAAATAATTAACTAGAAACCGGGAGTGATCTGCAAGCAAAATTATATAATAAATTTTATTAAAGTAAATATTAATAATAATATTATTAATGTTTGACCGTTGTTTAGAACACTATAACAATTGTTATAACAGTAATGATCATTTAGGTCAAAATTTTTCGGCATCAACGACTTTATAATGCGCTGTGCTGTCATATGAATGAGCGCTCATATGTAGTTATTATTTATTCATTCTGAGTTAATTGTTATAGTGGCGCAATTAGCCAATTCATATAAATGACTTCTTGACAATATAATGCATGAAGGAGACAAATTTTCGCAATATTTTTTGATTTTTAAATTTATTTATGCATAATGACACTTAGATCGTAGTCATCTTTATCCACGGTCTCATTACACATTGGTCTTTACCCCTCTCCCTACCCCTTATCCTCCCCTTCTTCCTTCCCTCTTCTTCTTTCCTCTTTCTTATCAAATAAACATGAAAAGGGTATGGTCAAATTGAACCTCGTGACTTCTAAAAATAATCTCGTCGAGGATAGAGGAACCACGGAGTTCCCTATATATTCCCATTTGCCGTGTAGTTACTAGCATAACAATATATACATGCATTTCGCTAAACGAATTCACAATTTTTATTCGTTTTTTTTCTCGCTCGTACACTATTCCTTCGGCACTTTATGAGTTTATCTGTTTATCCCATGGGAACACCCTAACTAAATGATGTCGTTATTTTTCAGACCTCATCAACTCACATGTTTTATCTATCTCTTTCTACCTCATCTCTCTTCCCCTCTCCTCTCTCGCGAACCATTTATAAAATTCGATCGTTTGCAATGTAATATTACTCGCGCTTGGTCACTATTTTGTTTGATATACATTGTTAACGCGATGTTGATTTCTGAAAGAAGTATGCCGAGAAAATAGACTATACGATTATTTATAGTTTTCATTTGAATGAGAAATTTTTTAGATTTAATTGATTTTAATACAAATCAATTCACAATTTGAAAAAGGAATTAGCAAAAATAAGCAAAGCAATAAAATCAACAAAGCCGAATTTGAAGCAATTGCTGATCGAGAAAGAATTCGCTCATATTGTTTATATACTTATCGTTCAATTAGCCGAATGGTTAAAACAATATTGCATCAGGATCGTTGCATATTCGTTTCGTTTCTTTCTGATGCGTCGATTAAGTTTCTATTACTGCTTATTACTGCTTACTCTTGCTCATCAAATCGCATCTAATTGTCACAAACAAATTACTCATCTTGAATTACTTGAATAGGCGTGATTTTATTTTCTTTTAATATTACCATTTAGAATATTTATTACTTCAAGACATAATTATCATTGTACTTGAAATGTGTAGTGAGAATAGAGGATGTAAAAGATATATTTTAACGTCAATAACATCAAATGATATTTTAATATGTACTTATAACACAATAAACATGTGCAGATATTTTTTGTGCGCTTGAACCAAAGTATATACTTATCGCCAGTCGTTTCCGAAAAAAATCATTGAAAATTAAGCGAGAGGAGAAGACATTTCAATGTTTGCTTGAAATCATATAGTAAACGAGAGGAACATAAACAAGTGGAAGGCACGGGAATTCTACTCTTCATATTTACAGCGATGAGTTCGCTATGGTGGTTAGATTTGCTTTCCACATATAAAAAAATATTTCTGAAATTTTTGATCGATTTTTCATTCGATTGGCATTGTGCTAATGAGCCGAAAGATATCTCAATTTCTTCCTTCGAAGCAGCGCTACGCCTTCGAAATGTGGCTAATTGCTTGACAATTTTCTTGCAATTTTTAAACCGAAATCCAAATTTTTTCATTCATATTCTCTTAAAGAACTTGTTTCACTTATTTGCTCATATATTTATGTGATATGAAATAATTGATAGATATTTCAGGTTTTTTTTTTTTTTCAAATATGAGGGGGGATGATGGCACAGGAATTTTATTTGCTATTCAGAAGTTCCAAAAGTCTTTCTTTAATGAAAGATCTCAGGTGAAGAGTGAAAGTGAGGTAAATGAAATTTCTTTAGTCCTCTTCTTTCCAATATTTCCTATGAGTAAGTTGAAATTCACTGTTATAAGCATGAAATATTGCAAATTTCATAGCGTAGACTTATATCGAATGGATCTACTCATTCGATGGCAGCTTAGTTGCCTTTTTTCGCTGATTTGCTTTCGTTCTTCTTCCATTGCACGTTTAAGTTTTTCACACATCTTTCATCGTTTAGCAATGTTCTAATGATTTCATATCTGCAGAAATGAAGTTTCTATAAGATGTGGAATAATGGTATATTAATGAAAATAAAAATATCGTCATAAGTAAGAAAAAATTTGAAAAAAGAAGAAATTTTGCTATTCGTTTACTGAGAGAATGATTTTAAAGAATAATTCCCATCTCTTATGTTTACCATATTATTAGACTTTGATTAATATCCTCTAAGATCTCTTTCTTTTTCCGTTTTTCTTCTCAAAAGAAATGAGAAATAATCAATTAGATATGTATTCTGCAATCACATAAAATATAACTTTTTTGCAGGAAAAGATTTTCCAACTTCCAATTTCCACTTAAAATATTGACAATTATTTAATTTAGAATTATTTTGCTGTGACGACGTCTTTTGCCGATCCGATGAATAACTACCGATTTTCTAATAATTCATAAATATTTGCATAATAGTCAATTTTGTCATAGTCATTTTCTAGGATTTCATCGCTGCCATAGTAACGCTCAACTATCCGAACATAGATATTTCTATTAATCTTCGTTTATTAATCTAATTTTCATAGAGTTTTGATTAGTTTCTATCTTTTTTAACTATAAATTCAGTGCTTCTCGAAGTGTAGCTACCGTACACTCAAAAATGCTCACAAAAGTGGATATGCATAGACACAACTTAGATATAATTCACTTTTGCGGAGTACATTTGCAGAAAGTGCATAAAAGTATTCTGTGCATTTTTCGTACTCGGAAATGTGTTTCTTATTGTAGTGCTTTACTGCAAACGTGATAAATACCTTGAATAAGGGAACAGTTGTTTTAAATGATTTCTTTGTAGCTGCAGAATTCTGTCCACGAAAAGAAGTTTTCCTTTCAGTTTTAACGAATCTTTTTTTGTCTGAAATCCCTACTCACTTCCTTTTTTTTTGTTTATTTTAGACGAATTGTCGAAAACCCGCAACAGACTAGTAACAATATCACGCACCGAGATCACTGAGCTGCTGAAGTAATTTGAGCTGCAGTAGAGGAGGATGTCCAATTATGTTCAGACAATTCTTTCCCCTTCCACCCCCCTTCCCCTTCTTTTCTCCCTTTCGCTTCTCTTGTCGTCTTCCTGCATGGTGCTTGCGTGGTTGAATGATACTACGCCTATGACCAAAGGGAACAAAGAGAAATCAGTGCAAAATGAGAGGTTTTCCCATATTTACTGCTGCTTATTGATGAACTGTAGCAGCCGTGCTCAGCGCTTGCAAAAAGTGATAAATCAATTGGCACAATCGATAAAAAACGGTAGGGCAAGTGGTGGGTCCTTTTGCTCTTTAGTTGTTTTTTTTTAAAGAAAAGCACTGAAATAAAAATGAAATCGATTTTTAGTGTTCGGCCAGGAAGTTTCATTTCTAAAAGTGCGTGATCCAGAATGGAACCTTTATGCAGCGATTATTTCTACACTGTCCTATGCTCTCTGGCCGGATTTCCTGCACGACTCTTCAAGTGTTATCAGCAGCTCATTTCGCTTTACTGATCGTTTCCGATCACTGAATGTTTTCATCAGTAAGGCATATTCACCTTCATGTCGCACTCAAATGTTCCATAGTATTTGTCGAGTTCGGGCATGCTAAGCGCCTACTACATCTCGGACAGTTATATCCTCTCTGAATCATTTTCCCAAACTTCCACATCGATGAAATAAGCTATGATATTCGCCCTGTTTGTGTGCACTTTGAGGATCATTCATTTTGAACAATTGTGATATCAGTTGTAGTACAATGTTGGAAAGGGAAAATACATTCAAGAAATAAAGATTGAATGTAATTTTCATTCGCTGCAGTTTTATATATCCTTCATATATCCACGATTGTGAAAGGTTTGATATTCTAAGAGGGTCTCTATTAAATATCATCCTTAAAAGAGGAGTTCATTTGCTTGTATTTGATTTAATGGGATATAAAATAATCTCTCATAAATCTCCTACAAAGGATGACGTCATAAGAATTAAAAAGATGACATCAATAATCATAATCTGAAGCATAAGAAAAATGGATATAAAAATATCAGACAGTCACTCATTTTTATAGATTCCGCTGAATGTCTCAAATAGACAGAAATTTTCGGCATTAGTATAAATGCCTACAGAAGTACGATAGCTTTTTAAGGTTGACATGCTGAAGCCTATGCTCGCATTACGTTGGCTTATTTTAGGCTGTGAGACAAGGGGTTATGGACAGTGGAAAGGGTTGTTATGTTTAACTCGTCCACGTCATTCACTAACATGTTTGCGGTAATCTCTTCTAATTACTATGTTGCTGCTGGTCATATTCCATTGGCAATAGAGGATTTGTGACATTTCAGATGGTTGCAGTCAATCCAAACTCTTCATATATCACATTATTATGTGTAACTTGAACGTAAACAACGAATGGCATTGGCAATTATTGTGCGATAAATTTGTACTCAAATGTCATATTTTTTCACCGCATAATATCTGCTTAAAGTTTATTGCATCAGTCTCATGTGTCAGCGGTTAAGTCGCTAAAACATTTCGATAAACCTTAATGATCTCGTCAAATTAGCCGATTGTCTTGAACTTCTCGAAGTAGGTCGCGAACTTAAACTCGGGAAATTCAGCTCTCTCAATTCTACAACCTTTTATCACTGGTCACTTCATTTTGGTTTCAGCATGTGGATGTGTGAATATGAAATGCGAATTGCACGATGAAGCACGTGATTATTGAATGGTCTTTTTATTTAATGTATCCACTGGAATGTTATAGAATCTTGTAATTAAACAATGTTGTTAATTTATTATTCGTTTGATGGGTCAATATTTTGAGAACTTTGATATTAGAATTCATAATGTTTTCCTTGGAATTTCAATTCCTCGGCGTTATTGAAACGGTTCAAATATTTCAAGTTTCAAATTATTTTCATATAGCTGTATTTTGAGGGAGTGATCTCTCGATTTACCATAATATGTAAGATGTTTCGCCTCAGGATGTTTATTTATCAATGAGTAGCACTTGTCATTTGCAAGTGTTTTATCACTCTTGTTCGTGCATCTTTGAATTTTTTTTTTTTTTTTTTAAATTTCTGGACGTTTCACCTCTTCTGTGACAGACTGCCTGAATTTTTTCGAACATCCTTTATTACTCGTTTATCATTTTTCATTCATTGAACTCAGGCGGATAATTGACTGTTGTTAATTATTTGTACCGTTGTCGAACTTAATTTGCGGAGTAAAATGGCGCCCATCTCAAAGAAACATTCCTCAAAAAACTCAAGTAATCCACAACGGTTGCGTTTTATTCACGAACTTCTTCTGATGAAGCGCCTCATAGTGAAGTGGCAATATGAGAATTTTTAAGCAAGCGATGATCTATTTTCTTGAATTTTCCTATTTATCAGCTTCAGTTGATCGCCTGTATTTGTCTCAACTGTTAGATTTCATCAAGTAAACCACTATTGTTATTGTTGAGTGGAATTTTTTTCAGGATATTTTGGTCGGATTATGTCGGCTACGGAAGTGTTCCGAGAAAGCGCATCGCCCAGAATTGCAGGTTGCGTTTTTTGTATTTTGCTTCACTTGCTGCGTTTTTTACATGAACGTTATGTTATTTCTTGTCAAAATTTTTTTTTTGTCAAGACTCGGAAATCGTACGTCGGCTGTCGATAAATAATGAATGACTTCAGATCGGATGCAAGCGAAATGTCGCTTACTATGTAATCTTATTTCATTGATGAAGTTTTTCATATCCACGTAGGAAGAGAATTTTATTTTATTTGTTTACAATGTAATTTTCCTTTTCTATCCTTTTAGAGTGCTGTAAATATTCGGAAAATAAATGACACGAAAATTTGTAGCATTATTTCATTTTATTCGTTTCTTTCTGGTATAATGTGTAATCTCTCTCACGTTTATTTTTAAAATCATTCACAAAGAATGTATAATGAAATGCAAAAAAAGCTTGCATATTTCAAAAATTGGCACAAGAGAGGCGAATAACTGCGATATAATTGAGAAGCCGCTTTTGCGTCAACGTACGTAATTTTTAACATCGCTCTACTGGCAGAGCCATTTGCGATGAGTTTTTAGTCAACTCACTAAGGGATATATTCGTATCAGTATCGTTCGACGGCAATAATAGAAGAGATAAAGCTGTCTTTCATTTTCTTCTCGCTTAATTATTTCCCTTATTTCATTTAGCTATTCTTTTGGGGCGTTTTGTTTCCGACTATACATTTTTTTTTCATTTCAAGACGAGAGGGGGAGGAGACCGATGGGAGGGAGTGCTCATAGAATTATGAGCGGATTAACATATATAACGCTGTCATTGGGCTAGTAATGTGATATTGCTCAGATTAAGATACCTGAGGTCATTTTTACAGGCTTCTGTTTATAGTGCTCTCTTTTTTTGTACTTTCGCAGATTTTATATTTTTGAAGCGCTTCGTGGGAATATTATATCTCTGTTAATATTTATGTGCGTATTTAATCTTTGACGCTAATCTCAGCTGGCGAACAATTTCGGAGGTGGTCAAAAACATTTAAAGATGTCTAAAATTGTTGATGTGCAAGGACGTTTTTGCAACTAATTGAATGTCAACACATGCGAGAAGTGTAGGACCGATTCATTTAAGACGTGAATGGGTTATTTTGTGTTTTTTATTATTTGACCGTAATTTAAGAAACCGGCTGGTATCTTGAGCAATTTTGCTTGGGAATTTGTCTTTCCAACATTTTTCAGTAGGCTTTTTTGCTTTTCCTTTTGCATCATTTGCCATTTATCAGCAAATGAATTTTTGAATTCTTTTCATACTGCATCCACCAAAAATGTTCATCTTTAGAATATACAATCTTCCTTCGCATCATCCGTATGACATGCAACCTTCCATCTTTACTACATACATGACAGACATTTTCGAGTAAAAAACAGT
The DNA here is from genome assembly GCA_037389465.1 of Baylisascaris procyonis. Lineage (NCBI taxonomy): Eukaryota > Metazoa > Nematoda > Chromadorea > Rhabditida > Ascarididae > Baylisascaris > Baylisascaris procyonis. The sequence continues at coordinate 5,324,875 of JAZARR010000213.1, read as the reverse complement.
AATGGTCCTTCAGTTGTTTTTTTTTTTTTGAGAGTTGATTTTCTTCGAATTCTCTGAATTTAGAAACTTCCGCTTTCTAATTTTGCACTAAAACGTTTTCAAGCAATCTGCGGGGTGATATTGGATTATCGTTGCTAGCGTTCACTCCCCATTTTGGTCTGTTAAATCAACGGCATCATCGGCCTGCATGTAATACTCACTAATCCCTCTCCTCGTAGGGAACACAACTTTATTTGTAGCATCGTTAAGTTTTCATCAATTAAGTGGACGACGCTTAGGATTTCAAATGCAGTTGAAACTTATGTTCCTCAAAAGAGTTGAAATGAATCGAACCCGAATCATCTGCGCGAAATGGAGGCATCTTAATAGATTGGCCAGTAATCTTTCATTTTCTCAATCGGTATTTGATAGCTATGCACACTTTGCATATAATTATCGCAATTTTGGTCAGATATCACTCACTTATGGTTCATTATTTGTTTTCTTGAAATAGTGTCCGACACTAAATGTTGCGTATATTTCCGACTTCCGTCAATCTCCAGCAGAGCATTTATACACGTGATTTCCCTACTTCCAGCGCCCGTTGCCTCAGTAATGAACCGATTGTCGCGGTTTGTAGCCTCATTTGCAAATTGGAGTTGGACCAGGTAGAAAAATATCGTTGAGGTGGAAAAACGAGGAAGAGTTGAAGAATCTAAACCTTTTCCTCCGACATCAAACATACTTCCTACGAAATTTTTCCCCTCCCGCAATTGTCGATGAAACGAGGATGCTGTTCGAATACTGGGAGGGGTTTGTTCATTTGTAGTGTCAGTAGTACTTGCTCTGATGATGTTGGAATAGTCGAAATATTTTTGACGATAAGCATTATCTCCAACCACCCGATTGGTTGCAAGAATAGAATAGAATCGTAACTGCATGCAATATCTCTTTCACTGTTGCGTCTTCGAACATTTCACTCGAGTCCGTCGTCACGTGAAATGCTTATTTTCAACGCCTTTCTTACTTACATTGGATTCAAACAATCTGACGATCACACTTGGAGACGTGTTTTTGACATGCTGTTTGTGATATTGAAGTAGCAAGCACTTCGATATCCTCATCGGCTATCTTCCTTTCCTCAACATTTTTCGCTTCACTGAGATTCCTATGAGCTTGTGGTGTGTATATTTCATACCCATTAGGCACAGAGGCGGAGCATTGCACAAAGCGAAGCATTAAAAACTCTTTATACGAATTAGCTTCAACGCATTTGCAAAAAGCACATTACCACAGCTTCATGCGTCAATGTATATTTGTAGTATTAGCCCGCAAACTATACAAGTTCTCCTAGTGAAATATGTTAACTGTAAACTCAATCATAAGATAATAGTCGATGATTTCGTTGTAATTCATTACCACATTTATGAGTTATAAACACTTAAAATTGTCACGAAATTTGCAAATTGATTATATATATATATATATTTTTTTTGCGAGCGGTCAATTGCTAGAAAAATGCATTAGTATGCATTTTGTTGTTGTTTCAAAAATTGAGGCATTCGATTGGCTTGCGCAAAAACGCAGAGATGTGCTATTTTGTACTCTTTTCTATTTTATGTAACAATTATGTACGCTATCTTAGTGTACAATTTTCCGCTTACTAATATGCATTGTCTATTCATACACCATTGAAGAGTTTTGTAACTTGCATATTATTGCTGGTCATTGAGACATTTGAATTCGTGGAGATATTAATATCGGCACATCTTATTTCGAGTCATCCATTTCAAGCATTTTAATGCGCTTTCACTGGTTTATGCATATATGCGTTGCGTATCGTCTTATTCTCAATTGAGTGCGTTCGAATTTGAGGGATTCAACCTTGTTATTCACGTTGGAGGTTGCGTTGCGATGTTATTAAAATCAACAGATTTCGCAACGATGGCTTCGACGATTCCTAAATAAAAGTAGATCGCAAAATGTATGTTAAAATATTGTTGCAATTGTGTTTGCAATCACAGTCTAAACTTTGCAATGCGTTGGGTCTGTTAAACTTCGCGATTACGAAGTGCACTATAACAACGTTGGTTGCAAATTTGCACAAGTGCATGGGAAATAGTTTCCTTTTTTCGCTGAGTATTTGTAAAGGTGTTTGGATGAGATAAAGTAGTGAAAGAATAGAATTGCACAAACCATTCTTGGCTGGTTTTACGATGTGAATAGCATGTAATGAAAGCCTGATTGATTGCAAAGGAACGCAAATGTTTTTGGCATTTTTGGGTGAATGCAATATTTCAGACTTAGTGAATCGATCTAGATGGTGACAATGAGGTCACACTCTGTAGAAGATATTATATGCAACAAGTTTTTCAATAATTTCTGAGTTGAAATAATTCGATGGATAGAGTCACATAACTTTGCGTGAAAGAATACTTTTTATTCGACATTTGCATGACGCAGGAAAGTTGCGTGATTTGCATTATTTCCTTTATATGTCATGTTCTGAAATTTCGAATGTTCTTTTTGAGTATTAGTTGATCAGTTATATCCATTCAATGTTATTTCTGTTTGCACTAATTATTTGAAGGTAATGAGAGTGGAACTGGCTCCGGGAATGGGAGGCTGTTCGATATTTGGAAATAGGGAAGAGAAGGGGAATGGATTCAAAAATCCTCACAACTTCGTAAGCGATGATTTTGAAGATTGATACAGTCGGGGTTTTTTTTCTTAAATAAGTGGGAGAGATCCTCTCAGCTTTTGCTTTTAACTCGATGTTGAAGAACTGCTGATGAAATATATCATAAGTGGCTTAGATGAGAGCTATTATCAAATGATCGTGAAATAAAGGAAATATGTGTTGTAAATTTTTCACATCCTCTTCCCCATAGGGTATATACATCATTGAATGAGAGCACGAGAGTGTTTGTGAGGCTAATAAAAAGCGATTTGCACAGTTGCATAGCATTAGTCATAGGGCGCACCTACCTGATATAGCAGCGATACGATTTGTTAATCTTATGGTGGATGCTATTGTTGGTCTTTCTGTGGGGTGATGCTGGAATGTTCGAATTTCTGCAGCAAATCGAATCGAATCATCATATTCATATGCGAAATCTATTTGATATAGAGTTGGGATTTTAGAAACAAACGAATTATAACAACTTGTCATTGAAAGCTGTCACATGCCAATATCTTCGCTCTAATTCTTGCATTCAGTTTTTTCCTTCATTTCATATTTAATGTCACTTCCTTGGCATTATTTTCCCAGAATTTAATCAGTGAACGAGACAGCACATTCATATTCCATAATGAGAGCTGAAATGAGTTCGTGTAGTGTGCGTTAAAAAAACGTTCTCAATTATACACACTTCAAAGGTTTTGTGCTGTAAAGATGCGCTGAAATTGCTTATCTCGACTAAATAGCATGCTTCCGGCTATATCTTACGCTTTCTCACACTTAGCACTTCTTTGGAATGTATTCATGCAACTATTTTTGCTTTTGTTTTTTTTTTTTTTTTTAAATATGACCGATAAATATCAAAAAGATTTATGCTTTAATGCGAATGTAGCTCAATTTCTTTCTCCTCAATTGTCGATCATCCTCTTTTCAGTCTATTCCTTTTTCCTTTCGAAGAAATGGATCATTTCCGTCCGAATTTCTAAGAACACAGATTCGTATAAAAAAATATGCTGTAATAGAATGCTCTCTTTGTTCTATTATTGAATATTTTTGAATGAATAATTTGAAAATATGCAATTATGCTGTAATAGAATGCTCTCTTTGTTCTATTATTGAATATTTTTGAATGAATAATTTGAAAATATGCAATTCAAATCTTTGCCAGCATTCTTCTCCTAAAATATCCGTGCAGTTTCTACGTCATATGCACAATACTATGATGGGAGCTTATTTCACTTTATTTATGATTCTGTCCAAAAACAGTTCAGAAGTAACCCAGAAATGTTTAGGTGGGGGGGGGGGATGATAATATGCTCTGTGGCAGTTTGATGTGCATGAAATCACTGTCGTTCATTTGAATTCTTTCATGATCTCATTGAATGGATTTCGATACGATTGCTCTTTTATTCGGTTTTTAAAATGAATATTCTGTAAATGCTGGTCATTAGACAAACACATGCAGTTCATGTGACTCAGTAGAGTTCGTTCAATTTAAAACTGCTGACGATCATAATGTTTTTTTTTTTTTTTGCTGGGAAGAAATAAGGAAAATTCGTTTCTGTATAGATATCGCCCACGAATTTGAGTCATTACCAGGCTCTCATTGGCACAAGCATTGACCCAACTCTTTCAGTAATATTTTTACCTTTTTTTTATATTGGGATAAATTTAAATAAACTGTTAAAAAGTTTGACACTGAGGCAAAGCTTTGAGTGGTGCGATGTTTTCAATTTCAACGTGTTTTTCTTAGCGGGCGGTCCTTTGGTATTCCCTTCTGCTCGCTTTCTTTTCGCCATTAGCTGACCAGTGATGATGAGATTAGCACTATAGAAAGTAGTAAATATTGTTGATTGATGTTTTCATGGAAGTGGCTAACTGTTGCTCGCATTTATTTGCCATTTAGCTTATTTATTATTCTCAGGAATCATTTCGAATGAATTCGGCTTCCTATTTCTATTTTTTCATTTCGGGCGATTATTCATTGAGTATGAAAGACATTTTTAATGGATGGTATTGTCTCAATGAATTGCCACAATGAAGCACATAATTTTTTAATGTGATTCCAATGCTGTATTGACATCGATATCGCAACTAAATTTAAATGCGTCCGTTATCAGAGAGTCGAATTTCTTCTTGAAGTGGTTTTACAATGGCATACATCTGAGTTATCCGCTAAATCATTTGACAAACATTCTTATTCATTACATGTTCGCATGATTGCTTCATATCACATCGAGTCATTGTCTTATATCCTTCGATGGGAATCAAGAGATGGGACGACGAGGGAGAAGAGGATAGGAGAGCAAGACTTTATGATTGCTTCCCACCGACTCGAATGTAGATCTATCTGATGGCAGTGGAAAGTAATACGTTCACCGCTTATAATTTATGTTTGCAGAAGGAACTTGAGAGACGCATAAAGGCTCTGTCATTCTTTATCATGTATTAGCTGCTTATTCGAATTCCTGCATCTATGCATGTGCGCAAGCTTCATTTTCGGGGGAAGGAAAGGGGAGAACATGAGAAGTGAGGTGATAGCATCTAGCGAGAAGTCTTACTTGATCTTCTTATAGATCATGAAGGATGGATCTACAGTAAATTAGTATCGTAATTGGATTTTTTTTTTTAATTGCAAGATAAATTCGATAAGTTTACTTCCTCTCTATATAGTTTTACTTTTACAGACTGAGAAATATACGAGGTTAAAAAAAAAATCCTAACAAAGCATATTTTCTGCAAAACTGATTAAAAACCGTAGGATATTGCGCATTTTGTATTATCGAAAATTGATAAAGAAACGAGCACAACCGATTTGCTAATCTATATTTTCCTAACGTTTCATTACGTTTCCCTTCCTTATGTGACTTGAAAAAGCTTCAGCTTTGGCGTTTGTTCGGAGCTATGATCTGTGCTACAACTCTCTTAAATTATTGTCTTGCTGCTCAAGGCATAGCAGTATTCAGTCTCCAGCTTTTCTTTTCTGTGATATTTGAACTTTCGACCGATATCAGTATGAATAACGAACTACCATTTAGGTGCTTTTCAAATTGGTGCGTTCCGCTATATTTCATTTGAAATTTCTTTGATTTCTTTATCCTTCCATCACCTCTCCTCTTTTCCCTCACCTCTACCCCCCCCTCCCTTAAACCTCTTTCCCTTCCTATGGCTTTCAATTGTTAAACTTTTTGAAAAATTAGAGTGCAATTGATTTCATGGACGCATAAACGATGCGTTTCTCATTTCAGTATATGCCAGTTTCTATTGCTCGCTTTTGATGCGCTTGAAACGAGTTCACTACAATTTCGCATTTCTTGCAGCTGCGCACCTAATCGAAAAATTTCATCTATCGTATCCTTTAGCAGCTGACCCTTTTTGCATTCATCCTCTCCATTTTGGATATCATTGTCCAGTAGTATCTGCTTCTCCGATGATATCATCTCAACAATTATGGAAATTATAGCTACGAATAGAAAGTGGCGCATATGTCAGTGATGCATGTCATCGGATAAACCCTCATACTACCTTTGCTTTCGTTTATCAGCATAGGAAAGAATTATAAACTTTTAATAGTGTCGAAAAATTTTATGCATTCCCTAATTATGTTCGATGTTTCATTTAACATTGTTCGTGTTAGAAAATAAGGGAACATTTTTAGGGGATTCTAAGAACATAAGGATGAATTAGAAATATGAATGTGTTCGGTTGACGCTTGCATAATTCACTGGTAATTTATAGAAGTGGTTTTTCGATTGAATGCAATCCAAAAGAGCGCCTCTCCTTCTAATATCTTTGACACGCTTATCCACTTGTTTTTTTTTTGACGAATATAAGCCAGTGAAATGTCATAGGCGCTCATATGCTAATAAAAAAGTTGCGGCAATGAAGTTCGATGCGTAATTCAAACCGCCATAGGCATTTGAAGAAAGAGTACAATTCCGAAGTTGAAATTTATCGCATAGAAAATTTATCTTAAGAAAAGAAGCAAATTCTCTAATGAAACTTTGCATATTTGATGATATTCTTGCATTAAAATTGAATATTCTCTTCATATTGTTGCAATATTCTATGCATCTGTACTTCACAGAAACAAACAGTGGAAAATTATTGCGTTGTTCTTTAAGCGTTATTCTATTCGTGCAATATAAGTGGGATTTGAAAAAATTGCGCTCGAACTTTTGTGGCAATGGAATGGCATTTTTCTCGATTGGAATTGTATCGTTTCTTGCAACAGCTAAATAAATATGCAAATAAATGAAATAGATGCACTTTCAGCGATAAATAGACATTCGCTTTTATTATAAATTCATCTCACTTCATCCACATCTTATATTCATGATTATTTGCGGTGAAACGTTATTTTTATAACATTTTTGACGTAATGAGGAGAGAGCGAAAAAAGAGTCACTCATCTGGAGCTTATTTCATTTTTCTTTGCGGTTGGTCACTTCAAGGTGACATATTTACTATTTTTTATTTTTATTGTGAAATAAGCATTAAAGAATATGCACATTTTAATGATGCATCAATTTCAACTTTCCCATTGTACACAACTCGATTTCCCTGCATATCTCTATTCATTAATTTTTTCAACTATTCCCAAAAGATATTTTTTCAGCGTTCAATTTTTATAAGTAATGCATTACTTCAATCACCCATTGTTTAATTGCATTTTTATTTATCTGAAAATAGCTTTAAGTGCTTTTTTTTACTGAAAGCGGTCTATCTGCTATTAGAAGAAAAAAACATTTCTCTACTCAGAGTGATGCGGAAATTATCAGATTAATCAAAATTTTCGGAAAGTGCATTTCCGTTGGAAATATTTGAGAGTGTGATGAGCATTTCGATTGAGTGAATATAAAAGATTTAAGGTTGTTAAACAGGCGATGTGCTTTTATTTTTTTGTGATTCTTGAACGTATCGGCCTATGTGGAAGTATTCCTGAGACTTTATCCGTTGTCCGCCTTTGGCGATTCGAAAGGATTCTTTGCAGCATCGAAGACTATTCCTAACTTTGTGGATTTATGAGTGGCGCCAAAGATTTCGTGACATTTGCATCTGAATTACCTTCGCAGAATGGAATTTCCACGTTTTAATATAGTATAAATTCTTAGACGCATTTCGAGATTGCCATCGTTCTAGACGCTTTTCCGCTTTCATCCCCTAAAATAATGTTGCAAATGCAATTATATATAAATCAGCCGTTTACATAATTTCTAGAATATATCTGATTATAGATCATATACTCGTATGAGTTCATATGAGAGTCGTTTTTTGCACAAAATTAATTGATACCAACTTAATTTAGATTAATAAACGTTTTTTTTTTTTTTTTTGTTCAGTGCCAGGCTTTCAAACGTTACAATAGTAAGGGGATAAAAAATTTTATTCACTAGCGATTTTCTATGAACTTTTTTTGCGGGAATAAATTGCAAGGGTATCTTAAATTTTTGAGAGTACCTCGTATTGATTACATAAGATAAAATGCGTTCACAGCCGGCCATTATTGCGGTCGGTCAAATTGGGTTGGCATTGGATCGATGAATTCAATTATTGGGTTGTGTAATTACATTTCCAAAAATTTCTCGTGAAACATCGAATTAAAATCAGTAAATTTATTTCGCTTGTTCGATGTTAGCAGAATGTAAGGGCTATCAACTAATTGATTTGCCGAGTTATATCTCCTTTTGATCACCGTGTTAGAACACTTGATCTTACATTTTCCTGTTCCACGTCACGTACATGTACATCGCATAAGCACATCGGCCACCATAAAGGGTCGGAGGAGAAGAATGAGGGATTTTTTACGATCAGCTGGGAGCAGGTTTGGGCTTGAGCTCTGCCTGCATCGTAAGACGAGAGGACTTCAGCGCAAGAACTGACTTAATTCCAGAGCTAACGAGTGCTGTATCGATAGATTCGGCAGAGGATTAAGGGGTGAGCGAAGCATACGCATGGTCCAGTTCGCATAGGAGCTACATGCTATGAACGCAATATATGAGGAAGCTGCAAAGCCACAGTGAATGTCCAGAGGAGGAAGTCTGAGCCAAATCGACTGTATACTGACAGTTACCACGAGAATAGTTATGGGTATCTAAGCTACGGGTGACAGCATGATAACGACGGGTTCACATCTTCGACTTATACATCCAAAGATTCGAGCTGATATCGCGAAGGAGAATAGAATCCTAAAATTGCAGAAAATGCCTTTGAGCTAACAAACCTCTTGAACACACGTATCAAACGAATTGCGGAGGATTCGCTGAAAGATTTTGACGAAGACAATGGAGAATTTGTTGGTTAAGCAAAGAAGGTGTGAAACTCTCGATTGCAGCTGTGGCTGCAAACGAATCTTCGGCAGATTCCGTCTGAAACGCAACTGATAGCAAGAAAAGCATATATAAAAGTAGAAAGCGGCAATGAGTATGACGAGCAGAAGAAGTTGTGCGAAAATACCAGAGTAGAAGTGAAAGAGAATCATGGAGGCTACAGGCAGAGACAGCAGCAAAGAAGGCACGTACAGGGAGGGTGGGTATAAACTTTAGCCTCAAATAGTGCTTACCACCGGCACTTAAGAATGGACCAGGAACTGACACAACAGACCGTACACGCATGATCGAAATCTACGAAAATTCTTACGATAATTATACCATACCGCTACGAGAATTCACTGCAACGTCGACAGAGGAGCATTCCAGAAATCGTTTAGGACGAAGGACAATCAGCAGCCAAGAAATTAAAAGTGGATGACTATATTCGCCCACTTATCGGGGCATCAATATCTGTTTTTGCAAATAATATGGGAACAAAAGAAATCCTACTACATGGAGGAAGATAATCGTAAAAATAAAAAAAAAACCCCTAACTAGAGAAGATAATGGTGGATACCTCTGCAACTAGACTGATATGGCAATGAAAACGTTTGGTCAGCGATGATTGTGGTATGGTTGGGAGTGCAAAGGATGAATCTTTAAAAATGGATTGTGGGATCACGATAGATGCGATTGTGGGAATGGAAGTGATGTATACCTACATATATTCGCATGGATAAATTCTGTTATATGCAAGCATAGGTAAGCAGTTGTGAGTATGTAGAAAGAAATTGCAAAGAGTATTCAAAATCAACCAGAGGCTAATTTAGGTTGTGCTGATCAGACGGGTCCACTTATATGAGCAATTATTTACCGGATTAAATAACTCCGAATGGCCATATTCTTCTTGTTGTTTGTCAATGATCGATCGATTAATACTGATCATATCTCGCAGTGAATAATTACGCTTCCTTTGCATTTTTGCTCTCCTTTTTTCCTAAAATCACTTGTGTACATTTTCTACAAATTTCAATATTAGCTTTTTTTCTCA